>CM038679.1:734288159-734932903 GCA_021605205.1 Aegilops longissima
TGCATACTCAGTGGAGAACACTTCTTGATAATTTTAGTGAGAGATCATCTTATAATGCTACCGTCAATCAAAGCAAGATAAGATGCATAAAGGATAAACATCACATGCAATCAATATAAGTGATATGATATGGCCATCATCATCTTGTGCTTGTGATCTCCATCTCGAAGCACCGTCATGATCACCATCGTCACCGGTAGCGACACCTTGATCTCCATCGTAGCATCGTTGTCGTCTCGCCAACTATTGCTTCTACGACTATCGCTACTGCTTAGTGATAAAGTAAAGCAATTACATGGCGTTTGCATTTCATACAATAAAGCGACAACCATATGGCTCCTGCCACTTGCCGATAACTCGGTTACAAAACATGATCATCTCATACAATAAAATATAGCATCACGTCTTGACCATATCACATCACAACATGCCCTGCAAAAACAAGTTAGACGTCCTCTACTTTATTGTTGCAAGTTTTACGTGGCTGCTACGGGCTGAGCAAGAACCGTTCTTACCTACGCATCAAAACCACAACGATAGTTTGTCAAGTTGGTTCTGTTTTAACCTTCGCAAGGACCGGGCGAGCCACACTCAGTTCAACTAAAGTGAGAGAAAGCAGACACCCGCCGGTCACCTTTAAGCAACGAAAGTGCTCAAGCGGTGAAACCAGTCTCGCGTAAGCGTCTGGCGTAATGTCGGTCCGGGCCGCTTCATCTCACAATACCGCCAACCAAAGTATGACATGCTGGTAAGCAGTATGACTTATATCGCCCACAACTCACTTGTGTTCTACTCGTGCATATGACATCAACGCATAAAACCAGGCTCGGATGCCTTTGTTGGGGAACGTAGTAATTTCAAAAATTTCCTACGCACACGCAAGACCATGGTGATGGCACAGCAACGAGAGGGAGAGTGTATGTCCACGCCTCGTGAGACCGAAAGCGAAGCGTTATAACAACACGGTTGATGTAGTCGTACGTCTTCACGATCCGACCGATCCAAGTACCGAACGTACGGCACCTCCGTGTTCAGCACACGTTCAGCTCGATGACGATCCCCGGGCTCCGATCCAGCAAAGCGTTGGGGATGAGTTCCGTCAAGACGACGGCGTGGGGCGATGATGATGCTCCACCGACGCAGGGCTTCACCTAAGCTCCGCGACGATATGACTTCACCGGCGCAGGGCTTCGCCTAAGCTTAAGCGACGATATGACCGAAGTGGAATATGGTGGAGGGGGCACCGCACACGGCTAAGGAACGATCCGTAGATCAACTTGTGTGTCTGGGGTGCCCCCCGCCCCGTATATAAAGGAGCAAGGGGTGCGGCCAGCCCAAAGGGGCGCGCTGAGGAGCCCTACTCCCCTGGGAGTAGGACTCCCCCCTTTCCTAGTTGGAATAGGATTGGGGAGGGAAGAGGGAAGAGGCGCCCCCTCTCCTTGTCCTATTCGGACTAGAGGGAGGGCGCGCGGCCTGCCCTGGCCGCCTTTCCTCTTCTCCCTATGGCCCATCAAGGCCCATTGACCCCCGGGGGGTTCCGGTAACCTCCCGGTGTTCCGGTAACTTCCTGTTTTCATCGGAACCTTTCCAAGTCCAAACATAGGCTTCCAATATATCAATCTTTATGTCTAGACCATTTCGAGACTCCTCGTCATGTTCGTGATCACATCCGGACTCAACAACCTTCGTACATCAATACTTATAAACTCATAATGAACTGTCATCGAAGCGTTAAGCGTGCGGACCCTACGGGTTCGAGAACTATGTAGACATGACCTAGAACCATTCTCGGTCAATAACCAATAAGCGGAACCTGGATGCCCATATTGGTTCCTACATATTCTACGAAGATCTTTATCGGTCAAACCGCATAACGACATCGTTGTTCCTTTGTCATCGGTATGTTACTTACCCGAGATTCGATCGTCGGTATCCAATACCTAGTTCAATCTACGCACGTAAGTCTCTTTACTCGTTCGTAATACATCATCTCACAACTAACTCATTAGTTGCAATGCTTGCAAGGCTTATGTGATGTGTATTACCGAGAAGGCCCAGAGATACCTCTCCCACAATCGGAGTGACAAAACCTAATCTCGAAATACGCCAACCCAACAAGTACCTTTGGAGACACCTGTAGTACTCCTTTATAATCACCCGATTCGTTGTAGACGTTTGGTAGTACCAAAGTGTTCCTCCGTAAACGGAGTTGCATAATCTCATAGTTACAGGAACATGTATAGGTCATGAAGAAAGCAATAGCAATATACTAAACGATCAAGTGCTAAGCTAACGGAATGGGTCATGTCAATCACATCATTCTCCTAATGATGTGATCCCATTAATCAAATAACAACACATGTCTATGGTTAGGAAACATAACCATCTTTGATTAATGAGCTAGTCAAGTAGAGGCATACTAGTGACTATATGTTTGTCTATGTATTCACACATGTATCATGTTTCCGGTTAATACAATTCTAGCATGAATAATAAACATTTATCATGAAATAAGGAAATAAATAATAACTTTATTATTGCCTCTAGGGCATATTTCCTTCACCCACGTCACCAGCGCACGACATGGCAGACCGGCCACCCCGTGGCCGCGACAGAGAAGCCTCTCGGCCCTCCGCTCAAGCCACGGACGCTGCTCAAAAAGTACCAAGGCACGGGAAAACGTGCCGGACTTGCGAGATATATTGGAGGATAAGGCAAAGCATACAAGATCGATCTATAGATCGCGTGAGCGCCCAACGACTCGGGATGATTACCGTCACGCGGATACAACAAACCCGGCGGGCGAACACGATGAGACAAAGCTCATATGAGCTACGTCGTGATATAGCCCAATACAGAGGCGCCGCACACCCACTATGCTTCACAGATGAAGTAATGGACCTGTTGGGGAACGTTGCAGAAAATTAAAATTTTCCTATGGTTTCACCAAGATCTATCTATGAGTTCATCTAAGCAATGAGTCACGAGAGAGAGTTTGCATCTACATACCACTTGTAGATCGAGTACGGAAGCGTTCGAGGGAGTGGTGATGATGAAGACGTTCCCAACGTGATTCCGATCACCGATGACCAAAGTGCTGAAAGGACAGCACCTCCGTGTTCAACACACGTACGGGACGATGGCGTCTCCTCCGTCTTGATCCAGCAAGGATGAAGGAGAGGTTGAGGAAGACAACTCCAATGGCAGCACGACGGCGTGGTGCAGTTGGTACGGCAGTTCTCCGGCAGGGCTTCGCCAAGCTCGCGTGGAGAAAGAGAGGTGTTGGGGAGGGGAGGGGCTGCGCCTTCAATGGTGTTAGCAGCCCTCCCCCCACCCCTCTATTTATAGGAGGAGAGGGCCAAGGGGGGGCCGGCCATCTAGGGGAAACCCTAGATGGGGCGGCGGCCAAAGGGGAGGAGGGGAGGGTGGCTTGCCCCCCAAGCTAGGGGGGCGCCCCCTTTAGGGTTTCCCCTCCCCATGCCCTAGCCGCATGGGCCTAGGTGGGGAGGTGCGCCCAGCCCACAGGGGCTGGCTCCTCTCCCACTTAGCCCATGTGGCCCCAGAGGGAGGCCCTCCCGTGGACCTCCGGAACCCTCCCGGTGGCCCGGTACATTACAGTATACCCCGAAACTTTCCGAGTCCGTTTAACCACTTTCCATATATAAATCTTTGCCTCCGGACCATTCCGAACTCCTCGTGACGTCCAGGGATCTCATCCGGACTCAACAACATTCGGTAATCACATACTTGTCTTCCTAATAACCCTAGCGTCACCGAACCTTAGTGTGTAGACCCTACGGGTTCGGGAGACATGCGATATGACCGAGACTACCTCAAGTCAATAACCAACAGCGGGATCTGGATACCCATGTTGGCTCCCACATGCTCCTCGATGTTGTCATCGGATGAACCACGATGTCAAGGGTTCAAGCAACCCGTATTCTATTCCCTTTGTCGACGGTATGTTACTTGCCCGAGACTCGATCGTCGGTATCCCAATACCTCGTTTAGTCTCGTTACGCAAGTCACTTTACTCGTACCGCAATGCATGATCCCGTGACCGGACACTTGATCACTTTGAGCTCATTATGATGATGCATTACCGAGTGGGCCCAGTGATACCTCTCCGTAACACGGAGTGACAAATCCCGATCTCGATCCGTGTCAACCCAATGGTCACTTTCGGAGATACCTGTAGTGCACCTTTATAGTCACCCGATTACGTTGTGACGCTTGATACACCCAAAGCACTCCTACGGTATCCGGAATTGCACGATCTCATGGTCTAAGGAAGAGATACTTGACATTGGAAAAGCTCTAGCAAAACGAACTACACGATCTTGTGCTATGCTTAGGATTGGGTCTTGTCCATCACGCCATTCTCCTAATGACGTGATCCCGTTGTCAATGACATCGATGTCCATAGTCGAAACCATGACTATCTGTTGACCAACGAGCTAGTCAACTAGAGGCTTACTAGGACGATTGGTCTATGTATTCACACGTGTATCACGATTTCCGGATAATACAGCTTATAGCATGAATAAAAGACAATTATCATGAACAAGGAAATATAATAATAATACTTTTATTATTGCCTCTAGGGCATATTTCCAACAGTCTCCCACTTGCACTAGAGTCAATAATCTAGTTTACATTGTGATGAATCGAACACCCATAGAGTTCGGTGTTGATCATGTTTTGCCCATGGAAGAGGTTTAGTCAACGGATCTGCGACATTCAGATCCGTATGCACTTTACAAATTTCTATGTCTCCATCCTGAACATTTTCACGGATGGAGTTGAAGCGACGCTTGATGTGCTGGTCTTCTTGTGAAACCTGGGCTCCTTGGCAAGTGCAATAGCTCCGGTGTTGTCACGAGAAGAGTTTGATCGGCCCGACGCATTGGGTATGACTCCTAGGTCGGTGATGAACTCCTTCACCCAAATTGCTTCATGCGCTGCCTCCGAGGCTGCCATGTACTCCGCTTCACATGTAGATCCCGCCACGACGCTCGCTTGCAGCTGCACCAGCCATTGCTCCACCATTCAACATATACACGATCCGGTTTGTGACTTAGAGTCATCAGATCGTGTCGAAGCTAGCGTCGACGTAACTGTTATTCTGACGAGCTCTTCGTCACCTCCATAAACGAGAAACATGTCCTTTGTCCTTTTCGGTACTTCAGGATATTCTTGACCGCTGTCCGGTGTTCCTTGCGGGATTACTTTGGTACCTTCCTACCAAACTTACGGCAAGGTTTACATCAGGTCCAGTACACAGCATGGCATACATAATAGATCCTATGGCTGAGGCATAGGGATGACACTCATCTCTTCTTTATCTTTTGCCGTGGTCGGGCATTGAGCTGAGCTCAATCTCACACCTTGCTGTCAGGCAAGAACCCTTCTTGACTGATCCATTTTGAACTTCTTCAAAATCTTATCAAGGTATGTGCTTTGTGAAAGACCTATGAGGCGCCTCGATCTATCTCTATAGATCTTGATGCCTAATATATAAGCAGCTTCTCCAAGGTCCTTCATTGAAAACACTTATTCAAGTAGGCCTTAATGCTGTCCAAGAATTCTATATCATTTCCCATCAAGTATGTCATCTACATATAATATGAGAAATGCTACTGAGCTCCCACTCACTTTCTTGTAAACGCAGGCTTCTCCATAAGTCTCAAGATAAACCCAAACGCTTTGATCATCTCATCAAAGCGAATGTTCCAACTCCGAGATGCTTGCACCAGCCCATAAATGGATCGCTGGAGCTTGCATACTTTGTCAACATTCTTAGGATCGACAAAACCTTCCGGCTGTATCATATACAGCTCTTCCTTAAGATAGCCGTTAAGGAACGCTGTTTTGACGTCCATCGCCATATCTCATAATCATAGTATGCGGCAATTGCTAACATGATTCGGACGGACTTAAGCTTCGCTACGGAGAGAAAGTCTCATCGTAGTCAATCCCTTGAACTTGCCGATAACCCTTAGCGACAAGTCGAGCTTTATAGATGGTGACATTACCATCCGCGTCCGTCTTCTTCTTAAAGATCCATTTGTTTTCTATCGCGCCGATCATCGGGCAAGTCACCAAAGTCCACACTTTGTTTTCATACATGGATTCTATCTCGGACTTCATGGCTTCTAGCCATTTGTTGGAATCTGGGCCCGCCATTGCTTCTTCATAGTTCAAGGTTCACCGTTGTCTAACAACATGATTTCCGTGACAGGGTTGCCGTACCACTGCAGTGCGGAACGTGTCCTAGTGGACCCACGAAGTTCAAGAGCAACTTGATCTGAAGTACCTTGATCATCATCATGAATTTCCTCTTCGGTTGGTGTAGGCATCACAGAACATTTTCCGAGCTGCACTACTATCCTGTTCAAGAGGTAGTACTTCATCGAGTTCTACTTTCCTCCCACTTACTCCTTTCGAGAGAAACTCTTTTCCGTAAAGGTTCCGTTCTGGCAACAAAGATCTTGCCTTCGGATCTAAGGTAGAAGGTATACCCAAAGGTTTCCTTAGGGTATCCTATGAAGACGATTTTTTCGACTTGGGTTCGAGCTTTTCAGGTTGAAGTTTCTTGACATAAGCATCGCATCCCCAAACTTTTAGAAACGACAGCTTAGGTTTCTTCCCAAACCATAATTCATACGGTGTCGTCTCAACGGATTTAGACGGTGCCCTATTTAAAGTGAATGTAGCTGTCTCTAGAGCGATCCCCAAAATGATAGCGGTAAATCAGTAAGAGACATCATAGACCGCACCATATCCAATAGAGTGCGATTCGACGCTCGGACACACCGTTCTGTTGAGGTGTTCCAAAGGCGTTAGTTGTGAAACGATTCCACATTTTCTTAAGTGTGTACCAAATTCGTGACTTAAATATTCTCCTCCACGATCTGATCGTAAGAATTTTATCTTTCGGTCACGTTGATTCTCTACTTCATTCTGAAATTCCTTGAACTTTTCAAAGGTCTCAGACTTGTGTTTCATCAAGTAGACATACCCATATCTACTCAAGTCATCTGTGAGAGTGAGAACATAACGATATCCTCCGTGAGCCTCAACGCTCATTGGACCGCTTTTACATCGGTATGTATGATTTCCAACAAGTTGGTTGCTCGCCCATTGTTCCGAGAACGGAGTCTTGGTCATCTTGCCCATGAGGCATGGTTCGCATGTGTCAAATGATTCATAATCTAAAGACTCCAAAAGTCCATCAGCATGGAGCTTCTTCATGCGCTTGACACCAATGTGACCAAGGCGGCAGTGCCACAAGTATGTGGGACTATCGTTATCAACTTTACATCTTTTGGTATTCACGCTATGAACATGTGTAATACTACGCTCGAGATTCATTAAGAATAAACCATTGACCATCGGAGCATGACCATAAAACATATCTCTCATATAAATAGAACAACCATTATTCTCGGATTTAAATGAGTAGCCATCTCGCATTAAACGAGATCCAGATACAATATTCATGCTCAAACTTGGCACCAAATAACAATTATTAAGGTTTATAACTAATCCGTGGGTAAATGAAGAGGTAGCGTGTCGACGGCGATCACATCGACTGGAACCATTCCCACGCGCATCGTCACCTCGTCCTTCGCCAGCCTCCGCTTATTCCGCAGCTCCTGCTGTGAGTTACAAATATGAGCAACGGCACGGTATCAAATACCCGGGAGTTACTACGATTCTGGTAAGGTACACATCAATTACATGTATATCAAATATACCTTTGGTGTTGCCGGCCTTCTTATCCGCTAAGTACTTGGGGCAGTTCCGCTTCCAGTGACCCCTCCCCTTGCAATAAAAGCACTCAGTCTCGGGCTTGGGTCCATTCTTTGACTTCCTCCCGGCAACTTGCTTACCGGGCGCGGCAATCTCCTTGCCGTCCTTCTTGAAGTTCTTCTTACCCTTGCCCTTCTTGAACTTAGTGGTCTTATTGACCATCAACACTTGATGTTCTTTCTTGATTTCAACCTCGGCTGACTTCAGCATAGAGAACACTTCAGGAATGGTCTTTACCATCCCCTGCATGTTGTAGTTCATCACAAAGCTCTTGTAGCTTGGTGGAGCGATCGAGGATTCTGTCAATGACCGCCTCATCGTGGAGGTTAATATTCAGCTGGGTCATACGGTTGTGCAACCTGACATCTTCGTAATGTGCTCACCGACGAACTATTTTCCTCCATCTTACAACTATAGAACTTGTCGGAGATGTCATATCTCTCGACCCGGCGTGAGCTTGAAAACCAGTTTCAGCTCTTGAACATCTCATATGCTCCGTGATGCTCAAAACGCTTTTGGAGCCCGGTTCTAAGCTGTAAAGCATGCCGCATCGAACGAGGGAGTAATCATCAAGACGAGACTGCCAAGCATTCATAATGTCTTGGTTCTCTCGACGGAGCGTCACCTAGCGGTCCTTCTAGGACGTATTGTTTCTGGCAGCTATGAGGATGATCTCGGGTTCGGACCCAGTCCGTATAGTTCTTGCCGTCATCTTTCAGCTTGGTTTTCTAGGAAGCGTTGAAGTTCAAGTTGACATGAGCGTTGGCCATTTGATCTACAAGACATATCATGTAAAAGATTTTAGACTATTGTTCATGATAATAAAGTTCATCTAATCAAATTATTAATGAACTCCCACTTAGATTAGACATCCTCTAGTCATCTAAGTGTTACACGATCCGAGTCGACTAGGCCGTGTCCGATCAACACGTGAGACGGACTAGTCTGCGTCGGTGAACATTCTCATGTTGATCGTATCTTCCATATCGACTCGTGTTCGACCTTTCGGTCTCCGTGTTCCGAGGCCATGTTTGTACATGCTAGGCTCGTCAAGTTAACCCTAAGTGTTTCTGCGTGTGTAAATCTGTCTTACACCCGCTGTATGTGAACGTAAGAATCCATCACACCCGATCAACACGTGGTGCTTAGAAGCGATTTAACTGTAGCAACGGTGCACGCTTAGGGGAGAACACTTCTTGAAATTGTTCTAAGGGATCATCTTATTTACTACCGTCGTTCTAAGTAAACAAGATGTATAATCATAATAAACATCACATGCAATTATAAAGTAGTGACATGATATGGCCAATATCATATAGCTCCTTGATCTTCATCTTCGGGCTCCATGATCATCCTGTCACGGCATGACACCATGATCTCCATCATCATGATCTCCATCATCGTGTCTTCATGAAGTTGTCACGCCAACGACTACTTCTACTTCTATGGCTAACGCGTTTAGCAATAAAGTAAAGTGAGTTACATGGCGTTCTTCAATGACACGCAGGTCATACAAAATAAAGACAACTCCTATGGCTCCTGCGGTTGTCATACTCATCGACATGCAAGTCGTGATTCCTATTACAAGAACATGATCTCATACATCACAATATATCATCATTCATCACAACTTGGCCATATCACGTCACATGACAATTGCTGCAAAAACAAGTTAGACGCCCTCTAATTGTTGTTGCATCTTTTACGTGGCTGCAATTGGGTTCTAGCAAGAACGTTTTCTTACCTACGAATAACCACAACGTGATCTTGTCAACTTCTATTTACCCTTCATAAGGACCCTGTTCATTGAATCCGCTCCAACTAAAGTAGGAGAGACAGACACCGCCAGCCACCTTATGCAACTAGTGCATGTTAGTCGGTGGAACCGGTCTCACGAAGAGCGTGTAAGGTTGGTCCGGCCGCTTCATCCCACAATACCGCGGAAGCAAGAAACGACTAGTAACGGCAAGTAAGTTGACAAGATCCACGCCCACAACAAAATTGTGTTCTACTCGTGCAAAGAGAACTACGCATAGACCTAGCTCATGATGCCTTTGTTGGGGAACGTTGCAGAAAATTAAAATTTTCCCACGGTTTCACCAAGATCTATCTATGAGTTCATCTAAGCAACGAGTCACGAGAGAGTTTGCATCTACATACCACTTGTAGATCGAGTGCGGAAGCGTTCGAGGGAGTGATGATGATGAAGACGTTCCCAACGTGATTCGATCACCGATGACCAAAGTGCTGAAAGGACAGCACCTCCGTGTTCAACACACGACGGGACGATGGCGTCTCCTCCGCCTTGATCCAGCAAGGATGAAGGAGAGGTTGAGGAAGACAACTCCAATGGCAGCACGGCGTGGTGCGGTTGGTCTGGCAGTTCTCCGGCAGGGCTTCGCCAAGCTCGTGGAGAAAGAGAGGTGTTGGGGAGGGAGGGCTGCGCCTTCAATGGTGTTAGCAGCCTCCCCCACCCCTCTATTTATAGGAGGAGAGGGCAGGGGGCCGGCCATCTAGGGAAACCCTAGATGGGGCGGCGGCCAAGGGGAGGAGGGAGGGTGGCTTGCCCCCAAGCTAGGGGCGCCTTTAGGTTTCCCTCCCATGCCCTAGCATGGGCCTAGGTGGGAGGGCGCCCAGCCACCAGGGGCTGGCTCCTCTCCACTTAGCCCATGTGCCCCCCGAGGGGAGGCCCCTCCGGTGGACCTCGGAACCCTCCGGTGGCCCGGTACATTACCGGTATACCCCCGAAACTTTCCGGAGTCCGTTTAACCACTTTCCATATATAAATCTTTACCTCCGGACCATTCCGGAACTCCTCGTGACGTCCGGGATCTCATCCGGGACTCCGAACAACATTCGGTAATCACATACTTGTCTTCCTAATAACCCTAGCGTCACCGAACCTTAAGTGTGTAGACCCTACGGGTTCGGGAGACATGCAGACATGACCGAGACTACCTCAAGTCAATAACCAACAGCGGGATCTGGATACCCATGTTGGCTCCTACATGCTCCTCGATGTTGTCATCGGATGAACCACGATGTCAAGGGTTCAAGCAACCCGTATTCTATTCCCTTTGTCGACGGTATGTTACTTGCCCGAGACTCGATCGTCGGTATCCCAATACCTCGTTTAGTCTCGTTACGCAAGTCACTTTACTCGCATCAAGAATGCATGATCCCGTGACCAGACACTTGATCACTTTGAGCTCATTATGATGATGCATTACCGAAAGTGGGCCCAGTGATACCTCTCCGTAACACGGAGTGACAAATCCATCTCGATCCGTGTCAACCCAATGGTCACTTTCGGAGATACCTGTAGTGCACCTTTATAGTCACCCAGTTACGTTGTGACGTTTGATACACCCAAAGCACTCCTACGGTATCCGGGAATTGCACGATCTCATGGTCTAAGGAAGAGATACTTGACATTGGAAAAGCTCTAGCAAAGCGAACTACACGATCTTGTGCTATGCTTAGGATTGGGTCTTGTCCATCACGTCATTCTCCTAATGACGTGATCCCGCTGTCAATGACATCCGATGTCCATAGTCAGAAACCATGACTATCGTTGACCAACGAGCTAGTCAACTAGAGGCTTACTAGGGACGTATTGTGGTCTATGTATTCACACGTGTATCACGATTTCCGTATGATACAGTTATAGCATGAATAAAAGACAATTATCATGAACAAGGAAATATAATAATAATACTTTTATTATTGCCTCTAGGGCATATTTCCAACAGGACCATCAAATCCCCGAGGGCTTCAAACCCGTAAACATCGAATCATACGATGGTACCACAGATCCTGCGGTCTGGATCGAGGACTATCTCCTCCATATCCACATGGCCCGCGGTGATGATCTACATGCCATCAAATACCTCCCACTCAAGCTTAAAGGACCAGCTCGACATTGGCTCAACAGCTTGCCAGCAGAGTCAATCGGTTGTTGGGAGGACCTGGAAGCCGCATTCCTTGATAACTTCTAGGGCACATATGTGCGACCACCAGACGCCGATGACCTTAGCCATATAATTCAGCAGCCAGAAGAATCGGCCAGACAATTCTGGACGCGGTTCCTAACAAAGAAAAATCAGATCGTCGACTGTCCGGATGCAGAGGCGCTAGCAACCTTCAAACACAACATCCGCGACGAGTGGCTAGCCCGGCACATAGGACAGGAAAAGCCAAAATCTATGGCAGCCCTCACCACACTCATGACCCGCTTTTGCGCGGGAGAGGACAGCTGGCTAGCTCGAAGCAACAACTTGGCCAAACACCCTGGTAGTTCGGATACCAAGGACAACAATGGCAGGTCGCGTCACAACAAGCATAAACGCCGCATTAACGGTGATAATGCTGAAGATACGACAGTAAATGCTGGATTCAGAGGCTCTAAACCCGGTCAGCGGAAGAAGCCATTCAAAAGAAATACCCAGGGCCCGTCCAACTTGGACCGAATACTCGATCGCTTGTGCCAGATACATGGCACCCCCGAAAAACCAGCCAACCACACCAACGGGGATTGTTGGGTGTTCAAGCAAGCAGGCAAGCTAAGCGTCGAAAACAATGACAAGGGGCTCCATAGCGATGACGAGGAAGAGCCCCGGCCACCGAACAATAGAGGACAGAAGGGCTTTCCCACACAAGTGCGGACGGTGAACATGATATACGCAACCCACATACCCAAAGGGAGCGAAGCGCAATAAGGGACGATATCTGCGATGGAGCCGGTCGCCCAAGTTCAACCCATGGTCTTCCTGCCCGATCACCTTTGATCGAAGGGACCACCCCACTAGCATCCGTCACGGCGGTTTCGCCGCATTGGTTCTTGACCCAATTATTGACGGATTTCACCTCACCGAGTCCCGATGGACGGCGGCAAGCAACTGAACCTGATTTATCAGGATACGATTGCACAAAATGGGCATAGACCCGTCAAGGATCAAACCCACAAAGACGACCTTTAAAGGCGTCATTCCAGTGTAGAGGCCAACTGCACAGCTCCGTTACACTTGAAGTGGTCTTGGATCCCGGATAACTTCCGGAGTGAGGAGTTAATCTTGACATAGCCCGTTCATGGCGGCTATCACGCCTCGCTTGGACGAACCGCATTCGCAAAATTCAATGCGGTGCCGCACTACGCGTACCTCAAACTCAAGATGCCCGGCCCTCGAGGCGTAATCACGGTCAATGGAAACATCAACGCTCCCTCGAGCGGAGGAGCATACGGCCGCCTTGCGGCGAAGTGCGAACAGCCTCTTAAGGCAATTCTCGATCCGGCCAATAAACAATCGGACCTTTGTCAAAGCGCCGGAGTAACCTACAGCAAGACCGCCTGGCACGTTCCGAACAAGCGTAGTAATGCAGCCCCAACCCCAGCCCTCGCGAACTCGCGAAGCCAGTACTACGCGCACGTAATTGCGCTCTGAAGCACCATGGGCATAGGGGACGGGCCACGACCACGGAACTCCCAGAATGCGGCTAGACCGCACTAGGGGCTCCCGTTTGTGTCATTCCTTTTTTTTATTTTTCTTCCTTTTACTTTCAAGACTCTGTTCTCCAGAAGCCCTGTCCGGCATTCGCGCCGAATACACGATGCAACAGCCAGGGAAGCAGAAAACTGCGTCGAGTGTCCAGGTGGTCTCTATTACGAGCAGTATACCTGTTTTACATACCACACCGCAAACTTACCCCTGGAAGGGGACATGTCAAAGTCCGTGCCTTGCTTATCGCACAATTTGTATCGTTCGCTTTTATTTGCAGTTTCTTTTGAATAACCAATATATAGCTCTTGCCTATTATTGCATTCTTTCCCATTATATATGTTCATTTATGACATTGCGCAACCGTACAATTTGGTACGGCCAATACACCAGGGGCTTATGTACCCCAAAACATGGTGTGACAAGTCCGAACACTTTCACAAGTGCGGCACCCCGAACTTATAGCATTATATGCATCGGCTCCGAATCATGTCTTGGGTCAATAGTTGGGTTTGCCCGGCTCCCATGTTTTGGTACCTTACGTTCCGTTATATCGGCTAAGGTAGCGCTGGGAGAACCACTGCGATTGTGCCCGGTTGAGCTGGGTTGAGCACCTCGGTGGAAAGCTAAAACTGACCGTCATGATAAAGGCGAGAGCGATCGCTGTTCGAGAGGTTTCTTCGAGTCCCTAAAGACTTATCCGCTTAGAGCGAGGAACCGGCATTGTCCGGCCAAGGCGTGGATAGCGCCCCGAACTCGGTCTTTCGAATACTAGGGGCTTCGCCGAAATTTAAAATTATAGAATTCTATGGCTAAGTGAGAGTGCTCAAGCATTATAGTCCGGTTGCCTGGTTCGTTGCGTTGAGCGCCTCCCTCGAAGGACCCAAGAATGGGAACAAGAGCGCTCAAGTTTATCCCGAACACCCCAGCACTCGTGGCATGGGGGCTGAAGCCAACGACTCGCCATCTCTCAAATTCGATAAACGGCCGCACATAAGGTAATATTTTAAATTCAAAAGTGTTGCTTAGCGCATATGAAAAAGTTTTCAGCGTACAGGATAACAAATGCGAGTCTACTCAAATATTACATCTTTGGAGCATTCACCCGCTATAAGACGGGCACCCTTCAGGACGCCCTCATAATACTTCTCGGGCTTGCGATGTTCTTTGCCCGGCGGCGGCCTGTCCATCACCAGCTTCTCCGCGTCCAGCCTGCCCCAGTGCACCTTGGCACGGGCAAGGGCCCAACGGGCACCTTCATCTGAGCAGAGCGCTTGATGACTTCGATCCATGGACAGGCATCCACCAGCCGCCGCACTAGCCCGAAGTAGCTCCCAGGCATGGCCTCATTTGGCCACAGCCGAGCTATAAGGCCCTTCATGGCCTGTTCGGCGACCTTGTGGAGCTCGACCAATTGCTTTAGTTGGTCTCTCAAGGGCACCGGGTGTTCGGCCTCAGCATACTGAGACCAAAACACCTTTTCCGTCGAGCTCCCTTCTTCGGCTCGGTAGAAAGCGGCGACATCGGAGACACTCCACGGCAGATCTGCGAACGCTCCTGGAGAGCTCCGGATTTGGGTAAGTACTAGATAATTGACTTTTACATTCTTGCTCTGCATAAAGAATGCCTTACCCGCCGCGATCTTCTTTATTGCCTCAATCTCCTGGAGGGCTTTTTGGGCCTCGGCCTTAGCAGCTTTGGCACTCTCAAGAGCCGAGGCAAGCTCGGACTATCGGGTCTTCGAGTCACGCTCCAAACCCTCGTATTTTTCCACGAGAGCCTGGAGCTCTTGCCGTACCTCCATGATTCGCCTCCCCTTCTCTCGCTCAGTGCGCCCACGGCGCTTTGTTTCGTCGCGGACACCGCCTCCTTGTGGTCGCCACCTCGCTCGTGGCCCCTACAGTACCCATGTTATTCCTGTTATCTTTTGCAACCACATTTTTTAAAATTCCATAAGGTATTACTTACCTTCCTTGTCCTCGAGCTGCTTCTTGGCTTGGCCGAGCTCGTTCTCGGACCGCTCGAGGCTCTCCTTCAATGCAGTGACCTCTGTAGTCAGTGCGGCAGAGGTCAACAGGGCAGCCTGCATTCCCATATTGACATAATTATGTTAGACTCCTGCGTATATCTTTTTAGATCCTCAGTCCGGCTTTTCTTTCCGAACACCAAACTAAGCATCGGGGCTCTGTCTATGTGGTAATCTTCTTACATATATTGAAAACTTACCTCAAAGCCTGTTAGAAGGCCGTTGCGAGGCTTGATCAGCCCGCTCTTGGCGGATGAACTTTCTCGATCACCACACTCATAACAAGGCGGTGCTCCTCCTTGATGGGCTGTGTAGCGCCTCGATGCTATCCGATGCCTCGGTTGGGACGGAGGACACCGGCGTCTTACCCTTCCTACGAAGGGGCGCTTGTCGGACTTGAACCGCTGAAGGTTCGGTATGGAGTCCGGACAAGGGTGGGCTTAGAGCCCTCAGGGGTCTCGCTCCTCGCGCTGGAGTCCGGGAGGCTGCCTTGCGGTGCCTCCTGCGCCACCTCCTCTTGACCAGGCCCCCCTTGGGGCCCCACCTCGGCGTTGTCAGCAGCGTGAGGTGAGGAGGCAGCCGGAAGTGAAGTACTCTCCACTTCCGACGAATCTGAGGACCCTTTCGGCAAGCGGCGAGCTCGTCCTTGGGCGGGCTGCATGATTGTTCGGCATTAGAGAACACTATGCAATGAAAAAAAGCCATGGGTATCCGGACACTTACGATCTTGCTAGGGGCTTGGCCCTCAAGGGCCACTACTCCTCGCCGTCGTCGGCGTTGGTGGAGACGTCCGGAGGAAGGGTTCTTCCCTTCTTGAACCCTCCGGCCTCCCCAGCTGGGGCGGCCTTTCTTTTCTTCTCTCCCCCCGCTGGGGGAGAGGCTTCTGTTTCCTCCTCCTCATTTTCACGGGAGGAGTCCGCCTCCGAGTCGTCGGACGATGAGTCCAACAACACCTGGTGCCGGGCACGCCTTCGAGTCCCCGTGGCCTTCTTCTTGGCCTTCTTCTCCGGCACCACGTAAGGCGCCGGAGTCAGCAGCCCGCCAAGCGGGCGTCTACTGGTCTTCGGCAAAGGAGCCGGACGGTTAACCTACTGGATGTGCTCCGCCAGTCTGTCAAAGGCAAGGGAGTTTAGATCCGCATAGAGTCAAACTATGAAAAGCAAGATTCCGTGAAGGGCAAAATAGCTTACCTCGGTAGCTTGACGCTGCGAGCTGAATCCGCGATCTTCAGAAGCGGATGAGGGAGCCTCGGCGCCTTGAACAGCACCTTCGGGCATCTTCGTGCGTAGTGTGAAGAGCCTCTTCAGGTTGGATGTTGTCTTTGGATCGAACTCCCACAATTTGAAGGCCCGTTGTTGCCATGGGAGGATCCGGCGGATGAGCATAACCTGGACCACATTGATGAGCCTGAGATTCTTGTTCACCAAGGTCCGCATGCAGGTTTGGAGTCCGGTCAGCTCTTCCGAATTACCCCACGCCAGGCCAGTCTCCTTCCAAGAAGTGAGCCGCGTGGGAATACCAGACCGAAATTCGGGGGCTAGCCGCCCATTTAGGGTCGCGCGGCTCGGTGATGTAGAACCACCCCGATTGCCACCCCTTCACGATCTCCACAAAGGAGCCATTGAGCCATAAGACGTTGGCAATCCTGCCGACCATGGCGCCTCCGCACTCCGCCTGGCGGCCGCCCACTACCTTCGGCTTGATATTGAAGGTCTTCAACCATAAGCCGAAGTGGGGCTGGATGCAGAGGAAAGCCTCGCACACGATGATGAACGCCGAGATGTTGAGGATGAAATTCGGGGCCAGATCGTGGAAGTCTAGGCCGTAGTAGAACATGAGCCCCCGGACGAATGGGTGAAGTGGAAAACCCAGTCCATGGAGGAAGTGGGCATGAAACACGACCCGCTCATGGGGCTCGGGGTGGGGATGAGCTGCCCTTCGTCGGGCAGCCGACAAAGCGACGTCGCGGACAAGTATCCGCCTTCCGCAATCTTTTACTTGGCCTCCGTGGCGGAGGAGACCATCCACCGCCTCCCGCTCCGGAGATGGCTGGAGATGGTTGAGGAAGGATGTGCGGACTTGGGCGTTGGAGCTCAGAGTGCGCGGAAATGGATGAGCAAGGGAGGAGGAAGGCGTAGGTGAAAAGGGTGGATCCTTATCCCCTTATATGGACGGACGAGGCTATGCGTCCCCCACCAGCCTGATAAAACTCGCTTATCTCCCAAGCGCCGCAATCAGTGGCGCGGTTGGGTTACCCACGTCCGTATTGATGAGAATCCTAGAATAAGGGGGCACGATCTATGCTTTGATAAGACGTGCCAAGGAAACCGCCTCGCTAAACGCGCTGAGGTGGGACAGTAAAAAACGATTCGAATAAAGGCATGGCCGTGGTGTGATGTCACGCCGTGGAATACGTCAGTAGATCTGTGCAAAAAATTATTCTCTCTACGATGGTATGTGGAACTTGTTTTGCGAGCGGACACTATCCTTGTGTTCAAAACCTTTCGTGAAGTATTCGAGGAGGAACCCGCCTTGCAATGCCGAAGACAATATGCGCGCGGACTCGCGTCATTGAAGCCTGGTTCGGGGGCTCTTGAGGAGTCTGGACTAGGGGTGTCCGGATAGCCGAACTATCATCTTTGGCCGGACTCCTGGACTATGAAGATACAAGATTGAAGACTTCGTCCCGTGTCCGGATAGGACTTTCCTTGGTGTGGAAGGCAAGCTTGGCGATACGGATATGTAGATTTCCTACCATTGTAACCGACTCTGTGTAACCCTAACCCTATTCGGTGTCTATATAAACCGAAGGGTTTTAGTCCGTAGGACAAACAACAATCATACCATAGGCTAGCTTCTAGGGTTTAGCCTCTCCGATCTCGTGGTAGATCTACTCTTGTACTACCCATATCATCAATATTAATCAAGCAGGAGTAGGGTATTACCTCCATCGAGAGGGCCCGAACCTGGGTAAAAACATCGTGTCCCTTGTCTCCTGTTACCATCCGCCTAGACGCACAGTTCGGGACCCCCTACCCGAGATCCGCCGGTTTTGACACCGACACCCGCCTTCAGCTGACTTCGCAGATGCAGCTCATTATCGCCAACATTCTCAGGATTTCCTCCAGGATTGTCTGCCGAATTCTTCGTCAGATATACAAACCATGCCGAACACACAAACTGGAAGAAGGAAATTATTACCAAAAGAAGCCTTTTTGGATTCTGCTTGTTCGGCTACATTGGCCTTCATCTGGGCCTTACACTCCTCCAGCTCTTGAGACAACTGGGTATTCTTCTCTACAAGAACCTATGCATTTAATGATCCTTAAATCAGTTGTGCCAACTGTTTCAAGTCTCAGGGGCTACTACTACACATACTTATTAAAATTCTCTTACCCGTATATCCTTCACATACTGGTCCGTTGCTCTGGCAAGTCCATCTTGAGCAGCGCGGATATATGCGTATCCGGAATTGAAGGCATTGAACGCATCTTCGGAAAAAAAATACCACCGCGGAGTACGGCCCGTCGGTGCCGGTGGTTCATGGCGCTTTCCACTTCTGAATTTGTGGCGGAAAGCATATCTGTATCCTCCGCAGGAGGACAGTTTGGCACTGTGCCCGCATCAGCCTCCGCCCGTGAATCCGGTCCAGGAATCCGGCTGCCGGAGGCGTGGCCGGTAGGGTCCCCGGACACAGTCCGACGTTTCCTGTCAGGACATAATTAAAACCGTCACGCCTCGACAAAAAGACCAAATAAACCACGGGGCAAGCTTAATGAATACCTCGGCGCCTGTGTATCGCTCCTAACCACCTTCCTTTTAAGCCTACCTTGTCTAAGCGCCTCTTGCTGAGAGGCCCCCGGGTTCCGCACGGCGTCCTGACTGCCGTTTCTATAAAAGTACGGCATGTGATTATAAGGTACGGCAAAGCGAAGGAATCCTTTCGGAAGGTTGGAACCCCGACATTACTTACATGCGACACGGGAAGCAGTCCGGGATAATCCGTGATGATGGCCACTAAAGAGCCGCCACTGCTTGCCTGATAGAAAGTCCCGTCGACGAATTCCACGGATATGTCCGGATCTTCTTCAAATCCGGGGTCGAGAGCCCAGCCGGGATCCTCTGGCTGCGGAGAGGGGCTGTTGAACTCTTTCACGGCATTCCTTAGTTCTTGTTTTGAAACAGCAAGGTAAATAATTGTGGCAAAGAAGGTAAGAACGAATAGAGTTGAGTAAAAGATGACAACTTATCCAGCTTCGGGGGTTGTACATGAAAAATCCATCCCGCGGTTTAATGCGGAGGAACTCCTCTTCTTCTCCTTTGTACAATTCAGATAGTATCCTCGCCAAAGATGTGGCGGAGTCCGGACCTTTGCGACCGCAGCGGGAGGCATCGTCTTCTCCATTGAAGTGCCACATGGGT
This sequence comes from Aegilops longissima, assembly GCA_021605205.1. Lineage (NCBI taxonomy): Eukaryota > Viridiplantae > Streptophyta > Magnoliopsida > Poales > Poaceae > Aegilops > Aegilops longissima. The sequence goes on from CM038679.1 coordinate 734,307,918, forward strand.
TTTCCCCTATATTGAAGTGGCTGCACTCCCCTTATTATGCATATTGACATAACTTCGATTATTGTCAATCCTGATTTGGCCAGGGTTTGTATCCGGCTCATTAGATAGAAGACTTCCCTGTTTTCTTCCTCCTGGGGGCTCCGAGGGCGCCATCTTTGGCGTTTCTTCAGCGGAGTATTGGTAAACTCAGGAAGGCTCGTCCGGACTGGGTCCGGAAGGGGAACGTCATCAACATGAAACCACTCCGAGGGCCAGTCTTCGGACGCCTTCTTGGGAGTACCTGACATGTATCCGGTCTGGGCGATGCACCAAATTTCGGCTCCGCCCACTTGATATATAGATCCCTCCTGGTTGCGGGGGACGAGGCAAAATAACCTTTTCCATAGCTCGAAATGAGCTTCGCAACCCAGGAACAGCTCGCAGAGGGTAACGTAGCCCGCAATGTGCAGTATGGAGGCGGGGGTAAGATTATGCAACTGGAGACCGTAGAACTCCAGGAGCTCGCGGAGGAATGGGTGGATTGGAAACCCAACGCCTCTTAGCAGATATGGGACAAGGCATACCCGCTCCCCCCCGAGATGGGTTAGGGAATCTCTCCGCTTGCTCCCCGCCATTATAGGTGGCTAGTTCGGATCGGACGGGGACCATGTATGCGGGCGGAAGGAACCCTTTGGTCTGCAGCTCTATTAGGCGGCTGTGAGGGATGGAACACTTTTCCCAATCCCCTGGCTTCGAGCTGGGGGAGCGGCGAGCAGGGCTGCGGCGACCGGTCATGATGGGATGGCCTCTTTTGGGCGCGCTCTGCGGAATGCTTGCTTGGGGGAAGATGGTGTGATTTGGATCGAAAGATCCCTGTCTCCTCGAATAGATGGCTCACCTACGGGATTAGGGTGGCAAATGCAAAAATGCCCCGGCCCCTCGTCTTTGATCGACACGTGGAGGTGGCCATTATTGAAGCACAGAAGCCGAGGAGTACAACCTTACTGGGAGGCCGGACACTATTCGCTACGATGGGTGCACCGGATTTGGAGAAGAACCCGCCTTGCAACGCCGAAGACAATCTGCGCGCCGGACTCATCGTCATTGAAGCCTGGTTCGAGGGCTACTGAGGGAGTCCTGGATAAGGGGGTATCCGGACAGCCGAACTATATACTTTGGCCGGACTGTTGGACTATGAAGATACAAGACAGTAGACTCCGTCCCGTGTTCGGATGGGACTCTCCTTGGCGTGGAAGGCAAGCTTGGCGATTCGGATGTAGATCTCCTCCTCTGTAAACCGACTCTGTGTAACCCTAGCCCCCTCCGGTGTCTATATAAACCGGAGGGTTTTGATGAGGACATGACTACCTTGGATACGACCAAAAATATTGCATACATGCATATTTGTCAGGTGTATGGGACATTTGTACAATTCACATATGAAGATAAGGGAGAAAGAGATGTTTACTTGATGTTCAAAAAGTTCTCTCACGTCACTTTTGGGCCAAGAGAAGATAGAGTCCAAGTCTCTCACGTTCTGGATTTATATTCGGACTGCACAGACATACCTGACTCAAAACGCCAACAACTTTTTCATATGGACTCCGAATTGGGTGATTCTTTTTTTGTTGGAATCTAGAATTTGTGCTCTTTCCAAACCATTTGGATTCACCTTCAAATTCGTCCGAAGCGTTGAGATATCGACGAAACAATCTGATGCTACAGCAGAATCCGAGTCAAACAACAAGTCCAAAGGTGTTGCATCACCTCCACTTGGGCCCATGAGCCTTGTACGACCTAGGGTTGGTTTTAAGCTGCCTTGGGACGTTCTCCCACCTCCTTGGCCGCCACCCCTTGCTCCTATATAAGTAGATCCATCTAGTAGATTTTTCCTTGGGATTTGTTTAGTTAAAAGTTAGTCATTGCAACTTCGTGTACTTTGTTTGTGTCCAACGACCAGACCAAGACCGCTTTTGGATCCCCACCTTTATCAATACTTCATCTATATTCGCAATATTCAGATTGCTTTATCATATTCTTGCTTGTTCTTCGATTGCTTGCAGGAATAGACCTTCGTGTCAGGTTGATCGTGCTCCAGCGTGGTCAATAACCTCTCGGAGTTGTTTTAGCGATTGCTAAGGCGCAACGTCGTGCACGTTTGTTGTCGGATTGTCAAAGTCATCCACCAAATCGATAGTTATCATCTAATCGAAAGATCGGGACACCTCCGCCTCTATCAGGTTTAGTTCGTAGGACACAACAACAATCATACCATAGGCTAGCTTCTAGGGTTTAGCCTCTCTGATCTCGTGGTAGATCAACTCTTGTAATACTCATATCATCAAGATCAATCAAGCAGGAGTAGGGTATTACCTCCATCGAGAGGGCCCGAACCTGGGTAAACATCGTGTCCCAGTCTCCTGTTACCATTAGCCTTAGACGCACAGTTCGGGACCCCCTACCCGAGATCCGCCGGTTTTGACACCGACACCCATCCCAGCCGTGGTTGTGACCATGAGCAGTTCCTCTGTGTTTTCTTTTCAAAACTTTATCTAGATTTGCTATGAGCGGTATAACGTTTTCATACTGATTTGCTATGAGGTGTTGCTTATATATGGTAGAACTAATTTTGATATAGATGTGTTGAATGTGCCTAGTACAGGATTGTTACCCTCTGATTGCTACCATTTTATTTGCATAGAAGAAATATTGATGGCTTGTGTGTATGCTACCATTTGTATTTCAATTAGAAGAAATATTGATGGGAGATGTAATAGTTTGAAGATCTTTTCTAGTATTCATGTGTTCTTCTCAAGTACTTGTACGTGAGACGATGATGCATGTACGATATTCGCATGTCAGACAATTATCTTCCTTATGTTTCATTATAACATATTGTGGTGTTTTGAAGTCGAATTTATGTTCTTATGGGCAGAAAAATGCTGAAAAAATAACGCGATATCGTTTATTCAAAACAACAATATAATACAAGGTTATTACAGACTTTTCATTGATCATACCATAGATAAGATAGAAAAATAGGCACCAAAATGAATCGACTAGCTAATTATTTGGAGCTTATCTATAATACCTAAATAGTTCATTCCCACTAACCTATTTCTCTTGACATGCAGCCTCTCCACATCAGCAATCCAGCCACATAAGCGTTTAAATACTGACTTACAGGTGGGACCCATCACATATTGATAAGCATACAGAACAACCACGTCAGCCTTTTGTTACCAGCAGGATCGACCGACCACAGCCTACAGAACCTCCGTCTCCTTCGCTCCACCTCCCTTCCCGTTCGCCTCCACGTCGTCGACCAAATCGTTCGCTTCCTCTTCCATCTTCTGTAACTGACGAGATAGAGCCATACATCCGTCAATAACACCAAGGGCCTCTTTGATTCGCAGGATTTTGAAAATGTAGGAATAGGAAAAGTAGAGGATTGGGGTGGTATGCCAAATTGAATCCTATAGGATTAGCAAGGAGTGTTTGATGCCACATGAAAAACAAAGGAATTATAAAAAGAGGTTGGAGTGGATGTTGGATTTTCCATGAAATGTAGTATAAAAGATTCCATAGGAAAAATTCCTATGGGATCCAATCCTATGGATCAAAGGGCCAACATAGGAAAAATTCCTAAGGATTTCAATCCTCCAGAAATCCCATAGAATTCCTTTGAATCAAAGGAGCCAAGCCGATGGGAAACAGTGGAGTCCCATCTCCCTCGATGTGTCTCTTCCCTTCTCCCTACAGTACGTTTGTCCCTCCAGGCATGGAGATGTCGCTGAGTGACCATGTCGCTGCTAAGGCTGCCGTCAGGGGGAGGAAGAGGAGGAGCCCGTTCAAGATACAAACTCTCCGCGGTCTTTAATATGTGATGGGTCACTTAGCCACGTTTCGTGTTGGCTTTCTTTTCAGCCTGGTGAAACTCGACCATGGAGACGCCGGCCAGAGAGGCAGGGACTCGGCCATGGCATGTAGATTGGCTAGCATACCAGTACCCAATGGATTGCCCATCGAGAACTAGCTGGAGGTATTGCAAACAACGATGCCCTCTGGTTTGTGCGATTTCCTCTACTTACTTTTGTATTTTGCTTACCTACTGTTAATTTGATTTCAGTCCCATTCATGTATTTCGAATTGGATGTCTATACATGAATAGGTGTGTATGCTCTTGCCCCATATGTGTTCTTTTGCATCAGTGTTGTCACGTCATTTATTTCTATTATCCTACTCGATGTATCAGTCAATCGGTGGTTCTCTATTGTTTTATGCTTGATTCATGCATATTGTGTCGCTACACTTACGTTTTTACTATAGGTTTTCACCGATCTTCAGAGTTTATCAGTGAACTTCTCGCCGGCAGGAGAGTTGTATTTCTCGCCATGGTCGTGGATAATTACACATGAAAAGACATGACAAGATGATGAGTAACGATTTTCACTCGATTGCATATGCAATCTTTTCATATAACTATTGGTCTTTACCAGCCAAATTATATATTATGCATTAGTATATGGACTGCACATATTGCCTTGAATTTTCAAAAAGACCAGCTAGGTAAGGAGGTCATTCTGTTGTGTTTAAATTTTCAAATATTTATTACGACAATTGCAGTACTACATACTAAGTAGTGGCAATCTGAGACAATTTTTAATTGGACGATTTATTTTTGTGATAAACATGTTACGAATTTAGGTAAAAAAGAATGTGTTGAATGGTTCATTCAATTTGTTTTCTTCTATTTGTTGTACATTTGTATGCACATATTTTACATATGTATTTTGTAGAAAATGTCTCGCAGCAACGTGCGGGGTATTATCTAGTTTTTACAAAAGCTCATTTCCAAAAGCTTATTTTTACAAAAGTTTATCTGGAGCTTATTTCCACCGGATAGCTCAAAAGAACTGGCCCTTATTTAGGTGGCACGATGACGGTGGCATGCAGCCACAGGTCGCTCTTCCTCCTCGCCGTGAGCCCGAACGCCTCCGCCATGTCCAGCTCCTCCGTGCCCCCGGGGAGCTCCCAGTCGAAATGGAAGAGGAGGCTCGCCAGCGCGAGCTCCATGACGGCGAGCCCGAACGTGATCCCGGGGCAAATCCTCCGTCCCGCCCCGAACGGCACGAGCTCGAAGTCCGCACCCCGGAAGTCCACCGCCGCCGCGGCCCCCTCCTCGAACCTCTCCGGCCGGAACTCCTCGGCGTCCGGGCCCCAACTCGCCTCGTCCCGGCCGATGGCCCACACGTTGACCAGCACCATGGCGCCCTGCGGCACGTCGTACCCGAGGACACGGCGGGGCTCGCGGCACTCCCGCGGGAGGAGCAGCGGCGCCACCGCGTGCAGCCGGAGCGTCTCCTTGATCACCCTCCGCAAGTACGGCAGCTCCTGCATGGACTCCTCCCCGACACGGCTCTGCCCGGCGAGCGCGCCGCGCACCTCCGCCTGCGCCCTCCTGAGCGCCGCCGGGTTCCGCATCAGCTCCGCCATGGCCCACTGCAGCGTCGACGCGGAGGTCTCGCTACCGGCCCCGATGAGGTCCCTTATCACGGCACGGATGGTCGGGATGTCCAGAGGCGCACCGCCGCCGCCGTCCAGAAGCACGTCAAGGATGTCCTCTTCTTCCTCGCGGCCGACGCCCGCCGCCTTCCTCGCGCGCTTCTCCTTGATGACGGCGTCCATGAGCCGGGACATCTCTCCGAACACCGCCTCCACCCGACGCGCCGTCCCGCTGAGCGCACGCGCGAGGCGCGACGACGGGAACAGGTCGGCAAGGCTGAACCCGGCAGCCACCCGGACAGCTTCGTCCAGGCACGCCAGGAAGGCGTCGCGGTCCGCGATCCGGTCTCCGACCACGGCGCGCACCGCGGCGTCAGCGACGTACGTGGCGACGAGGGAGCTGACGTTCACGGCGGCTCCGGACGCCGCCTCCGCGGCCACGGACGCGACGAGGGCGGCGGCCTCGGCCTCGCGAGTCCCCCGGAACGTCCGCACCCGTGGCGCGCCGAGCAGTTCCGTGGCGCAGAGCTTGCGGACGGCGCGCCAGTGCTCGCCGTGCGGCGCGAGGGCGATGCCGAGGCCGTCGGCGGTGAGGCTAGCGGTGGTGTCCGTTCGCGGCCGCGTGGCGAAGGCGGCGTCGTGGGTCTTCATCACCTCCTTGGCCGCGGCCGCCGACGAGGCCACCACGACGGGGAGCTCGCCCATGCGGAGCAGCATGAGCGGGCCGTGTCGGAGGGCGAGGTCGCGCATGGCATGGTGCGGGAGCGCGCCGACGAGGTGGTGCAGGCTGCCGATCACCGGCAGCTGCCATGGACCCGGAGGCGGGTTCAGGGGCATGCCAACGTGCTTGCGACGTCGCCTGAGCTGAGCTTGACGAGTAGGATGGCGGCGGCAAGAGGAGGTGGCGATGGTTCTCGGTGGGTGCCATGGCCTGGGCCAACCAAGCCTAGTTTATGTAGGAGCAATCCAGCAAGTAGCTGCTCCCAAAATGGTAGGTGGTGGATGCCATTGGAGCAGCTAGCAGAGATGCTTGCTAGCTCCGTTCCAAAATGGATCATCTTTCACAATAATACTTGCTGGTTTTTGTCAGAGCTGTCTAGATCATCACCGGTTAGCTAGAGTAGTTTAGTATAGTAGGCTTAAATCAATAACTTTCTTATGTGTTACTAGGTAATTGCCCGTGCGTTGCAACGGGACATATCTGTTCTGATAGTTGAATACCAAGACCAATATTTTTTTCTTCCTTTTCTTTTTCTTCACCCGCTATCTTCATTTCTCCGCCTACTCAATCCAAGCTCGCCACCTTAGTCAATGATGCATCTCGCTCATAATCCATCCATCCACCCATACTCAAACTTACACTTTAATTTTCTAAGGATGCCAATGCATCATATTTGGCTTCTATTATTGGGCATCCAATCAATTCATGTCGCCGTATTACCACAAGACTATAGGTGCATTATATTTGCCACCACAATAGAGGGAAATAATGTCATGGAAATCGATCAATCATAGTCACATGACAAACCGAGTTCTAATAGTATAGCTTTTGAGCCATTTATTTTTCATTATACATTTACTATAATCAATTAAGAATAATTAAATCGTCCTTCCTTTTTTAGCATAAATGTATTCAACGTAGTGAGCATCGATGACAAGGACCTTTGACCCTTATTAGCTAAGATCTGCCCCATAGGCGCTTAAAATATTCAAATACAATGTTGTGTCATTGCTTCGGCTTCATTTAATTGTCATATTCTTTGTAGTACACTTTATCAAAATACAATATTATGCAATTTAACAATGAATTTTTTTACCAAATAATTGAATAAAGCTTGTTAAAATTATTTTCATGAAGCAAATAAATGCAAACTCATCTTATAGTACAAGGAAATTTTGAACTAAACATTTCTTACAGATTTACAAGTACACTGAAAAGTTCCCGCTGATCACAAAGCTCTCATGCCGGCCAAGCTCCTCCAATTTTGGGCTCGCTGCCGATGATGCAAAGGTAACCCCTCTGTCCATAGTTCATAAACATAATTACGTAGATATCATGCTTAGCTTCTTCAAATGCTTGCACTAATTAGAATGAGATTTTGTAAAGAAATGTCTAAGTCTGGATTTAATCATGCACGGAAGAGTGAAATTTCTCTGTCTAATACGCATGAATCATACATGCATATGTTTATCAATTAAAACACAAAAACTTATCTTGTTGCTGGAGGTGAATCCTTATTTCCTGCTGATTGCCATCCCGGAGGAGTTCCATGCAATTGCATGAAACAACATGAGATTCTTCACTGAACTAATGTGCTAGTTGTGGTGCAGAGTCATGGCACGTTCCCTGCTGCAAAAAATATGAAGCATAGTGATCCATTTTCTATTGATCGTGGCGCAATGGACGACACGTTCGGTAGTGTCCCAGTGTTAGGAGGGAGATCGGGAGGAGTCAGGGAGAAGATTTTTACTGCATGCAGGAGCTGCACGATTTCCTTGGCTGTGTCCGCGTGAGATCCTAGTAAACATCACAAAGGTTTCGCCGCGTCACGGCCTCAGACTGCCAGCCACGGGAGACCTCTAGGCGGAAGAGGCACCGGCCATTCACAATTTGATCCACAAGAGTTGGCAGTACCCTTCCACCAATTTTCTCCCCTCTTGGTTTTCCATTACAAAAAAGTTTATCTGGCCGCACAAACCCAATCTTTGGTAATACCTTCGGTAATCAGTTTCTTCTTTGGTAATACTACGCTATAAATTCACGTGTGCTAATGGCCCCCCTCTCTCGTACTTCCATCCATGCGCTGCGATCTACGGGAGAGGGGAGAAAATTGATTGAAAGAAGGAAGGAGACTAATCACCGTTTCATTGAAAGAAAGAAGGACACCGTTTGATTGAAAGAAGGAAGGAGTTTGATAAACGTCATGAATGAATTGATTGCCATGCATGAATTGATTGCGTTTGAATTGATTGCGTCTGCTTACCTTACGTGATGAGGATAAAACCGGCAGAACCGATAGGGAGAAAACCGGTGGAGGGGGGAAAGAAAATCCCTACAAGGGAGAGGGGGGCGTACGAGAGGTTGAACGAAGAGCGGGCAACGCAAGAGGAAAACGGAACACTCCGTTTCTTTTAGGTAGTATAATATAATATAGATATAGATATATAGATATAGAGAATAGAGATAGAGATAGTAGAGAAGATTAGTTTGAGTTCGTCACGTGTATATATGCTCCTTCCTCCATGTCTCATTGAGAGTCAACAAATCTGCTTGCAATTTTAGACAATTATAGCGTAGTATTAACAAAGGATAATTTGGCGAAAAGGAGATGAATTGGTAAAAAAAACATCGTCCATTTTGGGCAGGGAAGAAGGAATTAATCACATGTTCATGCAATGCACTATTTCCAGAATGTCACGGAATATTCCGAAATGTGCTTTTAATTTGATTGATGTGCCAGGTAACAAACATTGTGATGATGGTTAGGATTTTAGCCGTTTTCTGGACTATTTGGAGACCGGGAAATAGTGTTGTGTTTGATAACAAAAGGATAAATGATCCTTGTGTTCCTGACAATAGGATCGTTGGATGGCTTAGTGATTTGGATGATTTTGCAGGAAAAAAACAGGAAAGTCAAGAATCTGTGAGGTGGGGGATAAGAATGTTTGAAATGATAGCAAATGAAGTGTTTAAATTGGTGCAAGGCTGGCGAGTAGGGCTGGTTTCCCTGCCCCGTCTAATGTCCACTGTTCACTGGAGTTCTTCCATATGTGATGCTTTCAGTTACTTTCTCGCCAAGGTCTTCATCCCATCTTTCTCAGCTTTACCAAGAAGTACTGATGAGCTGTTCGGTGATCCACTAGCTCCGCCAAATTTGAGGACCTGCAGAGCACCTATTCCCCCGCTCCGTGATTTTTAACTTGCGCTCCGCCAACTCCCGGAGCGAGAGTGTGGAGCGGAGGAGGGCCGAACAGGCCCTGAATATTGTATCCCAGTTGGTATTATCTGAACCAAACCAAGAGGTGTGGATTAATTAAACTTACACCACATCATTATGCCATGTTTGGTTACAGCGGATCAATCAACGGAAAGTGAACTCAACCAAGAAATGTAAACGGAAGTACTTCACAGACGATGTTTGGATGAACGACACTCGCCCGACGGCTAATCAAACCGTATGCTATGGTGTAGACTTGCCCACGGATGGTTGGATATAGCGTGTCGTCCGGGTTTCGGCCGGAACTGTCATCCGTGTAGCAATGCTCAAATGTAAACATGAAATCTTACCCGGCTGAAACAAATAAGCAACAGTGTAGTGCTCCATCTGTAAAGAAATATAAGAGTGTTTCTTATATTTCTCTTACGTACCGAGGGAGTACATGCTAAAAACTCGTACATCTAAAAAAAAGCTATCATCGGAACAGCAAGCAACAAAAAAATCAGCATAACTAAAATAAGCCCTATTTTTACAAGTTCAAACAGATCCAATAAGGTTTCTCTTATTTGTTGCATGACAGTAATCCGAAGCCGATATCAAGCAAACTCCTGTATGGTGGCATCGACCGCGTCATATTTGGCCTTGTGGGCGAGCAGCTGGACCACCTGCACGACCAACCTCTGCTTATAGTAATCCGGAGATTGGGGTCGTAGCTGCCGCTGCCGAGCTTGCACCGCTGTAACAAAACACTTACACTTATTGTTTTTTCAAGCGAGATCACGAAAAATGAAAAGCAGCCACCAAAGAAAAAAGCGACAGATCACCTCCTTGAGGACGAGCAGGAATTAAGTTTGGGATGCTTGATACGTCTACAAAGTATATATAATTTTTAACTGTTCCATGCTATTGTAGTATTAATTTTAGATATTTTATATACATTTACAAGCAATTATATATCATTTTTTTGACTAACCTATTAACTTAGTGCCCAGTGCCAGTTGTTGTTTTTTGCATGTTTTTGGTTTTTCAGAATATCAGTACCAAACAAAGTCCAAATGTCACGAAATTTTTTGGAGATTTTTTCTTGACAAAAGAGACAATAGTATCTTCGGGGAAGACCAGATGTTGAAACGTGGGCCCATGAGGCACCAGGGCACGCCCTGGTGGCTCGTGGGGCCCATGAGGCTCCATTTGACCTAACTCCGTCTCTATAAATTCTCTAAAATCGTGAAACCAATAGAGGGCCAGCCAAAATACTTTTTTCGCCGTAAGTTTCAGGGCCATTTGGAGACCTTTTCGGACACTCTGCTGGAGGGACATTCGATCACGGAGGGGCTCTACATCAACCTTGCCGCCCTTTCGATGATGTGTGAGTAGTTTAACACAGACCTACGGGTCATAGTAGTAGCTAGATGGCGCTCTCTCTCTCTCTCTCTCTCTCTCTCTCTCTCTCTCTCTCTCTCTCTCTCTCTCTCTCTCTTTGATCTTCAATAATTTGTTCTCCTCGATGTTCATGGAGTTCTATTCGATGTAATCACTTTTACGCTGTGTTTGTTGGGATCCGATGAATTGTGAGTAAATGATCAGATTTATCCATGAATATTATTTGAGTTTTCTCTGAACTCTTTTATGCATGATTTTTATAGCTTTGTATTTCTCTCCGATCTATTGATTTGGTTTGGCCAACTAGAATGAATTTTCTTGCAATGGAAGAAGTGCTTTGTGATGGGTTCGATCTTGCGGTGCTCAATCCCAGTGATAGAAAGGGATATGACACGTATTTGTATTGTTGCCATTAAGGATAAAAAGATAGGGTTTATTCATGCGTGAGTTTATCTTGTCTACATCATGTCATTTTACGCTATGTTTGTTGGGATCCGATGAATTGTGAGTAAATGATCAGATTTATCCATGAATATTATTTGAGTTTTCTCTGAACTCTTTTATGCATGATTTTTATAGCTTTGTATTTTTCTCCGATCTATTGATTTGGTTTGGCCAACTAGAATGAATTTTCTTGCAATGGAAGAAGTGCTTTGTGATGGGTTCGATCTTGCGGTGCTCAATCCCAGTGATAGAAAGGGACATGACACGTATTTGTATTGTTGCCATTAAGGATAAAAAGATAGGGTTTATTCATGCGTGAGTTTTCTTGTCTACATCATGTCATTTTACTTAAGGCATTACTCCGTTCTTTATGAATTTAATACTCTAGATGCATGCTGGATAGCGATCGATGCGTAGAGTAATAGTAATAGATGCAGAATCGTTTCACTCTACTTGTCTCGGACGTGATGCCTATATACATATCATTGCCTTGGATATCGTCATGATTATACGCTTTTCTATCAATTGTCCAACAATAATTTGTCTACCCACCGTATGCTATTTTTAAGAGAGAAGTCTCTAGTGAAAACTATGGCTTCGGGTCTACTTTTTATCATATATAAACACTAAAATACCTTACTGCAATTTTACTTTATTTATTTTATTTTGTATTTTTGTTCGATCTGTCTATCAATTACTACATAATTTAATCTTGCATGTAACCGCCAAGGGATTGATAACCTCTTATTAATGTTGGGTTGTAAGGATTTATTATTTGTGTGCAGGTGCTGTTAACGAGGTGTTGCTTGGTTCTCCTACTGGATTGATAACATTGGTTCTTAACTGAGGAAAATAGTTATCTCTACTATACTGCATCATCCTCTCCTCTTCGGGGAAATTCCAACGCAGCTCACAAGTAGCCGGCGCTAGTTGAGCCAACTGGCGCTCACTGCGGCACGCCAGTGGGCTGGCCCATGAACAACAACGCAAAAAGTATTAAATAGCGCTAAAAAAAACCAAAAAACGTGCGGCATGCCAATGGGCCAGCCCATGAACAACAGCGCAAAAAGTATTAAATAAGCGCGAAAAAACACCAAAAAATGGCTATCGGGAGAAATCGAACCGGTGCCATTTAGATCAGCGCGTCGGCTGACCACTTGTGCCACAACGCCTTAATGGTAATATATTGGTGCGAGTACATCTGAAGAACAAAACAGTAGCCATGCTATTTAAAAAATCATTACATCTGAAGAACAAAACAGTAGCCACACTATTTAGAAAAACATGATTTCTTTTCAAACATAAACATGAACAAAATTTCAATGTCCACAGATTAAAAAAAACATCACGAACCTGCAACGTCAAATAGGATTCGTCTGACCCTAAACCCTAAACTGTTTGGCGGACCGATACCGGCTTGTGTTAGATGGCTTCCGTGGTCGGTCGATTTAGGCGCCAAATAGGATTTGCCTGGACCGCTCGGCGGTTTGATACCGGCTTGTGTTTGATGGCTTTCGTGGTCGGGTGATTTAAGGAATACACATTAACGGGCGCTTGTGTTGGATGGCTTCCGTGGTCGGACGATTTAGGCGCCAAATAAGATTTGCCTGGACCGCTCGACGGACCAATACCAGCTTGTGTTGGATGGGTTTTGTGGTCGGATGATTTAAGGAATGCACAAATTAATGGACGCCTACAGTGCCAAATAGGATTCACCTGGATCGATCAGCGGATCGATACCAGGTTGTGTTGGATGGCTTCCTTGATCCGGCTATTTAAGGGCCCGCATTGAAGATGGCTTAGACATGTACATATCCTGCTTGATACTACCTCCGTCCGGTTTATTGGTCCTTATTATATTTTGTGATAAATTTTGACCATAGATTAAACTAACAAAATGTTCACGCATGTCACCAAACATTATATTTTTAAAAACTATGTTCAAATACGAATCCAATAAGATAATTTTTCTTGACATGCATTAACATTTTGTTAGTTAAATCTTTAATCAAAATTTGGCACGAACTATAAAAGGGACCTATAAACCAGGACGGAGGTAGTAGTACGTACTCCTTAAGAACCGTTTTGTACCAATATGATGGCTTTGCTTTAGTCTCCTCGTTAACAAGTCAACAAGGCAGAGGCACGCGGAGCTTGGGAACGAGGAGGAGATCGGAGCGCCGCCGCGTGGTGAGCCCCATGGCCTCGGCCATGTCCAGCTCCTCCCCGGGCTCCGGCAGCTCCCAGTCGAAGTGGTACAGGAGGCTGGCGAGCGCGAGCTCCACGTTGGCCAGCCCGAACGCCACCCCCGGGCACATCCGCCGCCCGGCGCCGAACGGGATGTACTCGAAGTCCGTGCCCCTGAAGTCCACGCCGCTGCCGCCGAACCGCTCCGGCCGGAACTCCCCGGCGTCGGCGCCCCAGCTGGCCGCGTCCCGGCCGATGGCCCACGCGTTGACCAGCACCATCGCCCCCGCCGGCACGTCGAACCCCAGCACCCGGCACGCGGCCCGGCACTCGCGCAGGATCAGCGTCGCCGGAGGGTGCAGCCGGAGCGTCTCCTTGACGACCAGGCCCAGGTAGCGGAGGCTCCCCAGGGCGTCCTCCGTGACGCGCCCGGCCACCTCCCGCCGGACCTCCTCCTGCGCCTTGCGCATCGCTCCCGGGTTCTTCACGAGCTCCGCCATCGCCCACTGCAGCAACGTCGCTGACGTCTCGCTGCCCGCCATGAACATGTCCTGCCCGAAAGCAGAGAAAGCTTCACTCACACACTCACTGACAGAGAGAAAGTCAGAAGAGATGAGCTCACGATGATAACGGTCTTGATGTCGTCGTCGGTGAGGGGAGGGTCGAGCTCGCCCTCCCTCTGGACCCTGAGGAGGACGTCGAGCAGGTCCTCGTCGTCGCCGGCGGCGACCCTGTTCTGCTGGTGCTCGCGGACGATGGCGTCGACGAACTCCATCATCTCGCGGCGCTCCCTCCTAATCCGGCGCGGCATCGAGCTGACGAGCATCGCCAGCCGTGACGACGGGAAGAGGTCCGGCAGGCACTTGGCCGGCACGAGCTTCATCCTCCGCTCCAGCAGCCGCAGGAACGCGCCACGGTCCGCGAACCGGCTGCCAATGACGGCGCGCACCGCCGAGTCCGCCACGCACGCAGCGATCCGCTCGCTCAGGTTCACCGCCGCCGGGGCCGAGCCCGGGTCCGGCGCCAGAGAGCGGAGCAGCCGGCCGACCTCGTCCGCGCGCACGGGGCCGAAGGAGCGGACGCGGCGGGCGGTGAGGAGCTCGAGGGTGCAGATCCCGCGGAGCTGCCGCCACGCGCGGCCGTAGGGCGCGGCGATGACGCCGAGGCTGTCCCCGAGGAGGACCCTCCCCGTGGGCGTCATGGGGCGGCCGGCGAAGGCGAGGTCGTGGGTCCTCAGCATCTCCCGCGCGGCGTCCGCGGAGGAGGCGACGACGACGCGCAGCTCGCAGAGCCGGATCAGCATGAGCGGGCCGTGGCGGCGCGACAGGTCCCGCATCGCGCGGTGCGGGAGCGCGCCGGCGAGGTGGTGGAGGTGGCCGATGACGGGGAGCGCCCACGGCGACGGCGGCAGCCGCCGTCGGGTTCCTCCGTTCTGACGCGACGACGAGCGGACCAGGTAGAGCAAGGAGACGATCGCGAGCAGAGCAAGGAGGAGTGGGTAGAGAGGAGGAAATACTACTGGCTCAATGAGCTCGGCCATGGCCATGGCTCGAACGAGCGCAGTACTTTTTCTTTTCTTGTTTCGATTCGAACGCAGCTCGGTGGAGTATAATTCTTCTCAATTATTAGTTCGAATCTTATACTAGTAACTACTAGCATCGAAATAAACATCGAAAATTACATCGATGACTCTGCACATGCTCTCCATTCAATTGCATTGAAACTTGCACAGGATGCAACTGTTTGCCCTCAGTTTTTTGACGCAGACACTCATACATGCACAAATACACATCATCTTCTTGGATTGACGAAGTCGTCACAGACGTCTTTGTAGTCGACAGAAAGGTCTCCCTCACTGAGTGCGCATCGCCAAAAGTCATGAAACAAATCCAAAAAAATGCGAACACCAATCGACCATAGGGCACTGTCATCCTTGTGACACATGTTCCCTTGTGTCATGTTTCTTTCGTGCAACACATCCGTAGTCAACAGGGAGTGGTCTCTACAGGAAAACTCTGATTTTTTATGGTATTGATAAACTCCAAAGTGAAGTCCATAATTTCTCTTTCTTCGCATTTCGGATGATCCACTCCTCCCTTCTTACCAGTGTTGCAGTTGTCTTTCTTGTGCACACAAGAATCTTTAAGATCTAATATGCGTCAAAAGGAATGAAGACCGAACGAACCAAGTCCATGTTCCAAGTAGCCATCGGTAGATCCAGCAATTCAGATACTTTTGTTGGCGGGTCAGGGACAAGAGATATAATCGGTCGAAGTGATGAACTCTTTGGTATCCAATTGTCCGCCCAAATATCAGTATCTTGGCCACTACCTATTCCGTAGGTAATTCCATGCTTCATAATGTCTCTTCCTTCTAAAACTGCGTGCCACACTTGCGATGACCGGCTTCCAAGTTCAGCATCAAGGATATTACCATTGGGGAAATATGAGCCCTTGAGAATTCTGGCACTCAAGGATGATGGTTCCTGTAAGATTCTCCGTGCCCGCCTTGCTAGCAAGGGCAGGTTGAATCCCCTTCGGCAAGTACTTCGTTCTTGTCATAACCTCCCATGATGCTGGTTTTCGCTATCCTTGGTTGCAACCCCACCAGAACTTGCGAATGACAGAATTAATATGATTGCATAAACCCTTGGATAGTTTAAAGCAAAACATGGAATATACTTGAATTGTCTGGGCAACCAATTTGATAAGAAGATCCTTTCCTCGTGCTGATAATGATTTGCCCTCCAACCTTTCACCTTATCCTAGACACGGCCGCTCAAATATTTGAAGGTCCCTCTCTTTAAATGTCCCATGTCGGTAGGCATTCCCAAATATCTATCACTCAAAGATTCATTAGGGACCTGCAGGTATCCCTTAACCGCGTCCTTCACAATATGTGGGCATCCCTTACTGAAAAATATTGATGACTTTTCTTTGTTAATTCTCTGACCAGATGCCCTGCAATACATATTCAATAGGGTTGACACCGCTTCCGCTCCATTTACACTTGCCCTAAAAAATAGCAGGCTATCATCCACGAATAGAAATGTGGTTCACCGACGGGGCCGAAGGTGCCACCTTAATGCGATGAGCTAGGATGACTGGTTTTGAGACTATAATAGGCACGAAAGGCCTTCAGCTGCCAATTGGAAAATGATATGGAGAGATAGGATCTCCCTGTCGAATACCACGTGTGGGCTTGAACTCCTCCAACCCACATCCGTTAGAAAGAATAGAGAAAGAAACTGAACTCACCATGTTCGTAATTACTGATATTCATGGTGCCGCAAGACCCAGTTTTTCCACAATAGCTTTTAGGTAACTCCATTCTACTCGGTCGTAAGCTTTCATCATCTACAACTTGTGAGCACAAAAAGTATTATCCGTCGACCTGCTCCTCTTCATAAAATGCAAACACTTGTAGGTTGAGATTATGTTGTCAGTCATAAGCCTCCTTGGAACAAACGCCGACTATTATCACCTTGAACCTGTTTGCTAGCACCTTCGAAGCTATCTTATAAAACACATTGCACAAACTGATAGTTCTAAACCGCGACAACAAAGTCGGATTTGATACCTTGGGGATAGTACCAACATAGTGTCGTTAATGCACTCCGGGTTCTCCTCCCCCCTAATGAAGCCGAGTACCGCCCTGGTGACAGCAGCACCACAAATGTCCCAATGACGCCGGAAGAAGTGCGCGGGGAATCCATCAGGCCCAGGAGCCTTGGTGGGGAACATCTGAAAAAGCGTCATCTTTACCTCTTCCTCCTCATATGGAGCCATCAGAACTTCATTCATCGCTGCCGTAACTTTGGCAGGAACTTGACCAAGCGCTTCGTCCACTCCCCGAACCCTTTCCGACGTGTACACGGCTCTATAAAACTCCAAGGCCAGCCGCCGCATCCCGGTGCGGTCCTCCGTGAGCTGCCCGTCATGTTTTCTGCAGCGCCTTGATCAGGTTTCTCCGTCGGTGAATTGACACGCGGGGAGATGGAGAAAGATGCGTGTTTCGATCGCCCCTGCCGATAGCCGCTCGACACGCGATCGACCTTTGCCGCCACAGAAGCTCCTCTGCGCCTGCACAACTGAATCAGCCTGTCATTGATTTTTATTTCTGTGTAATTTGGACCTGTCCTTGAGAGCTGAGACACCACTTCGCAGCCTGTCCACATACGTCAACAGCGTCCCGGAAGCCTTTAAACTTGCGTCTGACTCTGACTAGCAACGAGTGTTTTTTTTTTTTTTTTGAGAATTTTTTTTGAGACCATGAGTAGCAGCGAGTGTGATTTGAAATTCAGCGGCCTAAAATAATAAAGCCCAGCAGGACCGAGAAAATAAAGCCCAACAGCCCACGGGCGCGTCCTCCGCTCCGCCTGCTCCCTCCAACCCTCGCCGCCGCTCTACTGAAGCCCCCATCCCCTCCCCTCCCCTCCCGCCGCCCTAAACCCATCAGACTCCCCCCCCCTACGACCGCGCCGCCTCTCACGCCGCCGCCCTCGCCCACTCCGCCTCCGCCACTCCACCTCCCCGCCCCGCCCCGCCGCGTTGCTCCCTCCGCTCCGCCGGCCTCCCCGACCGCGCCGTCGGCCCGCCGCCGCCGTTCTTGGCTGGCTTCCCCACCCTGCCCGCGGGGACGAGATGAGCGACGACGTGATATGGCACTGCATCCGCCACAACCACTGCAGCTTCATGGCCAAGTGAGCGCCCGCCGCGGCGATGACAGCCTCCTCCTTCTCAGGCTCCCTGTTCCCCTTTGCTGCTCTCTCTGATGAAAAGGTTTCTGCTTTTTTTTGTTCTCAGGATCGAGACGGGGATATTCTGCCGGAACCCCTACAACGCCACCGGCATATGCAACCGGAGCTCCTGCCCGCTCGCCAACAGCCGCTACGCCACCATCCGGGACCACGACGGTATGCATATTTCTCTTCTCCTTCTCCTTCTCCTTCTAATTAACCGCCGATTTTGCCTGATTGCGTTGGCCCCGGTGAGAGTTCAGTCATAATAGAGATACTTGGGTAGTCAGTATGTTCCATTTTCCCCTTTCAACCGCAATTAATTAATCATGTGTTGTATGAATGAATACTGCAAAAAATGTTTTAACTAGAACAGTAGAACTACTAGAACTCAAGCTCAACTCAGCAGAGCTTGAGTTCTAAGGAGTCACCGATGCATGATTCAGAAAACAAGCTTTTCAAATGCAAATTTTCTGCCCTGTACATCACAAAACATGATGATTGAAGCAGCTATCCTTTCCATGCGTCGTCACCTGTGTGATGTCAAAACATTGCTGTTTTACAAGCAATAGTCATCGTGGTTTGCAGAGGCGAGAGCGGCTTTAACTGCTGGATGCTTCAGCTAGCCGCTGCTTTAAATATCGTGGTCTGCATGCTTTAGTACTTGTGCTCTTGGTTCTTCGTAGGGAGCTATGCTTATCGTCAGAAACTCTTGGCGATGCTGTTCTTCTTCTTTTTAACTTTGAACGGTCATGCAGGTGTTTTCTACTTATACATGAAAACTGCTGAAAGAGCCCATCTGCCAAAAAAATTATGGGAGAGAGTCAAACTACCCAGAAACTATGAGAAGGCAATGGAAATCATCAACAAGCATCTTGTATGCATTTCTTACTGCTGTGCTTTGTCATTCCATCTGAACATGAGTCTAGTTAGCCTCATGGCACCCCTTTTATTTCATTATGTAGGAATTTTGGCCCAAGCTACTTGTGCACAAGATCAAACAGCGCCTGACGAAAATGACTCAGTATCGGATAAGAATGAGGAGACTCCAACTTAAAGTGAGGTAAGCACTTATGGTGTTTTTACGCACACTCACAACATACAGTTCGTGACAGTTATTTGCTCCTGAATTCTGGGTGTGACCTGATAGTAGTAAATGTGGATATATTGATTCCTGTTCAATTTTATCTGGGTGGCACTGTTCTGTTTGCTTTTCTTATATGGTTTCCCAAAATGGTAGAATGTAAAAAAGAAAGTACGTTTGAGATTGTTAAAGAGGAGATAGAATCTACAAAAGAAAAACTTTCGAGATCCTCACAGAGGACATAAATTAGGGTCATCAGCAATGATCATGTGACAAGGCTTATTAGTTATGCTAAGGTTGTTACATGTTGAGCACACAAACTTACCGGTAGTTCCTCTTTGTTAAGGTTTACCCTGTGTATTATTTTGTGTGGCTCACTCTGGCAAACGTCGGTTGCGAGTTAATGTAAGTTTGTTTGTCGGTTTAACCTCAGTTGGCGGACACCCTTTCCAGCTCTGCAACATCAGTTGGCACATCACTTCACTATTTCATTCTGTGAATCTGGCGTAATCCAACCTTATCTTGTCAAAATCCTTTGGCCCCGAACCTCGCGTAGCCAACTCTAAAATGTTCCGTGCAGTAATTGTGTGATTTCTTTTCCTTCTTCGACATACTTGATAGAGCAAGCTTTTGGGCCTGGTAGATGTGACGGCCTTAATTGCGAATAATGGTGACCTGCAAAGTCAGAACATGCACTAAGAGGACAGAAAAGAAAGAGAAATGCCTGGCCTGTGTAGGGAACAGGACCAGCTCACTATTCACCTTGCAGCTTATAACGTTCTAAAGTTCCAGTTTCTGAGGTCTTGATGTAATATTTGGCTATGTGTTCTGCTCTGCCATCAGATTGCTTGATTTTTGTATGGAAGGTACTAGGCATCGACCATATATACTGGCAAACCTCCCCTCATGGCAGTCTCGTACCCCACCCCCTCCATCGCACTCGTCCCTTTTCCTCCAGCATCCTCATCCTCTCGCTCTTCATCCTTCTGCTCCACTGTTGTTTTGTTGAAGGGCGGCGTCCTGCTCCTTTGCCTGTCTTATACCTACTCCCGCTCCACTGCCGCAGCAGCTATCAACGTACCTCTAGTCAGCAACCAGCCTTGCCAGCACTGCTCATCAGTCTGGCTGGTACAGCACCACCTCCACTCCATGCTTTCCCCTCTCCAGCTTCTTCCTTACATCAATCAGGTGCCTTGGCCTGCGTAGCTTAGTAAGACTAAAGCCCAAACATCTTCAAATTGGTTGTTTTCTACATTTAAAATATTAATAATGATATTATGTCGATTGCAAACCTGTTTGTGGCAGTACAGAAAAAAACAGAGAAAATGACTAGTAATGACTTGGCTTGATGGTATGACATTTGTGCCATTAACATGTAACCAGGTTCAGTTACATGCTGATTCCTTTTTTTGTTTTTGCAAAAAAAGTCACATGGTGATTCATCTTGTTGATGTCCATACCTTTACTGTTAATTTTTGACACAGAAAAAGCTGCTAAACATATTCTTTTGCTCTTTAGAGAGAAGATAATGACAGTTCCCAGGAAGAAAACTCAGCGCGATCTCCGAAGATTGGAGAAAGCTGAAAAGGCTGCTCAACTAGATAAGGTTAATTTTTCTGATAATCTCTATCACTTTACTATTATACATTGCCATGTTCTAACATCTTTCTTCTACCGGGCAGAGTATTGAAAGTGAGCTAAAGGAGCGTCTGAGGAAAGGTGTTTATGGTGAAATATATAATTTCCCCTTCAAGCAGTTTGATACCATCCTTGACATGGAAAAGGATGAGTTGGCTCCTGAGATAGAAGAGGAAGAAGTAAGCACAGTACCGAGTATGAGAATTAAGCTAACTTTGTCATGTTCTTACTGCTCACAAGCTTTCCTATATATTCTGGATTTACTTGCCAATACAGGAAGGTGAGATAGAGTATGTTGAAGGTGATGATATCGAGATGGGTGACATGGACGATATGGAAGATTTTGAAGGCTTTGGTGATGAAGATGGTAAACATTTCCCTTGTTCCTGCTGATTTTAATTGGGCATGTTATAGAGTGCTCTGACTTGCGAAGATACTTTTCCTTTTTCTGTGTTCATTGGATAATGTAAAGAAGCTTTACTTTTTCTGAATTATGGCCCTTGAAAATTCATACTGATTTGTTTAATACGATTGCTATGTAGATATTCTCTTGGACAAAATGGTTACTCAGTATAGTAGTGCCACCTGCGAATCTAACCTCCATAAAAACATAAAATAATTGCAGATGATGGAGATGAAGATGATGATTTGGATGAGCCAGCAACAAAGAAGCCCAAGTTACCAGGCTCCGATTCAAGGTCAAAGATTGGGCGGAAGTCTACAAAGGTTATCACAGAGGTAAATCGATTGTTTCAGTACGAACATTGTTTTAGGAGAGCATGCATTTCGGGGTGTAATATTAGGTTTTCTTTTCAAAACGATTTCATTGTCCGGTAGGTTATGTCTGAACTAGCACAATTTCCTGCTGGAGCATAATTTGCTTCTCTCCTTTCTGCAACAGGTGGAAGAAGACGAGGACAGGGGTAGCAGGCAAAGGACGCGAATGTGATTCACCGGGCGCGGCTTCAGTAATATGCTCGGTGTTGATGATGGTGTACTTTAGATAATTTTGCCTCTTATCATCTGATGGTAATCTGTAGAATTCATATGTTGGTTATTTTGCGGCGAATATGGAGACTGACATGAGCTGTGACTTATAACAATGTTGTACTTGGAGCAGTGTTGAGTGTCTCGGATCAGAACCAGTTTTGTGCGAAGCTGCTGCGAATGTAAACTGTTAATGTTAAGTTGTGTAATGGGATGCTTTTGAATTTACAATTAAGCAGGCAGGACAGGAAACTACCTGACTCGGTACAAGTTTTTTGTTGTTGTTGCTATACATCGGTTTCAGCTGCGTAGGGTAAATAAATGGTCCAGTAATTGAATTCTTTTTGGTTAAATCACATGAAGCACATTCCTCACCCTGATGTTAACACCCAAAATTAAGCGTGGAACAGTTCTATTGCATCTCTGGGCAGAGTAGGCTTCTACTACCTCCGTTCCAAATCACTTGTCGCAGAAATGGATGTATCTAGAACTAAAATAGATCTAGATACATCCATACCTGCGACAAGTAATTCGGAACGGAGGGGGAGAACTCGTCGCAGAAATGGATGTATTAAAACTAAAATACATCTAGATACATCCATACCTGCGACAAGTAATTCGGAACGGAGGGAGTACACAGCCTCGAGAGAAGAATATAATGATGCGCTGGCACCGTAGGCCTCGGACTCCGAAATCACAATAGGCGTGTAAAACAGAGCGTACATCTAAACGGGGAGTTCGACCCAGCTGAAAGATTTTGCGGCAAAGTGGCAAAACTTGAGAAATAACAGAGCAATTTTTGCGCGCCAATGAAATAGTTTTCACAAAAGAAGAGGGGTAAAAACAGTGTGCCATGAAATAGACCTTTTTGTTGGAGTTCTTAGAAATGTTGAAAGCTAGGAAATCGTCTTGGAAACATCTTTGGCGGGCCGAAAGATATCCCCTTCACTCATATTCCCGCTATGATCCGAGGTGGTTGAAAACATCCCCTCCCTCACTCTGCCATGAAATAGTCGCGCTCTGGCGAGTTCGTGTGCGGAACCTCTCCCCCTTCCCCGAGGGTTCCTCTCATCCATGCGCATGACGCACACCTTCCCAACTACACCCACGACATGTTGATGTATATAGAACTTTGGCTGTCAAATCATTGTCATATGCCCGCAGGCGACATGGTGTGTTAAATAGTAGGGTTTTCCCTACCAATATTTTACAACTCATCTATGGCAGGCTCCCATACCTCGGACATTGCAGAATAGCACATTTCCGAAATGGGCAAACCGATCAAACTGTCTCGGAAAGGCATGAACCCAAGGTGGAAAAAAGGCCTTTGGTCGCGTTCATAAATCGCCATTAGTCGCGGTTGCGCAATCGCGACCAAATAAGCGCGATTAAAGCCCCCACCTTTAGTCGCGGCTGCTTAAGAACCGCGACTAACGGCCCGCCCACGCGTGGGCGCCAGTGCCGTCAGGCGGAGGACCTTTAGTCGCGGTTCTTCCGCCAACCGCGACTAAAGGGTTTAGGTTTTAGCCCCCCCAAACCTGTTTTCTGTTTAATTTGTATTGTTTTATTTCTTTTGTGCTTTATTTTAATTTTGAAGGAGTTTCATATATTCTACGGTACTACATACATGCATATGAATGTACAATTTCAAATAAATTTGAAATTAGAACCAAAAGAATTCAAGAGGAATATACAATATATATTCAATATCATCGGATGACCATATACAATTTTGAACAAGTTTCCATACATGATTTAATCCATATAAAGTTCTACGTCCTCGTAATAGTGTTCTCCTTTAGGATGGAGGACTTCCTGCTGAACCATCCAGCTAGTTCCTCTTGAAGTGGTGAAGCGAGCTTCTAGACTAAGCATCATCCGGAGGTTATTCCTCCGAGCATTGGTATCACTCGAACCCGCCAGAGGTGTATCTCGGATCCTCTCACTGAACATAGTATCCACATAGATTGGTCAACGGTGGCTGAATATCCCCAGCATTCTTAGGCTTTAACATTTTGAATTCTAGCTCTTTTTTGAATTCACCGACCTTTGTATCTACGAACCGTCTCCAAACCCTACGAGGCAAAGAAAATTAAATGAACAAGAGAGTTATTAGTTACTTGATATTAGGAAATGAACGAAATAGGCCGATCGATATAGAGCGCAAATGAATGAAAATAATTACTTCTGCAGCATTCTTCTCATGTCGGCCCAAAGCTTTGGATCCATATTCAGAGAGTCGTGGACGAGAAATTCTGAGGTGTTAACTTTAATTACTAGCAGAATCCAGTGGAACCTGCGGACACGATACATGCACAGTACGTCATGCATAACTCATCGATTAGCCGGCCACATACCATGCATGGAGTAAACAAAAGAGAATGTGCTCAAGACAGAAACACTCACCCAAAATGGTAAGGAAATAGAATATCACTTTTGAGTTCCTACTTTGTAAGAAACTGCCACAGGTCTGCCTCCACGTCGGCGGGGTGACGCTCCAACACATGTCCATTAACGATGTGTGGGTCAATGAACCCAACATCATGGATGTTCCTTACTCTGCATTCCTTAATCTTCATTCTGCATGTATAATAGCGGACACAACAATATAGTTAGGACATATATATAGTGCAGGCAATATGAACGAGATGGGGTAGAAATTAATAAATCACTTACGTAACGTAGCAACCGATGATAGATTTGTCGAGCTCGAGATTGAAAAGCTGGAACAATTCACTCAGTGCAATTTGTACATAGTAATGTTTGAAGTGATGCTCATGTCTAACTTCCGCATAAATATATTCTTTGGCGTTTTTATTTTTATGTAACCCTTGTACCAATTCAGCAGACCTTTCATTTGGTCGTAGATCATTTTCCTCGCGCAGGCTCGACGAGAGGCCCATTCTTGACATATGTAATTACTACCTCCTTCACTGGCGCCTCATCAAGGCCTAACAGTTCACGAAGAGTAATACCTAAGTTGGCCGCTTGTTCTCGGCACTCGTTACATAGTCAATCCATGTGTTGCCGCAGCTTGTATGATCTCGGGTCATCCGGACAGAAGGCTTCCACTATAAGCGGGCAATCGATTGTTTACTTTGTTCCCGAGCTGGGCAACTTGTTTCCGCTTTTTTACTTTCGCCTTCTCCGCTCTTTGTTCTCCTTGAACATGAGTGCCTGCTGCAAGTTCACGCTCATAGTCGTTAGGCAGATTCTTGGCGGCTTGGGACGGTGTGCTCAAAATGACTTAGCCCACTTCTTTTGCTTATCGAGAAAATCTGGCTTGGGCTCGGGCTCTCTTTTCTTCTTGCAGTCCGCCTTCCATTTCTCCAAATCAGCAGCAGCGGCGCGCCGACTTCCTCGGCACTACGCTCCCAAGGCCTTGTGGGAGAGGCTTGATGATGGCTCCGTACCTTTGTGGTCTTAGGTACATAAGGGTCCGGGTTAATAATCCAGACTGCTTCGCCTCTTTGCCGTAGGTGGATTGGGGCGGCGTCGATCACCCGCCGGACGAGGACTGGGCGGCGGATGATCACCGCCGGACGTTAGGACTGGGGCGGCGTCGGCTTACGTGACGGAGGTGTAGGTGAACCGCCACCACCACCACCACCACCACCACCGCCACCGCCACCACCACCACCGTAGGGGGTGGACTTGTTGTCCTTGGCGCCTCGCCTGAAACTTGATAAACTTCTTTTGCCATAGAATGAAATGGCGCTTGACATCTCCAAGTCTTTTCTCCCTTGGTGTAGCAATGTCAATCTCTGTGTCCTCAAACCCTTGGACTATGTCCTCCACCGTGACACGAGCATAGCCATCTTGAATGGGGTTGTTGTGGTGGAGTGCTCCTGTAAACATGGTAAAGCACTGCCGATGGCTACCTTCATGGACATGTTCCCGATAGGATAATACAGATGACATTCTTTCATCTCCTTTATATCGCCCACGGGTAGCGAGGAGGCTCCGGTGCAGTAATTTCGACCTCCGTGCAGTAATTTCGACCGCCAGAGGCTCCGGTGCAGTAATTTCGATCGTCGGTGCATCTGCACCAGCCGGTGGGGCCTCCGTGGAAGCCACGCTGCTTCTCCGCTGCTGGCTTCCGAGATCCGCTGGATGATCTTCATGCTGCACCGAGCTGCATCTCTTTCGCTACTAGTACACTCATGGTTTTCTTCATCACATCCATTTCCGATGCCAACCGCGCCACAACATCTGCTTCCCGATCCATCTTTCTCTTACGGCTTCAGAACCGTCGGGTCATCGCTCGGGGAACCCTATTTTCCACGGAATGTGCCCCATGCCTCGTACACGCCCTCCGTGTTCAGGATTCGAAGGGCTTTTGTCGCCGCGTCGTTCTCTCGTTGAACTTGATCTTCCCTGTTGAGCATCCTTCATTGCGTCAATAAGGGCTTGGGTGGGTTTAATTAATTTGCCCGGTAAACACACTCCCCGTCTCCGGGTTCAGCGTTCCCCATGCCCGTACCACCAGCTTTTGGCCCTTGGGTCCCATCCTCCGCACTGGACGGATTCTCTCGCCCTCATCTCGTTCTCCATCTTCTCCAACCTAGGCACCAAAATGCGATACCCTCCTGGCCCCATAACATGATTGTACTCCTTCTTAGCCGATTTTCCTTATTTTTTTCGATATTTCAATGAACTGCTCCGATTTCTTTTGCTTCACAAATTCTGGCCAATCATGTTTCAGTTTCTCATATTGTCCTTTGAAACCGGAGTCTTGTTCTGCTTGACAAAGTCACGGGCTAGATTTTGCTTGAATTTCCGGAATGCGTCGGCCATCTTATGAAGAGCGAACTGTTTGACTAGCCTCCTCCTCTCCTTGTTTTCCTCAATCTTGTTACCCTCCTCATCGAATTTGTTGTATTCGGAGGTAGAACGAAATGTTCCATAAGCTTCTTGAAGCAATCTTTTTTGTTCTCTTATCGACAAAAGTGAAACCATCAATTGCGTGCCTTCTTTGGCTCATTCCACTCTGGACGGTGATCGAGACGTTGTCTCTAACAATGGCTCCGCATTGGCTGACAAACTTGGTGGCGTTCTTGCGGGGCTCCAGCTGCCTGCGGTTGTAATCGTCGACAACCTCGATGGTGCATGTTTCTCCTTGTTTCATCGTCTTGGTTGCGCCACGCTTTGACGACGTACTCGATTGTTTGACGATCCGCCGAGGGCTAAAATAAGAAAGAGAGTCGCGCGTTAGTACACACATATTTATTCAAATCAGTTAGTTTGTATCACCGAGGCTCAATGTATATATATACCTCGGCGCCGGAGGTGGTTGCTACTTCCATTTGAAGATAAATCGTTTATCGACGTTTCTTCGCATCTTCTTTTGTGACGGCGCCTTCATCTTCACCGTCAAGGTTCAGATAAGAAGAGATATCATCTTCTTCTTCTCCGGTCGGCACATATTGAATATCGCCGTTTATGATGCCGAACATATGTGCTTCACCGTCCGGATCATAGTTGTCCATAATCGGGTCAGCTCTATCGTCCGCCATTATGTCATCCCGAAAACATGTAGTAAAAACAAATTAATTAAGTGAAGAAGGGGCGGTGGCGGTGGCGGTGGCGAAGGGCGGTGGCAAAAGGAGGGGCGAGGAAGGGTGGGAGAGGGTGTCGCGGTAGAGCGCGAGACGGTGCTCCGTAGTCGAACTTGGGGTCGCCGGCAGTCTCGGGGTCTACCGGAAAGAAGTAACGGAGGGGGAACACAATAAATAACAGAGCAATCAAAGCATCACAAAGCGTAACCTGGCAATACGCGGTGCTAGGTGTGCCCTAACGCGGCAGTAGGTCGATCGCGTGGGGGAAACATCCGGGAAAGTATCCCCGGTGATTCGCGTTTTCGGACAGATGAACCGGAGGGGAAAGTTACGTGTTTGCTATGCTAGGGATGTGTGGCGGACGAACGGGCTGCGTATCCGGATCCGCCTCATCGTTCTGAGCAACTTTCATGTACAAAGTATTTTCATCCGAGTTACGGATTATTTTATATTAATTTTTAAAGTTTTATATCATTTTTAGAATTAACAGAATTAATTAAATTGTCTGTTAACTAATTAACCAAGTTAATTAGATTAATTAACAGATTAGTTATATTAGTTATTTAATTAGGTTTACTAAACACAATTAATTAAGTTAATTAATTTAATTAACTGATTAATTAATTAATATATTTATTTATTTATTTTCTAAATTCTCTTCTCTCCTTTTTTTAAATCGTTTCTGGGGTGTGGGCCCCAATTGTCATTGGGCCAGGGGGCCTTTATTGGCGCCCGGCGCTAGCGGGCAGCGGTACGAGCCGGGCACGAGCTCCGTGCCAAGGGCGCGATGGCGCCCGGCCGAACAGGCGGCAGGCGGAGGGTCGACCCAAAGAGAAGATTAAACGGGAGAAAAGGAAGAAAAAAATAGGGCATGCGAGGATTTGATCCTAGGTCGACTCCGTAGTTGAGGGTGTTGTTAACCATTGCGCAACTGTTGGGGTCGTGGAACTAAATGAGGCGCTTAATTTAGGATGAAAGCCCGGAGTTGTTTTTATTTCTTCGTTTTTTTGTTTCTTTTTTGTGATTTGTTTGGTTTTTTTTTTCTTCTTCGGTTTTTGGTATTCTTTTTTTGTTGCTATATCTTGTTTTTTCGTTTTTCTTTTGGTTTCTCTTTGTTTCTTTCATGGTTTTATCCATTTTCCTTTTTTCAAATTTTCCTTCTTTTTTCCTTTGGTTTTTTGTCTACTTCTTAGTTTTCAGCGAGTTTTTGTTTTTCTTTGTTTCTTTGTCGGTATTCATAGTTTTCTATTTTTTTGCGTTTGTTTCTTTGCTTTTATTTTTCATTTTCATTTTTCCTTTAGTTTCCTTTTTGGATTTCATTGTTTTTCATTTTCCCTCTTTCTTTATTTTGGTTTTCATTCTACATCGCGTCCGATCAGGACGGCGACGACGACGGGGAGACGGTGGTGGCGCCGGAGAGGGCGTTCAAGAGGGAGCAGCTGCCGTCACGCTGGTGCACGAGGAACAGCATGTTCTCGCCGGCGCTGTAGCGCCAGCAGTCGTCGGGGAGACGCAGGCGGCCGGTGATGCGGTGCGGCGGCGGTTGTCGTTAGCAGGTCGAAGAGGGTGCCGTTGCGAACACGACCTGTGGAGCCGCGTCGGCGGAAGCTTGCTGGCGGCGGAGCGCCATGGCCTGCATACGGCGGCTGCTCGGACGCGGTCCGCGAGGGACCGAGGCGGCGGAGGACCGGGAACGGAGGCGGCGGCGGCGGTTGCTCGGGAGAGAGGGCGGAGGGGGTTACAGGGCGAAGCGAGGCGGCAGATCGAGGCGGCGGCGGCGGCGCTGTGGGCGAGGGCGACGCGGCGGCGTCGAGGGCGAGGGCGACGGGCGGCGGCGCGAGGGCGCGGCAGAGACGATTTAACAAAGAGAGAAACGGCGGGCGGCGCCGAGGGCTTGTATTTATAGCCCCCTTTAGTCGTGGTTGGCGGCGAGACCCGCGACTAAAGGTTCTCTTTAGTCGCTGGTCGCCTGCCCAACCGCGACTAAAGGGGTTTTATGGTTTTTATGTTCGCGCCCCACCTTTAGTCGCGGTTGGTCTGGCCAACCGCGATTAAAGGTTCCCCTTTTAGTCGCGGCTGGTCTCGGGCGACCCGCGACTAAAGGCCTTGTGCTGCCTGCGCCTAAAAGTTTAGTCCCCTCGCTAGTTGAGAGAGCTCGAGAGTGGTTTATAAGCGCTGCGCCCACCTCTCGAGCTCCTCTCAACTGCAGGCTTTCGGCCTAATCATCACTAGCTATGTGCTGTGGGCCTACTTGGCCTCCTGCGGGCTCGAATCCGCCCATGTAGGGTTTCTAGTCGTATTCAGCCGTGGGGTCCGAGAGGCGGCACTATTTTTTTCCAGTTTTTTGTTTTGTTTTCTGCATTATTATTTATTTTTGTTGTTTTTGCTTTATTTTTAATTCTTTTTGCTTTTAGTTTTAGAAAAATTATAAACAGAATTCTGTTAGTGCCATTAGTTTTCAAATTTGAAAACACTTTTTTGTTTTCTTTGTTGCTTTTATTTTGTTTCTACTTACAACAAAATACTTAGGCGGCACTATTTTTTTCCAGTTTTTTGTTTTGTTTTCTGCATTATTATTTATTTTTGTTGTTTTTTGCTTTATTTTTAATTCTTTTTGCTTTTAGTTTTAGAAAAATTATAAACTTTCTGTTAGTGCCATTAGTTTTCAAATTTGAAAACACTTTTTTGTTTTCTTTGTTGCTTTATTTATTTTATTTTGTTTCTACTTACAACAAAATACTTAGGTGCACTATTTTTTTCCAGTTTTTTGTTTTGTTTTCTGCATTATTATTTATTTTTGTTGTTTTTTGCTTTATTTTTAATTCTTTTTGCTTTTAGTTTTAGAAAAATTATAAACTTTCTGTTAGTGCCATTAGTTTTCAAATTTGAAAACACTTTTTTGTTTTCTTTGTTGCTTTATTTATTTTATTTTGTTTCTACTTACAACAAAATACTTATTGTTGCTATTTTAGTCGCTGGTCGCTTGCCCAACCGCGACTAAAGGCCCGCAGGTTTAGGGTTTTCCGCCATTTCTTCCCTGTCTTCCCGCCTCTTTCTTCCCGCCACTTTCTTCCGCCTCCTGTCTTCCCGCTCCCATTTTTCCCGCCATTTCTCACTACATATATGTAGCCCGGCTTGGCCAGCATTATCACATCTCTACAATCTCTCATCACTCTCTCATGGCTTCCACCGCACCCACTCTAACCTACCAGCAGGTGGAGGAGCTTTGCGCTCGAACTACCCTTGTCCACCGGGCTATCAAGTCCCCACCGGTGGAGCCTAGCCCGCCGGCGTGCAGTCCCTCCGTCCCTCGTGGTACTCGCGCTACTGGCGGCCATCACGAACCACTACTACCTCGACCTCACGCCGAGCAGCGGATGAATCGCGGCATCCCGATAACCAGCATACTTGGGACGCTTCTTCATCAATCGGCGTGAGAGGGCACTCGCCAGTATGAGGAGGACGGTCGCCTCCGGGAACTTCCACGAGGCGGCCGTCGGCTATGGTGGTATGGCGGACTCGCAGAGCGTCATGGACTACATCACGGCGGCGATATCCCCGCTGCGCTACCCTCGATTCGAAGCCATTTAGCGCCGCCCGACGACAAGCGACGACGGCAGCAGCGACGACAAAGCAGCGACGACAACGGCGGCAACTTAGAAGGCGGCGACTACCAAGACAACGACGACGGCGGCTATGAAGACTACTTAGTATGCATATTATACGCCTAGGCAGGAGTATGAATAAATCACTCCAAATTTCATGTATCATCAGTGGTATCTCGAATCATTGAAAATGGACACCAAACACATCACGGGTAATATAATTCACATGATCCATTCAACAAAGTTTGGTACAATAAATTATTACACATCATTTCTTCCCTTGTGTCCCTGCTTGCTTACGATTGTGCCGTATCCATGGAGCATCCTCATCATTTAACTTAATGCTTGGGTCGGTGTTCACTTTGAAGGGCGGAATTTCAGCAAACATATTATAATCTTCTGACATGTCTGTCTTGTCCTCCACTCCCACGATGTTTCTTTTTCCTGAAAGAACAATGTGGCGCTTTGGATCATCGCATGATGTACTGATCGTTTTCTTATCTTTCCGTTTCCTCGGTTTGCTACTCATGTCCTTCACATAGAAAACCTGAGCGACATCTTTCGCTAGGACGAATGGTTCGTCAAGGTAACCAAGATTGTTGAAATCCACCATTGTCATTCCGTATTGCTGGTCCACCTTTACCCCACCTCCTGTTAGCTTGAACCATTTGCACCGAACAAAGGGACCTTAAAGGAGGGTCCATAGTCAAGTTCCCATATCTCCTCTATGTAACCATAATATGTGACCTGATGCCCATTCTCGGTTGCTGCATCAAAGCGGACACCACTGTTTTGGTTGGTGCTCTTTTATCTTGGGCGATCGTGTAAAATGTATTCCCATTTATCTCGCACCCTTGGAAAGTCGTTATAGTCGAAGATGGTGTCTTGGCCAACATGTACAGCTGATCTACAACATCATTGTCATTCATTAAATGTTTTCTCAACCAACTACCGAAAGTCTCCATGTGGGCCTTCCTAATCCAGGATTCAGGCTTCCCGGTTGTCGAACGTAAAATATTCTTGTGTTTCTCAAAGCACGGAGCCACCAAGCTGGAATTGGTCAAGACAGTGTGGTGTGCTTGATGAGAATGGCCGTCCATACATATCGTTGATTTCCTTCCGATCGTGTTTTTCCACTTAGTCTCCCCTCGTGCGCGATCGAGGAAGACCAATCGGCTTAAGGTCAGGAACAAAGTCAACACAAAACTCAATTACCTCCTCATTTCCATAGCCCTTGGCGATGCTTCCTTCTGGCCTAGCACGGTTACTGAACATATTTCTTTAATACTCCCATGAACCTCTCAAGGGGAACATATTGTGTAGAAATACAGGACCGAGAACGAAAATCTCTTCGACTAGGTGAACCAGGAGGTGCGTCATAATATTGAAGAAGGATGGCGGAACACCAACTCGAAACTCGACAAGACATTGGATCACATCGCTCAGAACCGTGGTAGAACTTCTGGATTGATTACCTTCGAGAAATTGCATTGAGGAATGCACATAGCTTCACAATGGCTACTCGAACATTTTCCGCAGGAGCCCCTCAAAGCAATCGGAAGCAATTGCGTCATAATCACGTGGCAGTCGTGAGACTTCAGGTTTTGGAACGTTTTCTCCGCCATGTTTATTATTCCCTTTATATTGGACGAGAATCCAGACGGAACCTTCATACTGCTCGGGCATTCAAAAAGATGACCTTCTCTTCTTTGGTCGAGCGTAGCTGGCACGACCTTGAAACCATTCGGATGCCGGTCATCGTGGTCTTTCAAACGTTGCTGGTCCTGCCGTGCTTCCTTTGTATCATTTGTCTTCCCATACACGCCCAAGAAGCTTAGGAGGTTCACGCAAATATTCTTCGTAACGTGCATCACGTCGATTGCAGAGCGGACATCTAGGACTTTCCAATATTCTAGCTCCCGAATATAGATTTCTTCTTCCACATGGCTGCGTGCCCGTCAGCTCCCTTCGAACTGATTGTCCGCCAGACCCTTTCCAAAGATGACTTTCAAATCCTTGACCATATCAAATACCTCAGCACCAAGTCGTTCCGCAGCTTCGCCGGTGATCTGCCTTGCCGTTGTAATGCTTGCCTTTCTTTCTCATGGATGAATTTTGGAAGAAATCGACGATGCCCAAGGTACACGTTCTTCTTACAATTTGGCAAATGTACACTTTCAGTCTCATGTAAGCAGTGCGTGCATGCATTGTATCCCTTATTTGACAGTCCCGAAGGTTACTAAGAGCAGGCCAATCGTTGATGGTTACGAAAAGCAACGTCAGAGGTCAAATTCTCTTGTTTGTGCTCATCCCACACACGGACACCACCCACAGCTGTAAAAGTTCATCAACTAATGGCCTTAGGTACACATCGATGTCGTTGCCGGGTTGCTTCGACCTTGGATGAGCACTGCATCATAATGAACTTCCGCTTCATGCACAACCAAGGAGGAAGGTTGTAGATGCATAGAGTCACGGGCCAGGTGCTATGGCTGGAGCTCGCTTGCCAAAAGGATTCATGCCATCCGTACTTAGAGCAAATCTTATGTTCCTTGCGTCAGCTGCAAAATCTTTGAACCATCTGTCGATCTTTCTCCATTATGCTCCATCTGCGGTGTGTCTCAACTCCCCGTCCGACTTACGGTCCTCTTTGTGCCATCGCAACAACTTGGCATGCTCTTTGTTCCTGAACAGACGTTTCAACCGTGGTATTATAGGAGCATACCACATCACCTTGGCGGAACCCTCTTCCGGGTTTCGCCCTCAACATCGTCACCGGGGTCATCGCCTCGATCTTATAACGCAATGCAGTGCATACCGGCATTCATTCAAATTCTCGTATTCATCGCGGTAGAGGATGCGATCGTTGATGCATGCATGTATCTTCGTAACCTCTAAACCTAGAGGGCAGACAACCTTCTTTGCTTCAGACGTCTTGGCGGGCAACTCGTTATCCTTTGGAAACATATTCTTCAACATTTTCAGCAAGTTTTCAAATGCCGAGTCAGCTACACCTGCCTCTGCCTTCCATTTCAGCAAATCCGATTGTGCAGCCCAGCTTTTTCAGACCATCATCGCATCCGGGTACAGCGCCTTTCTGTGATCCTCTAACATGCGATCCAAATTCTCCTCTCCTTTTCAGTTTCGCAGCGTCTCCGTGCATCAGCAATGGTCCGACCAAGATCATCAACGGATCATCACGCGCCTCTTCTTCACCTTCCCTTCACCTTCAGCATCCTCCATGAAAGTATCACCGAAATGAGCAAGATAGCTTTCATCAATGAAATCATCCCTTCTTCATCTTCTTCCATTATAACCCCTCTTTCTCCATGCTTGGTCCAACAATTATAGCTTGGCATGAAACCCTTCAAGCAGATGCATGTGAACAACTCTTGAGGAAGAGTAACCTTCTCATTCTTACAGATAACACATGGACAGATAACAAAACCCCCGCTTGTTCGCATTAGCCACTACGAGGAAATCTTTCAAACCCGTAGTGAACTCGCGGAGAGTCGGTTACCGTACATCCATTGCCGATTCATCTGCATTATTATAATATAAAATATATAATTAACCATCATGCATTTGTTAAACTAACTAGCTACAAACAATATAAATTAAACAATGAACTACACACATGCATATTGACACATCAAAGGTTCATCAAGTTGCTAACCGCGATCAAGAGTGTGGCTCCAACACTTCATGTCATGTTTCTTTCATGCTCTTGGGGCATTTCATCAAACACCTTATGTGCATAAGAGGAACCAAAAGCAAACCTACACCCACTTGTGAAGAGAATGGCTCCAAATGGCTAAGTGTTGGCTGCTGGATGGGTATATATAGGGAGGGCTTTAGTTGCGGTTGGCCTGGCAAACCGTGACTAAAAGTGCCGAAAACCTTTAGTCGCGGTTGTCCTGGTCAACCGCGACTAAAGACCTCACGGCGCCAGCTGGCCACCGAGCGCCCTGGGCCCAGGCCTTTGGTCGCGGTTCACCTCCAGAACCGCGACTAAAGGTCCCATTAGTCGCGGTTCCTACAGCTTCGCGACTTATGGGGCTGGACGGAAGCCTGTTTTTCCACCAGTGAACCCAAGGTGGGTTGTACAAGGAAATCACCATGGAACAGCACAAATGTGCAATCACGTGCTTGGCTCCCGCATCTTCCCGCCACTTAGATTTTAGGAAAAAGACATGTATTTGTATAATTTGGCACCTGTTATATCTTTTTTTTTTACTCATTTGGCTTCTGATCTTTAATTCCTGGCTCCCGCCATTGCAAATGCACCAATCCGAGGGGACCAAAGGCTCACCTCGGGAAAGACGCTTGAGATGATGATGTGCAACCGCTTGGCCATGCGTAGCCTTTTAATCCCTCCCTATCAGTTGGGTGGGCTTAATTAGTGAGCTTTCTCCCTGTCTCGACACAGGAGGGTTTCCTACTGCAGCCGCCGTCCCCGGCTGCCATCTTGGCGTTGAGAGGCGGGGGACCTCGTATATTCAAGAGTTCTATGTTCTTCGTCAACATCTAGTGATCATCGTATTTTGTGAGAACAGAATTACTCTCGTTCTTTTGGTGGTGCCATGAGATTAGAGAGTTTTCTGTCTTCGTATATCCGATTATTTGGATCTGATGAGTTTATGTTGGTGTGGTTTGATTATTTGTCGAGCTAAAATCTTTCATCGACACCATGGTGAAGATATATTGATTCGATGGCCCTCACTTCTAGGGGATCATCCCCGGCCCAAGTACGTTGATCAATCAAGGCTTTCCATATTTTCGGATGGGCAACTCAATGTGCTTTCAAAAATCATTATTGATAATGTTTATGCCGGTGAAAGAGTGGCAACATTGTTGCTCCAGTCCAATTGCAGGCTCTTTACCGAAGTATTTGGAGTATTTCTTTGAGCAAAGATTGATACCTGAAGAAGGCGTTTCCAAAAGATTTTATTATAATTCTTAGTCAGAGTTCTTGGATCTTAGTTCCATATTAGTGTATTTGTAATTATTGTGAGTATGGATAAAATTACAGGTGTTTTCCAAAACAAAACAAAAAACCTTAGTACACCCACGTGTGCTGCTTAACTATTAGCTGTCAGTGTCACCCATCCTTGCAGACGTACCAACAAACGTTTCCTGCCATCTCGTCTCTCTGTCACACACCAACGTACATGCACGGTTGCGTGCCAAACTCTTCCCGAGTTCTTGGTCTAAAGCATGCAACCATTTGAATTAATGGACTGCCACATTTCACTCATGGAAGATTGTGGTTCCGTTCAGACTATTTTTTTTTATATATATGGAGACTACCGAAGCAATCCCTCCCGATGGCCGATTTGCTACACCACTGATTCATGCCGTCGTCTTGCGTGTGCACATTATGCGGAGGTGTGGATTCTTGGTGTGATTCAAAGGACTATGTCATGTTGTATCTGGGCGTTATCATCCGAGGACTTGGCTGAGCATATAAGAGCCAAGGTTAAACCAAATGCAAACCAATGGATGTTTTCCGTGCACGAGCCGTTATCGCATGAGTAATACTCGTATGGTGGTTACCTTGTGGACTATATATATGGACAGCATGCAGAAAAGCTATTCATTAGGGTGTCTTCCATAGCCCTCTATTTACACACAATTTCGTTCAGTCCAATATATCGCAACTCGAGGAGCTTGCTGAATTTACTCTATTCATTGGTAGAGAGCTCTCCCAAGATCAAGATGTCTTCCAGGGGAAGACATGGGAAAGTGAAGGTGGACATGGCTGCTGCAAGGGATGCACAAAGAGGCGCCATTGGGCCATCCGTTGAGACATTCGGGGTTCGTACTTGAGTTCCCCGGCGGTTGTTTTCATGGGCATATATGATCCAAGTACGCTAGAGTCCCTTGCTTGTAGAAAAACGCAGGCACTAGCTGAATATTCGTTGCTCCAGGGGCTATACATCACGTTAAGGGGTGATCGAGGTCCTCAAGCATGGCACCCTAGGAACTTACAATGTCATTATAAGTTCAAAGCCATTTTGTGGCCTTTGTTGCATGTAACTTCGCTCATGAGATGCCGAACTACAATTATGAAGCTCACAATCTTGCAAACTATGCTACTTCATTAGGCATAGGCCGCCACTTGTGGCTGGGCCTTCCGTATGGCCCTCTATATGTACTGATAAGCATTAATACTGATCATTAACACTTGGCGGGATAGCCTTAAAACGGTATCAACGTACGGATGCACGGTGCCAAATTCCCATACTATTTGCTTTTCAAAGCGTCAAGGAAGACTACCGGGGGCTACTGATAATAACCCGTTCACAAAAAATTTCTTGTACCTAGATTACGATCGATCAATTTATATCTCGCATGAGTACGATCGCTCAAACGTTCACCATAATATGTACTGGCAATAGTACAAGAGTTAAGTGTAGTAGTACATGACGTCTTGATCTTCTTGCGCATGCTCATTATGTGTAGCAGTGGGGGTGTAACAATAGCTAACTATATGCTTACTTAAGAAGAGAATGTGAAAGGCGACTTCGCTGCGAAATGCTTAAAGTGCCAACAATGGTATATTTTAGGCTATGCTACTAAAATATGAATAAGAGTATCCGTATATGGGTGTAGTTTATAGAACCTTAACAATCGGGATCTTAATAAATATTATTAGTAAGTGTAACCCAGATGGTCAGTTTTATTGTGGTGAAACCTGGCCACCCGGGTTCAAGTCCTAGACTAAGTATGCGTGCTCGTACTCCTCTTAATTTATTTCATGATTTAGTGCCTTTTTTGTTTGAATGGTAAGCATGCGTCCATCTAAGGGTGTAGCTGCTAGAACCTTGACATTAACATAGGCATAATCCCTATTCAAATTAACACATGCACGACCACATTCAAATTAACACATGCTTAACATAAACCTTATATTCACCTAAACAAATACCTAATTAACCTAACCTAAAACCAACATATGCATGACTACACTCAGGCAAGTCCATATTAGAATTAACAAATGATTACCCTATTGTTAACATAATATAGCCAAACAGATTAAGCAACTAATTAACCTAAACGTAAACATAATTAACATAACCTAACAAAATCATTGCATAATTATTTTTTTAGGAATCATTGCATAATTAGTTGAATTTAATAAACTATGGAAAAATTAGCACAATATAAAAAATTCATCAGCACAAAGGCTGGTACCTGGTAGTACAAAGCTATTATACATTACTATGGATGGGGGACGGGCGGACGGCTACACTAGGCCTCTATCGTGCGCGGCAGGATCGACCTCCTGGTCCTCCTGGCCAGGGCCGGGTGTGCAAAACCGAACCAAAACCAAAAACCAAACGAAAAAAACCAAACTAAAACTGAAAATTCATTTTTTCAGGTTCTGGTTAAGATTTCAATTTGCAAAACAGCAAACCATAATCATTTCAGCTTTTCGGTTTAAAACCGAAATAATTCGGTTAAACCAAACAAAACCAAAAAATCCTAGAGGTTTCCTGGGCTAATCTCCGTCCTTAATTTATTGTACCATTGCTTATATATATCTTCCCAAATTCATCAGCTAATTTCTTGTAGCTGATAACAGATATCTATGGTATGTTCATGTACCATTACTTTGGCTAGACCTACTCAACTACTCCGGTGGTGGTGCATGTAGACTGCTGTTAATCAACTAGGTACAACTCGTCCCTTTTTACTACTGTAAACTGAATTATCAGTCGACTTAGAGCATCTCTAGCAGACCCCGTATAAAGCCACGACCCGCAAAATAACCGTAAAAATACGGGTTGGCGTGAAAAATGCAGCCCGATCAGACCCCGCAAACGCGTCCAACTCATAAACAATTTTGTGGGGCGCGGCAAAAATTCGCCCTTAGCCTTTAGATTCACAAGGTGGGAGGCCGACCCGAGCTCGCTCCCTATCCGCAGCGAGATTTGGCACGAGGGAAATTTCCGCGCGGCCGTTCCTGCTCCCCCCCCCCTCGGCCGCCATTGCCCTGCCACTGCCCGCTTCGGTCCATCTTTCTCGGCCGTTCTTCGCCGCCATGGAAGCCTCCGAGCCGTCCCCTATCACTGTCGAGGTTGTGCACATGCAATCCCTCCGGCGGATCTCCTCACCGGCCATGTCGCCCCCGCCATTGCTCAAGGCACCACCACGCCTGCCCTCAAGCGGCTGGGCAACGTGGTCGTGCAGGGCAGGAATCCGGCTGGCCCCGCCGGAAAGGCACGCGCGCCGGGCACCACCGACACTGGGCGATCTGCCCGGCCACCGGCGGAGAAGGTGGGCAAGGATTCGGGTGTGAAGCGCAAGAAGGTTCCTACAAAAGGCCAGCGCCTTCATCTACTCCCTTCGCCCCGGCAAGAGGTTCCCCAGCGATGTCGTTCAACGGTGCTGCTTCTGCCGCAGGCGAGGTTTCCGACGAAATGGCCGAAAGGTATGCGTCTTCGATCCCTTCTATTTGCTTCGCTCTTCGCCATTGTGGTAGCTCGTTACTTGTTGTCACTCATTATAGCGGGTGGTACGAACAATGCCACTGCCGAGTTCGTGAACTAGTTGGACACCAACGCCGTCAACATCGATCGAGCCCCATTCGCTGCTTTCGATTACAATGTAATGGAGGGTGGTGTGGATCATCACAGTGGTGAAGATGAAGTGGAGGAGGTAGATGAGGGGCGTTTGAGCAAGCGTAAGGAAAAAAAGCATGAGATCGAAGAACTACACGATCTTGGGAAATGAAATCTTTTGATCAAGGCTTGGAGTGCGGCGTCTCTTGATGCTTGCATGGGTATATCTCAAACCGCCAAGAGGTATTGGCAAAGAATCGAAGATCAATACTTCCGCATGATGGGGAAGCATCCCAATAGGACTCCACGGACCTTTCGGTCACTCCAAGGTCATTGGGACGTGATCAAGCCGATTTGTAGCCGTTGGGCTACTTTCTTGGAACAAGTCCGCGATGCACCTCCAAGTGGAACCGTGCAATCCGACTATGTGAGTTCGTTTTCATGTCCCAAGTTGTGCACATCATTTGTACCATACGAAATGATTACATCATTTAACTTTGTTTTAGTTGTATAGAAAAAAATTGCCCAACAAATATACAAAGACATGGAATCTTCCGAAGGCAATTTTTTAAACTAGAGCATTGTTAGGACTTGATCAAAGAGTGCGACAAGTGGAAGTTGATTGACAAAGAATCCCCACCGGCGATGCTTTCGGTGCCGGAGTTGGAACAAGTGCCGACGATGGATTCGGGGGTGGCGATGGCATCGATGGAGGTGGTGCGGAGTGAAGATCATGACGACGGATGAAAAGCGACAAGGATGATGATGGGCGTGGTCGTCGCATTTGCATGAAGTCCTTTTGCGTTTGTCGTACCAAACTATGATTTTATTTGCGCGTGAACTATGTTTTATTGTTTGAGTTTGAACTCAATTGTCAGAATCGTTGTCAAATTCGCTTATCGGGGTTTTCGGTTTGCGGGTCGACGCGGGCTGCGGCCAAGCAGATCCCACGTAGCCAACCTATAAAACATCATATTCTGCAAATATCCTTTTTTACGGGTCCGTTTTGCGGGGTCTGACTCTGCCGCCATCCGCGCCGGCCCGCAAAACCGTTTTTCCGCGAATATATATCCCATTTGATGAATATAGAGTCCCAGTCGACTGAGATTTAGCAATCCCATTTGGGTTATGTCCGTTACAAATTATAGCATTGCACATATATATCCTGCTATGATTCATCAACTAATTTCTTGTACTCCCTCCGTCCAGGTGTGTAAGTCATCTTACGAAAACCAAATAATCCTAAAATACTTAGACGCGGTGCATTAACTTCTACCTCGTTTCTTGTTTCTTGACATATCAACCAATAAGAAATGTGGAGTGTGCATGCTTTTAATGACTTGAGAGTAACAAACACGACATGTAGTGGTTAGTTCATTGCATGCAATGCTATTAATTAGCAAATAAACATTAAGTTCTCTCGTTTTCTCCTCCTCCTTGGTCACGGTGCACAACCTAAGATGACTTACTCACCTAGACGGAGGGAGTAGCTCATCATTGCAATCTACGTACGTTTCATGTAGAACCATTATTATGGCTAGGCCTACTCAACTACTCCACTGGTGGTGCGGATTGCTGTGGTTAATTGAGAACTGAGCTATCAGTCGACTTGTTTTTCAACCCGGTCTTTATCGACGTATATAATGTTCAACGGAACTAATTCCTAACTATACTAAGCATCTATTCTTCTCTGTGCCGGCGCAGAGAAGAGAAGACGCACTCCCCGGCCATGGGACAACAAGATCAAGATGTCGTGTGTTAATACGATTACCTCATCATGGCTGAAGAAAAGGAAAAAAAATCAAGTCTATCTCAGATAATCACGGGCGTGACCGTGCTTTCTTTCTTTTCTTTGTTCTCCTCTACCTCAGGAGCGGGAGAAGGTTGGCAGGGTGTGCTCGTCCGTAGTGGCTGCACGGATCTCAAGGATGTTGCCGGTGGCCGCGCCGACGAGAAACAGCTTGCAGCTTCGGTCCGCTCGGTCGGACCGGTCAAAGACCGGACCGGACCGAGGAAATTTCTGGCCGAAATTTGGTAACCGGACCAGCCAATTTCTGCAGCAAGCCTTGACGGATCGGTCCGGTCCTCAACGGGCCACGAGCGGGCCAAAAAGCCCGCTCGCGCCATCCAGCCTGAGGCACCACAAGAACCTGAGAATCTTCCACACAAAAAGATGCATCCACATTAAGTATTTGCTGGATTTCTAAAGTTGATTGTCGATTGTTTGGGTTAAGTTCTGTAACAACTAGATGATACCCCGTGCGTTGCGGCGGGAATATGTTGCAATAAATTTTCAATAAGATTTGGTTGTATGAAATATTTGGATTAATAATATATAAAAAAACTAAAAATACATATTACAAATTGGATTGGATTATTGTATAGTAGAAAAAAATTGTTAAATAAAAGTGACCTAATATTTTTTTTAACATTTCATTTACAAACATGAGGTTAGGCTGAAAGGTTTCATTTTCATAACATTATCTCAACCTTGGTTAGATGTTCACATAAGTTGTAACAATCTAGACCATATTTAGATACAATATTTACAGATTTTCTGCATTAAATAAGAATAAAATGAGTATTGTTACATTTGTCGATTCGTGCATGCATAAGTAGAATCCGCTCCAATCACTAAATGTTCTTCCTAAAGTCAACCAGGAACCTTCAAAACA
This sequence comes from Aegilops longissima, assembly GCA_021605205.1. Taxonomy (NCBI): domain Eukaryota; kingdom Viridiplantae; phylum Streptophyta; class Magnoliopsida; order Poales; family Poaceae; genus Aegilops; species Aegilops longissima. The sequence goes on from CM038679.1 coordinate 734,350,206, forward strand.
TGAATGACAGAGAAATGGCCTAAAGACCTCAAATGACAAAAAGTGTTTATGTGCCAAATTTGTTTTCCCCTCCAATTCAGTCTTAATGATGCCGGAAATATCTGATGGATGTCCTATAAAAAAAATGCTATCAGTAACTATTTGGAAAAGAAATACATGTGCTATACTCAGTTAACATCATAAAAAAGAGTTGTCGTCATAAATTTGTGTAATTTTACTTGATCTAGTCGACGAAATCTGATGGGGGAACTAACTTGGCCAATTATTGCAGTTTTTTTTCTCGGATACTGCAGAAATATATTTGGGTAGACCGAGTAAAGATAGTGCTAGCAAATTGGCAAATATTCTAAATCTCCACTTCTCCACTACCTAAAAAAACCATATGGTTCCGTCTCCTTTCTTACGTCGCTAAGTTTCGTCTGACCTCCCACTTCCGATAACCCCACCCCGCTTCATCCGCTGGTTCCATCTCACGTCGTGGTCTATCTCCTTAATCGCCGCCGAAATCACCAGCCCCCCTTCCCAAAATCCATCACGGGATGTCCTCGCAGCCAACTGTACATTTGCTCCCATCTACTCCGCCGCCCCGTCTCCCCTCTCCCAAACCACATGGTGGATTCAGATCCGACATTCCGGTCTGGCGGGGAAGGCAGGTATTGTGGCAAAGCGACAACGATGATGAGGACGAAGACCCTGGGGCCATGCGACGGGAGCAAGTCACAGAGCCGCTTCCTGACCAGCGGGAGACGCCGCAATGGCTGCGAGGAGGAGGTTGCCCAGCGGGAGTGAGGAGTCTCCCGTGTTAGCCGGGGCCGCTGCTGAGTCAGACAAGACGAGTAAGAGGGATGCAGGCCATGCCAGGGCCGCGCAGGAGGCGTCCGCCACCGTAGAACATGCATGGAGATGAGGTGGCGGCTCGAGCTGCAGTGGGCGCAGCCATACGAGCTCGTCGTCGGGAGGAGGGAGGCCACCGAGGGCATCTAGCGGCAAAAGGAGCAGCTCTCTAGGGCTCTTGCCGCGCTGCACAACTACAAATACAGGTACGTGTTTCTTTCTCTCAACATATACTAATAGATTTGGTTGTGTTTTGTCCAATAACATCGATCTCCTGATTGCAAGAATCCGAGGAGGGGTTATCTGTGGAGAAGGCACAGCTTGGAGATCTGGAGAGGCTGCTTAGGACGAGGCAGTATTGTAACATGTGGTATTCCATGAGCTGTCGATCAGTTGCTGAAAATTGTCTTCCATGGACTGAGAAAATGATTATAGATCCTGCCGAGTTGGACATGCTGCACACGTTTTAACGACATATCAGATTTCCATTCCTGAAGATCACAGGTGCTTTGTGTCTTCTATTTTTTAGAACAACAAAAAATATGTAGTAGATGCAACTGCAGACCTAGGATTTAGTTCATGTCGTCCTTTGGGGGTATGCCCAGGATAAGATGGTACGTACTGGTCAAGATGTATGTTGATCTTAGCCGCTTCTTATGGACACATCCGGTGTTTCTTTTCTTTGGGAGAGAGATAGAGGGGTCAATCAGTTGACCTTTGAGGGATCGGAAGCCGTTACTTTTTATTGTCGATTGAGAGAGAGGGACTGGGAACGGAGGGACATCTTGTCTTCCATCGATTTTGTACACTGGTAACGGAACCCAGGAGAAACGGAGAGACAGCTCGTCTTCAATTGATTCCACATTAAAATTTGCTGATACGGTCAGGTTGGTGACGTGGATAGCCTACATGTAGAGATAAATATGGTAGTGGGGATGAATCTCTTAGGTATATAGGATTCGTCCGTATATAACTATAGCACATTGCTTATATATATCCTCCCATTCATCAACTAATTTCTTGTAGCTCTTTATGACAATCAAGATACGTTTCATGTACTAGGAGTATTCTTATCGTTTCCTGTAGTACCATTATTATGACTAGGCCTTCTCAACTACTCCAATAATGGTGTTGCGGAATGCTGTTAATGGAGAACTGAATGACCAGTCGACTTATATAATGTTCAACCAAACTAATTCCTAACTACTGTAACCCTCTATTCTTTTCTGTGCCAGCGCAGAGAAGAGAAGACGCACTCCCCGACCATGGCACAACAAGATCAAGAGGTCGTGTGCTACTACAATTACCTCTTCATGGCCACCCTCCTGCTACTCCCCTCCCTCCTCATCGCCATCTTCAGACCGCCGCGCAAGCACAGCGGCGAGAACCTTCCTCCAGGGCCATGGCGGCTGCCGGTCATCGGCAGCATGCACCACCTCATCGGCGCACTCCCGCACCATGCCATGCGTGACCTCGCCCGTCGGTACGACTCCCCGCTCATGCTGCTCCGCCTCGGGGAGCTCAACATCGTCGTGGCCTCGTCCGCCATCGCGTCGAGGGAGATTATGAAGACCCACGACGCGGCATTCGCGACGCGGCCACGGACCGCCACCCTCCGCGCCATCACGACGGACGACCTCGCCATCTCCCTTGCACCGCACGGCAAGCAGTGGCGCCGCCTCAAAAAGCTATGTGTCACCGAGGTACTCAGCGCGCGGCAAGTCCGGTCCCTCCGGGGATGCCGCGAGGCCAACGCTGCCGCCCTAGTCTCCTCCATTGTCTCGTCGCTGTCGTCTTCGTCGGAGCCCGTGAACCTCAGCTCCCTCATCTCCACCCACGTCACCAACTTGGCGGTGCACGCATTGGTCGGGGAGCAGAACGAGGACCTCCGTGCAGATTTCCTGGAGTGCCTGGACGAGGGCATCAAGCTGGCCTCGGGGATCAGCCTGGCTGACCTGTTCCCATCGTCGCGCCTTGCACGGGCGTTCAGTAGCTCAATTCACCGGATGAAGGCGTTAAACCACCAGATAAGCCAGCTCATCGGACGGATCATCGAGGAGCATCGCACCAGGAGGTCGGCTGGCGGCGGCGACGGGGAAGAATACATCGTGGACGTGCTACTGAGGATCCAAAATGACGGTAGCGTCCACATGCCTCTCAACTCAAGAACAATCGCTTCCGTGATTATGGTAAGATCGAACTCGAGACTTCTTCGCTTTGGGTCTAGACTCTAGTATACCATGCACTTTATTACATGCGCCAAAAGTTCACCTAAAGAGCTCAAGTTCTTTTTCTTGTGTTTGCGGGGAACATAATAGGAAAGGAGTGCAATGCAATTATCTTCATAGTCCTAAATTGGGAGGTATTTCATTTAGCGACAGCTCACGGAAAGCTAGGAAAAGCTATAGTGAAGCTATAATTAATGAAGCTAAGCCCCATTTAGCTTTTTTTAAAAAAAATATGAAAAAATTAACATAAAATGAGGCATCATATATTATATATCACATATAATTAACTTCAGACATGTTCAAGCATTCTAATTCAATAATAGATGTTTGCATCAGTGCATCATAGGAGTATTTTATAAAATCAGAAGGAATAATAATAAATTTGAATGGCGCTGCAACGTGTTTTCGAAAAGCTTAGAAAGTAGTGGCCCAACCGAAGATTAGCAGCCCTAAATTACTCAAAATTTAACGCTATAGTAGGAATAGCGAGCTATTAACATCATTCTTAATTTAGCGCTGGAGTGCATAGTTTAGTGGGAGGCTGCTCCTAATGCCATACAGCGACGCCATTGCGGGCTATTTAAAATATTTTGATTCTTGAATGCATGCATCTCGATTGAAAAGAAATCATTTCAGCCAAAACATCTCAACTAATTAAAGTTCTATTTTTTGCAGGATATGTTTTCGGGAGGGAGCGAAACCTCGGTGACAACACTTCAATGGGTGATGGTAGAGCTCATGCGGAGTCCTGCGGCTCTACGGAGGGTGCAGGCCGAGGTGCGCAGCGCTTTCGCCGGGCAGACCTGCATCAAGGAGGATGCCCTGCAGGAGCTGCGTTATTTTCATCTAGTAATCAGGGAGTCGCTTCGGTTACACCCGGTGTTGCCGCTGCTTCTCCCGCGGGAGTGCCAGGAACCGTGTCGTGTCCTCGGCTATGATGTGCCCAAGGGCGCCATGGTGCTCGTCAACGCATGGGCAATCGGGCGGGATGTAGCAAGCTGGGGTGCTGATGCTGAGGAGTTCAGGCCAGAGAGGTTTGAGGAGGCTGGTGATGCAGCGGCGGATTTCAGGGGAACGAACTTCGAGCTCGTGCCATTCGGCGCCGGTAGGAGGATGTGTCCTGGGATCACGTTTGGGATAGCGGTCGTGCAGATCATGCTAGCGAGCCTGTTGTTCCATTTCGATTGGGAGCTCCCTGGAGGAGGCGCCCATGGTCTAGACATGGCGGAGCAACTCGGGATGACAGCCAGGAGGAAGAACGACCTGTGGTTGCATGCCACCGTTCACGTGCCTGATCCTAATCCATGAATATTCAAACATGGCAATGTTTTATATTATAGCCTTTCTTGTCCTCACAACTAAATAAAATGAGTCGGAGAAATAAGTTCTTAACTTTTCATTATGTAATCCGTGGTCTAAGTTGTTTGTTTATTGTGTGTGTTTGCGCACGCACACGTGTGTGTTTTGCTGTATTGTCAAATACTCCCTCCGTAAACTATATAAAAGCGTTTATATTACTATTTTAGTTATCTAAACACTCTTATATTATAACAAAAACTAGATCCAAGCAGATCCACCGAAGGCCAGCACCGACTAAATCCCTTCAGATCCCTTGGAGACACAACCCCACCTGCCCTTCGGCGCTGCTAGACACATTACCGGGACGGTGGCTAGGCAGTGAGAATCTTATTCCATCTTCAGAAAGCCGCCGCCTCATCTTTCTGAGCAGGACATAAATCCTAAACGAACTTTTTTTAAATGAAGCAGGATCCCCTTGGCAAGGGCAGGGGTCCATCGTGCCTCCATGGACCTAGGGCCACCGAAGGCGATGCAGACCGACGAAGGTGACGATTGGAGATAGAGGAACCCTAAACTTTTTTTCTTGGGAGAGGAGCTGGCGGTTGCGTCGAATAGATGAATATTTAACTTAATCGTGAAATATGTTGAAAATAAAATGAAGTCGCGAAATCATAGACCATTTTAAATTGACATGTCTGGAATCTCCGGAAAATAATTTTGCTAACTATATCACTAGTACAAGAACCCTAAATTAGCTGCGTTCCAAAGTGAGCATTCGCTGCATTTAGGCTGAGCGCCGCCAGTGCAGTGCTGCTCGTAAGTTCACACTAGCAGTGTTTGAGCAGGACGCTGCTAAGCGAAGTGCCAGCAGCATGCCCCGGAACGCTATTAGTGGTTTCACTTCCAGCAGCGTGTAGAGCGCATGCTGCAAAGTTGGTACAACTCGGTGGCGTTTGCTTACACTTGGCACTGCTAAAGTTGGATAAATCTACTGGCGTTTTTGGTCCACTGTACGCTGCTAGTTTCAGTTTTCCAAATAAAAAATAATAAATAAACGTGTTTATATTAGGAATTATTTTGTACCAAAATTTGCTATCATTTCATTATGGTTGCAATGGCAGCAAAATAGGATTCAAATGCTGTCATGCAACATTTTGTAGCTCAAGATGGTGCCACGGAATCATTTGGGCTCTAATATCAAGTCTACCTAATAATTGCATCACATGCATACACCATATCATATAAACTAATTAGTAGTAATTAAATTAATCATATATGACTACCAATCCATACAATACTTCACAGTTCAACAAACATCAGACAATACTTAAGTAGTAGCAAGCGCATGCACATCCATACTATGGGACATTAATTCAGTTCAACTCTCTCAAGAACCGGCCTTGTCGTCAAATACCAATGGTATGCAGGAAGAGAACCGGGTCTGCCTTCCCTACATGCAGCACGCCGACTATCTTATCTCCAATGTTGATGTTTGTGTACAGTTCATAGATAACCTTCCATCCATTGACGATGAGGCGGCCATCTCCTAGTGACGTCGAGTAGGAGCACGAAATGTCCATCTCGTCATAGACAATAATCCGCATGTCACCACTAGCTGGCAAGTACTCGGGCAGCACAGCTCTTGGGACTTGGGAGTTTCTTCTACAAGAACACAATCAAGCAGTTCTGGTTGATTTGTTTATTAACAACAAACATGCAATTTCACAATAGTACACTAACCATCAATTCTACCACTCTATATAAGACAGTGGGAACAACATTAATGCCTCAATTTTGAATAAATAAAATCATTTTATGAAGATACTTCATGGCCTTGTACATACATAAAGTTGGTTTGTGCATATTATGCATTGATATTCATGAAGTAAAAAAAAACAATAGCCAAAATTTGATATCTAAATTGGCCAACTCTGATTCTCCTGCCCAATAGAGATACTTATGAGTAAATATGACCGTCTCCTTCCCAAAATTTGACAAAATTTGAACTGATCTGTTCTTTATCGAGTATTTGTATTTCTTGCTCCTTGCATCCATGTGCATACATAAAGGATATGTCTAGTGTTTGGTTATAACATTAGTTCTTTAGGCAAAATCATCTTGTGGTTGATGCAATGAGGATTGTTTGGCAAGTTCATATTTTTGCCAGTTTTCCTACACATTTTTTGGTCTTGCAGTATGTCAATCAGTTCTGTTGTTTTAGGAATAATAGTACTCCGGACACACTTGTTCTTGTTTTCTGTTCTTCCTTTTTCTTGAATGGCTGGTAATTTTGCTGTCTCTTGGATATTTTTTGAAATTATCTTATTTGGCACTAGATCAGTTTGCTTATTTCAATTGCTATTTGACTTCCACTAAATTCATTTTGCTACTGTGCTCTCTATCTAGTTATCAGCTTGTACTTCTGAGTACTCGTTACTTTACTGATTTCAACGTAAGGGTTATATAGGGCAAATTCAGCTGTCAAGATTATTGTTTCCCTCCTATCACGTTAATGAATGGTTGTGATGATACAGCTTCCCTGTGAGAGCTTATTCTCTCTAACACCTAAATTGATTCAGTTGATGCTAAACTAGGAGGGCTTGTGTCACAGCAAGTAACCAGTTTAGCAGCCAACTATTACTGTTAAACCTTGGAGTTAAGAATCCGCTTAACTGTGTGTGTAAGGCTGCAGAGAGAGAGAGAGAGAGAGAGAGAGAGAGAGAGAGAGAGAGAGAGAGAGAGAGAGAGAGAGAGAGAGAGAGAGAGAGAGAGAGAGAGAGAGAGAGAGAGAGAGAGAGAGAGAGAGAGAGAGAGAGAGAGAGAGAGAGAGAGAGAGATAGATAGAGAGAGATTATATGGTCCTTGTACTGGAAGCCCGACTGTGTTGTCTAGAAGGGGGTATATATCCAGATCATGATTTGCTCCTGGTATATAGTTCCGTTCTGCTTTCATTGATTCTCATGTGGTTTCTGGTCATCTTGCACTCTTCGACTATTGGCTTATCTCTGTTATTCCTTTTTTGGGAGTTTTGCTAAGTTTCGTCGATGGCGATGATGAGTGGTTCATTAGAGATATACTGAGATCAGATACTATCACTAGTTTTTATAGGATTTGGTTTGGGTTAGTGCATCACTAACTATTTTTTGGATGAAAAAGTGAGCTCCTATCATATTTCCTGCACCGCTTGATACTTTACCTTTTGGAACTAGTTGTGCACTCATCTAATTTTTCTGTTTTCCTCATAAAGCTATGCCACCAGTTTTTAGTGACTCCTTTTATCTGAAGTGAACAAATGTGAATTGCTTCTTTCATTCCAGTAATGCGACCATCACTACAATGTTTTGAAATAACTTCTGGACACATCATATTTGTTTCCATCATGTGTCGATGAGTCCTATTCTTTACTGAATGATGATGATTTTTTCCCCTGGTGTTGGAGATCTTTCACCCTATCCTAAGATGGAGATGTTTACATCTCCTATGTTGGTTCCAAACAACTTTCATCAATGAGCCAATTAGTCTTTAAAATCCTTGCACTGCTGCAAGTTACCAGTTGTGGCTATTAGTTGCTGGGTGAAGAAAAAGAGTTTTTTTGCTGATGGTAGGGAGAGATCTGAAGGACTGGACTATCACCAAAGAAGTAGCCATGGTCGATTCAATGATGATTGTTGGCAAGCTTATAATTTCGCCATTTTTCCTAAACATTCTGTTGGTATTGTAGTATGTCAACTAGTTCTGTGGTTTTAGGAGCAGTACTTCAGCCACACATGTTCTTGTTTTCTGTTCTTCCTTTTTCTTGAATGGCTGATAATTCTGTTGTCTCTTGGATAGTTTTTAAAATTCTCTTTGATCAGTTTGCTTATTTCAATTGCCATTTGATTTTTGATAATTTCATTTGGCTACTGTGCTCTATATCTAGTAATCAGTTAGTACTTTCGGGTACTCTTTACTTTTTTCTGATTTCAACTTAAGGGTAATATAGGGCAAGTTCAGCTGTAAAGATTATTGTGTCGTTCCTGTCACATTCATGAATGACACTGACGATATAGCTTCCCTGTGAGAGCCTCTTTATATCTAACACCTGAATTGATTTAGTTGTTTCTAAACTTGGAGAGCTTGTGTCATAGCAAGTAACCAGTTTAGCGGCTAACTATTATGGTTAAACATTGGATTTAAGAATCTGCTTAACAGTGTGTGTGAGAGAGAACGTGGAGCTTATGGGTGTACACTACTAGGAAAAAGGCTACTAGCAGCGCGGGTAAAATGGCTACTAGCAGCGCGGGTACCCGCGCTACTAGTATCACGCTACAACTAATAGTTAGTAGTAGCGCGGGGTAAACCCACGCTACTACTAACATTTTACTGGTAGCGCGGATGTCACCCGCGCTACTACTAACGAAATAGTAGTAGCGCGTCTATAGTACCACACGCTACTAGTATCCTGAATACTAGTAGCGCGTCTATAGTACCACACGATACTAGTATCCTGAATACTAGTAGTGCTCCATTTCACCCCCACGCTACTACTAACTAATTAGGAATTAAAAAAAAATCCATCAATTCCATTTTATGCATACAATTCTAACAACTAAAACAAGCCCAAATTTGTAATAAACTAGCAGCATTACACATCATTCCAAATCGAAGATTTATAGTAAACCAGGGGCATTAGAGCATATCCATACATCTACACTTATTGCCTAGTCACTTATTTCCAGCTAGTGCAAACACAGTTGAAAGCAAACAAAAATGCATAAAAACACCAAAGTGGCATTCTATCCCTCCAAATGATTTGCTCCCTCTCCATCGTTGCAATCATCTTCTTCTCCCTTATGTGCTTCTCCCATTTATGAATCCAAGATTTCTGTAAAGAGCAAAGAACAAATTTAATTAAATTTCAGCTGACATATATTTCCTTGCATGTTGTAATGTACAGTAGCTACTGGAATAAATATACGAAAACAAAAAGGTGAGTGATTTCTATTAACAAGAGATTGCCTATGTAATAGCTACAAACAAATAAAATTAATTTCTAGATGATATATATTGCCAACCAAGCCTAGATGAACTATATATTGCCAGGTAATAGGACATATCTAGCTGACATATTCTTTCACAGTGGCTGGAATCTTCTGAAATTTCCTCTTATAAAATCTGACAGCCCAAAAATGTCATACGAGTTCAAAGTTCAGGAGAGAGCATTAATACTATTTTTCCTAGGAAGAGAGAATTTAGGAGTTTTTTATTTTTGTTTTTTTAGATTAAGAATTTAGGATTGGAGTGTGTGCAAACCTACACTGGAGAGAAATACAAGAGGCATTCAGGGGAGTGTGGCCCATTGGGCTTCGGTTGGGTCCGCGGCAAACAAGCAAGGAAGTAAGTGGGCTGCACAGGGTAGCCATGTCAAGCATCCTGTAAGTGGGCCGCTTATAATATTACAGATACAGAACTGACAAATGATCTTCATATTAAGCAGATACCACTTTCTAAGGTGCAAACATCTAAGGAAACTTAGTTGGTGCTAATCGTGGAAGCGATCAACAACTGTTTATCTTCCTACATCAATTTGGACAGTTACAGTAAGCAAAGATAGCATTATAATCCCAGCCAACTATGTATATAACTAGAAAAAAATGATGAAAACAAGAAGACTGTCCAACCAATTGACTACAATTATTGAGGAGCTGCATGGAGAGTGCTAGTATTAAAATCGGGCTTGCAATCTAGGCTCGATCGAAACTGAAACTGAAATCGGCCTTGCAATCTAGGCTCTGTTGGGGAACGTTGCATAAAATAAAATTTTCCTACGTTCACCAAGATCCATCTATGAGTTCATCTAGCAACGAGAGAGAGAGATGCATCTACATACCCTTGTAGATCGCGTGCGGAAGCGTTCAAGAGAACGGGGTTGAGGGAGTTGTTCTCGTCGTGATCCAAATCACCGGAGATCCTAGCGCCGAACGGACGGCACCTCCGCGCTCAACACACGACGGTCAGCGTGGACGTCTCCTCCGCCTTGATCCAGCAAGGGAAAGGAGAGGTTGATGAAGATCCAGCAGCACAACGGCGTGGTGGTGGATGCAGCAGACTCGCAGGCTTCGCCAAGCAACTACGGGAGGAGGAGGAGGTGTAGCAGGGGAGGAGGCGCCAAGGGTTCAGGTGCGGCTGCCCTCCTCCCTCTCCTTATATAGGCCCCTGGGGGCGCCGCCCCGAGATTGAATCTCCCAAGGGGGCGGCGACAGGGGAGGCTTGCCCCAAGGCAGTGGGCGCCCCACCCCTAGGGTTTCCAACCCTAGGCGAGGGAGGCCCAGGGGCGCACCAGCCCACCAGGCTGGTTCCTCCCACTTCAGCCCACGGGCCCTCCGGGATAGGTGGCCCCACCGGTGGACCCGGGACCCTTCCGTGGTCCCGGTACAATACCGGTGACCCGAAACTTTCCCGATGGTCAAACAACACTTCCTATATATAATTCTTTACCTCCGGACCATTCCGGAACTCCTCGTGACGTCCGGGATCTCATCCGGGACTCCGAATAACTTTCGGTTTGCTGCATACTTATATTCATACAACCCTAGCGTCACCGAACCTTAAGTGTGTAGACCCTACGGGTTCGGGAGACATGCAGACATGACCGAGACGGCTCTCCGGTAAATAACCAACAGCGGGATCTGGATACCCATGTTGGCTCCCACATGCTCCTCGATGATCTCATCGGACGAACCACGATGTCGAGGACTCAAGCAACCCCGTATACAATTCCCTTTGTCAATTAGTATGTTACTTGCCCGAGATTCGGTCGTCGGTATCCCAATACCTCGTTCAATCTCGTTACCGGCAAGTCACTTTACTCGTACCGTAATGCATGATCCCGTGATCAAACACTTGGTCACCTTGAGCTCATTATGATGATGCATTACCGAGTGGGCCCAGTGATACCTCTCCGTAATACGGAGTAACAAATCCCAGTCTCGATCCGTGACAACCCAACAGACACTTTCAGAGATACCTGTAGTGCACCTTTATAGTCACCCAGTTACGTTGTGATGTTTGGTACACCCAAAGCACTCCTACGGTATCCGGGAATTACACAATCTCATGGTCTAAGGAAAAGATACTTGACATTGGAAAAGCTCTAGCAAAACGAACTACACGATCTTGTGCTATGCTTAGGATTGGGTCTTGTCCATCACATCATTCTCCTAATGATGTGATCCCGTTATCAATGACATCCAATGTCCATAGTCAGGAAACCATGACTATCTATTGATCAACGAGCTAGTCAACTAGAGGCTCACTAGGGACATGTTGTGGTCTATGTATTCACACGTGTATAACAATTTCCGGATAATACAATTATAGCATGAATAAAAGACAATTATCACGAACAAGGAAATATAATAATAATCCTTTTATTATTGCCTCTAGGGCATATTTCCAACAGTATCCCACTTGCACTAGAGTCAATAATCTAGTTACATTGTGATGAATCGAACACCCATAGAGTTCTGGTGTTGATCATGTTTTGCTCGCGGAAGAGGTTTAGTCAACGGATCTGCGACATTCAGATCCGTATGCACTTTGCAAATTTCTATGTCTCCATCTTGAACATTTTCACGAATGGAGTTGAAGCGACGCTTGATGTGCCTGGTCTTCTTGTGAAACCTGGGCTCCTTGGCAAGTGCAATAGCTCCAGTGTTGTCACAGAAGAGTTTGATCGGCCCCGACGCATTGGGTATGACTCCTAGGTCAGTGATGAACTCCTTCACCGAAATTGCTTCATGCGCTGCCTCCGAGGCTGCCATGTACTCCGCTTCACACATAGATCCCGCCATGACGCTCTGCTTGCAGCTGCACCAGCTTACTGCTCCACCATTCAACATATACACGTATCCAGTTTGTGACTTAGAGTCATCCAGATCTGTGTCGAAGCTAGCGTCGACGTAACCCTTTACGACGAGCTCTTCGTCACCTCCATAAACGAGAAACATGTCCTTAGTCCTTTTCAGGTACTTCAGGATATTTTTGACCGCTGTCCAGTGTTCCTTGCCGGGATTACTTTGGTACCTTCCTACCAAACTTACGACAAGGTTTACATCAGGTCTGGTACACAGCATGGCATACATAATAGATCCTATGGCTGATGCATAGGGGATGACACTCATCTTTTTTTATCTTCTGCCGTGGTCGGGCATTGATCCGAGCTCAATTTCACACCTTGTAATACAGGCAAGAACCCTTTCTTGGACTGATCCATTTTGAACTTCTTCAATATCTTTTCAAGGTATGTGCTTTGTGAAAGACCTATGAGGCGTCTCGATCTATCTCTATAGATCTTGATGCCTAATATATAAGCAGCTTCTCCAAGGTCCTTCATTGAAAAACTCTTATTCAAGTAGGCCTTAATGTTGTCCAAAAGTTCTATATCATTTCCCATCAAAAGTATGTCATCTACATATAATATGAGAAATGCTACAGAGCTCCCACTCACTTTCTTGTAAACGCAGGCTTCTCCATAAGTCTTCATAAACCCAAACGCTTTGATCATCTCATCAAAGCGAATGTTCCAACTCCGAGATGCTTGCACCAGCCCATAAATGGATCGCTGGAGCTTGCATACCTTGTTAGCATTCTTAGGGTCGACAAAACCTTCCGGCTGCATCATATACAGTTCTTCGTTAAGATAACCGTTATGCTGTTTTGACGTCCATTTGCCATATCTCATAATCATAGTATGCGGCAATTGCTAACATGATTCGGACGGACTTCAGCTTCGCTACGGGAGAGAAAGTCTCATCGTAGTCAACCACTTGAACTTGCCGATAACCTTTAGCGACAAGTCGAGCTTTATAGATGGTAACATTACCATCCGCGTCCGTCTTCTTCTTAAAGATCCATTTGTTTTCTATCGCTCGCCGATCATCGGGCAAGTCTGTCAAAGTCCATACTTTGTTTTCATACATGGATCCTATCTCGGATTGCATGGCTTCAAGCCATTTGTTGGAATCTGGGCCCGCCATCGCTTCTTCATAGTTCGAAGGTTCACCGTTGCCTAATAACATGATTTCTAGGACAGGGTTGCCATACCACTCTGGTGTGGAACGTGTCCTTGTGGACCTGTGAAGTTCAGTAGTAACTTGATCCGAAGTACCTTGATCATCATCATTAATTTCCTCTCCAGTCGGTGTAGGAACCACATGAACATTTTCCTGAGCTGCACTACTTTCCGGTTCAAGAGGTAGTACTTCATCGAGTTCTACTTTCCTCCCACTTGCTCCTTTCGAGAGAAACTCTTTTTCCAGAAAGGATCCGTTCTTGGCAACAAAGATCTTGCCTTCGGATCTAAGGTAGAAGGTATACCCAATGGTTTTCTTAGTGTATCCTATGAAGACACATTTTTTCGACTTGGGTTCGAGCTTTTCAGGTTGAAGTTTCTTGACATAAGCATCGCATCCCCAAACTTTTAGAAACGACAACTTAGGTTTCTTCCCAAACTATAATTCATACGGTGTCGTCTCAACGGATTTAGACGGTGCCCTATTTAAAGTGAATGTAGCTGTCTCTAGAGCGTATCCCCAAAATGATAGCGGTAAATCTGTAAGAGACATCATAGATCGCACCATATCCAATAGAGTGCGATTACGATGTTCGGACACACCGTTACCCTGAGGTGTTCCAGGCGGCGTGAGTTGTGAAACGATTCCACATTTCCTTAAGTGTGTACCAAATTCGTGACTTAAATATTCTCCTCCACGATCTGATCGTAAGAACTTTATTTTTCGGTCACGTTGATTCTCTACCTCATTCTGAAATTCCTTGAACTTTTCAAAGGTCTCAGACTTGTGTTTCATCAAGTAGACATACCCATATCTACTCAAGTCATCATCGAGAGTGAGAACATAACAATATCCTCCGCGAGCCTCAACGCTCATTGGACCGCACACATCGGTATGTCTGATTTCCAATATGTTGGTTGCTCGCTCCATTGTTCCGGAGAACGGACTCTTGGTCATTTTGCCCATAAGGCATGGTTCGCATGTGTCAAATGATTCATAATCGAGAGACTCTAAAAGTCCATCAGCATGGAGCTTCTTCATGCGCTTGACATCAATGTGACCAAGGCGGCAGTGCCACAAGTATGTGGGACTATCGTTATCAACTTTACATTTTTTGGTATTCACACTATGAATATGTGTAATATTACGTTCGAGATTCATTAAGAATAAACCATTGACCATCGGAGCATGACCATAAAACATATCTCTCATATAAATAGAACAACCATTATTCTCGGATTTAAATGAGTAGCCATCTCGTATTAAACGAGATCCTGATACAATGTTCATGCTCAAACTTGGCACTAAATAACAATTATTGAGATTTAAAACTAATCCCGTAAGTAAATGTAGAGGTAGCGTGCCGACGGCGATCACATCGATCTTGGAACCATTCCCGACGCGCATCGTCACCTCGTCCTTCGCCAGTCTCCGCTTATTCCGCTGCTCCTGCTGTGATTTAGGAACGTTGCATTACTTCCTTGGTTTGGAAGTCTCTCGTTCTCCTGCTGGTTTGACACTCACACAGCATAAGTATTCCATGGACTTGTTGCGAAGGGCAGGTATGCTGCAGTGTAAACATGCCATGACTCCTATGTCTGCTACTGATTGTTTGTCTGCTTTTGATGGAGATCTTCTCATTTCCGATGACTCCACTGAGTATCGCAGTATTGTTGGTGGTCTGCAGTACCTGACTATCACTCGACCTGACATCTCCTATGCAGTCAATCGTATTTGTCAGTTTCTTCATGCTCCTCGGACTTCTCACTGGACAGCGGTGAAGCGCATTCTTCGCTATGTTTGCTTCACTGCCTCATATGGTTTATTTCTTCAGCCAGCACCGTCTTTTACACTTTCTGCTTTTTTGGATGCAGACTGGGCTGGTAATCCAGATGACAGGCGATCCACGGGGGGACATGCTGTCTTATTTGGTCCTAATTTGATCGCCTGGGCTGCTCGTAAACAAGCTACGGTGTCCAGGAGTAGCACTGAAGCTGAATACAAAGCAGTTGCAAATGCTACAGCTGAGATCATATGGGTACAGTCCTTATTGAGAGAGTTGGGAGTTCCTCAACCTCAGCCATCTGTCCTTTGGTGTGACAACATTGGTGCTACATATCTGTCATCTAATCCAGTGTTTCATGCTCGGACAAAACACATTGAAGTTGACTATCACTTTGTGCGGGAACGTGTTGCACAGAAGTTACTCTATATCAAGTTCATCTCTTTCAAAGATCAACTTGCTGACATCTTCACGAAGCCTCTACCACAACCTTAGTTTGTAGGCTGTAGGCGCAATCTTAACGTACTTTGTACTTCAGGGCATAGTTAAGATTAAGGGAGGGTGTTAGACTGTATTTATACGTAACCTCTGTATACATCTTGTATATTGTACCGTACATCTTTGTGTACCCCTTATATATATGAGATAGCCACACTCGTTATGGGTGTCGTGCAGTTTCCCAAAACCCTAAGTTTAACATTGAGGATGGGATTTTACCGCGCCCCTCGAAAATTTTTACGGGTCGAACGCGCTTGCGAGGTCCGGTCGGGCAACATTTTACGCGAGACCCCGTATTTTGACGGTTATTTTGTGGGTCGGGACAGTATACGGGGTCTGCTAGAGATGCTCTAAGTACACCCACGCGAGCTGTCAGTGTCACCCATCCGTACAGACGTACCAAAAACGTTCTGCCATGTCGTCTCTCAATCACACACCAGCGTACATGCACGGCTGCGTGCCAAACTCCTAATCACTTCCCCTGTTCTTGGCCTAAAGCATGCAACCATTTAAATTAATGACTAATGCCACATTTCACTCATGGAAGATTTTGGTTCCCTTCAAACTAGGGTGGTTAGTGGTTAGCTTGTGGACTATATGGACAGCGTGCAGAAAAGCTATTCATTAGGGAAAAAGTGACAGCTGACCACGGGGGCAACAGTGCCCGTTTTTGTGAAGTTAAAAAAGCAGATTTTATGGATTGAAAAATTCTAAATTTTTGTTTACATGCACGTATAGTAGTGTAGTATAACAGCGAAATCACTAGTTGAGGAGTACTCGTTGCAAAGATAACTCCAATTCCCCTGGTTGCGACAAGTGGCGCACATGCAACCTGGGACTTTTCCCTTTTTTCGTAGATCCGTTTATTCAAAATGTTTTATCTCTCAAACCGTGCAACCGGATGAAAAAACCGAATAGGGAGCACGGGTTTTTTCCCTATCCGAAAAAGGCACGCCCGTGCCTCTCACGAAATCACAACCGTGCCTCTCACGGAAGCAAAACCGTGACTCTTGCGGAAGAAAAAAAAAGAAAACACGTTTTTTTCGTTTCCGAGGAGGCACGGCCGTGACTCTCGTGAAAGCACAACCATGCCTCTTGCGGAAGCAAAACCGTGACTCTCGCGAAAGGAAAAAAAATAGGAAACACGCGTTTTTTTTCTTTTCCCGAGAGGCACGGCCGTGACTCTCGCGAAAGCACAACTGTGCCTCTCGCGGAAGCAAAACCGTGACTCTCGCGAAAAAAAATAAAAAACGCATTTTTTTTCGTTTCCGAGAGGCACGGCCATGACTCTTGCTAAAGCACAACCGTGCCTCTCGCGGAAGCAAAACCGTGACTCTCGCGAAAGAAAAAAGCAGAAAACATGTTTTTTTTTCGTTTCCGAGAGGCATGCTGGTGACTCTCGCGAATGCACACCCGTGCCTCTCGTGGAAGCAAAACCGCGACTCTCGCGAAAGAAAAAAAAACAGAAAATGCGTTTTTTTTTTCGTTTTTGAGAGGCACGGCCGTGACTATCGTTAAAGAAAAACCGTGACTCCCGCGAAAGGAAAAAGAAAAAAGAAAACGCGATTTTTTTTTTAAATTTTTTGATCGAAAAGCTAAGGAAGACCTGTGGAAAACCGAACATCGAAAAAAAGAAAAAAAACTGTTTAAAAAGGCGATAATGCGTGCGGAAAAATAAAAAAATAAAAGCCGGAGGGAGCATCCAAAGCGCGACACGTGTCGAATGGCTGAGAGCACACCAGGTGGCGCTGATCGTTGCGAGGGTCCTGAAGGAGTGCTCATTAACTAGTTGCTCTCGTATAACAGGCCAAAATTTCACCAATATACGTGCTTGCATGTGAGAGATATAAAAAAAATACAAAATACATGTAAATTTGGGCCTTGTCTTTTTGTTGATTTCGGGCTGAATATTTGTTTTTTGTGTGCAGGGTACAATACAACATACTATTGAACGAAATTTCACAGATACTTACACCATATACATACTTAAAGCATCTCCAACAAGCGCCGAACGCGCCGCGCGCAAAAAACTGATTTGTCGCGCGCCCATCGCCTGGTTTGGCGCGGCGCGCAGCGCTGTCTCCAGCAGCAGCGCTAAAAGCAGCGCGCGCCGCTCCAGCAGCACGCAAAAATGCAGTGCGCGCGACTCTCGCACAAACAACATATGCATTCCAAAACAGAAGTAAAAAGATCAAACACAAACAAAAATAAATCAAAACAAATAGTTTAATTTCGTTATTACAACTCAAACAAACTGTTTATCGTTCAATACAACAAATAGTGCAATATACACAACAAATAGTTCAACAATACAATATCGAACGCACAAATCATGATGCTCTTTGTCGTCCATTCCATGCCCACCACTCCTCAATGAGATCCTTCTGAAGACCATTATGCGCTGCGGGACGTCGAATGGCATGATAGGATGTCGAATGCCAACATACGCAAAGTGGCTGTCACCTTCTGAAAAGTGCTATGCCCGAGCTCTCCGGCGGCATTCCTCCTTTGCTGAAAAAAGCGGTCATGGCTCGCTAGTTTCTCTGCAATGCGCCTGAACAACTCGGTGCTCATCCTAAACCGGCGACGAAAATACGACTCGGGGTATGTGGGATTCTCCACAAAATAATGCCTGATCAATCTGTTGTGGGCATCGATCCTATCCCTCCAAATTTTCTGCCGACCCATAACCGAACCACCGTGCTTTGGTTTTTTATTGACATGCATAGCTAGGATCATTGCAAGATCCTCCTCCTCTTTCATATCAAATTCTTCTTCGGAAGAATCATACGACGAACTCATCTACAATGTTCAATACTATGCTATAAAAACTACAAGCAACATGCACAAAATTCATGGCTTTTGAGCAATACATACCTTCTAGGCGTTTTGTCGAACACCTTGCGGGCGCTGTTCGTCGAAGGACGGACGCGCAGGGGCGGCGGACTAGAGGGGAGATGCCGCCGCGGGGCGGGGATAGGCCGGGGAAGCGCCGGATAGGTCGCGGGTGGCGCGGTCGGCGGCGGCGGCGCGGCTGGATGGGGGGTGGGAGTTGCGAGCGAGCGGGCGAGAGTCCAGCGCGCGGGAGCGGGCGCAGCAAATAAGCGGCGTGCGATTGAGTTTCGGCCCGCGCGCTGAACTACATATGCAGCAGCTGCTGTTTTTTGCGCCGCTTGAGCAACTATACCGGTTGCGCGCGCGCTAAAACGGGCAATTTTACGGCGCGGCGCTAGTTTGGCGCGGCTGTTGGAGATGCTCTTATTCATGTAAAAGAATAAAAAAATTCAAATCTTTTGGGCACTTATTTTGGGGTGGTCAAAATAACGGGGGCAGCTGCCCCCGTGCACCAAAAGTTCGTTTTATTTAGTAGGGTGTCTTCCATAGCCCTCTTTTTACACACAATTTCGTTCAGTCCAATATATCGGAACTTGAGGAGCTTGCTGAATTTACTCTATTCATTGGTAGAGAGCTCTCCCAAGATCAAGATGTCTTCCAGGGGAAGATATGGGAAAGTGAACGTGGACATGGCTGTTGCAAGGGATGCACAAAGAGGCGCCATTGGGCCATCCGTCGAGACATTCAGGGTTCGTACTTGGGTTCCCCGGCGGTTGTTTTCATGGGCATATATAATCCAAGTAGGCTAGAGTCCCTTGCTTGTACAAAAATGCAGGCACTAGCTGAATATTCGTTGCTCCGGGGGCTATACATCACGTTATGGGGTGAACGAGGTCCTCAAGCATGGCACCCTAGGAACTTACAATGTCATTATAAGTTCAAAGCCATTTTGTGGCCTTTGTTGCATGTAATTTCGCTCATGAGATGCCGAACTACAATTATGAAGCTCACAATCTTGCAAACTATGCTACTTCATTAGGCATAGGCCGCCACTTGTGGCTGGGCCTTCCGTATGGCCCTCTATATGTACTGATAAGCATTAATATTGATCATTAACACTGGGCGGGATAGCCTTAAAACGGTATCAACGTACGGATGCACGGTGCCAAATTCCCATACTATTTGCTTTTCAAAGCGTCAAGGAAGACTACCGGGGGCTACTGATAATAACCCGTTCCCAAAAAATTTCTTGTACCTAGATTACGATCGATCAATTTATATCTCGCATGAGTACGATCGCTCAAACGTTCACCATAATATGTACTAGCAATAGTACAAGAGTTAAGCGTAGTAGTACATGACGTCTTGATCTTCTTGCGCATGTTCATTATGTGTAGCAGTGGGGGTGTAACAGTAGCTAACTATATGCTTACTTAAGAAGAGAATGTGAAAGGCGACTTCGTTGCGAAATGCTTAAAGTGCCAACAATGGTATATTTTAGGCTGTGCTACTAAAATATGAATAAGAGTATCTGTATATGGGT
This sequence comes from Aegilops longissima, assembly GCA_021605205.1. Classification (NCBI taxonomy): domain Eukaryota; kingdom Viridiplantae; phylum Streptophyta; class Magnoliopsida; order Poales; family Poaceae; genus Aegilops; species Aegilops longissima. The sequence continues at coordinate 734,370,279 of CM038679.1, forward strand.
GTAGTTTCTAGAACCTTAACAATCGGAATCTTAATAAATATTATTATTAAGTGTAACCCAGATGGCCAGGTATATTGTGGTGGAACCTGGCCACCTGGGCTCAAGTCCTAGACTAAGTATGTGTGCTCGTATTCCTCTGAATTTATTTCATGATTTAACGCCTTTTCTGTTTGAATGGTAAGCATGCGTTCATCTAAGGGTGTAGCTGCTAGAACCTTGACATTAACATAGGCATAATCCCTATTCAAATTAACACATGCACGACCACATTCAAATTAACACATGATTAACATAAACCTTATTCACCTAAACAAATACCTAATTAACCTAACCTAAAACCAACATATGCATGACTACACTCAGGCAAGTCCATATTAGAATTAACAAATGATTACCCTATAGTTAACATAATATAGCCAAACAGATTAAGCAACTAATTAACCTAAACGTAAACCTAATTTACATAACCTAACAAAATCATTGCATAATTAAATTTTTAGGAATCATTGCATAATTAGTTGAATTTAATAAACTATGGGAAAATTAGCACAATATAAAAAATTCATCAGCACAAAGGCTGGTACCTAGTAGTACAAAGGTATTATACATTACTATGGATGGGGGATGGGCGGACGGCTACACTAGGCCTATATCGTGCGCGGCATGATCGACCTCCTGGTCCTCCCGGCCAGGGTGTGCAAAACCGAACCCAAACCAAAGACCAAATAAAAAAACCGAACTAAAACTGAAAATTCATTTTTTCAGGTTCTGGTTTTGATTTCAATTTGCAAAACAGCAAACCGTAATCATTTCAGCCTTTCGGTTTAAAACCGAAATAATTTGGTTAAACCAAACAAAACCAAAAAATCCTAGAGGTTTCCTTGGCTAATCTCTGCCCTTAATTTATTGTACCATTGCTTATATATATCATCCCAAATTTATCAACTAATTTCTTGTAGCTGATAAGTGCTATCCATGGTACGTTCATGTACCATTACTCTGGCTAGACCTACCCAACTACTCTGATGGTGGTGCATGGAGACTGCTGTTAATCAACTAGGTACAACTCGTCCCTTTTTACTACTCTAAACTGAATTATCAGTCGAGTTAGAGCATCTCTAGCAGACCCGTATAAAGTCAAGAACCCGCAAAATAACCGCCAAAATACGGGTCAGCGTGGAAAATGCTGCCCGATCAGACCCCGCAAACGCGTCCGACCCGTAAAAAATTTTGCGGGGCACGACAAAAATTCGCCCTCAACCTTTAGATTCACGGGGTGGAAGGCCGACCCTAGCTCGCCCCCTATCCACAACGAGATTTAGCGCGAGGGAAATTTCCGCACGGCCGTTCCCGTTCCCCCCCTCGGCAGCCATTGCCCCGCCAGCGCCTGCTCCGGTCCATCTTCCCCGACCGTTCTTTGCCGCCAGGGAAGCCTCTGAGCCGTCCCCTACCGTCGAGGTCGCGCAAGAGCAATCCCCTCCGGCGGATCTCGTCGCCGGCCATGTCGCCCCTGCCGTTACTCAAGGCACCACCGCGCCTGCCCTCAAGCGGCAGGGCAACGTGGTCGTGTAGGGTGGGAATCCGGCTGGCCCCGCCGGGAAGGCACGCGCGCCGGGCGCCGCCGCCGCTGCGCGATCTGCTCGACCACCGGCGGAGAAGGTGGGCAAGGTTTCAGGCGTGAAGCGCAAGAAGGTTCCTACAAAAAGGCCCGCACCTTCATCCACTCTCTTCGCCCCGGCAAGAGGTTCCCTGGCGATGTCGTTCAATGGCGCTGCTTTCACCGCAGGCGAGGTGTTCGACGAAATGACCGAAAGGTATGCATCTTCGACCCCTTCTATTTGCTTCGCTTTTCGCCATTGTGGTAGCTCGTGACTTGTTGTCACTCACTATAGCGGTGGTTCGAACAATGCCACTGCCGAGTTCGTGAACTTGTTGGACACCAATGCTGTCGACATCTATCAAGCCCCATTCACTGCTTTCGATTACAATGAAATGGAGGGTGGCGTGGATGATCACGGTTGTGAAGATGAAGTGGAGGAGGTAGATGAGGGGGCGTATGAGCAAGCGTAAGGAAAAAAGTGTGAGATCGAAGAACTACACGATCTTGGAAGATCAAATCTTGATCAAGGCTTGGCGCGCGGCGTCTCTTGATGCATGCACGGGTACATCTCCGCCAAGAGGTATTGGCAAAGAATCGAAGATCAATACTTCCGCATGATGGGGAAGCATCCCATGACTCCACGGACCTTTCGGTCACTCCAAGGTCGTTGGGGCGTGATCAAGCCGATTTGTAGCCGTTGGGTTGCTTTCTTGGAACACGTTCACAATGCACCTCCAAGTAGAACCATGGAATCCGACTATGTGAGTTCGTTTCCACATCCCAAGTTGTGCACATCATTTGTACCATACGAAGTGATTGCATCATTTGACTTTGTTTTAGTTGTATAGGACAAAATTGCCCAACAAAGATACAAACACATGGAATCTTCCGAAGGCAAAATTTTAAACTAGAGCATTGTTGGGACTTGCTCAAAGAGTGCGACAAGTTGAAGTTGATTGACAAATAATCCCCACCGAAGAGAGGATCACTTATGAACATGGATGAAGATGAAGATGATGATGGCCCAAGAAACTTGAACAAGCCCGATGGTGACAAGAAGACAAAGGATCAGAGAAGATCAAGAAGGAACACGAAGCATCGAGCTTGCGGGACAAGATAGATGCCATGGTGCAATCAAATGAGTTGATGTTAGCGAAAACATTGCAGACAAAGCTTCTTGCCGAAGAGAATAGGATCATGACATTGAACCGCAATAACATGGACGACATCACCAAAGAATGGCATGATATGGCAAGGAGAGACATCTTGAAGAGGAGGATGCTTGCGGCGGTCGGTGCGTGTTACAGTGCCGGCGATGTTTACTCATCGGGATTCAGAACAAATGTCGCCTATGCATTCAGTGCGCCTGGCGATGCTTTCGGTGCCGGAGTTGAAACAAGTGCCGACGATGGATTCGGGGGCGGCGATGGCATCGATGGAGGTGGTGCGGAGTGAAGATCATGACGACAGATGAAAAGCGACCAAGATGATGATGGACGTGGTTGTCGCTTTTGCATGAAGTCCTTTTATGTTTGTCGTACCAAACTATACTTTTATTTGCGCGTGAACTATGTTTTATTGTTTAAATTTGAACTCAATTGTCAGAATCGCTGTCAAATTCGCTTATCGGGGGTTTTCGGTTTGCAGGTCGACGCGGGCTGCGGCCAAGCAGACCCCGCGTAGCCGACCTGTAAAAGAGCATATTATGCGAATATACTTTTTTACGGGTCCGTGCGGGATCTGACTCTGCCGCCGCCTGCGCCGGTCCACAAAGTCGTTTTTTCCGTGAACTGTATACGCGTTTTGCGGGTCGGCATTATACGGGGTCTGCTAGAGATGCTCTGATATAGAGAGTGGCCCGGTCTTTATTGACGTATACTGTTCACATGATCTTTCTAAGTACTCCCTAGTCTCTCCATTTCTTTTTACTCCATTAAAGTTTTGTTGTAAGTCAAACTTTGTATAGTTTGACTAATATTATATAAAAAAATTTATAAACATCTACAATAGTAAAGAAATACAATGTGAAAATTAGTGCCATGACGCATCTAATGATTGATTTGGTATGCAAATGTTGATAGTTTTTCATATAAACTTGGTCAAAATCTATAAAATTTAACTTGGGATAAATCTTAAACTATTCCTTTCTGTTGCACTCCCACTGCTATATATAATGTTCCGGCTCAGTGGGGAGGAGATGCACTCATCGAGCCATGGCGCAACAAGAACAAGATGTCGTGTGCTACTACAATTACCTCTTCATGGCCACCGTCCTGCTACTCCCCATCCTCCTCATCGCCATGTTCAGACCGCCGCGCAAGCACGACGGCGAGAACCTTCCCCCGGGGCCATGGCGGCTGCCGGTCATCGGCAGCATGCACCACCTCGTCGGCGCGCTCCCGCACCACGCCATGCGTGACCTCGCCCGCCGTTACAATGCTCCGCTCATGCTGCTCCGCCTGGGGGAGCTCGATGTCGTTGTGGCCTCATCCGCCAGCGCGGCGAAGGAGATCATGAAGACCCACGACGCAACATTTGCCACGCGGCCGCGGACCGCCACCCTCCGTGCCATCACGAGAGACGACCTCGGCATCTCCCTAGCACCACACGGCGAGCACTGGCGACGCCTCAAAAAGCTCTGTGTTACCGAGCTACTAAGCGCGCGGCAAGTCCGATCCCTCCGGGATGCCGCGAGGCCAATGCTGCCGCCCTAGTCTCCTCCATCGCCTCGTCGCTATCGCCCTCGCCGGAGCCCGTGAACGCCAGCTCCTCCTCAGCACCCACGCCACCAACTTGGCGGTGCACGCCGTGGTGGGCAACCGGAACGGGGACCTCCGCGATGAGTTCCTGAAGGTCCTGGATGAGGGCGTCAAGCTGGCCGCCGGGTTCAGCCTCGCCGACCTGTTCCCGTCGTCGCGCCTCGCATGTGTGTTTAGTGGCTCGACGCGTCGGCTGGAGGACATAAGCCATGAGATAAGCCAGGTCATAGACCGCATCATCGAGGACCATCGCACGAGGAGGTCGGCCGGTGCCGGCGACGAGGAAGAAGACCTCGTGGACGTGCTGCTGAGGGTCCAGAATGACGGTAGCCTCCACGTGCCTCTTGACGTTGGAAACATCCGTGCCGTGATTAGCGTAAGATTGAAGTCCATGCTATAGAATTGCATACATGCACTTCACTTCAGCACTCTCATCTGTGGGCTTCGCATGCATCTCTTTTAATCATAGAATTTGCATGAATCGGTATGTTCACCAAAAGCTTAAGCTGATGGGGAAAGAGGTGCAATGCTTGTGAATTGGGGCCAGCCTCAAAGCTCGTTTAGGGGCCCTGTTTTAGGGGCTATGTGGAGATGTTTTATATTTAGACACATGCATCTTTGGACCAAAACCTCAAGTTAAGTTATTTTTTTTAAGGATATGTTTTCGGGAGGAAGCGAGACCTCGGCGGCGACACTAGAATGGGCCATGGCGGAGCTCATGCGGAGCCCGTGGCACTGGAGGGTGCAGGCAGAGGTGCGTGGTGCCCTCATGGGAGAGAGTTGCGTCTGTGAGGATGCGCTGCAGGAGATGCACTATCTGCATCTAGTAATCAAAGAGACGCTTCGACTACACCCGGTGGTGCCACTCCTCCTTCCCCGGGAGTGCCAGGGGCCCTGTCGTGTCCTCGGCTACGACGTTCCCAAGGGAGCCATGGTGCTCGTCAATGTATGGGCGACATGGATTCCGCTAGGTGGGGCACCGATGCCGAGGAGTTCAGGCCGGAGAGGTTCGAGGAGGCCGGTGAAACGTTGGTGGACTTTAGGGGAACGAACTTCGAGCTCGTGCCATTCGGCGCAGGCCGGAGGATGTGCCCTGGGGTCACGTTTGGGCTTGCGGTTGTGGAGCTCATGCTAGCGAGCCTGTTGTTCCATTTCGATTGGGAGTTCCCTGGAGGAGGCGCTGGCCGGCTGGACATGGTGGAGGAGCTCGGGATCACGGCGAGGAGGAAGGGCGAACTGTTGCTGCATGCCACCGTTCGTGTATCTGCTCCTAATCCATGAATATTCAGACATGGCAATGTCTTATAGCCTTTGTTGTCTTTGTAGCTAAATAAAATGAGTCAGAGGAAAAGGTACTTAATGTGTCATTATGCAATTCAGGGTCTAAGTTGTTTGTTTAGTGTGTGTGTGTTTCACTGTTGTATTATCAGAGCACCATTGTCAGTATTGTCTATCACAGGAACTCGATGCACTCCGGTGCTTTGTCATGTTCTCTATTACTAGCAAAAGAGGTGTATTGTAACGGAAAGAAAAGTCCTTAAAAATCTGAAAAACAATTTCTGTTGGACACAATAAGGACTTTTAAATTTTGATATTTATTCCGATGGAGTCCTCCTCGTGCATTGGTGACAGGAAACAACTGATCAAGCAAAGCGAGCATTTCCGAGGCGGCGCCTAGGATTGGAGCGTGTTGGTGACAGGTGCTGACTGCTCGGCATGATTATTAGTGAAGATGTGAGGCCACGCCGCACCCCGCACCCCGCACACACCTCATCAAGGTTTTTAATTTCGAAAATAAAATAATTTCAGCGCCCACCAAAATATGTGAAATTTCGGAAATTTCGCATATTGCAGAAATTATTTCGGATTTTCCGATTTCAAATTTAGCTTAATTTTATTGAATTCTAAAATAATTTAAATTTATTTTAAAATCTGTTTGAATCTGCATCGAATTTTTGGGGTTGATAATATTTCGGACCCCACTGAAATATGCGAAATTTTGGAAATTTCACTGAAATTTCGTTGAAATTTTTAACCCTGCACCTCATACACGTCCTTCATGGGTTGACGGCCCAATACTAAATGGTCAAACGTTGCCATATGAATCAAACAATATTTGATTGAATACCCCGCGGATTGTCACTTGTCATGTTCTCTTCTTTATAGCAACTTTGCCCAGCCTATTCCTTAAATATTTTTACCCACAATCCCTCTTAAGTTAGAGCCAATCAGCCATGTACGTTCTGTAATTTAAATATTTTGGCCTCCGATAGACCATCCACTAATATCCCCCGACCAATCTTAAATTAGAGCCAATCAACCATATATGTTCCACACCTCACCTTGTTTATCATAATTATTTCCTTACCTTCAAAAGGGGCTTGTTGATTGTCTACCCAAAGACATATATAAATTGGTGATATTCGGTGTAGGTGGGACTATTGATTAATAAGTGAATCATGTCAAGTCTAAAACAACGAGGTGGGACATATATAAATTGTTGAGATCTCAGCAAAAATCGTTGTCCACATGTCAGTTGCTCGTGCATCTTACTTTGTCGAGTACGTCCGTGTCAGGTCTTGGCGAAGACGACGTCTCGGCACTCATTGGGCACCACGTGACGCGCTTCGGGCCCTCCGAGTTCGCCGGGTCCCTCTGGATGACTCTTGGCAAAGTGGCCTGCCACGTGGTTGCATCCGTCTTTTGCCGAGTATACCACTTAGGGATTGACAAAAGGTTTGCCGAGCCCCCAATGCACAACTCTCGGCGAAGTGGTCTTTTCCTAAAAGGTTTAGGACGAGTACTCTTAGCCGAGAACTACACTCGGCAAACTCTCTGCCGTGTGGGAAACGACTTTCTCCGAGTTTTCCCCCACTCGGGAAACTCGGAAATTCCAGTAGTGTATGTGTGCAAATATGTAGTTCAAATATACTATGTAAACTAAAATTAGAAAGTAGGCAATTTTTTTTACTCCAGGGGATCGGTTAGAAACGACACTTCTTAAAAAAAAGATACTTCTTTAGAGGAGTAAATGTACTCCTCTAAAGGAGACTCGGCCATTTACCCCTCTAAATTATAGGGGGTCGTTTAGAGATGCTCTAGGATGGTTTTGGATCAAAGAGTACAAGTTTCGCTACCAGTTCGTTGCTCCCACCGTGCAAGTTTGTACCTCTATAATTATATATCCTCCCAAATTCATCAACTAATTTCTTGTAGCTCTCTACGACAATCAATGTACGTTTCGTGTAGTACCATTATTATGGGTAGGCTTGCTCAACTACTCCAATAATGGAGGCGCGGAATGCTGTTAATGAAAACTTAGGTGAAAAGGTACAAGCCGCACCTTTCACGTACTCCCTTTGTAAAGAAATATAAAAACGTTTAGAAGGTGAAAAGCTACACACCGCACCTTTCACGTACTCCCTCTGTAAAGAAATATAAAAGCGTTTAGATCAAAATTCTAAACGCTTTTATATTTTTTACAGGGGAGTACTAATTAAACCAAAGTATCTCAGTTTTAACACGTGGTATGCCAATTAAGTACCATGAAGTTGCCAATGTGCTCAGTTAAGATCTTAAAGTTGTCTGTGATCTTGTCGGTTCTCAATTGTTTGGTGGGTTATGTCCGTAACTATATATTGTTGCTCATATATGAATTTTGATTTTGCTAACCACATGTTCCATGCGGTGCTGCACATATATATCCTGCCAAATTCATCAATTAATATTTTGTAGCTCATAATTGCAATATACATACGTTTCATGTAGAACCATTATTATGGCTTAGGCCTACTCAACTACTCCAATGGTGGTGCGGTCTTTATTGACGTATATAATGTTCAACCCGAACTAATTCCTAACTAGGAGTACTACTAAGCATCTATTCTTTTCTGTGCCGGCGCAGAGAAGAGAAGACACACTTGCCGGCCATGGGACAACAAGATCAAGATGTCGTGTGCTACTACAATTACCTCTTCATGGCCACCCTCCTGTTACTCCCCTCCCTCCTCATCTCCATGTTCAGACCGCCGGCGCAAGCACAGCGGCGAGAGCCTTCCTCCAGGGCCATGGCGGCTGCCGGTCATCGGCAGCATGCACCACCTCATCGGCTCACTCCCGCACCACGCCATGCGTGACCTTGCCCGCCGGTATGACGCCCCGCTCATGCTGCTCCGCCTCGGGGAGCTCAATGTCGTCGTGGCCTCGTCCGCCGTCGCGTCGAGGGAGATCATGAAGACCCATGACGCGGCATTCGCGACGCGTCCACGGACCGCCACCCTCCGCGCCATCACGACAGACGACCTTGCCATCTCCCTTGCACCGCATGGCGAGCAGTGGCGCCGACTCAAAAAGCTATGTGTCACGGAGGTACTCAACGCGCGGCAAGTCCGGTCCCTCCGGGGATGCCGCGAGGCCAACGCCGCCGCCCTAGTCTCCTCCATCGTCTCGTCGCTATCGTCTTCGTCGGAGCCCGTGAACTCAGCTCCCTCATCACCACCCACGTCACCAACTTGGCCGTGCACGCATTGGTGGGCGAGCAGAATGAGGATCTTCGCGCAGAGTTCCTGGAGTGCCTGGATGAGGGCATCAAGCTGGCCTCGGGGTTCAGCCTCGCTGAACTGTTCCCATCGTCGCGCCTTGCACGTGCATTCAGTAGCTTGATTTGGCCGGATGGAGGCGTTAAACCACGAGATAAACCAGCTCATCGGCCGGATCATTGAGGAGCATCGCACGACGAGGTCGGCCGGTGGCGAAGAAGACATTGTTACGGAGGATCCAGAGTGACGGTAGCCTCCACACGTACGTCTCTCAACGCAAGAAGAATCGGTTCCGTGATTAATTAATTTTTAGGACTGTGCTAACTTCCGGACATACTGAATTTAGCAACAAATCCGCATGCCCATTTCTCTTTCTTAATTACTAGTTATACATCTAACTATTTATTTTCCCTTGATTACTAATCTCTTTCGTGGCTAAGGAAAGGATGTACGCGTTGATTTATGTTTTCATGCATGCATGCAAACTACAAGACAAAACAGATGATGTCAGCAAAATATTCTTTCTATTTCAATATTTCAAAATGTTTTGTAGCTCAAACCGTCGATCCAATTGAAAAACTGTTTTCATATAAAATGTTCGTCGCGACGAGATCTTCGAAACTAGATCCCATGTTGATATATTCTGACGAATTTTTTTTCGTATAAAAAGTTACCAGGTATGGGCTATGTAAGTTATCATGCCATTAACACATAAGTTACCAACCTGTTTTCACAGAAATTATCGGACATGAAAAATTATTTTTCAACCTTTCTTCTCACGTGCACATGCATGTATGCCCTAGATAACAAAAAAAAATGTTGATGTTATCCTAGATTCTCCCAATTTTAGAACTTCAAAATGTTTTTGTACCTCAAACTGTGGCCCTAATCGAAAACTTGTTTTCACATAAATGATTTTGTCGTGATGATATCTTGGACACTAGATCCAACATTGGTATGTTCCAATGACTTTTTTGGGGGGTAAAAGTTATCACAGACAAGCATGTGAGTTATCATTCTAGTTGAGCATAAATTATCATAGTGTTTCCACAAAAATTACCGGGGCGTATAAAATGGTTTCTTCGATCTTCTCCCCACATACACATTCATGCATTGCCCAAGAGGACGCAAAATGCTAATGTAAGGGGGGATTTCATTGAATTTCAAAAAAAATTGAAAATGTTTTGTAACTCAAACAGTCGCTCCGTTACAAAAATCATTTTGACATGAGAAATTTGTTGCGACGAGATCTTCGAAACTAGATCTCACGTTGGTGTGTTTTGATAACTTTTTAGGTCAAAAAGTTACCAGGCCAGGGCTAACTAAGTCATCACCTCTATTGTGTTCATATTACCATGTTATTCTTACATGAGTTACTGAAGGGTGTTTAACAACATGCACCCCCCCGCCGCCTCCCGGTCAAAAGTTATCACAGCTGAACTAAGTAGTTATCAACTCAGTTGTACATATATTATCATGTTATTTACACATGAGTTACTGAGTCAAAGTTATCATCATGTATGTACATAAGCTATCAGGTCTGCGGTGCATAAATTACCATGTTATTCGCACAAAAATTAGCGGTGACATATTTCTTCAACTTTATTTCCCCGGGTTAAAAGTTATCAACGTGTTGCACAGAAGTTATTAGTTCTATGATGCATAAATTACCATGTTATTCATGTAGCAGTTATCGATGATGTATTACAACAACCCTCACCCCCCCCCACAAAAGTTATCATAGTGTCTGTACACATGTTATCAGCTATGTGATGCGTAAATTAGCATGCTCTTCACATAGAAGTTATCAGGGGTATGGTCTCAACAACCTCCCACTCCTGTCAAAGTTATCATAGTGTTTGTATGCAAGTTATTAGATGTGCTATGTGTAAATTATCATGCTTTATACATATTCACCCTATCGTATTAACATTGTCCGTCGGCACCATCGGCAGGGGCGGACCCAGGACAAAAATGACCCGGGGTCCCATGTATATCACATATATGTGGATATCAAGTCATAATATAGATAGAAGTAACACACTTAACAGTACTCGTACAATATACCTAGAATACGATACGACGATGAATATGATTGCCAAAGGTCTAAAATAAAGAGTTCGCTCGAAATATTAATTGATTGCTGGAAATTGAATAGTAAATGAGAATCAAAGTGTCCAAATTATGAATAAAGTATAACCGATGATGAGAAAATGCAGCACTAGATCTTGATTGCCTGCAAATCAAAAAACAAAACCACTTAAAAAAATACAAAACTACTTAGCACATATTAATTACAGTTGTGTAATAAGTAAGTTAAAACTATTACCTTTCTAAAATGGTTTCCTGCGTTCTTTCATGGCCTCAAAGCGATCAATTACTGCATCATTTGTAACCTTCCTCATTTCGCTTTTCTCCACATAACAAATAAGGTTGTACTTCAAGGCGTCGTCGCCAAGACGATTGCGCAAATATGTCTTCACAATTCTCATAGCTGAAAAAGATCTCTCAACTGTAGCAGTGGCAACAGGCAATACTAGCGCTAGCTTCAAAAGTCGATAAACCAAGGGATATACAATATGTTTCCTTGTCTCCACCATTTTTTGAGAGAGTTCACAAATATTACTTAAACCAGAGAAGCGATCATCTGCTCGGACATCAGCAATGTAAAGATGAAGGTGATGTCTAAGGTCCCTGAGTTCTCCATCATCAAAATCTTTTGGATAAAGTTTGGCTAGACCCATCAAATGCTCTAAATTGAAATCACGAAATAATTCAATTGGACTCAAAGCCGCCGAGCAGACAAGTAGTTCAGAATTTTTCTCATTGAAGCGATTATCAAGTTCTTGAAGAAGCCAATCAATGACATCATTAAAACAATCCACTTCATAATGATGCCTATTAGTGATACCTGTTTTTTGCCGTGGCTTCTTTGGATTCACATATTGGTCTTCCATTTCCAACTTGGAAATGTCATGCTTGTCACAAAAGACATATGCTTCATGTAGGACAGAATCCCATCCATCTCTCCTTAGATCATTCAAAGAGGCTTTGGTTGAATTCACACAATTAATGGCATTCACAATGTCTTGATTCTTCCGTTGTAGAGCCAATGATAATGTGTTTGTGATTATCAATATAGTGGACATAAGCTGTAAGTAGAACACAAAATCAAAAGACTGGAAATAAACAAGAAGACCACATGCTTGTCTTCTATTTGTATCATCCCTGTCTTCTTCTTCCACATATTCTAGCACTTTGACAATTGTAGGGAACATATCAATCAAACTCTTAAGAGTCTTGTAGTGAGAACTCCATCGAGTGTCTCCAGGTCTTTGAAGAGCTAGTTCTTGATTTAATCCTGTCCCACTTTTCAGTAGTCCACAACCTAAAGCTTCACACACTTGTTCTTTATATTTGTCTCGAATCATGTCTTTTCTTTTCGATGATCCAGAGACAACATTCAACAAGACCGAGATCATATCAAAAAAATTACCAATGCATTTATGCTTACGAACAACAGCCACAACAACTAACTGAAGCTGATGTGCAAAACAGTGAACGTAATATGCTGTGGGGTTCTCTCTCATTATCAAGGATTGCAAGCCATTGAACTCACCTCTCATATTGCTAGCACCGTCGTATCCTTGACCTCTAACTTGCTTAAAACTTAATTTATATTCTGCAAATAAGTCATCAATGGCAGACTTGAGATACTTGGAGGTTGTCTCCTTCACATGAGTAAGGCCAACTAATGTCTCTATGGCACTTCCACATTTACCAACATACCGCAATACCACTGCCATTTGCTCTTTACCAGCCACATCCCTCGACTCATCAACCAACAAAGAAAATACATCATTTCCAATTTCCTGAAGAACTGAATGTAATATTTCCTTTGCAAAACATTCAGCTATGTCCTTCTGAATCTTCGAAGAAGTCAACTGATTATTACCTGGAGCATTATGGGCCACAACTTTTCTTACAGCTGGATTCTGCTCTGCTGTGTAAGCATGAAATTCCATGAAATTGCCTTTATTGAGAGACTCCTCGGACTCATCATGGCCACGGAAAGGCAACCCTTGCTTCAGTAATACTCTAGCAACATCAATTGAGGCATTTAGTCGAGTATAATAAGCAATCCTCTCAGCATTACTTTGGTTATTTAGAGCAACATAAATGTGTTCCTTTCGTTTCTGCAAAGCATCACAATCTCTTTTTGCTTGGTTGTGAGCACTATTGATGTCTCCTACATGCTCCTTTAATCTATATTTTTTATTCCAACTTGACCAACCATTTGCAACAAATGCATCATATCCAGCTTCTTTCTTCTTGCGTGGTCTAAACAAGAAACAACAAAAACAATATGCTTTATGTTCGGACTCGCTATACTCAAGCCAGCTCTCAAACTCATCAAACCATTCCCGGACGAACCTTCTATCTCTACCACATATTTCTGTTACTTTAAAATCACCAGTACGAGGCTGACAAGGTCCATTGGCCAAATACTTTCTTCTTACCATATCTCTCAGATTCGGATGATACTCATCTATACTTCTCCTTTTACCTGGATCAAATTTAATTTCTTCTTCCCAATTGATCTCTTCTTCAACTTGAAATAAATTCCTTGTATTATTGGCAGAATTAGGTTCATGTGTGGAGGCATCATTCTGTCCAGGTGGTGATGGCGGGGCTGGGACATCAACCTGTTCATGTGGTGAGGGGACATCATTTTGTTCGACCGACAATGGCGGGATCGAGGCATCATTCTGATTATGTTCGTGTGACGGGCCTTCATCTTGCACTATGGTTCTCCTCTTTTTTAGAAACCTTTCCATAAACTGAGCTTCTCCTGCAATTTGTAATTATTTAGATAATTAATTTTTTCACAAAAGGAAAAAACTAAGAATCATGTATATACATACATAACATGAATTGCAATTGCATAGCTGTAAAATAAAACTTACTTGACATGTTGCTGCCTTGCCGGTGCTTCCACCCGTCCTAATCTCCTAGAATATTGTAGTATTCTTCTCCACTCATCCACTGACCAATACAATAGCCAAATAGTCCAATAGCTAATACAGTCAAAACTTCTAGTCTTACCGAATAGCCCTAATTTCCTAGGGTTAGACAAACAAATTAAGAATTAGAGCAGAATTTGGGAATTGAAATAGAGGCAGACACACACTGCGAATTGGGGTCTGATGCAACATACCTTCACTGATTGGGCGAATTGGGGGGATCTGGCGAAGTAGATGAACAGGCGAGGGGTCGAGGGCGACGAGGCGACAGGCCACGAAGCGCATCGGCCGAGCGGCGAGTGAGATTAACAGGCTAGGGCGATGCTGGCCACGCATCTGACGCACGATAGATGGATTGATGCCTGGGCCTGGGCTTTCACCAGGGCGTGTTGTGCTGCTAGTTGGCCGGGCCTTGTTGGCTAGTTGTGGCCGTTTTGTCTGTACGGGGTGTCCCATTAGGAAATTTAGGGGTGTCAAGGCCTTTGTGGGCTCTATATGTATAAGGTAAGGTAGTTTTTTACCCGGTGTCATGGGCTACCTGCTGGGTCAACGTGGGCCCGCCCCTGACCATCGGGGCGTTTTGCGGCGAGACCATCATAGCCACGCGGAGGTGAATTTTGTTCCACTCTAATAGCACTACATAAATAGATTTTTCTACAATGGTAATATAGAAACGAAAAGTCAACCATGAAAATATCCTTTCATCTGCACAAGGACTAGACATACAATAGGTGGTTGGTGGGCAAATGTACTAAACCAACGACCAAGGATCAAATCCCGTGAATGACCTATATTTTTTACCGCTGCTTTAATAATCCCATAAAAATGGTGCTAATTAATCCAGCATTAATTATTGCGAGATTTCGGGGTGGGAGCAACAATCGGGCCAGGATCGAAGCAGTACAAATGTGGCAGGTGCAGTTTTAAAGGAAACGTTAATTACTACCGATAGAATAGGAAACTGAAACCAGAAAATAAGGAAAGAGGGAAGATGAAAATCGGGAAAGAAGGAAGACGAGCGCGCGTCCGCATGATCCGAATCGAACGGCGAAGGAGTCGTTCGGATCTATTACTAAAATCCTGCCGACTGGATTTTAGCTTTTCCGTAATTTTTATGGTATAAGAAGAAGCATCCATTAATTCCGCGCCTTGATTACCATAAGTAAGGTTGACTTGACCTCTTACATTTTGGTTGGCGGTGGGGACGCACAATTAATCATCAGCCAGGTTTATTTGTTACAACACGTGCTTTTTTTTAGGGGAACATCTTGCCGCTTTATTTAAACAAAGTCTGGAATATCAGAAGAAATTACATCTAAGATAAAGTCTGGTGGCGGCCAACCAAGTCTCGATCGTTCCTCACCGACCCTACCTTCGCTAACCTATGCGGCAACATTCCCTAACGCGGAATCCAAGAGACGTTGAACTCCAGCAATGAGTTGAGCATGTCCTTGATGTCTTGCACCCAAGGCCCCAACGCAGAAAGATTCCTAGATGACTGGTTTATCATTTGCACCACTCCCTTGTTGTCTAGTTCGATGTGAGCACGCTGGACCTGAAGGTCCACAGCCATTTGAACAACTCTCCTGCATGCCAATACTTCCACAGCTTCGGGATCGGCAATGTGCGGAAAGTGATAGCAAGCTCCCCCCAAAAAAGCACCATGATGATTCCTTAGAACTGCCCCTCCTCCTCCTTTCTCACCATGCCTGGAAGTCGTGCCGTCTGAGTTGACCTTAATCCATCCCTCCGCAGGAGGCTCCCATTTCTGGATGATCTTGGGTTCCGTCTGCACCGGCCTTCGTTGATGCGCCAACGTCCAGTCCGTGATATGCATCCTTACAACAATCAATATTTCATGTGGAGAGGCGATCCTCTTCGCGTCCCTAGCTTCATTTCTTGCCAACCACAGCCCATACGTAGCCTGGATCATGATCTCCCTCTCCTCTTCGGCTGCACCGGCGAACCAGCCAAGTAACCAGGAAGCTAGTGCGCTCTGGGAATCCATCTGACTCAGCGGGATCGCCATCGAAATTCCCAACTCCGACCGCAATATCTCCCAGAACTGAACTGAATGTTGGCACGTCCAGAAGCGATGCAACAGTGTCTCCTCCCGACCGCACGCAACACAAAAAACACCCGGTTTTATCCAACGACGAAAGAGCTCCGACCCCACTGCCAGGCCATTACGGATCACCCGCCACATATGTATCTTAGCCTTTGCTGGAGCACTTGTTCCCCAAAGTGCTAAGTATCCCTTGTGCTTGTTAACCGAGCTTGAGGACTCCGGCTGTCCGGTCCTTGCCCTGTTTAGTGACATCCTAAGGTGATAAGCAGATTTTACACTGAACAAACCATTCTTGGTGAAGTTCCATGCCAAAAAATCTTCAGTGGCCGGCCCACCCACAGCTATCTGCTTGATATCCTCTACATCATCAGGAGAGAACATAGCCTCCACTTTTTCCGTGTCCCAGCTTGTGCCTTCAGCCGTGAGCAAATCTGCTACTTTCAAGACTCCGGGAATAAACTCTTGGCCTAAAGGCTTCATGCTTCCAGTACGTGGGATCCAAGCATCATGATGTATGTTAATTTTTACACCATTTCCTATCCTCCAGACTAGTCCTTCTCTAAGCAAATCCCTTCCGTGTAAAATGCTCCGGAACGTATATGATCCGAATGATGGGCATGTAGCCGACATGATCGAACTATCAGAGAAGTAGCGTGCCCTAAGCACGCTTGCACACAGGGATGATGGAACTTGCAAGATGCGCCAAGCCTGCTTAGCCAGCAAGGCTTGGTTGAAAGCCTCCGGATCGCGAAAGCCCATTCCTCCTTCTCGTTTGCTAGCACACATTTTCTTCCAAGCAATCCAATGAACCTTCCGTTCACCATTCATTGCGCCCCACCAGAATTTCAAGGAAATTGAGGTCAGGTTCCGGTACATCTTCTTTGAGAGGCGAAAACAACTCATGGTGTGGGTTGGTGTCGATTGGAGCCCTGATTTTATGAGAACTTCTCTAGCTGCTATTAGATAGCCCTTGCCCTTTCCATCCGCTAACTTTTCCTTTCGAGCTCTCCGTTACATGCTTAAACGTCCCATCTTTGGATCTCCCAACCTGTGTTGGTAGCCCGAGATAACGCTCACTTAAAGCTTCAGACCGAATGCCAATAACTTGCTTGATTTGCTCCTTGACCTCGTCCTGGCTGCCTTTACCGAAGAAGACCGAGGACTTCTGCAAGTTAACTTTCTGCCCCGAAGCCTTTTCATACTTTGTCAGGATCTCTCTCAGTGCCTCCATGCTCTCCATAGTGCCCTAGAGGAAAACAATGCTATCATCTGCGAATAGTAGGTGAGTAACGGTGGGGCCAGTGCTCCCAAACGAAACTCCCTTAATCTTTTTGTCTTCCTGTGCTTTCTTAAGGAGTGCTGAAAAACCCTCCATACAAAATAAGAACAGGTAAGGCGACAGGGGGTCACCTTGACGGAGGCCACAAGAAGGACAAAAACTCCTAGAGCAACCTCCATTAAGCTTTACTTACATACTTACTACGGTCATCAGGTTTGAAGGTGTACGAACGTCGCGCGTTGGTCAGACTCGACACGTACGCACGCACGCTAGAGTAATTAAAAAAGGTAGGTACGCTCCAGTCGCTGGCTGGTCTCGATGCCGTCGATCCGTGCAATTGAGTACGTGCACGGCATGTATTTTTTCTTTCTTTGCCAGCGGTCGACGGATACAACTATGGACGTTCCCCTTGCGTCTAACATCCGACACCTTCTCCACCCTCACACAATTTCTTTGAATATGTCACGAATCAGTTTTCTACTGCCGTCAAAACTATACAGTGCGACAACGGCGGCGAGTTCAACAACACCGACCGCCAAAATCTGCTTGCGCATGTCTTGTCACCACACATCTTCTCGGAACGCTAGAGCTGAGCGCGTTATTCGTTCCACAAACAATATAATCCGTAGTCTTCTTTTCCAAGCTAGCATGCCCTCTCCCCCGGCATATTCGGTACAAGCACCTCACACCGCCACTCTCCTCTTCAACCTTCATCCAACAAAAACCCTCAAGTTTAAAACCCCGCACGACGTCCTCTTCAATGCACGCCCCTCGTACGACCATCTTCGTGTCTTTGGGTGTCGCTGCTATCCTAACCTCTCTGGCATGGCCCGCCACAAACTTTCACCTTGCTCCACTCCACTGCATGTATTTTCCGCGGATATTCCTCCCACCACAAAGGCTATCGCTGCCTTGATCTCGCCACAAATAGAGTCATCATCTCCCAACACGTCGTCCTTTTTCGTTTGCCGATCATTCCTCTCCCACACCCGATGGTTTCCTCTTTCTCGACAAGACCCTTCCTACGCCAACCCCAGACCCTACCAGGGTGGCCTCGGCTTCTAAGGTGGTCGCGCCTCGCTCATGCGCCCCACTTGCTGATACGCCCATTCCACCATGGTACGATCATAGCATGGCTACTCAAGCCAAGCACGGCATTCATCGCCTCAACCTACTTGCTGACACTCTTTCTGCGGTTCCTAAAAGCTACCGGGGTGCACTCAAGGATCCCCACTGGCATGGTCGACGAGTTCTCCGCTCTACACGCCAATGGTACTTGGGATCTCATCCCTGCCCCCCTCGGTGATAACATATATCATGTCTGGTAAATGGTTCTTTCGCCATAAATTCAAACCTGATGTGGATCCTTGATCGGCTTCTCCAAGACTTGTCGGTGTTTCCGACGTCTCAAAACTCTTGTCCCGTGTCCGCTTGCTTATGAGTCCTAATTAGTGCCTGCAAATTAGCATGTGTAGCACCGGTGAGTGGAGCTGTATTTTAAACGTACGTACGCGGCTGCATATATAATGAATAATGGAGAAACCGAAAAGGAGCTAAATGTTGTAAAGAGACTTGCCGGTAACGAGATTGAACTAGGTATTGGATACCGACGATCGAATCTCGGGCAAGTAACATACCGATGACAAAGGGAACAACGTATGTTGTTATGCGGTTTGACCGATAAAGATCTTCGTAGAATATGTAGGAGCCAATATGAACATCCAGGTTCCACTATTGGTTATTGACCGGAAACAGTTCTAGGTCATGTCTACATAGTTCTCGAACCCGTAGGGTCCGCACGCTTAACGTTACGATGACAATTTTATTATGAGTTTATGAGTTTTGATGTACCGAAGGAGTTCGGAGTCCCGGATGAGATCGGGGACATGACGAGGAGTCTCGAAATGGTCGAGACATAAAGATTGATATATTGGAAGCCTATGTTTGGACTTCGGAATAGTTCCGGGTGAAATCGGGATTTTACCGGAACACCGGGGTTACGGAACCTCCCGGGGTTAATGGGCCTTAGTGGGCCATGAGGGAGAAGAGGAGGGCGGCCAGGGCAGGCGCGCGCCCCTCCCCTAGTCTGAATAGGACAAGGAAGGGGGGCGGCCTTCTCTTCCCTCCCCAAGTCCTAATCCAACAAGTCCGGTGGGAGTAGGACTCCTCCGGCGCGCCTCCTCCTAGGGCCGGCCGCACCCCCCTTGCTCCTTTATATGCGGGGACAGGAGGGCACCCTAGGACACACAAGTTGATCTATGGATCGTTCCTTAGCCGTGTGCGGTGCCCCCCTCCACCATATTCCACCTCGGTCATATCGTCGCATAGGCGAAGCCCTGCGCCGGTAGAGCATCATCATCGTCACCACGCCGTCGTGCTGACGGAACTCATCCCCTACACCCTGCTGGATCGGAGTCCGGGGATCGTCATCGAGCTGAACGTGTGCTGAACACGGAGGTGCCGTACGTTCGGTACTTGGATCGGTCGGATCGTGAAGACGTACGACTACATCAACCGCGTTGTCATAACGCTTCCGCTTTCGGTCTACGAGGGTACGTGGACACACTCTCCCCTCTCGTTGCTATACATCACCATGATCTCGCGTGTGCGTAGGAATTTTTTTGAAATTACTACGTTCCCCAACAGTATATTGTACCATACACCTTTGTGTACCCCTTATATATATGAGATAGCCACACCCGTTATGGGTGTCGTGCAGTCTCCCAAAACCCTAAGTTTAACATTGAGGATGGGATTTTACCACCCCCCTCGAAAATTTTTACGGGTCGATCGCGTTTGCGAGGTCTGGTCGGGCAACATTTTACGCGAGACCCCGTATTTTGACGGTTATTTTGCGGGTCGGGACATTATACGGGGTCTGCTAAAGATGCTCTAAGTACACCCACACGATCTGTCAGTGTCACCCATTCGTACAGACGTACCAAAAACGTTCTGCCATGTCGTCTCTCAATCACACACCAGCGTACATGCACGGCTGCGTGCCAAACTCCTAATCACTTCCCCTGTTCTTGGCCTAAAGCATGCAACCATTTAAATTAATGAATAATGCCACATTTCACTCATGGAAGATTTTGGTTTCCTTCAAACTAGGGTGGCTAGTGGTTAGCTTGTGGACTGTATGGACAGCGTGCAGAAAAGCTATTCATTAGGGAAAAAGTGACTTCTGACCACGGGGGCAACAGTGCCCGTTTTTGTGAAGTTAAAAAAGCAGATTTTATGGATTGAAAAATTCTAAATTTTTGTTTACATGCACGTATAGTAGTGTAGTATAACAGCGAAATCACTGGTTGAGGAGTACTCATTGCAAAGATAACTCCAATTCCCCTGGTTGTGACAAGTGGCGCATATGCAACCTGGGACTTTTCCCTTTTTTCGTAGATCCGTTTATTCAAAATGTTTTATCTCTCAAACCATGCAACCGGACGAAAAAACCGAATAGGGAGCACGGGTTTTTTCCCTTTCCGAAAGAGGCACGCCCGTGCCTCTCACGAAATCACAACCGTGCCTCTCGCGGAAGAAAAAAAAGAAAACATGTTTTTTTCGTTTCCGAGGAGGCACGGCCGTGACTCTCGTGAAAGCACAACCATGCCTCTTGCGGAAGCAAAACCATGACTCTCGCGAAGAAAAAAAAATAGAAAACACGCGTTTTTTCTTTTCCCGAGAGGCACGGCCGTGACTCTCGCGGAAGCAAAACCGTGACTCTCGCGAAAAAAAACAAAAAAACGTATTTTTTTTCGTTTCCGAGAGGCACGGCCATGACTCTTGCTAAAGCACAACCGTGCCTCTCGTGGAAGCAAAACCGTGACTCTCGCGAAAGAAAAAAACAGAAAACATGTTTTTTTTCGTTTCCGAGAGGCATGGCGGTGACTCTCGCGAAAGCACACCCGTGCCTCTCGTGGAAGCAAAACCGCGACTCTCGTGAAAGGAAAAAAACAGAAAATGCATTTTTTTCTGTTTTTGAGAGGCACGGCCGTGACTCTCGTTAAAGAAAAACCGTGACTCTCACGAAAGGAAACAGAAAAAAGAAAACGTGTTTTTTCGTGATTTTTTTTCAAATTTTTTTTGATCGAAAAGCTAAGGAAGACCGGTGGAAAACCGAAACATCGAAAAAAAGGAAAAACCGTTTAAAAAGCCGAAAACGCGTGCGAAAAAATAAAAAAACAAAATCCGGAGGGAGCGTCCAGAGCGCGACACGTGGCGAATGGCTGAGAGCACGCCAGGTGGCGCTGATCGTTGCGAGGCTCCCGGAGGAGTGTTCATTAACTAGTTGCTCTCGTATAACAGGCCAAAGTTTCACCAATATACGTGCTTGCATGTGAGAGATATGAAATAAGAAAAAATACATGTAGATTTGGGCCTTGTTTTTTTGTTGATTTCGGGCTGAATATTTGTTTTTTGTGTGCAGGGTACAATAGAACATACTATTGAACGAAATTTCACAGATACTTACACCATATACATACTTAGAGCATCTCCAACAGGCGTCGAACATGCCGCGCGCAAAAAACTGCTTTGTCGCGCGCCCATAGGGCTCGGCGCGCAGCGCTGTCTCCAGCAGTCGCGCTAAAAAGCAGCACGCGCGCCGCTCCAGCAGCGCGCAAAAATGCAGTGCGCTCGACTCTCGCACAAACAACATATGCATTCCAAAACAGAAGCAAAAAGATCAAACACAAACAAAAATAAATCAAAATAAATAGTTCAATTTCGTTATTACAACTCATACAAACAGTTTATCGTTCAATACAACAAATAGTGCAATAAACACAACAAATAGTTCAACAATACAATATCGAACACACAAATCATGATGCTCTTTGTCGTCCATTCCATGCCCACCAGTCCTCAATGAGATCCTTCTGAAGATCATTATGCGCTGCGGGACATCGAATGACATGATAGGAGGCATGATAGGACGTCGAATGCCAACATACGCAAAGCGGCTGTCACCTTCTGAAAAGTGCTATGCCCGAGCTCTCCGGCGGCATTCCCCCTTTGCGGAAAAAAGCGGTCATGACTCGCTAGTTTCTCTGCAATGCGCCTGAACAACTCGGTGCTCATCCTAAACCGGCGACGAAAATACGACTTGGGGTATATGGGATTCTCCGCAAAATAATGCCTGATCAATCTGTTGTGGGCATCGATCCTATCCCTCCAAATTTTCTGCCGACCCATAACCGAACCACCGTGCTTTGGTTTTTTATTGATATGCATAGCTAGGATCATTGCAAGATCCTCCTCCTCTTTCATATCAAATTCTTCTTCGGAAGAATCATACGACGAACTCATCAACAATGTTCAATACCATTCTATAAAAACTACAAGCAACATGCACGAAATTCATGGCTTTTGAGCAATACATACCTTCTAGGCGTTTTGTCGAACACCTTGCGGGCGCCGAGCGGCAGCGAGCGCGCGGGCGCTGTTCGTCGGAGGATGGATGCGCGCGAGGGGCGGCGGGACTAGAGGGGGTGGAGAAGCCGCCGCAGGGCGGGGATAGGCCGGGGAAGCGCCGGAACGGTCGCTGGGTGGCGCGGCTGGATGGGGGGTGGGAGTTGCGAGCGAGCGCGCGAGAGTCCAGCGCGCGGGAGCTGGCGCAAGAAATAAGCCAGCGCGCTGAACTACATATGCCGCGCGGGCTGTTTTTGCGCGCACGCTGGAGCAACTATACCGGTTGCGCGCGCGCTAAAACGGGCAATTTTACGGCGCGGCGCTAGTTTGGTGCGGCTGTTGGAGATGCTCTTATTCATGTAAAAGAATAAAAAAATTCAAATCTTTTAGGCACTTATTTTGGGGTGGTCAAAATAACGGGGGCAGCTGCCCCCGTGCACCAAAAGTTCGTTTTATTTAGTAGGGTGTCTTCCATAGCCCTCTTTTTACACACAATTTTGTTCAGTCCAATAGAATTCGAGGAGCTTGCTGAATTTACTCTATTCATTGGTAGAGAGCTCTCCCAAGATCAAGATGTCTTCCAGGGGAAGATATGGGAAAGTGAACGTCGACATGGCTGTTGCAAGGGATGCACAAAGAGGCGCCATTCGGCCATCCGTCGAGACATTCAGGGTTCGTACTTGGGTTCCCCGGCGGTTGTTTTCATGGGCATATATAATCCAAGTAGGCTAGAGTCCCTTGCTTGTACAAAAATGCAGGCACTAGCTGAATATTCGTTGCTCCGGGGGCTATACATCACGTTATGGGGTGAACGAGGTCCTCAAGCATGGCACCCTAGGAACTTACAATGTCATTATAAGTTCAAAGCCATTTTGTGGCCTTTGTTGCATGTAATTTCGCTCATGAGATGCCGAACTACAATTATGAAGCTCACAATCTTGCAAACTATGCTACTTCATTAGGCATAGGCCGCCACTTGTGGCTGGGCCTTCCGTATGGCCCTCTATATGTACTGATAAGCATTAATATTGATCATTAACACTGGGCGGGATAGCCTTAAAACGGTATCAACGTACGGATGCACGGTGCCAAATTCCCATACTATTTGCTTTTCAAAGCGTCAAGGAAGACTACCGGGGGCTACTGATAATAACCCGTTCACAAAAAATTTCTTGTACCTAGATTACGATCGATCAATTTATATCTCGCATGAGTACGATCGCTCAAACGTTCACCATAATATGTACTGGCAATAGTACAAGAGTTAAGTGTAGTAGTACATGACGTCTTGATCTTCTTGCGCATGTTCATTATGTGTAGCAGTGGGGGTGCAACAGTAGCTAACTATATGCTTACTTAAGAAGAGAATGTGAAAGGCGACTTCGTTGCAAAATGCTTAAAGTGCCAACAATAGTATATTTTAGGCTGTGCTACTAAAATATGAATAAGAGTATCCGTATAGGGTGTAGTTTCTAGAACCTTAACAATCGGAATCTTAATAAATATTATTATTAAGTGTAACCCAAATGGCCAGGTATATTGTGGTGGAACCTGGCCACCCGGGCTCAAGTCCTAGACTAAGTATGTGTGCTCGTACTCCTCTGAATTTATTTCATGATTTAACGCCTTTTCTGTTTGAATGGTAAGCATGCGTCCATCTAAGGGTGTAGCTGCTAGAACCTTGACATTAACATAGGCATAATCCCTATTCAAATTAACACATGCACGACCACATTCAAATTAACACATGATTAACATAAACCTTATTCACCTAAACAAATACCTAAATAACCTAACCTAAAACCAACATATGCATGACTACACTCAGGCAAGTCCATATTAGAATTAACAAATGATTACCCTATAGTTAACATAATATAGCCAAACAGATTAAGCAACTAATTAACCTAAACGTAACCCTAATTAACATAACCTAACAAAATCATTGCATAATTAAATTTTTAGGAATCATTGCATAATTAGTTGAATTTAATAAACTATGGGAAAATTAGCACAATATAAAAAATTCATCAGCACAAAGGTTGGTACCTGGTAGTACAAAGGTATTATACATTACTATGGATGGGGGACGGGCGGACGGCTACACTAGGCCTATATCATGCGCGGCAGGATCGACCTCCTGGTCCTCCTGGCCAGGGTGTGCAAAACCGAACCCAAACCAAAAACCAAATAAAAAGACCGAACTAAAACTGAAAATTCATTTTTTCAGGTTCTGGTTATTATTTCAATTTGCAAAACAGCAAACCATAATCATTTCACCCTTTCGGTTTAAAACCGAAATAATTCGGTTAAACCAAACAAAACCAAAAAATCCTAGAGGTTTCCTTGGCTAATCTCTGCCCTCAATTTATTATACCATTGCTTATATATATCCTCCCAAATTTATCAACTAATTTCTTGTAGCTGATAACTGCTATCTATGATACGTTCATGTACCATTACTCTGGCTAGACCTACCCAACTACTCTGATGGTGGTGCATGGAGACTGCTGTTAATCAACTAGGTACAACTCGTCCCTTTTTACTAATCTAAACTGAATTATCAGTCGAGTTAGAGCATCTCTAGCAGACCCCGTATAAAGCCGCAACCCGCAAAATAACCGCCAAAATACGGGTCAGCGTGGAAAATGCTGCCCGATCAGACCCCGCAAACGCGTCCGACCCGTAAAAATTTTTGCGGGGCGCGGCAAAAATTCGCTATCAACCTTTAGATTCACAGGGTGGGAGGCCGACCCGAGCTCGCCCCCTATCCGCAACGAGATTTAGCGCGAGGGAAATTTCTGCACGACCGTTCCGCTCCCCCCCCCACCCTCGGCCGCCATTGCCCCGCCACCGCCTGCTCCGGTCCATCTTCTCCGGCCGTTCTTTGCCGCCAGGGAAGCCTCTGATCCGTCCCCTGTCACCGTCAAGGTCGCGCAAGCGCAATCCCCTCCGGCGGATCTCGTCGCCGGCCATGTCGCCCCTACCGTTGCTCAAGGCACCACCGCGCCTGCCCTCAAGCGGCAGGGCAATGTGGTCGTGCAGGGCGGGAATCCGGCTGGCCTCGCCGGGAAGGCATGCGCGCCGGGCGCCGCCGCCACTACGCGATCTGCTCGACCGCCGGCGGAGAAGGTGGGCAAGGTTTCAGGCGTGAAGCGCAAGAAGGTTCCTACAAAAAGGCCCGTGCCTTCATCCACTCTCTTCGCCCCAGCAAGAGGTTCCCTGGCGATGCTGTTCAACGACGCTGCTTTCACCGCAGGCGAGGTGTTCGACGAAATGGCCGAAAGGTATGCATCTTCGACCCCTTCTATTTGCTTCGCTTTTCGCCATTGTGGTAGCTCGTGACTTGTTGTCACTCACTATAGCGGTGGTTCAAACAATGCCAGTGCCGAGTTCGTGAACTTGTTGGAGACCAATGTTGTCGACATCTATCAAGCCCCATTCGCTGCTTTCGATTACAATGAAATGGAGGGTGGCGTGGATGATCACGGTTGTGAAGATGAAGTGGAGGAGGTAGATGAGGGGGCGTATGAGCAAGCGTAAGGAAAAAAAGTGTGAGATCGAAGAACTACACGATCTTGGAAGATCAAATCTTGATCAAGGCTCGGCGTGCGGCGTCTCTTGATGCATGCATGGGTACATCTCGGCCAAGAGGTATTGGCAAAGAATCGAAGATCAATACTTCCGCATGATGGGGAAGCATCCCAATAGGACTCCACGGACCTTTCGGTCACTCCAAGGTCGTTGGGGCGTGATCAAGCCGATTTGTAGCCGTTGGGTTGCTTTCTTGGAACAAGTTCACAATGCACCTCCAAGTGGAACCATGGAATCCGACTATGTGAGTTCGTTTTCACATCCCAAGTTGTGCACATCATTTGTACCATACGAAGTGACTGCATCATTTGACTTTGTTTTTGTTGTATAGGACAAAATTGCCCAACAAAGATACAAACACATGGAATCTTCCGAAGGCAAAATTTTAAACTAGAGCATTGTTGGGACTTGCTCAAAGAGTGCGACAAGTGGAAGTTGATTGACAAAGAATCCCCACCGAAGAGAGGATCACTTATGAACATGGATGAAGATGAAGATGATGATGGCCCAAGAAACTTGAGCAAGCCCGATGGTGACAAGAAGACAAAGGATCGGAGAAGATCAAGAAGGAACACGAAGCATCGAGCTTGCGGGACAAGATAGATGACATGGTGCAATCAAATGAGTTGATGTTAGCGAAAACATGGAGACAAAGCTTCTTGCCGAAGAGAATATGATCATGACATTGAACCGCAATGACATGGACGACATCACCAAAGAATGGCATGATATGGCAAGGAGAGACATCTTGAAGAGGAGGATGCTTGCGGCGGTCGGTGCGTGTTACAATGCCGGCGATGTTTTCTCATCGGGATTCGGAACAAATGTCGCCTATGCATTCAGTGCGCCTGGCGATGCTTTCGGTGCCGGAGTTGAAAAAAGTGCCGACGATGGATTCGGGGGCGGCGATGGCATCGGTGGAGGTGGTGCGGAGTGAAGATCATGACGACGGATGAAAAGCGACCAAGATGATGATGGACGTGGTTGTCGCTTTTGCATGAAGTCCTTTTGCGTTTGTCGTACCAAACTATACTTTTATTTGCGCGCGAATTATGTTTTATTGTTTAAATTTGAACTCAATTGTCAGAATCGCTGTCAAATTCGCTTATCGGGGGTTTTCGGTTTGCAGGTCGACGCGTGCTGCGGCCAAGCAGACTCCGCGTAGCCGACCTGTAAAAGAGCATATTATGCGAATATCCTTTTTTACGGGTCCGTTTTGCGGGATCTGACTCTGCCGCCGCCTGCGCCGGTCCGCAAAGTCATTTTTCCGCGAACTGTATACACGTTTTGCGGGTCGGCATTATACGGGGTCTGCTAGAGATGCTCTGATATAGAGAGTGGCCCGGTCTTTATTGACGTATACTGTTCACATGATCTTTCTAAGTACTCCCTAGTCTCTCCATTTCTTTTTACTCCATTAAAGTTTTGTTGTAAGTCAAACTTTGTATAGTTTGACTAATATTATATAAAAATATATAAACATCTACAATAGTAAAGAAATACAATGTGAAAGTTAGTGCCATGACGCATCTAATGATTGATTTGGTATGTAAATGTTGATAGTTTTTCATATAAACTTGGTCAAAATCTATAAAATTTGACTTGGGATAAATCTTAAACTATTCCTTTCTGTTGCACTCCCACTGCTATATATAATGTTCCGGCTCAGAGGGGAGGAGATGCACTCATCGAGCCATGGCGCAACAAGAACAAGATGTCACGTACTACTACAATTACCTCTTCATGGCCACCGTCCTGCTACTCCCCATCCTCCTCATCGCCATGTTCAGACCGCCGCGCAAGCACGACGGCGTGAACCTCCCCCCGGGGCCATGGCGGCTGCCGGTCATAGGCAGCATGCACCACCTCGTCGGCGCGCTCCCCCACCACGCCATGCGTGACATCGCCCGCCGGTACAATGCTCCGCTCATGCTGCTCCGCCTGGGGGAGCTTGACGTCGTCGTGGCCTCGTCCGCCAGCGCGGCGAAGGAGATCATGAAGACCCACGACGCAACATTTGCCACGCGGCCGCGGACCGCCACCCTCCGTGCGATCACGAGAGACGACCTCGGCATCTCCCTAGCACCACACGGCGAGCACTGGCGACGCCTCAAAAAGCTCTGTGTTACCGAGCTACTAAGCGCGCGGCAAGTCCGATCCCTCCAGGGATGCCGCGAGGCCAATGCTGCCGCCCTAGTCTCCTCCATCGTCTCGTCGCTATCGTCCTCGTCGGAGCCCGTGAACGTCAGCTCCCTCCTCAGCACCCACGTCACCAACTTGGCGGTGCACGCCGTGGTGGGCAACCGGAACGGGGACCTCCGCGATGAGTTCCTGAAGGTCCTGGATGAGGGCGTCAAGCTGGCCGCCGGGTTCAGCCTCGCCGACCTGTTCCCGTCGTCGCGCCTCGCACGTGTGTTTAGTGGCTCGACGCGTCGGCTGGAGGACATAAGCCATGAGATAAGCCAGGTCATAGACCGCATCATCGAGGACCATCGCACGAGGAGGTCGGCCGGTGCCGGCGACGAGGAAGAAGACCTCGTGGACGTGCTGCTGAGGGTCCAGAGTGACGGTAGCCTCCACGTGCCTCTTGACGTTGGAAACATCCGTGCCGTGATTAGCGTAAGATTGAAGTCCATGCTATAGAATTGCATACATGCACTTACACTTCAGCACTCTCATCTGTGGGCTTCGCATGCATCTCTTTTAATCATAGAATTTGCATGAATCGGTATGTTCACCAAAAGCTTAAGCTGATGGGGAAAGAGGTGCAATGCTTGTGAATTGGGGCCAGCCTCAAAGCTCGTTTAGGGGCCCTGTTTTAGGGGCTATGTGGAGATGTTTTATATTTAGACACATGCATCTTTGGACCAAAACCTCAAGTTAAGTTAATTTTTTTAAGGATATGTTTTCGGGAGGAAGCGAGACCTCGGCGACGACACTCGAATGGGCCATGGCGGAGCTCATGCGGAGCCCGGTGGCACTCCGGAGGGTGCAGGCAGAGGTGCGTGCTGCCCTCATGGGAGAGAGTTGCGTCTGTGAGGATGCGCTGCAGGAGATGCACTATCTGCATCTAGTAATCAAAGAGACGCTTCGACTACACCCGGTGGTGCCACTCCTCCTTCCCCGGGAGTGCCAGGGGCCCTGTCGTGTCCTCGGCTACGACGTTCCCAAGGGAGCCATGGTGCTCGTCAATGTATGGGCGATTGGGCGGGATTCCGCTAGGTGGGGCACCGATGCCGAGGAGTTCAGGCCGGAGAGGTTCGAGGAGGCCGGTGAAACGTTGGTGGACTTTAGGGGAACGAACTTCGAGCTCGTGCCATTCGGCGCAGGCCGGAGGATGTGCCCTGGGGTCACGTTTGGGCTTGCGGTTGTGGAGCTCATGCTAGCGAGCCTGTTGTTCCATTTCGATTGGGAGTTCCCTGGAGGAGGTGCTGGCCGGCTGGACATGGTGGAGGAGCTCGGGATCACGGCGAGGAGGAAGGGCGAACTGTTGCTGCATGCCACCGTTCGTGTGTCTGCTCCTAATCCATGAATATTCAGACATGGCAATGTCTTATAGCCTTTGTTGTCTTTGTAGCTAAATAAAATGAGTCAGAGGAAAAGGTACTTAATGTGTCATTATGCAATTCAGGGTCTAAGTTGTTTGTTTAGTGTGTGTGTGTTTCACTGTTGTATTATCAGAGCACCATTGTCAGTATTGTCTATCACAGGAACTCGATGCACTCCGGTGCTTTGTCATGTTCTCTATTACTAGCAAAAGAGGTGTATTGTAACGGGAAAGAAAAGTCCTTAAAAAACTGAAAAACAATTTCTGTTGGACACAATAAGGACTTTTAAAATTTGATATTTATTCCGATGGAGTCCTCGTCGTGCATTGGTGACAGGAAACAACTGATCAAGCAAAGCGGGCATTTCCGAGGCGGCGCCTAGGATTGGAGCGTGTTGGTGACAGGTGCTGACTGCTCGGCATGATTATTAGTGAAGATGTGAGGCCACGCCGCACCCCGCACCCTGCACACACCTCATCAAGGTTTTTAATTTCGAAAATAAAATAATTTCAGCGCCCATCGAAATATGTGAAATTTCAGAAATTTCGGAAATTTCGCATATTGCAGAAATTATTTCGGATTTTCCGATTTCAAATTTAGCTTAATTTTATTGAATTCTAAAATAATTTAAATTTATTTTAAAATCTGTTTGAATCTGCATCGAATTTTTGGGGTTGATAATATTTCGGACCCCATTGAAATATGCGAAATTTTGGAAATTTCACTGAAATTTCGTTGAAATTTTTAACCCTGCACCTCATACACGTCCTTCATGGGTTGACGGCCCAATACTAAATGGTCAAACGTTGCCATATGAATCAAACATTATTTGATTGAATACCCCGCGGATTGTCACTTGTCATGTTCTCTTCTTTATAGCAACTTTGCCCAGCCTATTCCTTAAATATTTTTACCCACAATCCCTCTTAAGTTAGAGCCAATCAGCCATGTACGTTCTGTAATTTAAATATTTTGGCCTCCGATAGACCATCCACTAATATCCCCCCCGACCAATCTTAAATTAGAGCCAATCAACCATATATGTTCCACACCTCACCTTGTTTATCATAATTATTTCCTTACCTTCAAAAGGGGCTTGTTGATTGTCTACCCAAAGACATATATAAATTGGTGATATTCGGTGTAGGTGGGACTATTGATTAATAAGTGAATCATGTCAAGTCTAAAACAACGAGGTGGGACATATATAAATTGTTGAGATCTCAGCAAAAATCGTTGTCCACGTGTCAGTTGCTCGTGCATCTTACTTTGTCGAGTACGTCCGTGTCAGGTCTTGGCGAAGACGACGTCTCGGCACTCATTGGGCACCACGTGACGCGCTTCAGGCCCTCCGAGTTCGCCGGGTCCCTCTGGATGACTCTTGGCAAAGTGGCCTGCCACGTGGCTGCATCCGTCTTTTGCCGAGTATACCACTTAGGGATTGACAAAAGGTTTGCCGAGCCCCCAATGCACAACTCTCGGCGAAGTGGTCTTTTCCTAAAAGGTTTAGGACGAGTACTCTTAGCCGAGAACTACACTCGGCAAACTCTCTGCCGTGTGGGAAACGACTTTCTCCGAGTTTTCCCCCCACTCGGGAAACTCGGAAATTCCAGTAGTGTATGTGTGCAAATATGTAGTTCAAATATACTATGTAAACTAAAATTAGAAAGTAGGCAATTTTTTTTACTCCAGGGGATCGGTTAGAAACGACACTTCTTAAAAAAAAGATACTTCTTTAGAGGAGTAAATGTACTCCTCTAAAGGAGACTCGGCCATTTACCCCTCTAAATTATAGGGGGTCGTTTAGAGATGCTCTAGGATGGTTTTGGATCAAAGAGTACAAGTTTCGCTACCAGTTCGTTGCTCCCACCGTGCAAGTTTGTACCTCTATAATTATATATCCTCCCAAATTCATCAACTAATTTCTTGTAGCTCTCTACGACAATCAATGTACGTTTCGTGTAGTACCATTATTATGGGTAGGCTTGCTCAACTACTCCAATAATGGAGGCGCGGAATGCTGTTAATGAAAACTTAGGTGAAAAGGTACAAGCCGCACCTTTCACGTACTCCCTTTGTAAAGAAATATAAGAACGTTTAGAAGGTGAAAAGCTACACGCCGCACCTTTCACGTACTCCCTCTGTAAAGAAATATAAAAGCGTTTAGATCAAAATTCTAAGCGCTTTTATATTTTTTACAGGGGAGTACTAATTAAACCAAAGTATCTCAGTTTTAACACGTGGTATGCCAATTAAGTACCATGAAGTTGCCAATGTGCTCAGTTAAGATCTTAAAGTTGTCTGTGATCTTGTCGGTTCTCAATTGTTTGGTGGGTTATGTCCGTAACCATATATTGTTGCTCATATATGAATTTTGATTTTGCTAACCACATGTTCCATGCGGTGCTGCACATATATATCCTGCCAAATTCATCAATTAATATTTTGTAGCTCATAATTGCAATATACATACGTTTCATGTAGAACCATTATTATGGCTTAGGCCTACTCAACTACTCCAATGGTGGTGCGGTCTTTATTGACGTATATAATGTTCAACCCGAACTAATTCCTAACTAGGAGTACTACTAAGCATCTATTCTTTTCTGTGCCGGCGCAGAGAAGAGAAGACACACTTGCCGGCCATGGGACAACAAGATCAAGATGTCGTGTGCTACTACAATTACCTCTTCATGGCCACCCTCCTGTTACTCCCCTCCCTCCTCATCTCCATGTTCAGACCGCCGCGCAAGCACAGCGGCGAGAGCCTTCCTCCAGGGCCATGGCGGCTGCCGGTCATCGGCAGCATGCACCACCTCATCGGCTCACTCCCGCACCACGCCATGCGTGACCTTGCCCGCCGGTATGACGCCCCGCTCATGCTGCTCCGCCTCGGGGAGCTCAATGTCGTCGTGGCCTCGTCCGCCGTCGCGTCGAGGGAGATCATGAAGACCCATGACGCGGCATTCGCGACGCGGCCACGGACCGCCACCTTCCGCGCCATCACGACAGACGACCTTGCCATCTCCCTTGCACCGCATGGCGAGCAGTGGCGCCGACTCAAAAAGCTATGTGTCACGGAGGTACTCAACGCGCGGCAAGTCCGGTCCCTCCGGGGATGCCGCGAGGCCAACGCCGCCGCCCTAGTCTCCTCCATCGTCTCGTCGCTATCATCTTCGTCGGAGCCCGTGAACTCATCTCCCTCATCACCACCCACGTCACCAACTTGGCCGTGCACGCATTGGTGGGCGAGCAGAACGAGGATCTTCGCGCAGAGTTCCTGGAGTGCCTGGATGAGGGCATCAAGCTGGCCTCGGGGTTCAGCCTCGCTGAACTGTTCCCATCGTCTCGCCTTGCACGTGCGTTCAGTAGCTTGATTTGGCCGGATGGAGGCGTTAAACCACGAGATAAACCAGCTCATCGGCCGGATCATTGAGGAGCATCGCACGACGAGGTCGGCCGGCGGCGAAGAAGACATCGTTACGGAGGATCCAGAGTGACGGTAGCCTCCACACGTACGCCTCTCAACGCAAGAAGAATCGGTTCCGTGATTAATTAATTTTTAGGACTGTGCTAACTTCCGGACGTACTGAATTTAGCAACAAATCCGCATGCCCATTTCTCTTTCTTAATTACTAATTATACATCTAACTATTTATTTTCCCTTGATTACTAATCTCTTTCGTGGCTAAGGAAAGGATGTACGTGTTGATTTATGTTTTCATGCATGCATGCAAACTACAAGACAAAACAGATGATGTCAGCAAAATATTCTTTCTATTTCAATATTTTAAAATGTTTTGTAGCTCAAACCGTCGATCCAATTGAAAAACTGTTTTCATATAAAATGTTCGTCGCGACGAGATCTTCGAAACTAGATCCCATGTTGATATATTCTGACGATTTTTTTTTCGTGTAAAAAGTTACCAGGTATGGGCTATGTAAGTTATCATGCCATTAACACATAAGTTACCAACCTGTTTTCACAGAAATTATCGGACATGAAAAATTATTTTTCAACCTTTCTTCTCACGTGCACATGCATGTATGCCCTAGATAACAAAAAAAAATGTTGATGTTATCCTAGATTCTCCTAATTTTAGAACTTCAAAATGTTTTTGTACCTCAAACTGTGGCCCTAATCGAAAACTTGTTTTCACATAAATGATTTTGTCGTGATGATATCTTGGACACTAGATCCAACATTGGTATGTTCCAATGACTTTTTTGGGGGGTAAAAAGTTATCACAGATGTGCTACGCGAGTTATCATTCTAGTTGAGCATAAATTATCATAGTGTTTCCACAAAAATTACCGGGGCGTATAAAATGGTTTCTTCGATCTTCTCCCCACATACACATTCATGCATTGCCCAAGAGGACGCAAAATGCTAATGTAAGGGGGGATTTCATTGAATTTCAAAAAAAATTGAAAATGTTTTGTAACTCAAACAGTCGCTCCGTTACAAAAATCATTTTGACATGAGAAATTTGTTGCGACGAGATCTTCGAAACTAGATCTCACGTTGGTGTGTTTTGATAACTTTTTAGGTCAAAAAGTTACCAGGCCAGGGCTAACTAAGTCATCACCTCTATTGTGTTCATATTACCATGTTATTCTTACATGAGTTACTGAAGGGTGTTTAACAACATGCACCCCGGCCGCCCTCCCGGTCAAAAGTTATCACAGCTGAACTAAGTCAGTTATCAACTCAGTTGTACATATATTATCATGTTATTTACACATGAGTTACTGAGTCAAAGTTATCATCATGTATGTACGTAAGCTATCAGGTCTGCGGTGCATAAATTACCATGTTATTCGCACAAAAATTACCGGTGACATATTTCTTCAACTTTATTTCCCCGGGTTAAAAGTTATCAACGTGTTGCACAGAAGTTATTAGTTCTATGATGCATAAATTACCATGTTATTCATGTAGCAGTTATCGATGATGTATTACAACAACCCTCACCCCTCCCCCCCCCCCCCCCCCCACAAAAGTTATCATAGTGTCTGTACACATGTTATCAGCTATGTGATGCGTAAATTAGCATGCTCTTCACATAGAAGTTATCAGGGGTATGGTCTCAACAACCTCCCACTCCTGTCAAAGTTATCATAGTGTTTGTATGCAAGTTATTAGATGTGCTATGTGTAAATTATCATGCTTTATACATATTCACCCTATCGTATTAACATTGTCCGTCGGCACCATCGGGGCGTTTTGCGGCGAGACCATCATAGCCACACGGAGGTGAATTTTGTTCCACTCTAATAGCACTACATAAATAGATTTTTCTACAATGGTAATATAGAAACGAAAAGTCAACCATGAAAATACCCTTTCATCTGCACAAGGACTAGACATACAATAGGTGGTTGGTGGGCAAATGTACTAAACCAACGACCAAGGATCAAATCCCGTGAATGACCTATATTTTTTACCGCTGCTTTAATAATCCCATAAAAATGGTGCTAATTAATCCAGCATTAATTATTGCGAGATTTCGGGGTGGGAGCAACAATCGGGCCAGGATCGAAGCAGTACAAATGTGGCAGGTGCAGTTTTAAAGGAAACGTTAATTACTACCGATAGAATAGGAAACTGAAACCAGAAAATAAGGAAAGAGGGAAGATGAAAATCGGGAAAGAAGGAAGACGAGCGCGCGTCCGCATGATCCGAATCGAACGGCGAAGGAGTCGTTCGGATTTATTACTAAAATCCTGCCGACTGGATTTTAGCTTTTCCGTAATTTTTATGGTATAAGAAGAAGCATCCATTAATTCCGCGCCTTGATTACCATAAGTAAGGTTGACTTGACCTCTTACATTTTGGTTGGCGGTGGGGACGCACAATTAATCATCAGCCAGGTTTATTTGTTACAACACGTGCTTTTTTTAGGGGAACATCTTGCCGCTTTATTTAAACAAAGTCTGGAATATCAGAAGAAATTACATCTAAGATAAAGTCTGGTGGCGAAGCCAACCAAGTCTCGCATCGTTCCTCACCGACTCCTACCTTCTCTAACCTATGCGCGGCAACATTCCCAGAACGCGGAATCCATGAGACGTTGAACTCCAGCAATGAGTTGAGCATGTCCTTGATGTCTTGCACCCAAGGCCCCAACGCAGAAAGATTCCTAGATGACTGGTTTATCATTTGCACCACTCCCTTGCTGTCTAGTTCGATGTGAGCACGCTGGACCTGAAGGTCCACAGCCATTTGAACAGCTCTCCTGCATGCCAATACTTCCACAGCTTCGGGATCGGCAATGTGCGGAAAGTGATAGCAAGCTCCCCCCAAAAAAGCACCATGATGATTCCTTAGAACTGCCCCTCCTCCTCCTTTCTCACCATGCCTGGAAGTCGCGCCGTCTGAGTTGACCTTAATCCATCCCTCCGCAGGTGGCTCCCATTTCTGGATGATCTTGGGTTCCGTCTGCACCGGCCTTCGTTGATGCGCCAACGTCCAGTCCGTGATATGCATCCTTACAACAGTCAATATTTCATGTGGAGAGGCGATCCTCTTCCCGTCCCTAGCTTCATTTCTTGCCAACCACAGCCCATACGTAGCCTGGATCATGATCTCCCTCTCCTCTTCGGCTGCACCGGCGAACCAGCCAAGTAACCAGGAAGCTAGTGCGCTCTGGGAATCCATCTGACTCGGCGGGATCGCCATCGAAATTCCCAACTCCGACCGCAATATCTTCCAGAACTGAACTGAATGTTGGCACGTCCAGAAGCGATGCAACAGTGTCTCCTCCCGACCGCACGCAACACAAAAAACACCCGGTTTTATCCGACGACGAAAGAGCTCCGACCCCACTGCCAGGCCATTACGGATCACCCGCCACATATGTATCTTAGCCTTTGCTGGAGCACTTGTTCCCCAAAGTGCTAAGTATCCCTTGTGCTTGTTAACCGAGCTTGAGGACTCCGGCTGTCCGGTCCTTGCCCTGTTTAGTGACATCCTAAGGTGATAAGCAGATTTTACACTGAACAAACCATTCTTGGTGAAGTTCCATGCCAAAAAAATCTTCAGTGGCCGGCCCACCCACAGCTATCTCGCTTGATATCCTCTGCATCATCAGGAGAGAACATAGCCTCCACTTTTTCCGTGTCCCAGCTTGTGCCTTCAGCCGTGAGCAAATCTGCTACTTTCAAGACTCCGGGAATAAACTCTTGGCCTAAAGGCTTCATGCTTCCAGTACGTGGGATCCAAGCATCATGATGTATGTTAATTTTTACACCATTTCCTATCCTCCAGACTAGTCCTTCTCTAAGCAAATCCCTTCCGTGTAAAATGCTCCGGAACGTATATGATCCGGATGATGGGCACGTAGCCGACATGATCGAACTATCAGAGAAGTAGCGTGCCCTAAGCACTCTTGCACACAGGGATGATGGGACTTGCAAGATGCGCCAAGCCTGCTTAGCCAGCAAGGCTTGGTTGAAAGCATCCGGATCGCGAAAGCCCATCCTCCTTCTCGTTTGCTAGCACACATTTTCTTCCAAGCAATCCAATGAACCTTCCGTTCACCATTCATTGCGCCCCACCAGAATTTCGAGGAAATTGAAGTCAGGTTCCGGTACATCTTCTTTGAGAGGCGAAAACAACTCATGGTGTGGGTTGGTGTCGATTGGAGCCCTGATTTTATGAGAACTTCTCTAGCTGCTATTAGATAGCCCTTGCCCTTTCCATCCGCTAACTTTTCCTTTCGAGCTCTCCGTTACATGCTTAAACGTCCCATCTTTGGATCTCCCAACCTGTGTTGGTAGCCCGAGATAACGCTCACTTAAAGCTTCAGACCGAATGCCAATAACTTGCTTGATTTGCTCCTTGACCTCGTCCTGGCTGCCTTTACCGAAGAAGACCGAGGACTTCTGCAAGTTAACTTCCTGCCCCGAAGCCTTTTCATACTTTGTCAGGATCTCTCTCAGTGCCTCCATGCTCTCCATAGTGCCCTCGAGGAAAACAATGCTATCATCTGCGAATAGTAGGTGAGTAACAGTGGGGCCAGTGCTCCCAAACGAAACTCCCTTAATCTTTTTGTCTTCCTGTACTTTCTTAAGGAGTGCTGAAAAACCCTCCATACAAAATAAGAATAGGTAAAGCGACAGGGGGTCACCTTGACGGAGGCCACGAGAAGGACAAAAACTCCTAGAGCAACCTCCATTAAGCTTTACTTACATACGTACTACGGTCATCAGGTTTGAAGGTGTACGGACGTCGCGCGTTGGTCAGACTCGACACGTACACACGCACGCTAGAGTAATTAAAAAAGGTAGGTACGCTGCAGTTGCTGGCTGGTCTCGATGCCGTCGATCCGTGCAATTGAGTACGTGCACGGCATGTATTTTTTCTTTCTTTGCCAGCGGTCGACGGATACAACTATGGACGTTCCCCTTGCGTCTAACATCCGACACCTTCTCCACCCTCACACATTTTCTTTGAATATGTCACGAATCAGTTTTCTACTACCGTCAAAACTATACAGTGCGACAACGGACATTTGAAAAGGCGAGTTCAACAACACCGAGACATCATGGTACGCACCATATCCAATAGGTTGCAACTATGATGTTCGGACACACCATCACACTATGGTGTTCCAGGCGGTATTAATTGTGAAACAATTTGCACAATGTCTTAATTGTGTGCCAAAACTCGTAACTCAGATATTCATCTCTATGATCATATCATAGACATTCTATCCTCTTGTCACGATGATCTTCAACTTCACTCTGAAATTACTTGAACCATTCAATAATTCAGACTCGTGCTTCATCAAGTAAATATACTCAACATCTACTCGAATCATCTGTGAAGTCAGAACATAACGATATTCACTGCATGCCTCAGCACTCATTGGACTGCACACATCAAAATGTGTTACTTCCAACAAGTTGCTATCTTGTTCCATCTTATTGAAACCGAGGCTTTTCAGTCATCTTGCCCATGTGGTATGTTTTGCATATCTCAAGTGATTCAAAATCAAGTGAGTCCAAACGATCCATCTGCATGGAGTTTCTTCATGCGTATACACCGATAGACATGGTTCACATGTCTCAAACCTTTCAAAAATGAGTGAGTCCAAAGATCCATCAACATGGAGCTTCTTCATGCGTTTTATGACTTACATGGCAGTGCCACAAGTAAGTGGTACTATCATTACTATCTTATATCTTTTGGCATGAAATGTGTATCACTACAATCGAGATTCAATAAACCATTCTTTTAGGTGCAAGACCATTGAAGGTATTATTCAAATAAATAGAGTAACCATTATTCTCCTTAAATGAATAACAGATTGCGATAGACATAATCCAATCATGTCTATGCTCAACGCAAACACCAAATGATAATTATTCTGGTTTAATACCAATCTTGATGGTAGAGGGGCGCGCGATGTTTGATCATATCAACCTTGGAAACAATTCCAACACATATCGTCAGCTCACCTTTAGCTAGTCTCCTTTATTCCGTAGCTTTTATTTCCGCCAAAATCTGCTTAGGATCCATCACACCCGATCATCACGGCGTGCTTAGAAACGATTTAACTGTAGCAACGGTGCACAGTTAGGGAGAACACTTCTTGAAATTTTAATGAGGATCATCTTATTTACTACCGTCGTTCTAAGTAAACAAGATGCATAAACATAATAAACATCACATGCAATTATATAGTAGTGACATGATATGGCCAATATCATATTGCTCCTTCTGATCTCCATCTTCGGGGCTCCATGATCATCATTGTCACCGGCATGACACCATGATCTCCATCATCATGATCTCCATCATTGTGTCTCCATGAAGTTGTCTCGCCAACTATTACTTCTACTACTATGGCTACCGTTAGCAATAAAGTAAAGTAATTACATGGCGTTGTTTAATGACACGCAGGTCATACAATAAATAAAGACAACTCCTATGGCTCCTGCCGTTGTCATACTCATCGACATGCAAGTCGTGAATCCTATTACAAGAACATGATCAATCTCATACATCACATATCATTCATCACATTCTTCTTGGCCATATCACATCACATAGCATACCCTGCAAAAACAAGTTAGACGTCCTCTAATTGTTGTTTGCATGTTTTACGTGGCTGCTATGGGTTCTAGCAAGAACGTTTCTTACCTACGCAAAACCACAACGTGATATGCCAATTGCTATTTACCCTTCATAAGGACCCTTTTCATCGAATCCGTTCCGACTAAAGTGGGAGAGACGGCACCGCTAGCCACCTTATGCACCAAGTGCATGTCACCGGTGGAACCTGTCTCACGAAGAGTACGTGTAAGGTCGGTCCGGCCGCTTCATCCCACAATACCGTCGAAACAAGATTGGACTAGTAACGGTAAGCATATTGAACAACATCAACGCCCACAACTACTTTGTGTTCTACTCGTGCAAAGAATCTACGCAATAGACCTAGCTCATGATGCCTTTGTTGGGGAACGTAGCAGAAATTCAAAATTTTCTACGCATCACCAAGATCAATCTATGGAGATTCTAGCTACGAGGGAAGGAGAGTGCATCTACATACCCTTGTAGATCGCTAAGCGGAAGCGTTCAAGTGAACGGGTTGAAGGAGTCGACTCGCCGTGATTCAAATCACCGATGATCAAGTGTCGAACGGACGGCACCTCCGCGCTCAACACACGTACAGCCCGGTGACGTCTCCCACGCCTTGATCCAGCAAGGAGAGAGGAGAGGTTGAGGAAGACTCCATCCAGCAGCAGCACAACGGCATGGTGGTGATGGAGGAGCGTGGCAATCCCACAGGGCTTCGCCAAGCACCTAGGGAGAGGAGGAAGAAGAGATGCAGGGCTGCGCCAACGAGAGGAGAAGTTCTCATGTGTCTGGCAGCCCCAAACCTCAACTATATATAGGGAAGGGGCTGCGCCTTTAGGGTTTCCCCACCCAAGGGTGCGGCCAGCCCTAGATCCCATCTAGGGGCGGCCAAGGGGGGAGGAGTGCCTCCCAAGTCAAGTGGAGGCCTCCCCCCTTAGGGTTTTACCCTTCCCATGCGCATGGGCCTTGGGGGGCTGGTGCCCCTAGCCCATTAAGGCTAGGGCGCCCCTCACAGCCCATGCTACTGTATTGGACATGGTGGAACACTTTCCGGACCTCCGGACCCTCCGAATCCTCCGAACCTTCCGAAGCTTCCGGTACAATACCGAAAAACCCGAACCTTTCCGAACCCAACAACAACTTTCCATATATAAATCTTTACCTCCGACCATTCCGAACTCCTCGTGACGTCCGGGATCTCATCCGGACTCAACAACATTCGTAACCACATACAAGCTTCCTATATAACCCTAGCGCCACCGAACCTTATGTGTAGACCCTACGGGTTCGGGAGACATGTAGACATGACCGAGACGTTCTCCGTCAATAACCAACAGCGGATCTGGATACCCATGTTGGCTCCTACATGTTCCACGATGATCTCATCGGATGAACCACGATGTCAAGGACTCAATCAATCCCGTATTCAATTCCCTTTGTCTCAACACCTTCTCCACCCTCACACATTTTCTTTGAATATGTCACGAATCAGTTTTCTACTACCGTCAAAACTATACAGTGCGACAACGGCGGCGAGTTCAACAACACCGACCGCCAAAATCTGCTTGTGCATGTCTTGTCACCACACATCTTCTCGGAACGCTAGGGCTGAGCGCGTTATTCGTTCCACAAACAATATAATCCGTAGTCTTCTTTTCCAAGCTAGCATGCCCCCTCCCCCGGCATATTCGGTACAAGCACCTCACACCGCCACTCTCCTCTTCAACCTTCATCCAACAAAAACCCTCAAGTTTAAAACCCCGCACGACGTCCTCTTCAATGCACGCCCCTCGTACGACCATCTTCGTGTCTTTGGGTGTCGCTGCTATCCTAACCTCTCTGCCATGGCCACCCACAAACTTCCACCTTGCTCCACTCCACTGCATGTATTTTCCGCGGATATTCCTCCCACCACAAAGGCTATCGCTGCCTTGATCTCGCCACAAATAGAGTCATCATCTCCCAACACGTCGTCCTTTTTCGTTTGCCGATCATTCCTCTCCCACACCCGATGGTTTCCTCTTTCTCGACAAGACCCTTCCTACGCCAACCCCAGACCCTACCAGGGTGGCCTCGGCTTCTAAGGTGGTCGCGCCTCGCTCATGCGCCCCACTTGCTGATACGCCCATTCCCCCACGGTACGATCATAGCATGGCTACTCAAGCCAAGCACGGCATTCATCGCCTCAACCTACTTGCTGACACTCTTTCTCCGGTTCCTAAAAGCTACCGGGGTGCACTCAAGGATCCCCACTGGCATGGTCGACGAGTTCTCCGCTCTACATGCCAATGGTACTTGGGATCTCATCCCTGCCCCCCTCGGTGATAACATATATCATGTCTGGTAAATGGGTCTTTCGCCATAAATTCAAACCTGATGTGGATCCCTTGATCGGCTTCTCCCGGTACTTGTCAGTGTTTCCGTACGTCTCAAAACTCTTGTCCCGGTACGTACTTGTCCGTTTGCTTATGAGTCCTAATTAGTGCCTGCAAATTAGCATGTGTAGCACCGGTGAGTGGAGCTGTATTTTAAACGTACGTACGCGGCTGCATATATAATGAATAATGGAGAAACCAAAAAGGAGCTTATCGAAGCTGTTAGCAAGAGAAACCAATGAATAATGGAAAAAAGGCTACCTAGTGCGTACGTCGCGCCAGCGGTCTAAAACGTATTTCTTCTTTTTTTCTTTTCGCTTCTTTCTACTAAGTAAGTACTGGTACCATGTACTGTACGTAGTACCTTCTTTTTGCTTCCTTCTTTTTCGCTTCTTTTTTCTTTCTAAATAAGTACTGGTACTATGTACTGTATGAAACGGAGGCACGCGGATACAGATACAGACACAGGAGTCGACCATCCAACACCGTGCCCGAAATGCCCGCGTGCATTTCAAACGTGGGTTGAATCAAACAGAGAAATTTCATGCAAAATTGATAACACTATCTGTGTGACTGTGCGATGTCAGGAGTTAGATCGCGAGGGAAAGGTGCGAGAGGTGGATCGATCCGTGGGAGGTCATCATGGACCAATCAACTATCGGCACTGTGGATTGGC
The DNA here is from genome assembly GCA_021605205.1 of Aegilops longissima. Lineage (NCBI taxonomy): Eukaryota > Viridiplantae > Streptophyta > Magnoliopsida > Poales > Poaceae > Aegilops > Aegilops longissima. Next base: position 734,413,236 of record CM038679.1, read on the forward strand.
TCACTCATCGTAATAGGGAGTAATAATCATGGACCAATCAACAAGAAGTTTTCGAACTGTCTCTACAAGAACATATGCACCATCCAACAACGCAAGCTCATGGTACTGTCAGCAGGCGGGGTCTGGATGTGGTGCTCTAACGTTGGAGACTCCGATTTAAGCCACCACAGATGGTTGATGGCTTCGATGCTGGTCCACCAGTCCTGATCCAGGCCACTCTTTCTCGATAATGGGGCACTACCACCTTTCGAGTTCCATTGGATGAATCCGAGGAGGATGCAATGGTGCGCAAAGCCATTGGCCGCTCGGAGGTCCTGTATGTCGCTCCTTTCCCACTCCCGCCGCCGAAGGGCTTCCCCGTCTTGAACATGTAGAGGCGGGCGGAATAGCAGATAAAAAAGTGATAGGCATGGACTATGAATAATCATAATATTGTTGCAGAGGTATATATGAGTAAAAAATATATATGAAAGGAACGAGACATGAAACAATAATCATTGTATTTTTTTGTAACCATAAAACAATAACAGATAATAATGCACCGTGCAAAACCAAATAAAGAGGAATTGTTATAAGTAATGAAGCGTCGATTTAGTTATTGTTGTAATCTTTGACAAAGGATTCTGGTACTACATGAACCGGTGTCGTCTTTGTTGCCTCCACTCTATGGGATTTTCTTTACCATGCATGCACGATTGGTTCATCATCAACTCCCCGTCATATATACAATACAATAAACATTGGTTTGATCGATGATGTCGAACTAGCAGCGCCGACACCATCAATGGCAACGTGAATGGAATCCACGTGCGCATCAAGTAGGAGGAACGGCATTTGTGTGCCCCATCATCGAGGCAAGCGTGGCAGCCCCGACGTGGCGGTTGGTGCTCAAGGAGGCATGTCACAACAATCGCCTCCGGAGCAACAAGTGTGGTGGCCTGGCGGCCTTGGGAGGTCGAGCGTACGAAGGCACACAATGGAGCATGTTTTAGCCAGGTTGCGGTAAAAAAATTGTGGCTGTTATAGGGTGACATAGAGCGTGATTTGTGTGACCGTGCGATGTTAGCCGTTAGATCGCGAGAAAATACGAACGGCTGGATCGCCGCCGAGAGGTGGATGGATCCATGGGAGGTTATTATGGACCAATCAACCATGAGTATTCAGTGGTGGCTGTGGATTAACTCACTCGTAGCAATAATATAATAAGGAGTACTAATAATATAAGTAGTATACGTAAGTAAAAGAAAAGGAAGGAGGCCAAAGAAACAAAGGAGGCAAGACTAAATCTAATCCCCAATCCGCCGCCGCCGCCCCCTTCTTCCGTCCCCGACCTCTCCTCTTTCCTGCGACGGTGCGACCTGCCGCCCCCTTCATCCATCGCCGCAGCCGCCATTACCCTTCCTTTCCTTCTAGAGGCTACACCTCAAGCAATCAGGTATTCTTTCCGATAGAGAAACAAACCCTCCTCTCTCACCTTGAAAACCTAGGCTAGACGACGACGTCATTGACCCAGACCTCTAGCCCCGACCGCTGTCTCTTCATCCTCGTCTTGCAGGACATCAAGGTCAAGGGGTAGCGACCATCAGGACAAGCCATGAGTCTGGCGGCGGTGCAGCAAGAATCGGCGCGTGCTACCGTCCAAGACGGCGGGCGCCTGGGCAATCTTCAAATGGATGGATGCTGGCTACTGGATCCGGAACCCCTACTTTCCCCTCGTGATATTCCTCTAATTTCAAGTTGATTATGGCCTTCCTAATTTGCCCCTGTAGCGCCACATGGTCTCTCTCTCTCTCTCTACTGGAAGGGAAGCCATAATAGTATTTCTTAATCTCTTTTCCATGGATGTTTTTAAATAGGGCTCAACATGTATACATATGAATCTCTGGATTTAAGAAGTTTTCATATCTCATGTAATTTCTTATGGCCGTGAGTCATCTGTAGGTTATGGTGAACCGGATGGTAATATTTTTCGAAGTTAGAGCAAACATATCTAAGTCAAACTGACTAATGTGGCTTGAATGATTTCTTGCATATTGTCACCTACATGGATTAATTGGTGGACTTATTTGCTGGATTTATGTTGATAGGGAGTGACCTAACCTGAAGAAGGTACTAGCTTCTTACCGTTTTATAGCCAGCTCTTCAATCATCATATTTTCTTGTTTAGATTTTGTGGGTATTTGACATGGCATTTGCGTTAAAGGCTGAAAAAAGTATTCAATTATTTTTGTTGCAACAGGTTAGTAAAGATAATTGTCCTCCAGCGTACAGCAAGAGACGATCAGAACTTGGTGCACTAACATTAGGGAAAAATATGTCTGTAGCTTTATTTTAGATAAAGCAATATCCCTGAAGTTTCCCTATTTGTTTTGACATAATCTCACTAATACGGTCTAAACTACTAGACTGAAATTGGGACAAGGAAAAGAGAAATGCGATGAGAAGCTATACTATATTTTAGTTATCCGAGAAGTTGAGGTAATATATATGCATCTTCTTCCATTTAAGGTAGTTTATTTATGTTATACTCTATGCAATTTTCGGTACAACCTTGCAAAGAAACAGTGAAAATGATGCATGCGGAATTTTCAATGTGAAAAATAAAGGCAAGATTCAATATGAAGAACTATCTCAAGTTGTGCGTCGGAGACCTTGAAAACATGTTATTCCATTAAATCAGGTTTCTCCATTGTGAGTTCCTAGCTGCGTCCGGATTTACCATGTCCTGCTCGTATTGTAACCTAAAAAAATACTCTTTTTTTGTGACCTGTTTCACCATGCTAAATTTGTACCAAACAATGATAATGTGTTCTGTAATTATTTTCCAAGATTTAATAGCTTTTGAAAATTTAGTCTATTCTACCTGACAGTCTAACATCCATTTTGTTTGAATGCGTCAAATCTTGGATTGACTAAATTAAGTTGGGAGAGATTTTAGGACTGTGATGCCCTGGATCCGCCTGTAGATAGCGTTGATTCCAAAACCAAAAGTCTAGGGATGGGTGCCAGCTTGTGAGTTATGCAGGGAAATTAACCTATAAAAGAATGGCAGTGAAGGTCATCGTAGCTAGCTGACACACATGCATCTTGCATCTCTGCAATGCTTGACCACGCTCCATGCTTAAGAAAGATTCATGTACCTAATCATAGTTATCCACTAAAATAACCACATACTAAGATCCTTATATGCGAGATCGGACGGGAACCATGGGTGGGCCCCCATTATCTGGTTACACCGAACTTAACATAATCTTTTTGTCCCACAATAAATTGTCTCTGACTTGTATAACTTTGGTACTACTACCTCTATTTGGAAATACAAAACATTTTTGCAGTCCTCTTTTCGTAAATATAAGACGTTTTTTAGTACAATCTAGACTTCCTTAAATTTTTTCGTCAGCTTGCAGCTTCGTACCTTGATCAAGACCTTTGCTGCCTGCAACCAAAGAATGCTACGTTCAATACTTGCATATCCCACAGACTATATGTAGCACGAGCTCACTACCCTTCTCTTTGAGTAGTGCTACATATCCAACTTGAAAGATAGATTTGCAAAACCATAAATTGATTAACTGTCAATGAAATCTGTCATAAAAAGTTCCGGAGCTGCCATAACAACCAACCAATGACCATTCATATAATTGCATAAGTGACTTATGTGTGTATGCTTTTGACACTCAGAGAGATCGTTGAAGGCTGATCTTGCATCGCTCGTGGAGTTGTCTTTCTAACATTACAATATCGTTGCGACACAGATTAAACAATTGTCAAATTAGAACGCATACATATTTATGATCTCAGGGTTCGGTAACTATCTTTACAGTTGTATTTGGTGTATTGTCCTCCTACGAACAAGCACCATTAGTCTATATTGTAAATCAAGAAAAGTTCATCTTAACTTTCATATATCAAACCACCATATATTTATGAAAACGACGAGCGCGGCAACGCGCGCCATCATGGTCTAGTAGGGAGTAATAATCATGGACCAATCAACGAGAAGTTTTCGAACTGTCTCGCCGGCCGGCCCTACAAGAACATATGCACCATCCAACAACGCAAGCTCATGGTACTGTCACCAGCCGGGGTCTGGATGTGGTACTCTAACGTTGGAGACTCCGATTTAAGCCACCACAGATGGTTGATGGCTTCGATGCCGGTCCACCAGTCCTGATCCAGGCCACTCTTTCTCGATAATGGGGCACTACCACCTTTCGAGTTCCATTGGATGAATCCGAGGAGGATGCAATGGTGGGCAAAGCCATTGGCCGCTCAGAGGTCCTGTATGTCGCTCGTTTCCCACTCCCGCCGCCGAAGGGCTTCCCCGTCTTGAACATGTAGAGGCGGGCGGAATAGCACATAAAATAGTGGTAGGCATGGACCATGAATAATCATAATATTGTTGCAGAGGTATATGAGTAAAAAATATATATGAAAGGAATGACACATGAAACAATAATCATTGTATTTTTTTGTAAGCATAAAACAATAACAAAATAATAATGCACCATGCAAAACCAAATAAAGAGGAATTGTTATAAGTAATGAAGCGCCGATTTAGTTAATGTTGTAATCTTTGACAAAGGGTCGATTTAGTTAATGTTGTAATCTTTGACAAAGGATTCTGGTACGACATGAACCGGTGTCGTCTTTGTTGCCTCCACTCCATGTTACGTAACATTTTTATGCTGCTTACTAAAATTGTTTCTCTAATGTACGTGACAACAAGCCAAGGCACGGGCCACTCTATGGGATTTTCTTCACCATGCATGCACGATTGGTTCATCATCAACTCCCCGTCATATATATACAATACAATAAACATCGGTTTGATAGATGATGTCGAACTAGCAGCGCCGACACCATCAATGGCAATGTGAAGGGAATCCATGTGCGCATTAAGTAGGAGGAACGGCATTTGTGTGTCCCGTCATCGAGGCAAGCGTAACAGCCCCGACGTGGCGGTTGGTGCTCAAGGAGGCATGTCACAACAATCGCCTCCGGAGCAACAGGTGTGGTGGCCTGGCGGCCTTGGGAGGTCGAGCGTACGAAGGCACACAACGGAGCATGTTTTAGCCAGGTTGCGGTAAAAGAATTGTGGCTGTTATAGGGTGACACAGAGCATGATTTGTGTGACCGTGCGATGTTAGCCGTTAGATCGTGAGAAAAATACGAACGGCTGGATCGCCCGCGAGAGGTGGATGGATCCGTGTGAGGTTATTATGAACCAATCAACGATGAGCATTCAGTGATGGCCGTGGATTAACTCACTCGTAGCAATAATATAATAAGAAGTACTAATAATATAAGTAGTATACGTAAGTAAAAGAAAAGGAAAGAGGCCAAAGAAAGAAAGGAGGCAAGACTAATCTAATCCCCAATCCGCCGCCGCTGCCGCCGCCGCCGCTCGTCCCACCCCCACCTTCACCTCCACCTCCAAGGGACGGCGGAGGAGCCCGATCCAATCCTCCCCTCCCTCTCCCTCTCCCCCAGCGCCGCCGCTCCTCCACCGACGAGCCCCGCCACCTAGGGCACACACGACCCTCTCACCCACCGACGCCGCACTCCACTCTCCAGCCGGGACGCCCCTGGTCGACTCGGAGCAGTTCAGTTCAGGCGGCGCCCAGATCCGCCATGCCCGCGTTGGATGCGCGCCGTCGTCCAGCTGGGCGAGCTGCGCCGGGAGAGGAGGACTTGTTCTCTCTCCTCTCCTCTCCTCTTGGGACGCCCTTCTTCCGCTGCTCCTACCCACCCTGCTGCTTGCTCGTGGGTGCAGATGACCTCAAGGTACGCTGCTCTTCTTCTCCTGGCCTCTGTGTGTGTGTGTGTGTGTGTGTGTGTGTGTGTGTGTGTGTGTGTGTGTGTGTGTGTGTGTGTGTGTGTGTGTTCGATTCCAACCGTGGGCTCATGATTGAGCAGGGGACTCGTCTTCAACTCCGGCGCCTCTCAGGTGGAGATGCAGAGGTCCGTCCATCAGCCTCCGCTCAAGGTCTGTCACGTCACTCTTCTTCCCCCTTTCATCTTGGTCCTCGTCCATCTCATAAAAAACAACCATCTGGCAGGATTATATAATTCTCAACGAGTTTGTTTTATCAGGGGCAGCTAGATGGATGATGGATCATCATGTATGATGATGGGTTGGAACGCGAGCTGCTGAGCAAAGGAACCTGCTTCTGCTGCGACAACCACATCGGTTCCCTTCTCTTCTCTACAAGTTGGTTGGTTGGTTCTGCTCCAATAATTGTCGTATCGTATGATGATGGATTGATTTTTCGTCCAGAAATCGCACAATAATTGTCGCATGAGATTGATTTGCGGTTTGTTTGACTCCAAGCAGCAGGCGTACGACATTGACGACGCCGAGGACCAGGACATGCCGGAATCCCACGCCCGAGCCCGACGAGGATAGTCCATCCCGCCCACGGCGATGCACCGCACTAGGTAGCACCCCCCTATCCTTCTGCCCACTCACTTTCTAATCTCCTTTAGCCACCAGCTGCAGCAAATGCCAATGCACTGCATGATGGAGGTCGTTTCAGTTCACCAGCACTTGCACTAGCTGTACTTTATGATTGATCTAGTTCGGTTTCAGTCCGATACTATCCGTTTGGTTTGGTTTGATTCAATAGGCAAAAAAACAGAGCAAATCTGTTCCAGAGATAAGACTTGAGTGCCATCGCAACAGCACATGTTTCATTCCAATGGCAAGGGGATCTTGTGATGATGGTTGCGTCTAATAATAGGTTCAGTTTATGTCTTTCAACATCTCTGGTCGTTCTCCAAGAGAATTCCTTGAGGGGTTTGCTTTCCCCGCTGTTCATTATGTGTGATATGATGCTTCTGGTCTTGCATGTGATGTCTTGTTTACTCTTATTGGTACGCCGAGATGGTTTTCTTCTTGTAGCCATCACTTTTAATTTTGGTATATCACCAATTCACCATGACAAATCAGAACTGGCATAATGTTGAAAGAGATGCACTACGTTATCTACCTTAACTAATACACACAGTTTTGATTGCATCGTGATTCGTGAATAAGGTAGCCAATCAGCAGGAGCAAAATTAACAGCCTCGCACAATTTAAACTTCAATTGAGTGGCCCACAACCTGTGATTAATGTTGATAACCGCCAATTGTTATGGACTACGTGCTTTCCTCAGCGCATCACGCTAAAAACACATCAGAGGGTTTATGGTTTATGGACGGTGCGCTCGATCACCCCAGGTAGTGCAGCTGTACTAGGAAGCAATTTAGTGGATATGAATAACCAGGTCTTGCTTCCATACTGAAGTTGGAATATACTAGCGGGGATATCTTTGAAATGATTAACCGGCTATACTAGAGTACCCGACCCCCCTTTTTTCTGCCTTGTGTACTTTTTCAACAAGCTGCGTTATGCTTTCCCAATCCTTTACTGCACTCAGAAGTAGTGTAAGCCATCAAGTTGCATTTGAGGCCCATCATTTTATCATTCAACAATTCTTCCTTCCTCTCAGGTCATGGATAGAGCAATGCAATGCCTTCTTCATGTTATTAGTATCTACGTGCTGAATTTCTTATTCATTTTGTTTTGTTAATTTGGTAACATTCATGTGTATGTGGATAGGAATCTTTCCCTTCATCTTGGTCCTCATCCATATCCTAAAGAACCATCTGGATTCTGAATTTGTATCAGGGGATGCTAGATGGATGATGAATGATGAATGATGTATGATGATGGGTTGGAATGGGAGCTGGTGAGGAAAGGAACCTGCTGCGACAACCACATCCACTCCCTTCTCCACAGGTTGGTGCTGCTCCCTTCCAACGCCATACATGCAAAAGACTCAAAGAGGCGAGCGGGGTAGATTGCTTTGTTATACAGAAATCGCACAAGAAGAAGAAGAGCGGGAGGAGCTGGCGCCGTGTCTGGGGTGTTGCTGGGCGTGGACTACACCGAGGGGAGCTAAGGGAGATAGCGGGGTAAGGCCAGAGATGCCGCGCGTGTGAGGCCGCTCATTGGAGCTCTCGGGCGGCCGGTGTGCGTGCGAGGAGGGCAGCAGGAGGGAGAAGGAGGAGGGGGACCGGGCTGTGGCGTGTTGCGGACGTCGAGGAGCATCGTCGGGCGCGCTGGGGAGGCCCGAGGTGGCCTGAGGTGCTTGGCAGGGGGGCGGCTACAGTGCGGGAGAGCACTGTAGCGCGCTCTAGAGCGCCCAAATGGCCGGCATGGCCATTTTCTATGCAATGTGGGCACGACCAAAGGTGTCTGGTAGCTCTAGGGGGGAGTAAAGAATGGGGGAGGGGCATTGGATGCCCTGGGTGGCCACTGGAGTGAGGAGGGAGGTGAGAAAGAGGGGTGCAAGGGCTATCCAGAGAGGTAAAAGAGGTGGTTTCACCCCTCAATTATTGATCTGAGATGCAGCCATTGCTACTGGAGGTAGAAGAGGTCTAGGAGGGGCTATGCTAAAAAGTTGAGGCCATGGAGAAGAGTGAAAGTGGTCAAAACAGGGGTTTTAGAAAAATGGCAGAAGGTGTTTGTTGCTGGTTTGGGCAAGAATATGAACTCTTCTTGTCATGAGGCTTGACAGGGTCAAATGGCATGAGATAATAATAGGTTCCACCAAGGTTGAGTCCATTTGGGCAAAGTTGCCAATGCAACTTTTGTAAACCCAAGAAATCAACATAAATGAGTTTTCGAAGATCTAGACATGCAAAACTATTCTCCTTGATGCACCACTTGGTGTAGTGTCATCATTTAGGGTTTAGAACATGTCCACAAAGGTTGAGAGCTAAAGGAGAAAGTTGACAATGTAAAGTTGTTCAGATTTGGTTTTGGACAGAGAGGGTTTTGAGGCACTTTGATCAATATATCATTTTCTCCAACTTGTGCCACTTGGTCTAGATGAATAATTAGACCATTGGAGCATGTGCACCAAGTTTGAGAACATTTGGACATGTTTGGCAATGTAGAGTTGCTCAAACTTCAAAATGGACAGAAATGGTTTTGAGGGGACTTGGTGATGTTATCTTGTTCTCCAAGACATGAGGCTTGGCAAGATCATCCAATATGTCATATTTGACATGCTAGAATTTTCTTGGAATTGTTAGAGAATATTTCCTTTGTAAATATTTCAAAAGCTTGAAATATCCAAAAAGGGTTTTTGAGGGGTTTGACCAATATTTTAAACATGACCATGTGTTTAAACTCTTATATATGGACAATATATGTCCACTGAGTTTCCCTAAATTTTCACAAATATTTTTAAAGCATAAAAATAATTTTAACCTATTAAAGGCCATTTCTGGCCTAAAGAAAAAGCCTTTAAATAAAATAGCAAAACGACTTTTGAAATTATACTTTTGTGGTTTTGGGAGTCCTATACCTAATAGGAATCAAACATACTCTTTGAAAGATTTTTCATACCCCAAATCAAGTACTTGTAGTGCAAACCTCAATTCAGGGTTTTTTGGAAAACTAAACTTAGAAAATACTTTTTGGCCAAATTATTTTTGTAAGAAAATTCTATATTGTACTATACACATGGTATGATCATTGGGCAGAACTTTTGGATCAAGGAAACGAAGTATAGAAGGTGAAGCTTGTTGACTTTTAAGAGCACTTGAAAACACAGAGAGAAAACCAACTCAAATAAAAAGTCAAATACTGCAAAAGTTTTTGTCAAACCACACTTTGTCATGATTTATCATCTTAAGTGTTGTGCCATGAAAATCAGGGTGTGACAAGAAGCCCCCTCAATGCAACCGGAAGCAGTTGCGTCATAATCACGTGGCAGTCATGAGACTTTAGGTTCTGGAACTTTTTCTCTAGCATATTTATCATTCCCTTTATATTAGAAGAGTAGCCAGACAAGACCTTCATACTGAGTAGACGTTCAAAGGAGATTTCCTTCTCTTCTTTGGTAACCTTCATACTGCTTTGGAGGCATGCCGTCTTTTTCGTGCAAACATTGCAGGTCCTCCCGTGCCTCCGGTGTATCTTTTGTCTTCCCATACACGCCCAAGAAGCCTAGCAGGTTCATGCAAAGGTTCTTCGTCACGTGCATCACGTCGATTGAAGAGCGGACCTCTAGGTCTTTCCAGTAGGGTAGGTCTCAAAATATAGATTTCTTCTTCCACATGGGTGTATGTCCCTCAGCGTTTTTCGGAACAGATAGTCCGCCTGGACCCTTTCCTAAGATTACTTTTAAATCATTGACCATAGCAAGTACGTGATCACCGGTACGCATGGCGGGCTTCTTCCGGTGATCTGCGTCGCCTTTGAAGTGCTTGCCTTTCTTTCGACATTGATGGTTGGTCGGAAGGAATCGACGATGCCCCAAGTAAACATTCTTCCTGCTTTTGTCCAGGTATATACTTTGGGTGTCATCTAAATAGTGCGTGCATGCGTGGTATCCCTTGTTTGTCTGTCCTGAAAGGTTACTGAGAGCAAGCCAATCATTGATGGTGACAAACAGCAACGCATGCAGGTCAAATTCCTCCTGTTTGTGCTCATCCCACACACGTACACTGTTTCCAATCCACATATGTAAAAGTTCTTCAACTAATGGCCTTAGGTACACATCAATGTTGTTGCCGGGTTGCTTAGGGCCTTGGATGAGAATTGGCATCATAATGAACTTCCGCTTCATGCACAACCAAGGAGGAAGGTTATAGATACATAGGGTCACGGGCCAGGTGTTGTGATTGCTGCTCTGCTCCCTGAAAGGATTAATGCCATCCGTGCTTAAACCAAATCATACGTTCCTTGCGTCACCTGCAAACTCCTCCCATTACTTTCTCTCGATTTTTCTCCACTGCGACCCGTCAGCGGGTGCTCTCAACTTCCCATCTTTCTTACTGTCATCTTTGTGCCATCACATCAACTTGGCATGCTCTTTGTTTCTGAACAGACGTTTCAACCGTGGTATTATAGGTGCATACCACATCACCTTGGCAGGAACACTCTTTCAGGGGCGCTCACCGTCAATATCACCAGGGTCATCTCGTATGATCTTATACGACAATGCACCGCATACCGGGCATGCGCTCAAATCCTCGTACGCACCAAGGTACAGGATGCAGTCATTAGGGCATGCTTGTATCTTCTGCACCTCCAATCCTAGAGGGCATACAACCTTCTTTGCTGCATATGTACTATCGGGCAATTCGTTATCCTTAGGAAGCTTCTTCTTCAATATTTTTAGTAGCTTCTCAAATCCTTTGTTAGGCACACCATTCTCTGCTCTCCACTGCAGCAATTCCAGTAAGGTACCGAGCTTTGTGTTGCCATCTTCACAATTGGGGTAAAACCTTTTTGTGATCCTCTAGCATGCGATCGAACTTCACCTTGTCCTTTTCACTTTCACACTGACTCCTTGCATCAACAATGACCCGGCGGAGATCATCATCGGGCACACCGTCTGGTTCCTCTTGATCTTCAACAGCTTCCCTTGCAGCATCACCGTATTCAGGGGGCACATAGTTGTCATCGCACTACTAGGAAAAGGGCTAAAGATAGGATTGACACTAATGGCGCACCAGAGAAGTGGTGCGCCACTACTATATACTAATGGCGCACCTGGTGGAGATACGCCATTAGTGTGGAATACACTAATGGCGCACTAGGCAGAAGGTGCGCCACTAGTAAAACAATTTTTTTTTCATTTTTTCAAACATTGTAATGGCGCATCCGGGCAAAGTCCGCCATTAGTAGTTAGAACTACTAATGGCGCACTGGAGACAGAGTGCGCTAGTAATTTTTTTACTTTTTGGCAGAAAAACTTATTCCTCCTCCTTCCTCCCCACTCAAGATCGCCCCCCCGCCCCAACCACGCCGCGCCGCCCCTCACGCCCCATCCGTCCCCTGGCGCGCCCCGACCCCCCCCCCCCACGCCCCCGTCCCCTCCCCCCCCCGCCGCCCCGCCCGACCCCGCCCTCCCCCCTCCGTCCCCCGCCCGCCGCCCCGACCCCGACCCGCGCCCCCACCCCTCCGTCCCCTCCGTCCCCTGCCGTCCCCCCCCGCCGCCGCCCATCCCCTCCGATCTCCGTCCGTCAACCATGGGAGCCGGCCAGACTGAGGCGAGCTGCACCGGCGGCGAGAAGAAGATGGCCCACTACTCCTCCTCCGGCCCGCTCCCGCCGTCGGAGCCGCCGCAGCTGCGGGGCCAGGACCCCGTCCACCCCTACCCCCCACCCCGACGTCCGCTACCAGGCCGCCCCAGGTATTTCTAGTTTCTTAGAGAGCATCTAAGTGAGGTGGCCAGCAAAGTTTGGAATGCATTTCATTTTGATACAACTAAGTTAGATAAGTGGCAAAATAGCCGCACCTGGCATTATTACTTTGTTGCCTAAAGGGAATGATGATCCAAAGATATAGGCCTATATGTTTGCTAAATGTTCCTTTTATGACTTTTACTGTGGTCAAAGCAGAGCCGTTGTTTATTTTAGATGGTGTGCTATTGTTGCGTGAGATAATTCATGAGATTAGAGTTAAGAAAAGAAGTGCTGTTAATTTCAAGCTTGATTTTAAGAAAGGACAAAATTAACTAGGATTTTTAGAAAAGGTGATGGTTATGAAAGGGTTCCCAATTAATTTGGAAAGTGGGTTATGACTTATGAGTACTGTTAATGATGGTAAGGTGGCTTTTCTAGCTCATTACATGTATTGTTTGTAGCTACAAATAATTATGCATAGTGATACCTTTTATCGAGTCCTTTTTGCCATTCGTTTGGTTCCGTAGTGATGACCAAAGTCTGGTATGTTTTGCCGCGACTCGAAGTGAATACAGCATCTGCTCGCTGTTGGGAACACACTAAAATCCTGGAAAATAGTGAGCGAAGGACCGATCTTCATTTGAGGTAAACTTGAAGAACAACATAGCACACGTCGATAACATTTGCATAATTCAGTGAGCAATGACAGGCCTGTTCTCTTGGTGAACTTTCTGCTGCAAGTGTTGCTTGCGAATTCATTCGTTCGTTGCAGCTTGAATTGGCTTGACTGAACCAGCTCCACTGTCCCACAGCTTAACTGAACCTGAGACACACTCACACTTGTGCTCTGGGGCGCCTGTCTTCAGTCAAAAGAAGAAGCTTTCCCTCGGGTGAAACATGCAACACAGTCTTCTATGTAACTGCTCTCTCGCTATGCAGAGATTTCTGAATATTAATTATCGAGTACCATTAGTTAGATGTGATTGCTCAAGTGTAAGTTAGAAGATTTTTAAAAGTCATTTTCCCCACGCACACTGTGAAAGTGAAGTGTAAATATCTCACCTGGATAACACTTGCATAATTCAGTGAGCAATGGATGCTAATTCTCAATATCATAATAATCTCCTGGTACCTTAGCTCACACTTGCCCTTTACTATCACGTACGTACGTAAGTTGGAGCAAGATGAGTGAGGAGGCAAAGTTGTGCCAAACTGGCAATAATACATAGTATGTCTCTTCAAGGCAGTCAACTTTGTCCTGCTAGGATTTTTAGAAAAGGTGATGGTTATGAAAGGGTTCCCAATTAAATTTGGAAAGTGGGTTATGACTTATGAGTACTGTTAATGATGGTAAGGTGGCTTTTCTAGCTCATTACATGTATTGTTTGTAGCTACAAATAATTATGCATAGTGATACCTTTTATCGAGTCCTTTTTGCTCAAGCTGTTTAGTTGTGAGTGTGAAGTAAAATAAATAAATCATGTTTCTCTAGGTATATTCCAAACATCAAAGTTGAAATAACTTTGATTTCCTAGATATAGATAGTTAGGCACACAAGTTTGCTGGTAAATCTATATGTCTGCCAGATCATGATTTCTTCTTATATACAAGGTGTTATTTTAGCTATGAACAACGATATGATTACAAGTCCATTGCCATACCACATTCACAGTTTGGAATGTATCTCTCTGCTATCTTATCATACAATCAGTTTGAATTATTGAAGGATGACCATGATGAAACTATGATGCAATATGGTAGTGATGATGAAGATCACACTGGTCACAATATTGGTGATGATGACGAGTAGTTCTCATGTGTTCACGTCTCTAGATTTTATCTCATGTGTTCACATCTGTCTTAATACCTTGCCTTGCCTTGTTCGGTTGTAAGGGTACTAATTGGTCTCTTCTGCTGCTTAATTATCAGAGATGGCGGGAAGCAGCCACCGCCGCTCTGCGACACCGGAGTACGAGTTGGATGCTTCCGAGTTCTTCACTATCATACTTGGGACTTCAGTATCATCCATGACGCAGGTATATAAAATGAGAGATCTCCCCTAGCTTCACCCATCTCATTATGATATCTGTTGTTTGCCTACATCACTCATTGTCCCAAACTGCAGAGGCTGCCTGACCGTTTTAAGAACATGTTGATGGGTGAAGATCCGCCAAATAATGTGAAGGTGCGACAGGCCGGCAGCGGGTTTCGCAGGCTGTGGGATGTGGAGTTGGTGATCAAGGAGGGCCACATGTACTTGTCTCGTGGGTGGGAGAAGTTCTACCGTGCCTACGACCTGCGGCTGGGGTACTTCCTTCTCTTCAGTTACGATGACGACGCCACCATGCTCATCGTGAAGGTGTTCAACGCGACTATGTGTCGCATGCGCTACGCTGAAGATTATGATGCCGGTACGTTCTGCCTCTTCTTATTTCTCTACATTTGGCTTTGTCTCACATCGATTGTTAACGGTCATTGTTGCATTTGGACAGGTAATGGGAGCAGCAGCAGCGACAATGGCTACAGCCAAAGCAGCAGCGACCATGGCTGTAGCGAAAGCAGCAGCGATTCTGGCAGCAGCATAGACAACAAGAAGGATGATCCGGACTGGAGTGCGGGAGAAGAGGAGTAGAGTGGGGATGAGGAGCTGCAGGATGACGATGGGCATCAGGCTGAGGATGACCTAGCGCTGGTGGTGGCTGACCAAGGGCAAGAGATGGTGGTGGCTGACCATGGGCAAGAGATGGTGGTGGCTGACCATGGGCAAGAGATGGAGGTGGCTGAGGATGACCTAGTGATGGTCGTGCCTGAAGGTGGCCTCGCGATGGTGGTGGTGCCTGACAATGACCACGCACCGGTGGTGGCGCCGGCGATCCCACAGCTGGGCGACATGACCACGCCAATTGAGGTAGAAGACTACATCCCACTGCCTCCACCGCCTCCACCGCCTCGCCGCTCTTGGCGCATCAGACTGAGGAAGGAGAAGGAGAAGAACAATGCATGAGCACTGAACTTTGTCAGGTATGTCAGATCTCCAAAATGATATATATATACTTCGTTACCTATGTTATCTCTAATATGCTTAGTTTCCTATAGGTTAGCTTCATTTTACCTAAGTTGGCTCTAATATGCTAACTTAGAGCTTATATGCTTAGTTTCCTATAGGTTAGCTCCAAAATAACTTATGTTAGCACAAAATGATCAAGTTTACATAATAAGCTTATAGTCTTTTTCTTATTCTTCTTCTTTTCCAAAATGACATAGGTTAGCTTCATTTTACCTAAGTTGGCTCTAATATACTAACTTAGAGCTTATATGCTTAGTTTCCTATAGGTTAGCTCCAAAATAACTTATGTTAGCACAAAATGACCAAGTTTTCATAATAAGCTTATAGTCTTCTTCTTATTTCTTTTCCAAAATTCTTCTTATTCTTCTTCTAGTGTTCTTCTTCTTCTAGTATTCTTCTAGTCTTCTTCCTTTTCTTCTTCTAACTTCTTGTTTGTCATTTTGCAGATTTGATTTAATTCACGGAAGCTTGCATGGATGGAGTGCTTCTTTTCCATTTATGTTTTTATTTTGTATCAATGTGAAACTTTTGTGAATTGATGGATAACGGTGTTGGATGAACAATGTGAAACTTTTGTAATATGTAACGATGGAACTTGTGTGTTGGCTATGTATGTATATATGATGGAACTTGTGTGTTGGCTATATATGTATATATGATGGAACTTGTGTGTTGGCTATGATTGTTATATGGATGCTTGTTGTATATATATGTGTTGGATATCTCATAGGTGAAATAGTGACCTGAGATTAAGAAAAAATTAAAAAATTGTTACTAATGGCGCATTACAGTGTGGTGCGCCATTAGTATAGCAGACACTAGTGGCGCACCGTGGGCAAAACTAATGGCGCACTGCCTGGTGCGCCATTAGTATACCAGATACTAATGGCGCACCAGTGGTGCGCCATTAGAAAAAAATTCTAGTGGCGTGATACTAATGGCGCACCAGTGATGCGCCATTAGTAGCCCTTTTCCTAGTAGTGTCGTCCTCTTCTTCTTCGCTGTCTTCCATCATAACCCCTATTTCTCCGTGCTTGGTCCAAACATTATAGTATGGCATGAAACCCTTCTCAAGCAGGTGGATGTGAAGGGTTTTCCGGTTAGAGTAAGACTTCGTATTCTCACAGATAGGGCATGGACAACTCATAAAACCATTATGCTTGTTTGCCTCAGCCACTCCGAGAAAATCATGCAGCCTAGCCTTAATGTAGTCTGGATTTGCCACTCCGTGTGACTGAGAGGTATCTCTGGGCCCACTCGGTAGGACATCATCATAATGTGCACAATGTGATCAAGGAGTTGATCATGGGATGATGTGTTATGGAACGAGTAAAGAGACTTGCCGGTTACGAGATTGAACAAGGTATCGGTATACCGACGATCGAAGGGAATTGAATACGGGATTGATTGAGTCCTTGACATCGTGGTTCATCCGATGAGATCATCGTGGAACATGTGGGAGCCAACATGGGTATCCAGATCCCGCTGTTGGCTATTGACCGGAGAACGTCTCGGTCATGTCTGCATGGTTCCCGAACCCGTAGGGTCTACACACTTAAGGTTCGATGGCGCTAGGGTTATAAAGGAAGTTTGTATGTGGTTACCGAATGTTGTTGAGTCCGGATGAGATCCCGGACGTCACGAGGAGTTCGGAATGGTCCGGAGGTAAAGATTTATATATGGGAAGTCCTGTTTTGGTCCTTTGGAAAAGTTTGGGTTTTTCGGTAGCGTCTGGGACCACCGGAGGTCCGGGGTCCACCAAGTGGGGCCACCAACCCCAGAGGGCTGCATGGGCCAAGTGTGGGAGGGACCAGCCCAGGTGGGCTGGTGCGCCCCCACAAGGCCCAAGGCGCCTAGGGTTTGGGAGGCGCCCACCTAGCTTGGGGGCAAGTTTCCCCTCTCCCCCTTGGCCGCCACCCATAGATGGGATTGGGGGCTGCCGCAGCCCTTGGGGTGGAAACCCTAGAGGGGGCGCACCCCCCTCCCTCTCCCCTATAAATACATGAGGTCTTGAGGGCTGCCAATAGATGAGTTTTCACCTCTCCATGGCGCAGCCCTGCCTCTCCTCCTCCTCCTCTCCCCGGTGCTTGGCGAAGCCCTGCTGGATTGCCACGCTCCTCCATCGCCACCATGCCGTTGTGCTGCTGCTGGACGGAGTCTTCCTCAACCTCTCGCTCTCTCCTTGCTGGATCAAGGCGTGGGAGACGTCACCGGGCTGTACGTGTGTTGAACGCGGAGGTGCCGTCCGTTCGGCACTAGGATCTCCGGTGATTTGGATCACGACGAGTACGACTCCTTCAACCCCGTTCTCTTGAACGCTTCCGCTTAGCGATCTACAAGGGTATGTAGATGCACTCTCCTTCCCCTCGTTGCTGGTTTCTCCATAGATAGATCTTGGTGACACGTAGGAAAATTTTGAATTTCTGCTACGTTCCCCAACAGTGGCATCATGAGCTAGGTCTATTGCGTAGATTCTTTGCACGAGTAGAACACAAAGTAGTTGTGGGCGTTGATGATGTTCAATATGCTTACCGTTACTAGTCCAATCTTGTTTCGACGGTATTGTGGGATGAAGCGGCCCGGACCGACCTTACACGTACACTTACGTGAGACAGGTTCCACCGACTGACATGCACTTGGTGCATAAGGTGGCTAGCGGGTGCCAGTCTCTCCCACTTTAGTCGGAACGGATTCGATGAAAATGGTCCTTATGAAGGGTAAATAGCAATTGACATACCATGTTGTGGTTTTGCGTAGGTAAGAAACGTTCTTGCTAGAAACCCATAGCAGCCACGTAAAACATGCAAACAACAATTAGAGGACGTCTAACTTGTTTTTGCAGGGTATGCTATGTGATGTGATATGGCCAAGAAGAATGTGATGAATGATATGTGATGTATGAGATTGATCATGTTCTTGTAATAGGAATCACGACTTGCATGTCGATGAGTATGACAACCGGCAGGAGCCATAGGAGTTGTCTTTATTTATTGTATGACCTGCGTGTCATTAAACATCGCCATGTAATTACTTTACTTTATTGCTAACCGGTAGCCATAGTAGTAGAAGTAATAGTTGGCGAGACAACTTCATGAAGACACGATGATGGAGATCATGATGATGGAGATCCTGGTGTCATGCCGGTGACGATGATGATCATGGAGCCCCGAAGATGGAGATCAATGGAGCTATATGATATTGGCCATATCATGTCACTACTATATAATTGCATGTGATGTTTATTATGTTTATGCATCTTGTTTACTTAGAACGACGGTAGTAAATAAGATGATCCCTTACAACAATTTCAAGAAGTGTTCTCCCCTAACTGTGCACCGTTGCTAAAGTTCGTCGCTTCTAAGCACCACGTGATGATCGGGTGTGATGGATTCTTACGTTCACATACAACGGGTGTAAGACAGATTTACACACGAAACACTTAGGGTTAACTTGACGAGCCTAGCATGTACAGACATGGCCTCGGAACACAGAGACCGAAAGGTCGAGCATGAGTCGTATAGTAGATACGATCAACATGAAGATGTTCACCGATGATGACTAGTCCGTACCACGTGATGATCGGACACGGCCTAGTTGACTCGGATCATTTAATCACTTAGATGACCAGAGGGATGTCTATCTGAGTGGGAGTTCATAAGATGAACTTAATTATCCTGAACATAGTCAAAAGATCTTTTGCAAATTATGTCGTAAGCTCGCGCTTTAGTTCCACTGTTTAGATATGTTCCTAGTGAAAATATAGTTGAAAGTTGAAAGTAGCGATTATGCGGACAATAGAAAGCTTATGTCCTTAATGCACCGCTCAGTGTGCTGAACCTCAAACGTCGTTTGTGGATGTTGCGAACATCGGACATACACGTTTTGATAACTACGTGATAGTTCAGTTAAACGGTTTAGAGTTGAGGCACCAAAGACGTTTTTCGAAACGTCGCGGAACATATGAGATGTTTCGAGAGCTGAAATTGGGATTTCAGGCTCGTGCCCACGTCAAGAGGTATAAGACCTCCGACGATTGTCTTAGCCTGCAAACTAAGGGAGAAAAGCTCAATCGTTGAGCTTGTGCTCAGATTGTCTGAGTGCAACAATCACTTGAATCTAGTGGGAGTTGATCTTCCAGATGAGATAGTGATGTTTCTCCAAAGTCATTGCCACCAAGCTGCTAGAGCTTCGTGATGAACTATAACATATCAGGGATAGATATGATGATCCTTGAGGTATTCGTGATGTTTGACACCGCGAAAGTAGAAATCAAGAAGGAGCATCAATTGTTGATGGTTGGTGAAACCACTAGTTTCAAGAAGGGCAAGGGCAAGAAGGGATACTTCGTGAAACAGCAAATCAGCTGCTGCTTTAATGAAGAAACCCGAGGTTGAATCCCAAACCAGAGACTAAGTGCTTCTGTAATAAGGGGAACAACCATTGGAGCAGATTTACCCTAGATAGTTGGTAGATGAGAAGGCTGGCAAGGTCGATAGAAGTATATTGGATATGCATTATGTTAATGTGTACTTTACTAGTACTCCTAGTAGCACCAAGATATTAAGATACCGGTTCGGTTGCTAAGTGTTAGTAACTCGAAATAAAAGCTACGGAATAAACGGAGACTAGCTAAAGGTGAGCTGACGATATGTGTTGGAAGTTTTTCCAAGCTTGATGTGATCAAGCATCGCACGCTCCCTCTACCAACGAGATTGGTGTTAAACCTAAATAATTGCATTTGGTGTTTGCTTTGAGCATAGACATGATTGGATTATGTCTATCGCAATACGGTTATTCATTTAAGGAGAATAATGGTTACTCTGTTTATTTGAATAATACCTTCAATGGTCTTGCACCTAAAGGAATGGTTTATTGAATCTCGATCGTAGTGATACACATTTTCATGCCAAAAGATATAAGATAGTAATGATAGTACCACTTACTTGTGGCACTGCCATGTGAGTCATATTGGTATAAAACGCATGAAGAAGCTCCATGTTGATGGATCTTTGGACTCACTCATTTTTGAAAAGTTTGAGACATGTGAACCATGTCTATTGGTGTATACGCATGAAGAAACTCCATGCAGATGGATCGTTTGGACTCACTTGATTTTGAATCACTTGAGATATGCAAATCATACCACATGGGCAAGATGACTGAAAAGCCTCGGTTTCAGTAAGATGGAACAAGATAGCAACTTGTTGGAAGTAACACATTTTGATGTGTGCAGTCCAATGAGTGCTGAGGCATGCAGTGAATATCGTTATGTTCTTACTTCACAGATGATTTGAGTAGATGTTGAGTATATTTACTTGATGAAACACAAGTCTGAATTATTGAAAGGTTCAAGTAATTTCAGAGTGAAGTTGAAGATCTTCGTGACAAGAGGATAAAATGTCTGTGATGTGATCATAGAGATGAATATCTGAGTTGCGAGTTTGGTACACAATTGAGACATTGTGGAAATTGTTTCACAACTAATACCGCCTGGAACACCATAGTGTGATGGTGTGTCCGAACATCATAGTTGCACCCTATTAGATATGGTGCGTACCATGATGTCTCTTATCGAATTACCACTATCGTTCATGGGTTAGGCATTAGAGACAACCACACTCACTTTAATAAGGGCACCACGTAATTCCGTTGAGATGACACCGTTTGAGCTATGGTTTGGAGAAACCTAAGTTGTCATTTCATAAAGGTTTGGGGCTGCGACGCTTATGTGAAAAAGTTTCAAGTTGATAAGCTCGAACCCAAAGCAGATAAAATACATCTTCATAGGACACCCAAAACAGTTGGGTATACCTCCTAATTCAGATCCGAAAGCAATAGGGATTGTTTCTTTAATCGGATCCTTTCTCGAGGAAAAGTTTGTCTCGAAAAGTTGAGTGGGAGGATGGTGGAGACTTGATGAGGTTATTGAACCGTCACTTCAACTAGTGTGTAGCAGGGCACATGAAGTTGTTCCCGTGGCACATACACCAATTGAAGTAGAAGCTTATGATAGTGATCATGAAGTTTCGGATCAAGTCACTAATGTACCTCGTAGGGTGACAAGGAGGCGTACTACTTCAGAGTGGTACGCAATCCTGTCTTGAAGGTCATGTTGCTAGACAACAATGAACCTACGAGCTATGGAGAAGCAATGGTGGGCCCAAATTCCGACAAATGGTTAGAAGCCATGAAATCCGAGATAGGATCCATGTATCAGAACAAAGCATGGACTTTGGTGGACTTGCCCGATGATCGGCAAGCCATTGAGATGAATGGATCTTTAAAAAGAAGACGGACGTGGACGGTAATATCACCGTCTATGAAGCTCGACTTGTGGCAAAGAGTTTTCACAAGTTCAACGAGTTGACTACGATGAGATTTTCTCATCCGTAGCGATGCTTAAGTCCGTCGGAATCATGTTAGCATAAGCTGCATTTATGAAATCTGGCAGATAGATGTCAAAATGAGTTTCCTTACCAGTTTTCGTAAGGAAAGGTTGTATGTGATACATTCAGAAAGTTTTGTCGATCCTGAGGATGCTAAAAGGTATGCTGGCTCCAGCGATCCTTTCTAAGGACTGGAGTAAGCATCTCGGAGTTGGAATGTACGCTTTGATGAGATGATCAAAGATTTTGGGTTTATACAAAGTTTATGAGAAACTTGTATTTCCAAAGAAGTGAGTGGGAGCACTATAGAATTTCTGATGAGTATATGTTGTTGACATATTGATGATCAGAAATGATGTAGAATTTCTAGAAAGCATATAGGGTTGTTTGAAAAGTGTTTTTCAATGGAAAACCTGGATTAGGCTACTTGAACAATAAGCATCAAGATCTATAAGATAGATCAAAATGTTTAATAATACTTTCAAATGAGCATATACCTTGACATAATCTTGAAAGTTTTCAAGATGGATCAGTCAAAGAAGGAGTTCTTGCCTGAGTTGTAAGGTATGAAGTTAAGAGTTAAAGCTCGACCACGGCAGAAGAGAGAGAAAGGACGAAGGTCGTCCCCTATGCTTCAAACGTAGGCTCTATAGTATGCTATGCTGTGTACCGTACCGGAAGTGTGCCTTGCCATGAGTTAGTCAAGGGGTACAAGAATGATCCAGGGATGGATCATTGGACAGCGGTCAAAATTTTCCTTGGAGTAAATAAAGACATGTTTCTCGATTATGGAGGTGATAAAGAGTTCGGCGTAAAGGGTTACGTCGATGCAAGCTTTAACACCTATCCGAATGACTCTAAGTAGCAAACAGGATACGTATAGTGGAACAACCATTTGGAATAGCTCCAAGTGGAGCGTGGAAGCAGCATTTACAATATGACCTAGAGATTTGCGAAGTACACACGGATCTGAATGTTGCAGACCCGCTGACTAAAACTTCTCTCTCAAGCAAAACATGATCAAACCCCAGAACCCATTGAGTCTTAATCACATGATGATGTGAACTAGTTTAATGACACTAGTAAACTCTTTGGATGTTGGTCACATGGTGATGTGACCTGTGAGTGTTAATCACATGGCGATGTGAACTAGATTATTGACTCTAGTGCAAGTGGGAGACTGTTGGAAATAGGCCCTAGAGGTAATAATAAATTAGTTATTATTATATTTCCTTGTTCATGATAATCGTTTATTATCCATGCTATAATTGTATTGATAGGAAACTCAGATACATGTGTGGGTATATAGACAACACCATGTCCCTAGTAAGCCTCTAGTTGAGTAGCTCGTTAATCAATAGATGGTTACGGTTTCCTGACCATGGACATTGGATGTCATTGATAACGGGATCACATCATTAGGAGAATGATGTGATGGACAAGACCCAATCCTAAGCCTAGCACAGATCGTGTAGTTCGTATGCTAAAGCTTTTCTAAAATGTCAAGTATCATTTCGTTAGACCATGAGATTGTGCAACTCCCGGATACCGTAGGAATGCTTTGGGTGTAGCAAACGTCACAACGTAACTGGGTGGCTATAAAGGTGCATTACAGGTATCTCCGAAAGTGTCTGTTGGGTTGGCACGAATCGAGACTGGGATTTGTCACTCCGTGTGACGGAGAGGTATCTCTGGGCCCACTCGGTAGGACATCATCATAATGTGCACAATGTGATCAAGGAGTTGATCATGGGATGATGTGTTACAGAACGAGTAAAGAGACTTGCCGGTTACGAGATTGAACAAGGTATCGGTATACCGACGATCGAATCTCGGGCAAGTACAATACCGCTAGACAAAGGGAATTGAATACGGGATTGACGGAGGTGTGTCTATCACCGTACATCCATTGCCGGTTACGTGTGTTATGTGTGCATTATATATAATTATGTGTCAAAAACCATTACAGAACGTCATGAATAGATAATTAAGTGACCAAATTAATATAAGTTCATCATCACATTAAAACCAAAGTATATACATAGTTCTCGTTGAACAACATATAGCTCTCCAGAGCCTCTAATTAATTAAACCATACATTGAAACTATGTAAAACATTTCAATGCGAAAACAAATGCGATCATAATCCCAACCAAGGTAACAATTGATCCAACGGCATAATGATACCAAGCCTCGGTATGGATGGCATATTTTGTAATCTTTCTAATCTTCAAGCGCATTGCATCCATCTCGATCTTTGATCATCGACGACGTCCGCAACATGCAACTCCAATATCATCTTCTTCTCGGCGGCCGATTTGATGCAACATGCAACATTGCACACTTTGAACTCACCGGCCGATTTGACGCAATGGCTTCAGCCTCGTTGACCTGTTCCCATCGTCGCGCCTTGCACGTGCGTTCAGCAGCTCAATTCGTCGGATGGAGGCGTTAAACCACCAGATAAGCCAGCTCATCGGCCGGATCATTGAGGAGCATCGCACGGGGAGGCCGGCTGGCGTCGGCGACGAAGAAGAAGACATCGTGGACGTGCTACTGAGCATCCAAAATGACGGTAGCCTCCACATGCATCTCAACGCCAGAACAATCGGTTCCGTGATTACGGTAAGATCGAACTCGAGACTTCTTCGCTTTGGCTCTAGCTCTAGTATACCATGCACTTTATTACATGCGCCAAAAGTTCACCTAAAGAGCTAAAGTTTTTTTCTTCTTGCTTTTGCAGGGAACATAATAGGAAAGGAGTGCAATGCACTTATCTTCATAGTCCTTAATTGTGAGGTATGCCATTTAGCAACAGCTCACGGGAAGCTAGGAAAAGCTATAGTGATGCTATGATTAATTAAGCTAAGCCCCATTTAGCTTTTTTCATTAACTCGTGAAAAAATTAACATAAAATGAGGCATCATATATGATATATCACATATAATTGACTTCAGACATGTTCAAGCATAAAAAACAAGGTACACCTAATCAAGCATTCTAATTCAATAATAGATGTTTGCATCAGTGCATCATAGGAGTATTTTATATAAAAACGGAAGGAATAATAATAAATTTCAATGGCGCTGCAACATGATTTTGAAAATGGGTCGGAGAAATAAATTCTTAATTTTTCATTATGTAATCCGTGGTCTAAGTTGTTTGTTTATTGTGTGTGTGCGTGAAAGCGCGCGTGTCTGTTTTTCTGTATTGTCAAATATTATGTATCACGGGATCTGGATGCATTCTGGTGCTTTGTCATGTTATCCATCATTTGA
Organism: Aegilops longissima; assembly: GCA_021605205.1. Lineage (NCBI taxonomy): Eukaryota > Viridiplantae > Streptophyta > Magnoliopsida > Poales > Poaceae > Aegilops > Aegilops longissima. The sequence continues at coordinate 734,438,159 of CM038679.1, forward strand.
GTAGTGCTCAATTTATGTGAATCTTTTTCAATAATATTCTGATTTGTCTACTTACAGAATGAGAAAAAAGTGTTAATTAACTGAAATTCTAGCCCTCGCCAAGAAAATAGTGTTAATTAACTATAGCACATTGCTTATATATATCCTCTCAGTCATCAACTAATTTCTTGTAGCTCTTTATGACAATCAAGATCTGATAATGGTGTTGCGGAATGCTGCTAATGGAGAACTGAATGACCAGTCGACTTATATAATGTTCAACCAAACTAATGCCTAACTACTACAACCATCTATTCTTTTCTGTGCCCGCGCAGTGAAGAGAAGACGCACTCCCCGGCCATGGGACAACAAGATCAAGATGTCGTGTGCTACTACAATTACCTCTTCATGGCCACCGTCCTGCTACTCCCTGTCCTCCTCATCGTCATGTTCAAGCCACGCAAGCACGACGGCGAGAACCTTCCCCCGGGGCCATGGCGGCTGCCGGTCATCGGCAGCATGCACCACAACTGTGTGTCTAGACTAAGGGCAATCTATAATATAACACAATGCATTACATCAGGCTTTCAATGAACATTATCTCTGCACATTCACTATGAGCATGCACAAACTATGACAGAACCACATGTTTTCGAAGATAAGAGCATGGCAATTATTCAAGTGAAGATCTTTGTCTCTTATAATGCTAGGCATGCACCTAATTAAGGTTGTGTTTGCTCGTGTGGCATCAATACATTATATTGATTTACATATCTTTAGGTATTTTTATTATGTCCACCTAACATGATTAGGCATGCATGTATTATTTACCATGTCTATTTGTTTATGCTAAGTTACTTAAATGTGTATGAATGCCCCAAAGATAGTAGGGCTTGCTGGATGTCACCCAAATAAAATCATTCACAAATCAGTTGAGTACTTGCGGGTTTAATTTCCTTACACATGTATATTATTCTTTCCTTGCACATTTATATTAAATTTGTAGTTCTCTGTGTCATGTATATTTTTTGTTAGTGACGCCATTGATTTTGGTGTATATACTTTGTTATTCTGGTTTCTGCATACAGTAAGATGTCCAAACTTATGACAAAATCGTATCTGCTATTCTGCTGTGCATTTTTGTATCTTTCCAGAACCAAAACATAACAGTATAATTGTACCTCTTCTTACTGCCTAATAAAAGGGAATGTTCCTTGCCTGACATATTTGTCCAGTGATATGAAGTGTATATACTAATGCAGTACTATATTTTTTGTTCTGATTTCTTAAGCGGTGAGTTCTCAATGTTTGCTTTTCTAGTACTCATGATATATTTGGGGATTATTTCGTGGCTCAGGTGTCCACTAATCTAAACTATGTTGGAGAGCCATGTCGAAACACATATACTTTCCCCGAGAGCCATGAAAGCTAGAGTGCATATCACACACACACACACACACACACACACACACACACACACACACACACACACACACACACACACACACACACACACACACACACACACACACACACACACACACACACACACACACACACACACACACACACACACACACACACACACATTCAGGCAAGCAAATTACTTCGATTGAATCCATTCCTTTGCATATATGGTATAAAGGCATCTAGAGAGAAAAAACTTGATGACGCTACTTTACCTTGCCAAGCTAATCAATTCCATCTAAATGATTAAGAAGCTCCATCAGTGTCTGCTGGATCTCACGGTCATCACTGGTTCCCTCACTAACTCTTCTCTCACCAATTGCATCGATTTCCTCCATGAAGCTAATGCATGGCTAGAAATAACAATTTGATGAAAATGAAACAAAATTTGCGAGCAGCGTAAATAAACTAAATGGTGATATAAGATAAAAGCTTTCAGAAATGCACTTCTACTTATATTGAGATCAGTTTGATTTCTTCTTGGGAAAAACTTATATTGAGATCTAAAGCTTAAAATTTTATATTGTTAAATCGGAATACAATTAGATGATATGACATCTGAGTCAAGGGAACTATCAAGTCACAGCTTGCATCTCAGCACCAGTGGATGCATAACGCTATGCCAACATGCGATTCTAACTGATAATAAGGGAATTAAGTTTAAGACCAATTAGCTTTGCAAAAAAAAAGCTGGAGCAAAACTTACTTGGTGATCACGTGCATAGCCGAACATTTCTCTGAATAAACGAGCACTTCCCATAGATTTGTTAATTATAGCACTTGACACAGTCTGGTTTTTAGACAACACGACAGTGTAATGTAGTACTCACAAAATAAAAATACCAAGTACCATCAATCAAGTGAAAACCACACCTCCAAAGAGTTAGCATGGATGTTACTGGGGATAGCCCTTGATAATAATGGCTTCCCCATAGAGTAGAACACCCTTGTTTCTCTTTTTCCCTCTCCCCTCTGGTTTGACTCGCCCTCCCATGTCTATCCTCGTGTAGGTCTTCACCATGGATGATGAACAGGGAGCTCTCTACCTTGGCCGTGAAGAGGCGCCCCACACCGCCGCCTTGCTCTACCATAGATCCTGTCCCTTTCCAGCAACCGCCTGTGGATCTGGTCTGCCGCTGCCCGTCCGCACCATTGGCGACCCCTGTCGTCGCTGGATTGAATCGTTGCCGTCATTGACAACATGCATGGGATCGAGAATTTTTTTTGTCCGCGCTACTACTAACTCACATAGTAGTAGCGCTGGTGGCACCCGCGCTACTACTACCAGTTAGTTGTAGCGAGCGCGGGCACCCGCGGTACTACTAGCTATTTAAGCCACGCTACTAGTGACATTGGAGTATCTAGGTGACATTAGAGTGGATTGATGCGTATCATATGGTGTTCTTGTAGTACAAACTCTAGTGTTCTTTGTGTCACTTATAGGGATGACTCAATAGATTGATCGAAAAGGTAACTTTGAGGTAGTTCACTACCTACAACAATTTCGGGCGAAGGAGGCGGAGGAGGCAAAGGGCTTCTACAGTGGGAGAGGGAAGAGTGAGACATGGCGACGACGAGGTGGAGTGGCGCGGCTAGTGTTAGGGTTTTGGTAGGGTTTGGGCGGCAGCGGCTTTAGGGGCAGCGATGGCTCACGCGAGGTAGAGAGGACGGCGGTGTAGCGGGCTGGCGGGTGGGGAAAAAGATGCGGCGGCGGCTAGGAAGGCGGTGGCGACGCGGCTGAGGCTTCTGGTTTAGTGGCGGTGGCGGCGTGGCTGAGGCTTCTGGTTTAGCGGCGGTAGCGGCTGAAGAGCTACGGCGACGACACTGCTAGGACCGAAATTAGGTTGATACCATGTAGAGAATAGGTTTGGTGTAACTCACGATATATTCATTCGGTGCATATGCACGTACATATATATAGGTACAATGGATGGTCACGTCTTTAACTATATATGGAAGGAGGAGGGCTTGTTGTACAAATAATAGACACAATATACATCTGAACACAACACGAAGTCCACCACTCGAGCACACAGCACACATCTCATTTGCCGTTCCACAACTACTATGTAGCATCTCCTCACGAGGCCGCTCCTGAACAGGACCTATCCACCGTTCATCAACTAATTTCTTGTAGCTCTTTATGACAAGTTTCCTGTAGTATTCTTATCGTTTCATGTAGTACCATTATTATGACTAGGCCTGCTCAACTACTCCAATAATGGTGTTGCGGAATGCTGTTAATGGAGAACTGAATGACCAGTCGACTTATATAATGTTCAATCAAACTAATTCCTAACTATTGCAACCCTCTATTCTTTTCTGTGCCGGCGCAGAGAAGAGAAGACGCACTCCCCGGTCTTGGCACAACAAGATCAAGATGTTGTGTGCTACTACAATTACCTCTTCATGGCCACCCTCCTACTACTCCCCTCCCGCGTTTGAGCAAGCGTAAGGAAAAAAAAGTGTGAGATCGAAGAACTACACGATCTTGGAAAATCAAATCCTTTGATCAAGGCTTGGAGTGCGGCGTCTCTTGTTGCTTGCATGGGTACATCTCAAACCGCCAAGAGGTATTGGCAAAGAATCGAAGATCAATACTTCCGCATGATGGGGAAGCATCCCAATAGGACTCCACGGACCTTTCGGTCACTCCAAGGTCATTGGGACGTGATCAAGCCGATTTGTAGCCGTTGGGCTGCTTTCTTGGAACAAGTTCGCGATGCACCTCCAAGTGGAACCGTGCAATCCGACTATGTGAGTTCGTTTTCATGTCCCAAGTTGTGCACATCATTTGTACCATAGGAAATGATTATATCATTTAACTTTGTTCTAGTTGTATAGAAAAAAAATATTTTTACTCCATACAAGTTTGCATGATCTTTCTAACTACTCCCTCCATTTATTTTTACTCCATACAAGTTTTGTTCTAAGTCAAACTTTGTAAAGTTTAAATAATTTTCATATTCTTTGAAATCCGCACACACCGCTGCAAGGAATCATCAATCAAATTAAGATTGACGCGGTGCAATGGGCAGAAGCAAGTCTAGGTCTCCCTTTTTTTAATATAATACATGCAGTCGCCCCGCATGGTTTGAAAAAATAAATTTAAAAATATAAACATCAACATACTGAAGACGCATACTATGAAAATTAGTGCCATGACGCATCTTATACTACTACCTCGGTCCGGGTTTATTAGGCCCCCTTGCATTTTGGGTCCAAGTTTGACCAAGTATTTAACAAAAATATATAAAGTACGAGTATATGATACACAAAGTATATTGCTAGATTTGTATTTGAAAAAGGTTTTCTATAGTATAATTTCGATGACATATAATTTATATTATTAATTAAATTCATGGTCAAACTTTGGCTCAAAAAGAAAGGGGCCTATTAAACACGGAGGAGGGAATATTTTTTTGTGTTGCACTCTCACTGCTATATATAATGTTCCGGTGCAGAGAAAACGAGATGCACTCATCTCAAGCCATGGCGCAACAAGAACAAGATGACACGTACTACTACAGTTACCTTTTCATGGCCACCGTCCTGCTACTCTCCCTTACTCCTCATCTCCATTTTCAAGCCACGCAAGCATGGCGGCGAGAACCTTCCCCCTGGACCATGGCGGCTGCCGGTCATCGGCAGCATGCACCACCTCGTCGGTGCGCTCCCGCACCACGCCATGCGGGACCTCGCCCGTCGGTACAATGCTCCGCTCATGCTGCTCCGCCTGGGGGAGCTTGACGTTGTTGTGGCCTCGTCAGCCGGTGCAGCGAGGGAGATCATGAAGACCCACGACGCGGTATTCGCCACGCGATCGCGGACCGCCACCCTCCGCGCCATCACGAGAGACGACCTCGGCATCACCCTTACACCGGACGAGGCGAGCACTGGCGCCGCCTTCGCAAGCTCTGCGTCACCGAGCTACTCAGCGCGCGGCAAGTCCGGTCCCTCCGGGGATGCCGCGAGGCCAAGGCCGCCGCCCTAGTCTCCTCCATCGTCTCGTCGCTATCTTCTTCGTCGGAGCCCATGAACGTCAGATCCTCCTCAGCACCTACGTCACCGACGTGGCGGTGCACGCCGTGGTGGGCGAGCGGAACGGGGAACTCCGAGATGAGTTCCTGAAGCGCCTCAACGAGGGCGTCATGCTGGCCGCCGGGTTCAGCCTCGCCGACCTGTTCACATCGTCACGCCTCGCACGTGCCTTTAGTGGATCGACGCGTCGGCTGGAGGCGATATGCCACGATATGAGCGGGTCATAGACCACATCATCGAGGACCACCGCACGAGGAGGTCGGCCGGCGCCGGCTGCGAGGAAGAAGACATCGTGGACGTGCTACTGAGGATCCAGAACGACGGTAGCCTCCACATGCCTCTTGACGATGGAACCATCCGTGCCGTGATTACCGTAAGATCGACCTCCATGCTATAGAACTGCATACATGCACATATATTTCAGCAATATTTTCAGTGGTTCCTTTCGCATGTTATTTATTTTATTTAGTTACTTATATTGCGCTGAAAGTCCGGAAGGGAGGCTAATTCACGCGCAAGGCGCGTCCGCGCGATTGATTTTCGACCAGCCGTCCACCCCGAGATTAGGAAAGTGTGCAATGTCTTTGTGTTTCCTTGGATTATTGTTACGTGAAAGATTAGGAGATGTACCATGGTTGATAAGATAATCTTATCTTCAGTTTTGCATTTATTCAGAGATGATAAAAGAAATGTCTATAATGGATCATCTCTTAGCCTTATTTTCAACAACAAGCTATTCCTAAAAACGTGAAGAGACATTTTATGCCGAAAGATCATCCCTTGTCTCCTCTTAAATAAAATAAGATAAGCCTTTTTTATGAGTTCTTTCATTGTCACCTCATTATTTATCCTACGTGGCACTCGTGAGCCTAGATGGCACCATTATACATGCCCTTAGAGAAACTAGGCCCATCCACCCCCCACTCCCCGAAATTCAAGGGCGGAGAGATTATATGTTGACTACGGGGTGGGCCTCCATGCCACCACAACTAGCCCTTCCGTTCATGCGCGTAACAGGTGGGTGGGTCCATCACGTTTAATTCCATGGCAGCGAGCTGCTATAGTACGTGGGGCGACCACTCTCAGGAAAACGGCATGCAAAAATTTGGGAAGGAATATAGAGCACGATCGGAACCTGACTTGTGCGGAACGCTTGGCGCATGTGACACGTGCATGTGAAGGTATTAAACTCAATACCTTTTGGCTTTGATAACATATAGAATTTGCATGCATGGGTATTTTCACCGAAAACTCAAACTGATGGAAAAAAGGGCAATGCACTTATACTTCAGCACATGCATCTTTCAGCCAAAACCTCTCAGAGTTAAGTTCTTCTTTTGTAGGATCTGGTTTCGGGAGGTAGTGAGACCACGGCGACAACACTCCAATGGGCGATGGCGGAGCTCATGCGGAGCCCCTCGGCGCTCCGTAGGGCACAAGCAGAGGTGCGTGGTGCCCACATCAGGGAGAGCCGCGTCCGTGAGGAGGCCCTGAAGGAACTGCACTATCTGCATTTAGTAATCAAAGAGACGCTTCGACTACACCCAGTGGTGCCGTTTCTCCTCCCACGGGAGAGTCTGGAACCTTGCCGCGTCCTCGGCTATGACGTGCCCAAGGGCGCCATGGTGCTTGTCAACGCATGGGCAATCGGGCGGGATTCGGCGAGCTGGGGCACTGATGCCAAGGAGTTCCGGCCAGAGAGGTTCGAGGAGGCTGGTGACGCGGCGGCGGACTTCAGAGGAACGAACTTCGAGCTCGTGCCTTTCGGCGCTGGCAGGAGGATCTGCCCTGGGATAACGTTTGGGCTTGCGGTCGTGGAGCTCATGCTAGCGAGCCTGTTGTTCCATTTCGACTGGGAGCTCCCTGGAGGAGGCGCCGGTGGGCTAGACATGGCGGAGGAGCTCGGGATCACGGCGAGGAGGAAGGGCGGCCTGTGGTTGCATGCCACAGTTCATGTGCCGGCTCCTAATCCATAAATATTCAACCATGGGGTTGTCCATACTCTTTCTTGTCTTCGCACCTAAATAAAATGAGCTGGAGTAGTACGTTTTTAATGCTTCATCATGTGAGCCACCGAGACCCCAGCGCGCTCACCTCGCCTCTCATGGCGTCGGTGCGAGCCCCGCACCGATTAGCGCGGCCCTCCCCATACTCCGCTCGTCGCAGCCGCCGAGCTCAACGCCAGCGTCTTGGCGCCCGCCTCGGCCGCCCCTTGTTGCCCGGTTAAGTGCGCCCCGTGGCTGGCGCCCGTTCGGGTGAACCCTCGCGCCCGATCCGCTAAGGCCCGGGGCCAATGACAAGTGGGCCCCTGCCGAGCGTTTAAAAAAGAGAACTAAAAAATAATAATTTAATTAATTAATTAATTAATGAATTAATTAAGTTAATTAATCACAATTAGATTAACCTAATTAGCATTAGTTAATTAATCAAACAATGACGATGGGGCCCACCCCTAATTAATTATGATTATTTTAATTAATCTGTTAATTAAAATGTGTCAGCGACCGATGGGACCCACTAGTCGAGTTGACGATCAACCTGTTGATTGTTGACATCAACATGACATCATGCTGATGTCATTAATCTATTTTCGAATTAATTTAAATAATTAATTAAATTCCAGAAATTAATAAAATCTTTAGAAAATCATATCTTTTAATCCGAACTCGATTAAAATATTTTCAACATGAAAGTTGCTCGAGCGGCGAGGCGATTTGGATCGCAACCCGTTAAATCGCCACACCCTCTAACCTATCGAACTCGCAACTTTCCCCCTCGGCTCCCGCTCGAAAACACGAAACACCGGGATATTTTCCGGATGTTTCCCCTTCACCGGTATTGCCTATCCCTCGTTAGGTCACCCCTAGCACAACGTATTGCAGCGTCTTGCTTTGTGTTGCATTTGATTGCTCTGTTATTTATTGTGTTCCCCTCCGTTACTCCTTTCCGGTAGACTCGAGACCGATCTTTGTTGCCCGGTTCGACTACGGAGTTGGCGACCCTCTCTCTTGCGAGCAACCAGGCAAGCCCCCTTTGATCACGGATATCGCCTACTCTTCTCTATACTGCTTGCATTAGAGTAGTGTAGCATATTCTTGCTTTCGATTACTCCTATCTTGCTGCATAGCCTGTCCTTGCTACTCTTGTTGTTACCTTTACCTGCTATCCTCTGCTTAGTATAAGATTCTAGTGTTCCATCGGTGGCCCTACATTCTTGTCCAAATCGCCATGCTATACTCTTGGGCTGTGATCACTTGGAGGTGATCACGGGCATATCTATATGCTTTACCTTGTTACATTACGTGATGCTGTTAGGAGATGGGGTGCGAAAGGACGGTGGCTCCATCCGGTAGAGGTGGGCCTGGGTTCCCGGCGCCCCGATTGTTACTTTATGGCGGAGGCGGCAGGCAGGTTGAGACCACCTAGGAGAGAGGTGGGCTGGCCTGGTCGGTGATCGCGGATACTTAACACGCTTAACGAGATCTTGGTATTTGATCTGAGTCTGGCCATTTGGTCTATATGCACTAACCATCTACGCGGGAATAGTTATGGGTATCCCGACGTCATGGTATCAGCCGAAGCCTTCGTGACGCCAGCGACTGAGTGGCGCGCGCCGGATTGGAACGTAAGCCTGCTCTTGTATTAAGGGGGCTAGTTCCGCTTTCGGCCGCATACGCAACGTGCAGGTGTGCTATGGGCGATGGGCCCAGACCCCTGTGCGCTTAGGTTTAGACCGGCGTGCTGGCCTCTCTGTTGTGCCTAGGTGGGGCTGCGACGTGTTGATCTTCCGCGGCCGGGCATGACCCAGAAAAGTGTGTCCGGCCAAATGGGATCAAGCCGTGTTGGGTTATGTGGTGCACCCTGCAGGAAGTTAATCTATTCGAATAGCCGTGATCTTGATAACAGGGCGACTTGGAGTTGTACCTTGACCTTATGACAACTAGAACCGGATATTTAATAAAACACACCCTTCCAAGTGCCAGATACAACCCGGTGGTCGCTCTCTCTCAGGGTTACGAGGAGGGGATCGCCGGGTAGGATTATGCTATGCGATGCTACTTGGAGGACTTCAGTCTACTCTCTTCTACATGTTGCAAGGCGGAGGCTGCGAGCGTAGTCTTGACATGATTAGATATCCCCTCTTATTACGGCATTCTGCAGTTCAGTCCTCGATATGGCCCTTTACACATATATCCATGCATATGTAGTGTAGCTCCTTGCTTGCAGTACTTTGGATGAGTACTCACGGTTGCCTTGTTCCCCTTTTCCCTTTTCTTTACCGGTTGCTGCGACAGACGATGGAGCCACAGAGCGACGCCACCGTCGGCAGCGCCTACTACACTGGAGGTGCCTACTACTACGTGCTGCTGGCGGCGGCGACCAGGAGTAGTTAGGAGGATCCCAGGCAGGAGGCCTGCGCCTCTTTCGATATGTATCCCAGCTTGTGCTAGCCATCTTATGGCAACTTGTTTAACTTATGTCTATACTCAGATATTGTTGCTTCCGCTGACTCGTCTATGATCGAGCACTTGTATTCGAGCCCTCGAGGCCCCTGGCTTGTATTATGATGCTTGTATGACTTATTTTATTTTTAGAGTTGTGTTGTGATATCTTCCCGTGAGTCCCTGATCTTGATCGTACACGTTTGCGTGTATGATACGCTTACGATTGAATCGGGGGCGTCACAAGTTGGTATCAGAGCCAACTGCCTGTAGGAACCCCCCTTCCCAACTCCTTGGCCGAAGTCGAGTCTAGACATTACAAAACTTTTACTAACATGGCTGTGTGCCTTACGGGCCCACGTCGCCGTTGGGTGGTACTAGGATCTTTTACTCCTCGACCTTTACTCTTGGACTCTGATCTCTCTTCTATTCGGGCTAAATGATTTTGCTAAAAACAAAACTAACTTTAGGTTCTCGATAATACTTTCTCCCGGAGAGCCCCTCACTTCAGATGATCACCTGCTGCACTAGAAGATTCCGAAGTTACTCTACGATGTTCTCTCGAGTCTTTGTGCCATCGCATTTGCGATTTCCTTCCACCGTCAACCCCTATGAAAAACTGCTTACACTTGCCATTCATACTATCATTCCCCGTTGATCTTGTTATTACAAGATGTCCCGAAATACTCTTTGTTGTTCCGAAAATCCTTTAAGCTTACTGCCTTGCAGTTCTTTACCACATGAATATCCCTATTGAAAATTCCTCGCACTTTGAGTATCTGTTCATCTCCAGTTGTTCGTATGCTTCATAAGATACTCTGAAATACTATCCGACCTTTTGAGCATCCTCTTCAAACTATTGCTCGGCAAATACTTGTATGCTTACATTATGGATGCTCCCATATCACTAGCAATATTCACTAGTATCTTTTGACACCGTCATTTTGATCCTTTGATTCAGCATGTGTGCGAATGCACACAATCATCTATCAACCCTTGTAAATTATCTTTCCGGCTCAGACGTCATTTTGAACATGAGCTGGTTCTCGACCAAACTATTTATCGTCAATTTTGCCTCTGGTCTATCCAACTTAATCATCCTTGATCAGAGCGTCTGCTTCTGATCCTTTGTTTTGGAAATCATAATTCCTTTGTTAGCTAAGCATCAAATTAATCCAATGTTCTATAATATGATGCCCGTGCATTCTTTCTGGAGTACCGATACTCACATCAGCTCCGTTGTGGATCGCCCGATCCATTGTTGGATTTCATCCGACAACGTCCTTCATATTCAATAAACTTGTGAGCCTTTCCTCGGATACATAATGCCTTTGGTAAATTGTATCCTTTGCTTTCTCAAGCATATTCTACTATCGAGCTTGCGTTATTTATTCTCGAAATGTGTGGTATATACTCCTAAGAAGCCCCGATGGGATTGAACCAACGCCTTCCCTCATCGGTGTGAACCCGAAAGATTTCACGAGTCATACTTATCTGGTATTGCACCAGGTAAAACTTTCAACAACTAATGTCGTCTTCGAAATACGAGAGGTGAATGGAAGATTATGCATTGAGGAAGTGGGAGTCGACCTTGAACTTTGTGTTCATGCCCATGGACGCGATGTATATCCTATCATGGAAGCTTCTTGTAATAATAACTATTTCCTTGATAACTAACCTATGGTATCTGTGAAATGATCCCTTGCAACCGTGGTTCCGACCATGATTGTTCTTCTTTGATTCCATTTCTCGGACAAGTTAAAACAATTGTCTTCTATGGATCAATACACCAGTCCAACCTTTACTTTGATCTTGTGTCGAGTATTACCCCCCTGGTATCTCGAGATTATTATGGAACTGCATAACTTCTTATGAGTTCTTCATCAAGTGCTACCTTCCCACTGATTCCAATTTTCACGGGCTCGAGTTATTATACACTCAAAGACACCGATAACTGAACCGAGTCCGCTTTACGGTTCAACAACTCTTGATAGCTTCTATAAGTACGAGTTTGTACCCGATCCGCCATTCCTAGCCTGTTTGGCTATATCATTGTCGTGATGATTTTACCATGCTACCGGTCCTTCTTCTCGGAGCACAATTTTCGACGATGAACTAACCTTACGTCGATCCTAATCGTCATATCATTTCGCCTTGAACAACAAGCTTGGTTTCGAGTTTGTGTCGTACCCTTGGTTCCAATAACCTTTCACTTCATCATTACTTTGACTTGATGTAAATCGCCGATCGATTACATCTTCATGAACTCTCGCGACAAAGGTGTCGTGATCATCAACATTCTGAGCTCATCCAGGATATCAATTGAATTCATGATGAGAAATACCATCCTTGCCCTCGATGAATTGTATTATCATCGACCACTTTATTGCCTTCCCACCAACACAAGCTTGTTCATGTTTGGTGTTATACCTTGAGTTCCTTGCTATCCAGCAATTGTTCTTCTTTACCTTGGAGTATTACCATCCCTTTATGTCATGAATGTTCTGAGATTTGTTCCACCTCTTGAGAATTCTTGACATAGAAATACTTCTCACCATCACCATTCTTTCTTGGTCCCCGTGTTAATTCCAACAAGTGAACGGTGTTGTTTGGATTCTTTCCTTCTAGCAACCCTATTTCTTTGAAGTTAATGGTCGAAAGTTCATTCTTAGGCTATTGATTATTGAATCACCATTTTGACATTGGTCGTGCAACCCAACCCATATTTCGGGCGCACCTTTCAACCAATGTTTAATTGTGTATGTTTTCCTCGAGCATACTTCCTTATATCATTTGATCTGAAAAATGTTATCTCCTTGTTCACTTAATTGTGGAAATCCATCTTTAGGGAATCTCGATGAATTGCCGTTCAGTTCACTAGACACCTCCTTGTCCTCTCCTTGGTTTAATGATGAACTATTGTTTCAGGAACCCGCTCCCATAGTTCATTTCCCGAGAATCTTGCATTGTCATTTCGTCTATTTGTGTTGCACCTTTTCTTCTCGGACATCCTGAGTCTGAGGTATTTTGACACCAATCAGATCTGAATCTCGGTCAGATATGATGGGTGGGAACATATTTCCAAGAGTAATAAGATTGGTCGTTATATGGCTCGGTAAGGTGATGTCTTGCCTAGCACACCTGAGCGGAGGACCTATTGTTATAACTTCCTTTTTTGACAAGGAGAACCATTTTTCCAAGAAGAATGTGAATGCCTTGTTAATAAGTTATCTAGATGGATCCTTCGTGTATCCGAAGTCCGACCTTTGCTTGAAGACCATGTCAATACTGTCACAAAGCATGTTTGTGGCACTCCGATTTTCAACAAGAACAATTGAAGCCCAATGCTAAATGTTTCTTGCTCAATTATCCAAACACCGTTGTATGGGTAATGTCATGAAATTCATCTCCCCTTACCTAAATGGTTTTCTACCTTCTATCCTGTCGTGGGAATCATGCTCTGCATGTCCTTTGGAAGGATATACCCCTGAAATATGTGTTTAACACATTTTCCTTTCCATTGTTTGGTTTAACCTTTCTTGTGATCTATATGATCTAAGCAGTAATATTCTCCTGCTTATGTAACCACCTCAGTAAACAATTCCGTCAGAAAGACCCTGTACTTCTGTTGATGACATTCCGGTAGCCATCGATGGACGAGAACTTGGCCTGTTGGTCCGCCTCGTTCAACGAGCAGGAATTGGTTCTCTTCGTCCCTCGCCCTTGGTACCGATATTGTTGCCAACATAACTGATAGGCTATCCTCTGACAGGCCTTGCTTACACGATCGTGCAAGACATTACTGCCCATCCTACTTAACCCACATGGTGGGCCCATAACGCACAGTTTCACAGGATCGAAACTTGACTCACCTGTACAACCCTGTTTCTAATGGTTATTCCCCATGCTTGGCTTTGTATTTAATTCACGGGCCACCTTCCTAGTGCTCTATTCTGGTATCTGACGCTATACTTACTCTCGCTACTCTGAACCCCTTTCTCACTCTGGTTCAGACTTCGAGCCACTATCTATCTGCTTGGAACCTCGTAATGTACCTTCGTACCTTACTCTCGATGTATTTTATATGTTCAACTCGAGAGATACTCTTATGCTCATTCATGGGTTAACCCCAGATTGTTTCCCTCATAAGCATGGTCGTAGCCGAGCTGCCCCTTACCGATTCGTAAGTACGATGGAGTTCCTGAAGGAAGCACGCCGACTTCATCATGTTGACCTAAAGCAGAGAAATGAAGACGTCCATGTAAGGGATCGACCTCTTCGAGAAGAGCAACCAAGACCGAGAAGATCCGTTAGAATTCCACAACAACAAATTTCCCCCTTACACCACCTCTTAAATCTCGGGACGAGATTTCTTGTAGTGGAGGAGAATTGTGACGCCCAGGTAATTAGGCTACAGTAATCCCACGCTAATCGTGCCATGACACCTCGGTTACTGTTGCTGTCCTCGCAATAATTCGAAACCGTTCAAAATTCAAATTCAAATTTATGACAACAATAAAAGTTTTTGAAAATTAAAACAAAAATGTTCGGTGGTTGCCGAATATTACAAGGGTAATTATGGTGCAACAAACACCCTTTTATAAAATGGCTAAATGGTTGAAAATGATTTAAACAGAAAAGAAAGAAATAATAAAATAAAACAGAGAACAAACAAACAAAAAAAAGGAAAAGGAAGAACCCCCCCTTCCCCTGGGCCGAATGGCCCAGCTAGCCAGCAGGCCATCAGGCCAAAAGGCCCAACCGGCCACCCACTCCCCCCTCACTCGCTTATCCACCCACAACACCGAAAACCCTAGCCCACAACCGCACACCCCACTCCTCCCCCACGTCTCTCTTCCCCCTTCCCGATCCAGATCGGGATCGGGGGAAGGAACCCCACGGCGCCCGACCTCGCGGTCTCCGCCGCGCCAGCCTCCGACATCGCCGCCTCGTCTCGCCACCACCTCGCGAACGCCACCTCCCCGCCGGACCGCCTCGTCACCTCCCCGACCCCGGAGGCCGCCGCTCGCCGCCTGAACACCGATGCTACCCGATGCCGCCCCGCCCTCGCCGGATTCGTCAGGCCGTCCTCGTCGGCCTGCACCTCGTCACCGCATCGCCGTCGTCCCCGTCGGCCTCCCCGAACCTCCCCGCGCCGACTGCCCCGGATCCCACGAACCCCCCTGTGAGGCCTCGCCCCTCTCCACTCCCCTCTGCTCCCTCGCTCGCTCGTCGTCGCCCCCCCCCCCACGCGTCTGGCCGCCCGGTCGGCTTTCGGCCCTTCAGTCACGCCCGTCGCCCGCGCCGACCCGTTGCTCCTCGCCCGTCGCGCCACCACACGCACCGCCACGACGGCCGTGCTTCGCGCACCCGTCTACCGTGGCCGCCACGTCCCGGCCGCCTCGCTCGCGTCCACCGAGACCCCAGCGCTCACCTACGCCTCTCATGACGCGTCGGGTGCGAGCCCCCGCACTAGTTAGCCGCGACCCTCCCCATGCTCCGCCCGTCGCGCGCCGCCGGAGCTCAACGCCGGCGTGCTGGCGCCCGCGCCCTCCAGCCGCCCCTTGTTGCCCGGTCGGGTGCGCCCCCGCGGGCTAGCGCCCGTTCGGGCTGAGCCCTTGCGCCCGATCCGCTAAGGCCCCCGGGGCCAATGACAAGTGGGCCCCTGCCCACAACGTTTAAAAAAAGACAATTAAAATAATAATAATAATAGTAATAATAAATAATTAAAGTAATTAATTAAATAAAGAATTAATTAAGTTAATTAATCACAATTAGATTAACCTAATTAACTGTTAGTTAATTAATCAAACAATGACAGTGGGGCCCACCCCCTAATTAATTATGATTAGTTTAATTAATCTGTTAATTAAAATGTGTCACTGACCAGTGGGACCCACTGGTCAGGTTGACCAGTCAACCCTGTTGACTGCTGACATCAGCATGACATCATGCTGATGTCATTAATCTATTTTCCGAATTAATTTAAATAATTAATTAAATTCCAGAAATTAATAAAATCTTTAGAAAATCATATCTTTTAATCCGTAACTCGGATTAAAATATTTTCAACATGAAAGTTGCTCGAGCGGCGAGGCGATTCCGGATCGCAACCCGCTCGTCCGCCACACCCTCTAACCTATCGAACTCGCAACTTTCCCCCTCCGGCTCCTCTGCCCGAAAACACGAAACACCGGGGATATTTTCCCGGATGTTTCCCCCTTCAACGGTATCGCCTATCCCTACGTTAGGTCACCCCTAGCACAACGTATTGTCGCGTCTTGCTTTGTGTTACATTTGATTGCTCTGTTATTTATTGTGTTCCCCCTCCGTTACTCTTTTTCGGTAGACTCCGAGACCGATGCTGATGCCCCAGTTCGACTACGGAGTTGACGACCCCTCTCTCTTGCCAGAGCAACCAGGCAAGCCCTCCCTTTGATCACCAGATATCGCCTACTCTTCTCTATACTGCTTGCATTAGAGTAGTGTAGCATGTTACTGCTTTCAGTTACTCCTATTCTGCTGCATAGCCTGTCCTTGCTACTACTGTTGTTACCTTTACCTGCTATCCTACTGTTTAGTATAAGATGCTAGTGTTCCATCAGTGGCCCTACATTCTTGTCCGTCTGCCATGCTATACTACTGGGCTGTGATCACTTCGGGAGGTGATCACGGGCATATACTATATACTTTACACTGTTACATTACGTGTGATACTGTTCGGAGATGGGGGCTGAAAGGACAGGTGGCTCCAACCCGGTAGAGGTGGGCCTGGGTTCCCGACGGCCCCCGGCTGTTACTTTATGGCGGAGCGACAGGGCAGGTTGAGACCACCTAGGAGAGAGGTGGGTCTGGCCCTGGTCGGCGTTCGCGGATACTTAACACGCTTAACGAGATCTTGGTATTTGATCTGAGTCTGGCCATTTGGTCTATACGCACTAACCATCTACGCGGGAGTAGTTATGGGTATCCCGGCGTCGTGGTATCAGCCGAAGCCTTCGTGACGCCAGCGACTGAGTGGCACGCGCCGGATTGGAATGTAAGCCTGCTCTTGTATTAAGGGGCTAGTTCGCTTTCGTCACAGACGTCACATAGCGTGCAGGTGTGCTATGGGCGATGGGCCCGGACCCTGTGGCGCTTAGGTTTAGACCGGCGTGCTGGCCTCTGTTGTGCCTAGGTGGGGCTGCGGCGTGTTGATCTTCGCGGCGGGCATGACCCGAAAAGTGTGTCCGGCCAAATGGGATCAAGCGTGTTGGGTTATGTGGTGCACCCTGCAGGGAAGTTAATCTATTCGAATAGCCGTGATCTTCGGTAACAGGACGACTTGGAGTTGTACCTTGACCTTATGACAACTAGAACCGGATACTTAATAAAACACACCCTTCCAAGTGCCAGATACAACCCGGTGGTCGCTCTCTCTCAGGGTTACGAGGAGGGGATCGCCGGGTAGGATTATGCTATGCGATGCTACTTGGAGGACTTCAGTCTACTCTCTTCTACATGTTGCAAGGCGGAGGCTGCCAGAAGCGTAGTCTTCGACAGGATTAGATATCCCCCTCTTATTCTGGCATTCTGCAGTTCAGTCCACTGATATGGCCCTTTACACATATATCCATGCATATGTAGTGTAGCTCCTTGCTTGCGAGTACTTTGGATGAGTACTCACGGTTGCCTTGTTCCCCCTTTTTCCCCTTTCTTTACCCGGTTGCTGCGACCAGACGATGGAGCCCTGGAGCCAGACGCCACCGTCGACGACGACTCCTACTACACTGGAGGTGCCTACTACTACGTGCTGCCTGCTGACGACGACCAGGAGTAGTTAGGAGGATCCCAGGCAGGAGGCCTGCGCCTCTTTCGATATGTATCCCAGTTTGTGCTAGCCATCTTATGGCAACTTGTTTAACTTATGTCTGTACTCAGATATTGTTGCTTCCGCTGACTCGTCTATGATCGAGCACTTGTATTCGAGCCCTCGAGGCCCTTGGCTTGTATTATGATGCTTGTATGACTTATTTTATTTTTAGAGTTGTGTTGTGATATCTTCCCGTGAGTCCCTGATCTTGATCGTACACGTTTGCGTGTATGATTAGTGTACGATTGAATCGGGGGCGTCACAGCCGGGGTCTAAGTTGTTAATTTATTGTATGCGTTTTAATGTTATGTTACAAAAAAATTGTATCACATGGACTCGATGCACTCTGGTGCTTTGTCATGCTATCTATCGTTTGAGTAAGGCTCTTTTTCTTTGAAGGTCAAAGGCCATATATATTAAGAGCACTAACCCTTAAAAAACATTCTTACAGAAATTGAAAAACGGTTTTGCTAAAGCTCAGGTAGCTGAGTTTTAATTTGGTCTCACTCACCGCCACAACCGTCTGATTTAATTGCGTCCAGATTCGTGCTAGGGTTTGCCGATGGCAGGAGCGATGCGGGCACACGGCTGGTTCATTTTCATTTCACCTGCTTGTTAGTATTCGGGTTGTGCCCGTTTTCTTGGGCTGTCTTTTCGCGGGCCACAATGCTTTTTCTCCCCCCGCACAGTAGATTTAAGAGGTGTTCAAAAAAACAAACATTAGATTTAAGAGAGGAATGGAGTCACCTTGGTCAATCATGCCATCGACCGGTCAGGTGAGCAAATTTCCTTTTATTTTTGTATGTTGTCCTATATCCTTTTTATATTTTTTCCTTTAAATTTTTTTGCCTTTTCATTCTTGCTTTTTTGCTTTTCTTTTGTTCTTTTCATTTTTTGTTTTTCGCCTTTTTCTGTTTTTTCGTATGCGACAAGCAGACAATGTGAGCTATAACTACTCCCTCCGTCCGGAAATACTTGTCAACAAAATGGATAAAAGGGGATGCATCTAGACGTATTTTAGTTCTAGATATATCTATTTTTATCCATTTTGATGACAAGTTTTTTCGACGGAGGTAGTATGCCTCATTCACGCCCCAAGTCATCGGATCAAACTGTGCCGCGTTTCGTGCAGGTTGTCTATCGAATGCCTTTTTTGTTTTCCTTATTTTTTTGGTTGACCGCTAACGTTGCTCGCGGACCGGCATTTTCAATTTTTGGAAGAAACTGGATCGGCATGCCGGCAGCCCTATCCATTCGGTGCTGGCCGGAGGATGTGCCCTGGAATCACGTTTGGGCTGACGGTTTTGGAGCTCATGCTAGCGAGCCTGTTGTTCCATTTCGATTGGGAGCTCCCCGGAAGAGGCGCCGGTCGGCTGGACATGGTGGAGGAGCTCGGGATAACGGCGAGGAGGAAGGGCGACCTGTTGCTGCATGCCACCGTTCGTGTGCCTGCTCCTAATCTGTGAATATTCAAACATGGCAATGTCTTATAGCCTTTATTGTCTTTGTTGCTAAATAAAATTAGTCAAAGAAATAAGTTCTTAATGTTTCATTATGTAATCCAGGGACTAAGGTGTTTGTTTATTGTGTGTGTACGTTTTGTTGTATTGTCAAATACTCTCTCCGTCCATAATATAAGATCTTTTACAAGCTAAAACTTAGCTTGTAAAATGATCTTATATTATATTATGGGACGGAGGGAGTATTATGTATCGCAGGAACTCGATGCATTCCCGTGCGTTGTCATGTTATCTATCATTTGAGTAGTGCTCAATTTATGTGGACAAAATTTTATTTTCCAATAGCACTGTGATTTATCTTCTTAGACAATGAGAAAAAGTGTTAATTAACTGAAATTCTAGTCCTCGCCAAAAATATAAATCAATTGATCTTTGAAAAGCTTGAATGTTCAATATTGTAAAAACATGTTTTTACAAAGAAAACTTCCGATCTATTCATCATCTGTCATGGCAATACAAAGAACACCAGAAGTACAAAAGATAAAACCATGTCCGTAGACCTCCTAGCAATGACTACAAGCACTGAAGCGAGCCAAAGTTGCGCCGCCGTCATGGACCCTCCCTTACCAAAGCGGGGAAAACTTGTTGTAATAGACAGTCGGGAAGTCGTCGTGCTAAGGCCCCACATGACCAGTGTACCAGAACAAGAACTGTCACCGATGAAGAGAAGTGTAGATTGGAAGGATCCAACCTGTAGACACATCAACAATGACGGGATCCAAGCAGATCCACCAAAACCAACACCGACCAGATCCCTCAACATCCACCAGAGACACACCCCACACTCTTGGCAAGGCTAGATGCATTGCGGGACAGGGGCTAACCAGTGAGAACCTTATTCCATCTTTAGGAAGTCGCCGCCTCGCCTGTCTGATTAGGACATAAACCCCAAATGAACTAATAAACATTTCAAACGAAGCAGGACCCCCCCTGCCTGCAATGTTCGGGGTCCATCGTTCCTCCATGGCTCTAGGGCCACCGAAGACGATCCGGACCGACGGCAGCACCGCCTGGAGGTAGAGCAACCCTAAGCTTTTTTGTTGAGAGAGGAGGTGCGAGTTGCGTTGAATAGATGAATATTGAACTTAATTGTGAAAATATGTTGAAAATAAAAGAAGTCGAGAAACCATAGAACATTTTGTTTTGTCATGTCTCGAAACTCGAAAAATAATTTTGCTGACTATATCATGTTGAGCATTATTCAAACAAGTTAGGCCTTTTTTTCAAGGTGCAGGTTCTGTATTTCTTGGGTTTTTTCTTTCAGAAGTAGTCTGATATGACATTTGTATTCCAAAGTCCTCTTGTTAGCTTGAGCTCATGTGAGCTCGGGTGAAAAGCAAAATCATAAAAAATAGGGAAAAATTCCAAAAATTCAAGATTTTTTGGTAACAAACATGTATGTGCGTCTCACATGTCACATGCAGGAAGATTTTCCAAAGGAATCACATTAGTGGATTTGTGGGGAAAAAGTTGATGCTCCATAATGCTTCCAAAAACAGTCTTTTTCCCAGACCTCCACGTATGTGATTCCATCATAAAAATCTCCACGCATGTGAAACACACATCAATGTTTGTTTCCAAACAGATTCAGAGTTATTTGATTATTTTTTCTATTTTATAGATTTTACTGTTCACCCAAGCTAAGAAACTCCATGTACATTTATATTGGACATGTGAGAACAGGAGAAAGTTTTCTGACATTTTCCAAATGTTCAGTCATGCATTGATTATACCAGTCCCGTGGTGACCCTCGTAGACAAACTTTAAAAATGTTCATTAGCTTCGACATTGAGCGGCAGTGATAATATTTTTTTCCTTCTTAAATCTCGGGCTTGGGTTCATATGCTACTGTAGCTTAAAACATTGTGCCAATCCATTTGTTTCAGAATGTGCGCAAGCCTGCACAATGTTGGAGATGTGTTGTATATTTGGTACAAGATAGGTTACAACTAAACCTCGATGGCGTAGCCGGAGACCGGCGACACATCAAAGCTTGCAAGGCTTCACGAGATCAGTTCGTGGTTCGTGAATGTGAAGGTGTTGGAGGCAGGTGAGACCAGAAAAAAAATGTTTGGTTGGGTCCGAAAAATTATCAGTCTTGCTAAGTCTCACTCGACTGAGACTTCGTTAAGTCTCAGTCGATGTTATACCTGCCGGTTCTTACATTAAGATCTATGCAAAAAATTCTTTTCAATTTTATATTTTTTCTCTTGCATGTTACGTTACTTGACTGAGACTTGGTTAAATCTCAGTCGACTGAGACCTAGCCACGTGGGTATGTATGGTCTTCTTAACTGCATCTATTTTCTGATGCATTTCCACTGTGCATGATGTTCAGGCGCAGAGAAGAGAAGATGCACTCCAGCCATGGCACCGCAACAAGATCAAGATGTCACATACTACTACAGTTACCTTTTCATGTCCACCGTCCTAATACTCCCCTTCCTCCTCATCGCCATGTTCAAGCCATGCAAGCACCACCTCGTCAGCGCGCTCTCACTCCACGCCATGCGTGACCTCCCACTGGTACGACGCGCCACTCATGTTGCTCCCCCTAGGGAGCTTACCGTCGTTGTTGCCTTGTCGGCCAGCGCGGCGAAGGAGAACATGAAGACCCACGACACAGCATTCACCACGCGGCCACTGATTGCCACCCTCCGCGCCATCACAACATACGACTTCCTCATCTCTCTTGCACGGCACGGCGACCACGGGCGCCGCCTAAAAAAAAAAGCTATGCGTGACCGAGCTCGTCAGCACGACAAGTACAGTCCCTCTAGGGATGCCGTGAGGCCAATGCCGTCACCCTAGTCCCCTCCATCGTCTCGTCGCTATCGCCTCGTGAACCTCAGCTCTCTCATCTCCACCCGCATCACCGACTTGGCGTTTCACCAGGAAAATGTCAGTGGTGCCGTTTGACCCCTATGCACGGCGCCATAGGTACTTACACTAGTGATGGCGTTTGACCCCAATGCACGCCATAGGTACTTAGAGCATCTCCAGCCGCGCCCCCAACAGGCCCTTCTCAAAACACCCCACTCGCGCCCCCAGGACGTCGAATTCCGCCGGCTCGGTCCATTTATAGAGCATCTCCAGCCGTTCGGCCCCCCAGGGCGCCGAAAAAGAGCGGCCTGGGGTGAGCCGGCGGCATACTCGACGCTGGGGGGATTATTCGGCCCAATTGTGTCCAAAAACGGCCCGATATCTGCGTGAATCCGCTCATATTCGGCGTGGTTCGGCATGTTTCGGCGTTAATTTTCGCATACACATAGAAATCAATTAGTTCGTCACATAGTTTGGCATGGTTCGGCATGTTTCAGCGTGTTTCATCGCATAAATCAAATAGTTCAACAAATAGTTCAATACAAATTATATAGTTTAACAAATAAAAACTCAAGTTTCATCACACGTCATTCCCTGCGGCGCTCCGGCCTCGCCCTTGAGTCTCCATAGGTGCTCCACCAGATCGTGTTGCAGTTCTTGATGCACATGTGGGTCTCGGATCTCCTGACACATATTGAGGTAGTCAGTCCAGGTTGTCGGTAGCTGGTGATCAACTTGGGCAAGAGGACCCTGCCTGTAATATGGTTCAGTGTCAAACACTGGCTCTTGCTGCTCGCTCTCAATGATCATGTTGTGCAAGATGACACAACAAGTCATGATCTCCCACATTTGATCTTTCGACCAGGTCTGAGTAGGGTACCGGACAACAGCAAATCGAGATTGGAGCACACCAAATGCCCGCTCGACATCCTTCCTGCAAGCCTCCTGAACCTTAGCAAAGAAGGCGTTCTTGCCTCCCGGCACAGGGTTTGAGATAGTCTTCATAAATGTCGACCATCTCGGATAGATGCCATAAGCTAGATAGTACCTCTTGTACTGCCGCCCATTGACCTCGAAGTTCACCGGAGGAGAATGACCTTCAACAAGCTTGGCAAAGACAGGGGAGCACTGCAGGACGTTGACGTCATTGTGAGTTCCTGGCATCCCAAAGAAAGAGTGCCAAATCCAGAGGTCCTGTGTGGCCACTACCTCAAGTACCACACTGCAACCGCCTTTGGCGCCTTTGTACAACCCATGCCAAGCAAACAGACAGTTCTTCCATTTCCAATGCATGCAGTCGATGCTTCCAAGCATCCCAGGAAATCCTCTTGCTGCATTCTGTGCTAGGATCCGAGCAGTGTCTTCTGCATTGGGTGTTCGCAAGTATTGCGGTCTAAACACTGTCACTACTGCCCTGCAGAACTTGTAGAAACACTCAATGGTGGTGGACTCGGTCATGCGCCCATAGTCGTCGAGTGAATCACCGGGAGCTCCGTATGCAATCATCCTCATAGCTGCCGTGCACTTTTGAATAGAGGTGAATCCAAGTGTGCCAGTGCAATCCATCTTGCACTTGAAGTAGCTGTCGAACTCCCGGATGGAATTCACAATCCTGAGGAAAAGCTTTCGGCTCATCCGATAACGGCGCCGAAATGTTTTCTTACCGTGCAATGGAGCATCGGTGAAGTAGTCCGAGTAGAGCATGCAGTAACCTTCCAGACGATGCCGGTTCTTCGCTTTCACCCGCCCAGGCGCCGAGCCACGTCGCCGCGGCTTTTTCACTACTCGCGAGCAGGCCGGCGAGGCCGGCGAGCACTATGAGATGCTCCTGCTCCTGGACGTCGGCTTCGGCTTCCTCCTCCAGCAACGCCGCGAGCGCCTCCTCGTCTTCGGAGTCCATCGCCGGGCCGGGCAAATCACCGAACACCTTGCGGGCGAGGTGGGCGCAAACCCGCCGGCACACTTGGATTCACCTCTATCCAGAAGTGCACGACAACTATAAGGATGCTTGCATACGGAGCTCCCGACGATTCACTCAACGACTATGGGCGCATGGCCGAGTCCACCACCATTGAGTGTTTCTACAAGTTCTGCAGGGCAGTGGTGAGAGTGTTTGGACCGCAATACTTGCGAACACCCAATGCGGAAGACACTGCTCGGATCCTAGCATAGAATGCAGCAAGAGGATTTCCTGGGATGCTTGGAAGCATCGACTGCATGCATTGGAAATGGAAGAACTGTCCGTTTGCTTGGCAGGGGTTGTACAAAGGCGTCAAAGGTGGTTGAAGTGTGGTACTTGAGGTAGTGGCCACACAGGACCTCTGTATTTGGCACTCTTTCTTTGGGATGCCATGAACTCATAATGACATCAACGTCCTGCAGTGCTCCCCTGTCTTTGCCAAGCTTGTTGAAGGTCATTCTGCTCCGGTGAACTTCGAGTTCAATGGGCGGTAGTACAACAAGGGGTACTATCTAGCTAATGGCATCTATCCGAGATGGTCGACATTTGTGAAGACTATCTCAAACCCTGTGCGAGGAGGCAAGAACGCCTTCTTTGCGAAGGTTGAGGAGGCTTGCAGGAAGGATGTCGAGCGGGCATTTGGTGTGCTCCAATCTCGATTTGCTGTTGTCCGGTACCCTACTCAGACCTGGTCGAAAGATCAAATGTGGGAGATCATGACTTGCTGTGTCATCTTGCACAACATGATCATTGAGAGTGAGCAGCAAGAGCCAGTGTTTGACACTGAACCATATTACAGGCAGGGTCCTCTTGCCCAAGTTGATCACCAGCTACCGGCAACCTGGACTGACTACCTCAATATGCGTCAGGAGATCCGAGACCCACAGGTGCATCAAGAACTGCAACACGATCTGGTGGAGCATCTATGGAGGCTCAAGGGCGAGGCCGGGGCGACGCGGGGAATGACGTGTGATGAAACTTGAGTTTTTATTTGTTAAACTATATAATTTGTATTTAACTATTTGTTGAACTATTTGATTTATGTGATGAAACACGCCGAACCATGCCGAACTATGTGACGAACTAATTGGTTTCTATTTGTATGCGAAAATTAACGCCGAAACACGCCGAACCGCGTCGAATATGGGCCGATTCACGTAGATATCGGACCCTTTTTGGACATAATTGGGCCGAATAATGGGCCAAAATCAGCGCCTGGGGGCGACCTAGGGGCGACGGCGGGGTGCCCAACCGCCCCAGTGCCGAGTATGCCCCCGGCTCACCCCCAGGCCGCTCTTTTTCGGCACCCTGGGGTGCCGAACGGCTGGAGATGCTCTTAGACTCGTGGTGGCGTGGCAATTCCTGACACGCCATCACTAGTGTTGGCAGCCTCCTACCTCAAATAGTTTCACTTCTTTCTCCACAAAAATCTTCTCCATAGCTTGCTGCTCTTAGTTTTGTTCTGGTCTTTCCCTCGTAGCTATGTTGTCGGTGATGGATCCACCGGAGCTTGTAAAATCGGCACAAGCCCCACGTGCGAGTCCAAGTCAGCCAAGAGTGTCAAAACTATTATTTATCCAGATTAGTGATGTTGTTCTCCTAATTATTGTCTTCAACTATTTCAATATGAATAGTACACAAATGAAATAACATAAAATAAATATAAAACAATCTTTATAGACAAAACTATATTAAAATAAACTAAAAACATAAGTATAACTATAAATATAAAACAATGCGTATTAGAAAAATAAAATAAATATAATAAATAAATATAAAGCATAAATGAATAAATATACATAAATACAAAATAATATGTATATAAAAATTAACTTTAAAATAAAATAAACATAAATACAAAACATTGTATATAAAAAATAAACTAATGTAAATAAAATAAACATGAAATAAAATAAAACATAACCTAATTTTTATAAAAGTAAAATAAAATAAAGTAAAGTAAAGTAAAAAGAAGTAAAACACCTATGGCGTGGGCCAGCCAACAAAGCACCGAACCTGCCACCCCATAACACCACCCCACACACTCCCCCACTCCTATCCATTCCGATCCCCATCCACCCCGCCCCGGCACCGCCCACCGCTGCCATCGCCACGGCAGCGTTACTCCGCCATCCTTGCCGACTGGACGCCCTCTCCACCGTCGGCGCTGTCGTCTTCACTGCCTCCACCACCCAACACCCCCGTCGCACCAACGCCTTCGTCTACATCATCGTCTTTACTGCCGTCACCGTCGTCATTGCCCTGCCGCTCCATCGTCACCGCCCCGCCAATGGCCGGCTGTCGCCGGTGTTTTTTGGTGTGTATAGATGTTATTGTAGGTTGTAGTGTATTTTTAGTGTAGATTGTAGTGTACTTTTAGTATAGTTTTTAGTCTAGTGTTAATGTAGTTTTGTCTGGTTTGTAGATATTGCGATGTTTCAATGTAGGTTCTAGTGTAGTGTTAGTGTAGTTTTAGTTGTAGGTCGAATTTTGTAGTTGTGGATTATATTTAGTTGTAGATTTTACTGTTATTGTAGTTGATGTTTTAGTTGTAAATTTTTATAGTTGTACACTGTAGATTGTACTTTTTGCAGGTATTCGTGTGGTCAATATGTCCAATCATGGCGAATTTTTTCAGTAACTATAGAATATTATTTTTACTAACTTTTTAGGTATTGCCACCGTCACAGATAGCACCGACGTACAGTGCTAATTTTTTACTATAGTGTTGAAACTATCTCGAATATATGGACCTAGCTATATGTGTTATGTTCGTCACTTCGGATCATGAGGTTTGTTTATTTTGTGAACATGAATGCAGTAAATGGATCCCCCATGTGCGACCTGTGGCGCAGTGATATGCCAGAAGGACATGAAGTTCTTTATAGATCTTCCAGAGACTTCCTAACTAGGATGGTATGTTTATGTTCAGCATGTCGTGACTGAGTTACATAAAACTGCGTCCAAAATTTCCTAACTGGCTTTCTTTCAATTTTGCTCAGGTCATCCCTTGCGGGACAAGGCGTGACTTTGTAGAAAAGTTCAGCCTTGGGCTTGATGCAAGGGTCAGATTTCATTCTGTCCTCGTGAATATGTTGAAGGCCAGGAACTTAACTTGTCTCGTCACCGATGAGCCAGCCATAACTATTTTGGTTACCCTTGTTGGACAAACCTTGTAGTTGATGCTGGGATGGAAGCTGGGGAGAGAGCCATGTTCTACATCAAGTATGATCGTGAGAAGATCATGGTGTACTACATGCCTGCTCACAGCTCTAGTTCGTTTACCCAGAGTATGACCTTTAGTGCAACCACTGAAGAGTCTAGATATTAGACATGGTACCTGCTCGTATTATGCTAGCATCTCTTTGAACTTCCGTTGAACATGTGTTATGCCTGCTATGTTAATTAGTTCTTCGTTGAACTTAAATGTTGTCATTTTCCTCTATTTTGTAACTTTATTTTATTGCTTCTGTTAAATTGAATTATATCGTCATTTGGCTCAGAAAGCGCAGCTGTACAACTTTTTTATACCTGAGAATCATATTGGTGGCATGGCGCCAACATGGATGTCACTGGTGATGAATATTACTGGTGGCGTTGGACACGTGCCCCGCCAGTCATACCATTGTTAGTGGTGACGCCACCGCTAATTTTAAACACCGCTGCCATATTGGTGGCGTTGAGTGTCCCGCCATGAAGACCCTTTTGCCACATCACCTCTAGGCTTTTCCGCACTAGTGATAACATGGCCATAGAAGATGAGAGAGACATGCCTAAGAACTTTCGAAACATCTCCAATGGGGATCCAGTTGAGCTGGAGCACGATGCAAATAAGATACAGAGATTCCTCGCAGTGAATCACAAAATCGAGAACCCAAAAGTTTTTACCCATCTTCAAGATGGTCTCGTTGAGCATTAGTGGCATCTCCATAGCACTTCATAGTTGTGCTTTTTTCATGCTATTTACTTCATTTGAGCCCATCCATTTCTTTGAATTTAAATAATTTGGTTTGTAAACTATGAATTATAATACTCGTGAATTGTGCGAACCTTAATTATTATGTTTAGATTTAATATGTGTGCAAATATGTAGTTGAAATTTATTATATAAACTAAAATTAGAAAGATTTGGCATTTTTTTTACTCTGTTAAGTTTAGGGGATGGGTTAGAAGCAACACTTCATTAGAGGAGCAAATGTACTCCTCTAAAGGATACTCGGCCATTTACTCCTCTAAATTATAAGGGTCAGTTAGAGATGCTCAAAGATGATTTGAGACCAAAGTATATTCAAATTACAAGTTTCCCGACCAATTCGTTGCACTAAGTTTATATGTACCAAAATGTTCCCACCGTGCAAGTTCAAGTGCCACCAGTGCAATTACCTCTATAATTATATATCCTCCCAAATTCATCAACTAATTTCTTGTAGCTCTTTATGACAATCAACGTACGTTTCCTGTACCATGATCATGGTTAGACCTGGCCAGCTACCCCAATAATGGTGGTGCGAGCTGCTGTTAATGAAAAACTAGGTGAAAAAATGTACAAGTCGCACCTTTCACGTACTACTTAAACTGAAGGATCTCAGTTTTACACGTGATATGCCAATCAAATGTTATGAAGTCGTCATCGGTGCTCAGTAAGATCTTGTCGGGTTGTTTGTGACCTTGTTGGTAGTCGATTGTTTTTTTATGGAAAGGCCTTCATGACTAGCTTTATTCACATCAAATAGTGCTTACATCATCTGCCAAAAATTTAGCAATAAACACATGAGGTGCATCCACCCACAAAGACGGATTGTTTGCACGACTCTAATGAGCTAGCTCATGAGCAACTACATTAGACTCTCTATTACGATGCTCAATAGTAACCTTTTGATATCTCTAAAAAAACTTTGCAACTCTCAATATAGGAGCTGCAGTCATTGAAAGACCTCCTTTTAGCCTTAAAGCTTCCACCATTGTGATATTGTCCATTCTTACGAGAACATTGCTGCATCCTAGTTTTGTATATTTGAGCCCTTCAAGTAACGCAACAGCTTCTACAGAAACAACGTTGGCCACATGCTCGGGTCAGCCGTGAATGCTGAGACAAAATTTCCACGGTGATCTCTGACTATGGCACCACAAGAACCTGAGAATCTTCCACACAAAAAGATGCATCCACATTAAGTATTTGCTGACTTTCTAAAGTTGGTTATCGATTGTTTGCGTTATGTTCTGTAACAATTCGTCCATAACTATAGCACATTGCTTATATATATCCTCCCATTCATCAACTAATTTCCTGTAGCTCTTTATGACAATCAAGATACGTTTCCTGTAGTATTCTTATCGTTTCCTGTAGTACCATTATTATGACTAGGCCCGCTCAGCTACTCCAATAATGGTGTTGCGGAATGCTGTTAATGGAGAACTGAATGACCAGTCGACTTATATAATGTTCAACCAAACTAATTCCTAGCTACTACAACCCTCTATTCTTTTCTGTGCCCGCGGAGAAGAGAAGACGCACTCCCCGGCCATGGGACAACAAGATCAAGATGTCGTGTGCTACTACAATTACCTCTTTATGGCCACCGTCCTGCTACTCCCTGTCCTCATCGCCATGTTCAAGCCACGCAAGCACGACGGCGAGAACCTTCCCCCGGGGCCATGGCGGCTGCCGGTCATCGGCAGCATGCACCACCTCATCGGAGCACTCCCGCACCACGCCATGCGTGACCTCGCCTGTCGTTATGATGCCCCGCTCATGCTGCTCCGCATCGGGGAGCTCAACGTCATCGTGGCCTCGTCCGCCGTCGCGTCGAGGGAGATCATGAAGACCCACGACGCGGCATTCGCGACGCGGCCACGGACCGCCACCCTCCACGCCATCACGACAGATGACCTCGCCATCTCCCTTGCACCGCACGGCGAGCAGTGGCGCCGCCTCAAAAAGCTATGCGTCACCGAGGTACTCAATGCACGGCAAGTCCGGTCCCTCCGGGGATGCCGCGAGGCCAATGCCGCCGCCCTAGTCTCCTCCATCGTCTCGTCACTATCGTCTTCGTCGGAGCCTGTGAACCTCAGCTCCCTCATCTCCACCCACGTCACCAACTTGGCGGTGCACGCATTGGTCGGGGAGCAGAACGAGGACCTCCGCGCAGAGTTCCTGGAGTGCCTGGACGAGGGCATCAAGCTAGCCTCGGGTTTCAGCCTCGCTGACCTGTTCCCATCGTCGCGCCTTGCACGTGCGTTCAGTAGCTCGATTCGCCGGATGGAGGCATTAAACCACGAGATAAGCCAGGTCATCGGCCGGATCATTGAGGAGCATCGCACGAGGAGGTCGGCCGGCGGCGGTGAGGAAGAAGCCATCGTGGACGTGCTACTGAGGATCCAGAATGACGGTAGCCTCCACACGCCTCTCAATGTCAGAACAATCGGTTCCGTGATTATGGTAAGATCGAACTCGAGACTTCTTCGCTTTGGATCCAGAATGAAGCTAAGCCCCATTTAGCGTTTTTCATTAACTCATGAAAAAATTAACATAAAATGAGGCATCATATATGATATATCACATATGATTGACTTCAGACATGTTCAAGCATAAAAAACAAGGTAAACCTAATCAAGCATTCTAATTCAATAATAGATGTTTGCATCAGTGCATCATAGGAGTATTCTATATAAAATCAGAAGGAAATAATAATAAATTTCAATGGCGCTGTAACGTGATTTCAAAAAGCTAGCTCAAAAAATAGTGGCCGAACCGAAACTTAGCAGCCCTAAGTTTACCAAAATTTAACGCTATAGTAGGAATAGCGGGCTATTAGGTTCATTTTTAATTTAGTGCTGGAAGTGCATAGTTTAGTTGGAGGCTGCTCCAAATGCCATAGTGACGCCTTTTTTTGCAGGATATGTTTTCGGGAGGAAGCGAAACCTCGGTGACAACACTCCAATGGGTGATGGCAGAGCTCATGCGGAGTCCTGCGGCTCTGCGGAGGGTGCAGGCCGAGGTGCGCAGCGCTTTGGCTAGGCAGACCTGCATCAAGGAGGATGCCCTGCAGGAGCTGCGTTATTTGCATCTAGTAATCAGGGAGTCGCTTCGGCTACACCCGGTGTTGCCGCTGCTTCTCCCGCGGGAGTGCCAGGAACCGTGTCGTGTCCTCGGCTATGATGTGCCCAAGGGCGCCATGGTGCTCATCAACGCATGGGCAATCAGGCGGGATGTAGCAAGCTGGGGCGTTGATGCTGAGGAGTTCAGGCCAGAAAGGTTTGAGGAGGCTGGTGATGCAGCGGCGGATTTCAGAGGAACGAACTTCGAGCTTGTGCCATTCGGCGCCGGTAGGAGGATGTGTCCTGGGATCAATAGCGGTCATGCAAATCATGCTAGCGAGCCTGTTGTTCCATTTTGATTGGGAGCTCCCTGGAGGAGGCGCCGATGGTCTAGACATGGCGGAGGAGCTCGGGATGACAGCCAGGAGGAGGAAGGACCTGTGGCTCCATGCCACCGTTCACGTGCCTGCTCCTAATCCATGATATTCAAACATGGCAATGTCTTATATTATAGCCTTTCTTGTCCTCACAGCTAAATAAAATGAGTCGGCGAAATAAGTTCTTAATTTTTCATTATGTAATCCGTGGTCTAAGTTGTTTGTTTATTGTGTGTGTTTGCGCACGCGCGCGCGTGTTTTGCTGTATTGTCAAATACTCCTTCCATAAACTAATATAATAGCGTTTAGATTACTATTTTAGTTATCTAAATACTTTTTTATTAAAACAAAAACTGGATCCAAGCAAATCCATCAAAGGCCAGCACCAACTAAATCCCTCAAGATCCCCTGGAGACACAACCCCACATGCCCTTCGGCGCTATTTTAGTTATCTAAACACTTTTGTATTAGAACAAAAACTGGATCCAAGCAAATCCATCGAAGGCCATCACCAACTAAATCCCTCAAGATCCCCTGGAGACACAACCCCACATGCCCTTCGGCGCTACTAGTTATCTAAACACTTTTGTATTAGAACAAAAACTGGATCCAAGCAAATCCATCAAAGGCCAGCACCAACTAAATCCCTCAAGATCCCCTGGAGACACAACCCCACATGCCCTTCGGCGCTAGTAGTTATCTAAACACTTTTGTATTAGAAGAAAAACTGGATCCAAGCAAATCCATCGAAGTCCAGCACCAACTAAATCCCTCAAGATCCCCTGGAGACACAACCCCACATGCCCTTCGGCGCTACTAGACACATTACCAGGACGGTGCCTACGTAGTGAGAATCTTATTCCATCTTCAGGGAGACGTCGCCTCATCTTGCTGAGGAGGACATAAATCCTAAATAAACTTTTTTTAAATGAAGCAGGATCCCCCCGGCAAGGGCAGGGGTCCATCGTGCCTCCATGGACCTAGGGCCACTGAAGACGATGCAGACCGACGGCGATGACGATTAGAGGTAGAGGATCCCTAAGCTTATTTCTTGGGAGAGGAACTGACGGTTGCGCCGAATAGATGAATATTTAACTTAGTTGTGAAATATGTTGAAAATAAAATGAAGTCGCGAAACCATAGACCATTTTAATTTGACATGTCTCGAATCTCCGGGAAATAATTTTGCTAACTATATCACTAGTACAAGAACCCCCAAATTAGCGGCGTTCCAAAGTGTGCATTGGCCGCTTTTAGGCTGAGCGCCGCCAGTGCAGTGCTGCTTGTAAGTTCATACTAGCAGTGTTTGAGCAGGACGCTTCTAAGCGAAGTGCCAGCAGCATGCCCCTGGAACGCTATTAGTGGGTTCACTTCCAGCAGCGTGTAGAGCGCATGCTGCAAAGTTGGCACAACTCGGTGTCGTTTGTTTGCACTTGACACTGCTAAAGTTGGATAAATCTAGTGACGTCTTGGGTCCACTGTACGCTGCTAGTTTCAGTTTTCGCTAGTGTAGTCCCGGTTCGTAAGGGCTTTTAGTTTCAGTTCCCTAACCGGCACTAAAGGGTGGGGGCTAAAGGCCCTCCACTTTTAGTCCCGGTTTGTCACGGTTCGGGATCAAAGGCCCATCACGTGGCACGAGCCCGCGTCGGGGGCTGGGGGACCTTTAGTACCGGTTGATGTGTTTAGGGATTTACGGTTTTAGGATTTATAATTTATGGTTTATTTTTTCTTTTCGTTTTGTGTTTTTCATTTAATTGTTTTTCATTTCAAACATATTTTACGCTACTGCAGTCATCAAGTGCCATTGGTATTACATACTGTACACGATATATATAATAGAATTTCTCATACGTACAATCATATAATTTCTCGGATGACCACCCCCCTCCACCCCACACACACATAAAAATCCCGCAATTTTCTCTTGAAGTGCTCGTATACGGTCCGTTGGTAGGAGCCCATCTTTATTAAAAAAAAGATCGATATGAATATATTAGTTGTGTGTATATATATTAGATCATGATAAAAAGAATTGTGAATTGTATTTACGTACGTAAATAGTTCTTTTAATTTTGCTCCTTTCTATCATAATGTGAATGTTCTCGCAAACATAGTATGCACACAAATTATTCCCCGATGCCTATCTTATGCACTCTACGAGAATATAATTCATTTAGATAATAATTAAGCAAGCATGATAATGGTGTTGAAACTACAATTAAAGAGATGCACGGACGTAGCTAGTACTACTTAATTACCTTGGGCCGCGCCCATTTTAACTCTTGTTTCCATGGGCCTTGAACTTGTTTGATGAACTTTTGGCAAACACTGCCCGCCAGCAAAGAAAATGAATTAAGGAGTTATTAATTAGTTGATATCAGGAAATGAACTAAAGAGGCCGATATAGTACGATAATGATTGAAATTACCTGCTAAGCATGCCCTTCACGATTGGGTATTCTTTAGGTTCTTCAAATAGTGAGTCCAGTACGTGAACTTTTCCCTCATCAACTTCAATGATTAACAGGATCCAGTGAAAACTGCATGCGCATACGTTTGCATAATTAAGCGGGCATGTGCATAACTCATCAACTACACTTATTAACATATAGTAAGCAAAATATTATTTGTAGTAGAAGACACTAACACTCACCCGAAGTTGTAAGGAAGTAGTATTTCTGGTGGGTATTTAGTCGCACCAAAAACTATAGCAAGCTTTTCTCTGTGTCTTTTTTGTGACGTGGCCATGTTTCTTTATTAACGGTACTTGGGTTAATCAACCCAATGCCATAGCGTCCATCTCCTTTCGTTTCATAAATCTTCATTCTGCATAATACCACAGAAAAGAATATAGTGAGGATAATTACATGTAATGAACGAGCACAGTTAGCTAGAGACTTAAATTACAGAAAGACATCACTTATAGACAATAGCAACTGACGAGAGATTTGTCGAGTGCGTCTTGATTGAATAATGAAACATTTCTTGAAATTCAACCCACAAATCTTTTTCATGGAAGTAATGCTCTGCCTTGACTTTCACCATGATGGCCTCTCGGTCGTTCTTTACTTCTCTTAGGTACCACTCATGCAATATGTACATTCTCGTTGATAGAAGTGAGATCTCCTCAGACTTGACCAGAGGTTGGCCGGGGACATATTTCCATGCTACTTCGTCACCTTGAATCCCGGGGATAGACTCGATCTCTAGGAGTTGATAAACAGTGATACCTGCCTCTTTTGCCATCCTTTTATGGTCGTCGGTTATTACCAGCTGATCGGTGATACTCACATGTGTTTGTACAATGGGCGGGTGGATCGATTGCACTGCATGTTCTCCCATCTGAGGAACAGTTTTCCCGCATTTTTTACCTGCTTGGCTCGAGCTCGAGCTCAACTCCTTCTCTTTTTGTGCACGATATAACTTCTTAATAGAGCGCTCATAGTCTGAGTCCGTTCGCTTCACAGCCTGTTGAGCATTATCAACAAAGTGTTGTATGACTTCCTCGGGTATTTTCTCCTTTGGCGGCAGCGCCAGTTTGGTGCAAAATGGGCCTTCACTTCGGCAGCCACTGTCTCATCGGTTTCCTCGTTAGTCTTCTTGTAGTCAACTTCTTTTTGGCAAGAGGAGAGGCTTTCTTGCTAGGCACTCTCTTCAGCATTGGCGAAGGCTAACGCGCTCGAGATTGATATGGCGGACTTACGTTGACGGGCTCTGTTGGGGAGATAACTACTGAGTGTGAACCGCCCTGGAGGGGCCGGGTTACCCTCGTCCAAGATCAGGGCCCACGGAGGAGGCCCAGAGCCCAGAGGCGAATTAAGGGCCCGTGATGTAAACCGCCTTAGTATTGTAACTTGTGCTGTAAGATTAGAGAGAAGAGACCGAGCCGGACACTTGTATGAGCCGGGTCGGGACTCCGTAGACCGGCCGGGCGTCAACCCGTGTATATAAGGGGCGACCGGCGGCGGTTTAGGGACAGACAATTCGAGGCTTAAGCGAAGCTATTGCTCCCTAGTCGCCAAATCACATCAATCCCATCACAACTAGGCGTAGGCCTTTCCTTCATCGAAGGGGCGAACTAGTATAACTCCGTGTCTTTGTGTCCACCTTAACCCCTCTAAGTTAACCCGTACGATGGCCCTGCGACTAAGTCCTTTCGCGAGGACATCTGCCGTGACAATTCCACGACAGTTGGCGCCCACCGTGGGGCTATCGCACGATGGTTTGATGATCTTAGAGGGCAAGTTCGAAGGACTCGAAGGCTATGCTGTGGGCCGGATGACTAAGAGTCGTCGCGGCAAACTCTACATCGACGATGCGGATTGGGGCCCGAGGCGGCTCGATCGAGTTCGGGTACCGGGTCCCCTTTGGTGGCATACACGTTTTCATCGGCAAGATCGGCGAGCCAGGGCCTGGGCCGGACATCTGCACCGACCCCGTCGAGACGGCTCAGCGGGCGAGGAAGAGTCCCGCCCTGGCTAAACCGGCTGTCAAGCGTGCTTTCGTGGGAGTCGTCCACGGAGACTATGAGGGCGGATCAGCATCTGGCGGCGAAACCGTTGTCTACTCTGGCGACGAGTCATCCGCCGGAGAAACCGAGTCTTTGTACCAGCTGCAAGATGGCCAGATCGGGGGCTGTTCCGACGGAGAGAGTATTCCGGACTCCTTTGATCTACCCAGCCGGGTTGGAATTTTCATGGCCGGTACACAAGCGACGCTTCACTCTTCGACCGCGGCGCCCATCGTCGCCGGTTCAGTAGCGGTGGTGGCAGCCGGGGAAGGAGGCCCTGTGCGCCCGCCGGCTCAAGTTCTATCAGAGTTATTTGACGCATTGGCTGCGCTCATGGCGGAGGCTAACCCGGCGGATCAGGACCTGCACAACGCAGAGATTGCAAGGGTGAAGGAACAGATCGCTAAAGCTAAACGGATCTGGCAGCCACGGACGTGAGGATGGCGCGAGCAGGCGCTTTGGATGCGTGAGCTTATAGGCTCATCTTTGGATCGAGTGCATCACATGAAGTCATGAAAAGGAAATACAGATCCCGTTTGCCTTCAGTTTTCGAGGAAGAGCTCTTCAATACCCCAGGGGCAGGGACCAGTAATCCGCCACCGGTGGTAAACCGGCCGGAAGCACCTGGGATGGCCGCGCCGGTTCAACCTCGCGTGATAGATCAGCCTCGCCATCATACCGCGCGCCCAGACTGTCAGACACCTCCGGGTCACTACTCCAACCCGATGGACAACCTTGTCGCGGCTGCGGCACGATTGGAGGCGATTCCGATCGAGGGCGATTCACCACAGGCGGTAGAAACACGCCGGGTCAAGGAGCTCCTCAGGACGGCCCTGGCTCAGCAGGAAGCGTATTCATACAGTCGGGACCGGATCCACTCCACCCCCCGCCCCAGCCGGAGTTATAGCCGGCGCGCAGATGAACCGGCCGTGTCAAGCAACGCGCAGCGCGGTCCGCCTCGAGGCAACAACCCGGTCGGTGGCTTCGAAGACGCTCAAGTGGTGGTGGACCGGGCCAGGGCACGTAGGGAGGCCGAGTTAACAGCACAACATGAGGACCATCAGCACGCGCCGGTTCATCCGACCATCTTCGAACCGGGGGTCACGACCGGCTCATTGGGGGTGCCTTGCCTCGTCCCCGCTTTACGCAATGTGCGTTTGCCCAAGGACTTCAAAGGGCCACGCAAGGTGCCCAATTATACCGCCGATTTGGCTCCAGAAGCGTGGATAGAAAGCTATGAGATGGCCATGGAGATGCTGGATGTGGACAAAGCTGCGTGTGCGAAGTATTTCACCATGATGTTGGAAGGTACGGCCCGTACATGGTTGAAAAATTTGCCACCCAACTCAGTTAGTTCGTGGACTCAGTTACGGACCCGCTTCATTCAAAATTTCAAAGACACCTGTAAACAGCCCATGTCTGTGGTGGATTTGGCGGCTTGTGTCTAGGCAGAGGGAGAATCTACAACACATTGGGTGCGCCGCGTTTCGAAGGTTTTACATTCATCAGACCGGATCAACCCTGATTCCGCTATTTTAACCCTAGAAGCCAACTGCCGGTTTGAACCGTTGAAGTTAAAGCTGGGTCGCATGAAGCGTTTTTGCAATGACATGGGCACGCTCATGGGCATTTTGGTAAAGTATGCTGATTCTGATAGTACCAAGGATCCCGAGTCTGAGGATGACGAAGTAGGGAAGGGAAAGCAGAATAGCAACTCAGAGGCCAGCAGCACCATTCGGCGGGCAATGGGGAAACAAGCGTAAGGATAACGGTAACATGGGCTTCGTAGCCAACACCAACGCGCAGGACAAGGGTCAGCGGCGCAAAGGTAGGCAGTCAAACCGGGGCGGTGCACAAGGTCACAATCCGGAGCATTTGAATTACCTATTGAATCAACCTTGTCCGAAGCATGGGACGAAGGAGACACCGGTGAACCACCTCTGGAAAGATTGTTATATTATGCAGGAGTTCAAAAATTCTAATGCTTTCGGTATGATCAAGGGCCGGCGGCGGTTCGTGGTCCGCCCGGT
Organism: Aegilops longissima; assembly: GCA_021605205.1. Lineage (NCBI taxonomy): Eukaryota > Viridiplantae > Streptophyta > Magnoliopsida > Poales > Poaceae > Aegilops > Aegilops longissima. The sequence continues at coordinate 734,476,197 of CM038679.1, forward strand.
TACGGTGGAGGAAATTCGGCCCAGGGTTGGTGGTAATCCGGCGGCAAGGCAATCGAACAATCGTAACAATCGAACAATCAGAACCAAGGGGTTATAATCAACAACAGCAGCGATCGGGTTACCAAAGTAATCCAAAGCAGTTGAGCAGTGGGCGATACCATATCTTTACCACCAGCTTGGACAGACGAGACCGAAAACTTCAGAAGCGGGCGGTCAGTGTTGTTGAACCGGCCGCGCCGCATTACCTGCGCTGGTCAGAGCAGCCTATTGTATGGAGTAGAGAGGATCATCCTCCCCGGGTTTACAATCCGGGTCAGCTAGCCCTAGTAGTGGCACCTCAGGTGGGAGGATACAAGTTCACTAAAGTGCTTATGGATGGAGGAAGCAGCATCAACATCCTGTACTACGAGACCTTCCGACGTATGGGGTTGACGGATAGGCATCTCAGGCCGTCCAGCACAGTATTTCACGGTGTGGTGCCCGGCAAGTCTGCGTACCCGGTCGGTAAGATAGCTCTGGAGGTAGCTTTTGGAGATGAACATGACTCCAGATCGGAAACATTGACGTTTGAGGTGGTGAAAATCCAAAGCCCTTACCACGCCCTGTTTGGGCGGCTGGCTTATGCTAAGTTTATGGCACGGCCTTGTTATATTTATTTGCAGCTGAAAATGCCGGGTCACAAAGGGACGATAACGGTTCACGGCAGCCGCCGGATTGCGTTGGAATGCGAGGAAGGTGATGCGACTTGTGCGGAGTCGGTTTGTGCCACCAAGGAGTTAAAGTATTATAAAGACAATGTTGATCCGGCGGATATGACCCCGTTGAAAAAGCCAACTACAGAGCACGATCCGGATTTGAAGTTTAAATCGGCGGCTGAGACTAAACTTGTTGATTTTGTGCCCGGCGATTCGTCCAAGCAGTTCACCATCAGTTCTAACTTGGATCCTAAATAGGAAAGCGCGCTCATCGAGTTCATCCGTGAGAATCGGGACATTTTTGCATGGAAGGCTTCTGACATGCCAGGTGTACCGAGGGAACTCGCTGAGCACACTCTTAATGTTGATCCCAAGTACAGACCGGTAAAGCAGTTTCTACGCCGGTTCAATGAGGAAAGGCGCAAGGCCATTGGAGAGGAGGTTGCCAGGTTCTTAGCGGCAGGATTTATCGTTGAAGTTTTCCATCCAGAGTGGCTTGCTAATCCGGTGTTGGTCCTTAAGAAGAATGGCACTTGGCGCATGTGCGTGGATTATACAGATCTTAACAAGGCTTGTCCAGCAGATCCTTTCGCCCTCCCCGCATTGATCAGATTATTGATGCTACGGCGGGTTGTGGCGTTGAGCTTCTTGGATGCATATTCCGGATATCATCAGATTAAGATGGCGGTTAAGGACCAGGAGAAGACGGCGTTTATCACCCCTTTGGAGCCTTCGCTATGTATCTATGCCTTTTGGGCTCAAGAGCGCCCAAGCAACTTATCAACGTTGCATGCAAATTGCTTGCATAAACAGATCGGCCGTAATGTGCATGCTTATGTGGATGATATTGTGGTTAAGTCAAGGAGAAGGAAACACTGATTGAGGATTTGAGAGAAACCTTTGACAACTTGCGGGTGCACAAGATGATGCTTAACCCGCCAAGTGTGTTTTTGGTGTTCCGCAGGCAAGTTATTGGGTTTCCTTGTGTCCAACAGGGGGATTGAAGCTAATCCGGAGAAGATTACAACTATCACCTCTCTGGCTAAGCCAAAGTGTATCAATGATGTCCAACGTTTGGCGGGTCGGATTGCTGCGCTAAGCCGGTTTATCAGCCGCCTAGGAGAGAAGGCCATTCCCTTGTACGAGATGCTGAAGAAGACGGATCAGTTCGGAGTTCAGCCGCTGATGAAGCATTGGAGGACTTAAAGCGGCAGTTGGCCAACCCGCCTGTTCTCGCCGCTCCCATTGACAAGGAGCCGCTCCTGTTATATGTTGCTGCTAATGCCAGGGCAGTCAGCGTAGCCATTGTGGTGGAGCGGAAGGAGGCAGGGAAGGAGTATCCGGTTCAACGGCCGGTTTATTACATCAGCGAGGTCCTCATTGAGTCTAAACAAAGATATCCGCATTGGCAGAAGCTGGTATATGGAGTTTTTATGGCAAGCCGGAAGCTGAAGCAATATTTCCAAGGGCACCCCATCACAGTGGTCAGTTCAGCTCCTTTGGGCGATATCATACAGAACCGGGAAGCGACTGGCCGGATTGCTAAGTGGGCTATAGAACTTGGGCCACACGGTTTAAGGTATGTGCCTCGGACGGCAGTAAAGTCTCAGGCACTTGTGGATTTCATTAACGATTGGACAGAGTTGCAAGCGCCTGAGGAAAAGCCGGATCATACCTATTGGACCATCCACTTTGATGGGTCCAGGCAATTGGAGGGCTCGGGGGCTGGAGTCGTATTAACTTCCCCACGAGGTGACAAGTTCTGTTACGTTCTTCGCTTAATGTTCCCCTGTACTAACAATGAAGCTGAGTATGAGGCTCTGCTACATGGTCTCCGGATGGCTAAGGAGATGAATCTAAGCCGGGTTAAGTGTTTTGGTGACTCGGACTTGGTGGCCCAGCAAGTATCAGGTACTTGGGATTCCAAAGATCCACTCATGGCTGCGTACCGTCGGGAGGTGGATATTGTTGCAGGACATTTTAAAGGATATCAGGTGGACCATGTGGACCGTCGGAAGAACGAAGCGGCGGATGCTCTAAGCCGGCTGGGCTCTCAACGTAAACCGGTCCCGCCCAATGTCTTCCTTGATGTACTGCACAATCCGTCGATTAAGCTTCTGATGAAGTTGATTTGGCTATTCCTGATCCGGAGGCTCGGTTGGTGGCGACCTTGCATGTCATTCGGATTGGGCGCTCCCTTATTTGGCATACATGAACCGGGGCGAGTTACCAGAAGATGAGACGTTGGCCCGGCAGATTGTTCGGCGGTCTAAGTCTATGACCATACATAAGGGCGAGTTGCATCATTGCAGCGTGTCTGGGGCATTTCAGCGTTGTGTGTCCCCTGAAGAAGGCCGTGAGATACTGCGTGAGATCCATGAAGGGGATTGTGGTCACCACGCCGGTTCAAAGTCCTTGGTGGCCAAAGCGTTCCGCCACGGTTTCTATTGGTTGACTGCCCATGCTGATGCAGAGGAGCTGGTCAGGCGATGTGATGGTTGCCAAAAGTTTTCCAGACGTGCTCATGTACCGGCCCAAGAATTGAGGATGATTCCAATTACTTGGCCGTTTGCGACTTGGGGGCTGGATATGGTTGGACCTTTCAAAAGGTCCAAGGACAAAAAGACCCACCTGTTGGTGGCGGTTGATAAATTTACAAAGTGGGTAGAGGCAGAACCTGTTAGCAAGTGTGATGCGGCCACGGCGGTTCAGTTCATCAAAAAGGTGATTTTCCGGTTTGGGTTTCCACACAGCATCATCACGGACAATGGCACTAATTTGTCCAAGGGAGCCATGAAGGAGTTTTGTGAGCGAGCACATCCGGCTTGATGTTTCTTCAGTGGCCCACCCGCAGTCCAATGGTCAAGCGGAACGAGCTAATCAGGAGATCTTGAGAGGTATTAAACCCCGGCTTATGGTCCCTTTGGAGAGGACGCCGGGTTGTTGGGTAGAAGAGCTACTATCTGTGATATGGAGTATCAATACTACCCCTAACAGATCCACTGGATACACACCGTTCTTTATGGTCTATGGGCGGGCGGTCCTCCCTGCGATATCCGTCATGACTCGCCCGCGTGGCGGCTTATGTTGAGGCCGATAGTGAGGCAGCACGGCAGGGCGATTTGGATCGGCTGGATGAAGAGCGAGATATGGCGGCTGCTCGTTCGGCGATTTACCAGCAGGATCTTCGTCGGTATCACGATCGGTGAGTTAGAACAAGAACCTTTCGGGAGGGAGACTTGGTGCTTGGCTCATTCAAGACCGACGGATATGCACAAGCTATCCCCACCTTGGGAAGGGCCCTTTGTGGTCAGCAAGAATCTGTACAACGGGTCATACTATCGATCGATGTTCGAGGCGAAAAGACTCACGACGCGTCGAAGAGGAGACCAACGAGCCATGGAACATAGCTCATCTTGACCTTATTATACGAGCCATCGGCTCCACTTATGTACATATTAAGACAATGTATATATTATGAATAAAAGCAATAAACCGGATCCTCGGCTAAAGCGGGATATCCGTTCTGTAAATAGTCCGGTTTGGGTACATGGAGATGTTGTTGCAAAGCGGCCTCGGTTTAACCCTTGGTCTTGCTTTTGAAGTTTTGTCACTTGGGGGCTTGGTGGTGTCGAACCAATGCTACACCTTTTGATGGGCGAAAGCCACCGGATCACAGGGACATGGTCACGTCTGAACCGATCCGCCTCTTGGTCGGCCTAAGGCCATAGAATCACTTGGGGCTTGGTGAACCCGAACCATTGCCATGCCACTTGATCGGCATAATGCCACGATTTCAGTTGGGGACTGGCTGCCTTGAACCATCGCTACACCTTATGGGGAGCTTGGTCTGTCCGACCATGGTAACACCATCGATCGGGCTCGATACAGCCTCTTCTTGCAAATGGTTTTATCATTGCCTTTGCTTCCATGTGGTTTTCGTACCAGTTATTTGAGCTTTATTTGCCTTCTTAAACCGACAACCTTTTTAAGCGGATTCAAGTTGTCGATTAACGAATTCAGTCCATTTTTAAACGGCGATTTTGTTTGGTTTGATTTTTTGATTAACATCCCATTATGGGGTAACAGGGGGCTTGTCATGCCCGACACGGTTTACACGGTAAACCGGCATGCTAAGCACAGGAGTTGGTTTCTCCTTTGACGGTAATGGTTTACACAACCTCCGCCTCAAGATTGGCTAGGCCAACTGCACGCCCGACGCTGGCAGGTATTTTTGTATCATAACATTTGATCATATGCCTTAATATTTTCTTATATAAATATATAGCGTCACAAGCCGGCTGGCGTCACAAGCCGCCGTGGCGGTTTAAAGAATTTGTGATTGCAGGCGAACTAAGTTGACGGTTTATCAATCCACAGTACCAGTGCCACCATGCAACGGATACAGACTGAGGTCATAAAGGCATTGTTCAAAACAAAGTGCTGACTATCCTATTACAAAGCCTTCCAAGGCCCGGCGTTTCGCGTGGTGTTATGACTAGCAGTTCCGGAGGCGCCACCCGGCTTGACGGATTAGGCTTCTTCGCCAGGTTGACGTGAGGTAGAGGGGGCACCTGGCGTCGGTTCAACTTCTTCGTCTTCATCACCCAAAGCCCGGAAGTCATTGGTGGACCAGTCAATCCGGGTTAAGGCCTGAAAGACAGCCTCCTCACTTGTAAGCTCAGCCGGATCAACGTCAGGGGCATAAGTGTGCTTACGGATTGGGGGAACAAGGCTCTGCACTTCAGGAATGACAAACTCCACCCGCTTGTTGTTTGCGTCATAAAAAGAGCGGTGAACCGCCAGGTTGGCTTCGGCTGCCAGTTGAATCGCCAGTGGACGCATCTCCTTTGTTATCCGTTTGAGCGTCGTTATCAAAAGCTTCACCGTTCTCTTGGCGCTAGAAACCCTTGGCTATGTCGGCGGATCAAGATCTGCTATCACGCCTTGGCGTGAGTCGAGCGATGAGGGTGCCAGCCGGGCGCGGATCGCTTCAACTCTTCAAGCTGCCCCGGAACCATGGACAGCCGGTCCAGTGTATCTCTGATCAGGGACGGAGCCGTGTTGTCGTATGATGTGGCACATATGACTCGCTGGGCGCCGGTATACAGCTGCTCAATCAGCGTATAAGCGGCCTTGAGTTTCTTCCGCACATCAGAGCCCATATGAGCAATACGCTTGCCTGCACCGGTTTCAGATAGCTTGGGTTAAACCGGCGGAAATATCAAAATAGAGATAATCAGTGCAAATTTTCTTACCAAAGATGGCAGAGGTCATGGCATGCACTTGGCGCTTGAGTCCGGTAAGCTCTCCAGTCACCGGTTTAAGAGCTGCTTCAGCTTCTTCCGCCCGTTTTTTCAAACCGGCCTTCTCGGTGTCCCAGATTGGCCCGTTCGGTTTATACCACTCCTTCACTGTTCCATAGTGGCCAAGGCAGTTTTCAATTCGTCCTTGGCCTTGGTGGTTTCTGCTTGTTGAGTTTCCAGATTGGCTCGAAGGTCCTTGAGTTGCACGGTTTGCTGGTATATTTCATTCTGATAACAAAGGGAGCACGTTAGTTGTTTCATTATAAAGTCCCAAGCTCAATATAAATATTCAACTTGGTACTTGGGGGCTAATGGCTAGTTGATCTCAGTTTACTATGAGGTTACAGAAATTAAGTCCCGGTTTAACTTTGCTAAGTTGAACCGACCCTTGGGGGCTACAATACTGCAGTTTAAAGCGTATGTTTTTTATGCAAAGTTAAGTCCCGGTTTAACTATGCTAAGTTGAACCGACCCTTGGGGGCTACTATACAGCCAAAGTACAAGAAAGGCATAACTCATTACCTCATAACGGTCCTTCATACGGTTTACCAGACCGGCTTCAAAGTCGCGGTTGGCATAGAGCCGGTTCAGAAACCCGGAGTGAAGTTCTTGGGCAGAGAAGTTGTCATAAGCTGACAGATCAGTTTTCCCCTTATCTTTACTCATAGTGGCAGACTCGTCCTTGGCGCTGTGTTTTGCTAAAGCGACCGGTTGACCAGGAGTGGTGTAGCCAGTGCCCGTCACAATAACATCATCATTTTTGACTGGGCTGGCCGGATTGGCGGTCTTCTTTGGGCTTGGTGCCTTCATATTCTGGCTCGGCGGTTCAACGATTCGACCCGCTCTGTGGGCTGACTTCGGTGGAGCAGGATGCGAGGTTTCCACTTGGGCCTCCGGTTCAGTTTCTGGCGGATCAGCAATGTCGTCTCGGTACAACTCGCCAGAGCTATTTTTGGCGACTTCAGGATTTTCATGGGTTCGCTCTGGGGTCTTTTCCGGATCAACATCCGCAGTAGGATCAAGGGTTTTCGCTTTCTTACTCAGGCGAGCCTTGGTGCTGCATTATTCAGAATTGGATTAAGACAAATCGACCAAGACAATTGTAAACCGAATTGGCGGACAGCAGTTGCGTACCCTGCAGCAACTTTAAGCGGAGGCAGTTGCGTAGTGGATGAACCGCCAGAAGAGTTGGAAGAGGCCTGATAATTCGGGTCAGACGGATTGAGAGGACATCGGAAGAAACCTTTTAAGGGATAACGCTTTTCAGGAGAACAAGTCACCTCTGGATGACGCTTCCGGGTTGGTGTGTCCGGTAAACCGGATGAGGTAATCCGTTGGCCCTTGTGCCAAGTAAATGGGCGCTCTTCAGCCTGCTGTGTCTTCAAGGAAAGGTTTGGATTCAAGTAAGCACAGGAATGATATTTTTTCACTTTCCGGACGGCGCGACGAATTCTTTTAACCGGCGCAAGGTCGGATTCGGAAGAAAGAATGATTACCTCAACAGGGTCGGCATGACTGGCTTCAGCATCATCCTGGGAGGTAAAATTGTCAGTAAAAGGAATACAAAGGGACAAATCATAAGCAAGAAGAAACACAAAGCGGAAAGCCGGTTTACGGCGGCTCCCTCGTAAGAATATCAAGTTTTACCTCAGCTTCTGATTCTTCGTCCTCCGGCGGATCAGAGGACTCGGCGGTTTTCTTCTTGCCTGCCTTCTTGGTGGCCTTGGACTTTACGGCGCCGAGCGGTTTGATACGCTTCAAAGGGCTGTCAGCTGAGAAGTAACAAGGATTAATGTATATCAACAAAGTATCAAGGGCCCAAAAGCGGGAGTAGAGCTTTACCGCGGCGGTTTGTTGGCAACACAGAATGGAGCCAACCGGTTAGGCTCTGAGACGGAGATCGGTTCATCAAGCATCTTCTTTACAATCTCTGTGACCTCAAGTTCAGTTATGGGCAACTCGTGACGTCTTTGAGGGTCTTTGAGGCTGCCAGTGTACTCGTGCATCAATCCGGGCCGGCGGCTTAGTGGCAAGACGCCCCAAGAAACCCAACACCGCACAAGGTCCACACTGGTTAAGCCATTGGCCATTAGAGCCCGGAGCTTGATAATTTGAGGCGCGAAGTTCTTCCTTTCCGCGGCGGTTAAGCGTAAAGGCAGTGGATGATGGTTGCTGAGCCGGTGAGGACGGTAACCCGGAAAAGGATTCTCGTTGGCAGGAGCAGTGTTCGGGCAGTAGAACCAGGTTTGGTTCCAATCTTTTGGATGGCTGTGGTGTTTGGCGTGAGGAAAGTCCACTTCCTTCCTCTTCGGATTGAAACGCCGCCCAGCTACGTGTTGGGACCATCGAGAAAATTCTGTCTGACGGTTCAAGTGGAAGAAATCCGGAACAGCTCCACAGATGGTTCTTCTTGAAGATAGACTTCACGAAGACTTGAAAATTGCATATGTTTGACACGAGTTCGGGCCAATATCCTGCGGATGGAGTTTAAAACTTGCAAGGACGTCCCGGAAGAATTTTGAACCGGGCGGGCAGAATCCCCGGTCTAAGTGCTGCATAAACACAATTACTTCTCCTTCTTGAGGCTCGGGGGGGCATTCGCCATCCGGAACACGCCAGTGGAGGACATTTTTTGGAGCCAAGGCGCCAGTGGTGACGTAGCCGTTAAGTTGCGTTTCAGTGATCTTGGACTGGACCCAATTGCAAGCTGAGAATTGAGGGGCCATTCCGGAAGACTAAACTGCGAAAGAAAAGGAAAAACGGTTCACCGTTAAAAGGTTCAGGCACATTATACAATGTTAAACCGGCAATTTGGCGGCTAGCTTTCAATTCCGGTTTAACTGAGGACTAATAGAGTGAGGATTAGCTATCAAAAGTCAAACCGCCAAAAGAGACAGAACTGAAAAATCTACTAAGTGTGGACAGAAACAGTTTTCACATGCGAATGGAAATAATCTAGATCTACTGAAGTTTCAGTAAGAAAAACTTCTACGACCTATGCAAGCCTCGTAAAGAGCAGGAAGGTTCGGGCGTGCTAAACTAGAGGATCTGAGCAAAAAGGAAAAGATGCATAAAGAGTCAAACTGATGGCGGGGCAGTCACCCGCACAGGATGTATGGTACGGTTGAGTTATGCGGCCATGGCAGAGCAGGTATGAAGAAACTGATATGAACGCCTATGAACTACGAGATGAACAGGATCTTCAGATGGGATCTAGGGCTTGAAAGGGACCTTACCTGATGAGCAAAACCGCGGAGGAGCGCCGAGAACTTCTGATACGATCAGGGTGATGCAGCGGCCCGGCGTTGACGCGGCGATTGGAAGGTCGGAGGAGGCGGCGGAGCTTCAGGGCTGGGCGTCGCGAGAAGGAGAAGAAGAAGAAGAGAAAGGGGCCTGCCGGTCTATTTATAAGGGACCGGAGCAATTAACAGGCGCGAGAATCGAGGAGTCAAAAGCGGCGGACGGCGCAGCGGTCGCCTCGATTTCCGGGATAGCATTAAAGGAAGGGAATCTTACTGTTTGGATTTCTTTATTAAAGATGACGCGTCGGCGCCTTGACACGGGATCGGAGGATGACGTCACGGCGGTTCAAGCAGATGGCGGTTTACGAAATATGAAGGGAGATCAAGAGTTTCCTGAAGATGTTGAAGATTAACATGAACCGGTTCAAGTCAATCTGGGGCCTAATGTTGGGGAGATAACTACTGAGTGTGAACCGCCCTGGAGGGGCCGGGTTACCCTCGTCCAAGATCAGGGCCCACGGAGGAGGCCCAGAGCCCAGAGGCGAATTAAGGGTCCGTGATGTAAACCGCCTTAGTATTGTAACTTGTGCTGTAAGATTAGAGAGAAGAGACCGAGCCGGACACTTGTATGAGCCGGGTCGGGACTCCGTAGACCGGCCGGGCGTCAACCCGTGTATATAAGGGGACGACCCGGCGGCGGTTTAGGGGACAGACAATTCGAGGCTTAGGCGAAGCTATTGCTCCCTAGTCGCCGAAATCACATCAATCCCATCACAACTAGACGTAGGCCTTTCCTTCATCGAAGGGGCCGAACTAGTAGAACTCCCGTGTCTTTGTGTCCGCCTTAACCCCTCTAAGTTAACCCGTTCGATGGCCCTGCGACTAAGTCCTTTCGCGAGGACATCTGCCGTGACAATTCCAAGACAGGCTCCGTCTCGGGGTGGAGCGGTGGAGTCGGCTGACGCGGTGGCAGATTAGCGCCGTGCTCCGTCTCGGGTTTGGGCAGTGGAGTTGTTGGGGATCGTTGCAGAAATTAAAATTTTCTACGCATCACCAAGATCAATCTATGGAGTAACTAGCAACGAGAGAGAGGGGAGTTCATCTTCATACCCTTGAAGATCGCGAGTCGGAAGCGTTGCAAGAACGTGGATGAAGGAGTCGTACTCGAAGCGATTCATATCGCGGTGGACTCCGATCTAAGCGTCGAACAACGGCACCTCCGCGTTCAACACACGGTGCAGCCCGGTGACGTCTCCCGCGCCTTGATCCAGCAAGGAGGAAGGAGAGGTTGAGGAAGAGGGCTCCAGCAGCAGCACGACGGTGTGGTGGTGATGGAGCGGCAGTTCTCCAGCAGGGCTTCGCCAAGCTCTTGCGTAGGAGGAGAGGTGTTGGGGAGGGGAGGGGCTGCGCCTTGGATGTGTCCGTGCAGCCCTCCCATCGCCCCTCTATTTATAGGGAGAAGGGGGAAGGGGGCCGGCCCCCTCTAGATGAGATCTAGAGGGGGGCCAGGGGGGGCTTGCCCCCAAGCAAGGCGCCCCTTTAGGTTCCCCCAACCCTAGGCGCATGGGCCCAAGGGGGTTGGCTCCCAGCCCTCCAAGGGGCTGGTTCCCTTCCCTCTACAGCCCATGAGGCCCTCCAGGACAGGTGGCCCCTCCCGGTGGACCCCCGGAACCCCTCCGGTGGCCCCGGTACAATACCGGTATGCCCCCGAATATTTCCGGTGACCGTATGACAACTTCACATATATAAATCTTCACCTCCGAACCATTTCGGAACTCCTCGTGACGTCCGGGATCTCATCCGGGACTCTGAACAACATTCGGTAATCACATACAAATCTTCCTAATAACCCTAGCGTCATCAAACCTTAAGTGTGTAGACCCTACGGGTTCGGGAATCATGCAGACATGACCGAGACAGCTCTCCGGCCAATAACCAACAACAGGATCTGGATACCCATGTTGGCTCCCACATGTTCCACGATGATCTTATCGGATGAACCACGATGTCGAGGATTCAAGCAATCCCGTATACAATTCCCTTTGTCAATCGGTACGTTACTTGCCCGACATTCGATCGTCAGTATCCCAATACCTTGTTCAATCTCGTTACCGGCAAGTCACTTTACTCGATCCGTAATGCATGATCCCGTGACCAACCACTTGGTCACTTTGAGCTCATTATGATGATGCATTACCGAGTGGGCCTAGAGATACCTCTCCGTAGGGATGAAAACGGCGTGGAAACGGACGGAACTGGTCGCTATCATATTTGTTTTCATATTTTTTTACAGAAGCGGAAACGAATACAGAAACCCCGGAAACGAATACGGAAACAGATACTACCGGAAACAAACACGGAGCGAATACAGAGCAGACACGGAAACAAAACTGTATGTTGACCGGAACTTAAACCCCCTTGAATCATAGAGAAATACAGACAAAAAACAAACAAATTGATGGAATTCTTAACATGGCTACAAATTAATATGGTTGTGCCGGTAACATATGGTAGTATTGTAGTAGTACATGACAATTCCGTATATAGTCTAGCTGAGTATGTGTGTGGTAGTAAAAGTTGGTACTCAAATGATACAGTCTGCTCATTCTACTCATTGTGTGTTCTTTGGTAGTTGGCTACAAAGTAGCCATCAGGCTATAGTAAAAACAGAAATTCCATATTAACGGAAATGGGAAGTTCCGTTTCCACATTTGTTCCACCGGAAAACACCATTCCATTTTTGTTTCCGTTTCCGCGTAAAAAATTCCATTTCCATTTTCATTTTGCAAATTTCCATTTCCGTTTTCATATTTTTTCTCCGTTTCCATTTTTTCTCCAGAAAAGTAGAAACTTTCCACTCCATTTTCATCCCTACCTATCCTTCATACGGAGTGACAAATCCCAGTCTCGATTCGTGCTAACCCAACAGACACTTTCGGAGATACCTGTAGAGTATCTTTATAGTCACCCAGTTACGTTGTGACGTTTGGCACACCCAAAGCACTCCTACGGTATCCGGAAGTTACACAATCTCATGGTCTAAGGAAATGATACTTGACATTAGAAAAGCTCTAGCAAACGAACTACACGATCTTGTGCTATGCTTAGGATTGAGTCTTGTCCATCACACCATTCTCCTAATGATGTGATCCCGTTATCAACCATGACCATCTGTTCATCAACGAGCTAGTCAACTAGAGGTTCACTAGGGACATGGTGTGGTCTATGTATTCACACATGTATTACGGTTTCCGATCAATACAATTATAGCATGAACAATAGACAATTATCATGAACAAGGAAATATAATAATAACCATTTTATTATTGCCTCTAGGGCATATTTCCAATAGTCTCCCACTTGCACTAGAGTCGATAGTCTAGTTACATTGTGATGAATCGAACACCCGAGCTTCATGTGGCACCCTTAAGGACTCCATCTTGCGCGGCCTTGGCGAGCCGTCGTACAAGGAGCTACTGGCCATTGAAGACCACTCGGAGGGGTAACTTGTTCTATAGGCGGGGTGCTTCACCGAGAGCCATGAGTATTTGAATGGTGTCTCCTAGGATCTTAACACAAAGAATGGAGGACACATAGTCTGAAAATGGGGCATGAACAAATTCTTTGTCAAGATCAAATTTTATGATACGGGTGTCCCTAACTAGGAATATGTCCCGTTCACAACTCAATTTGGCTGCCACATGTTTTTTATTTGTCTGATTGTCCAACATGGCTTTGGTTTGACTACAACAGTGACAGGAAGAGGAACAGACAATCATTGAAGTGGTCCTAAAACTTCATCACAGCATCAGTAATGAACAGCCCACTTGGTAGATCAACATGGCGTTCCTCGACACTTTCGCCGACAATAGGGAATAACTTTCAAGAGCATCTTTATAACTCAACCTGACTCAACATAAATCCTAGCCTACTTCCAAAAGTTTCACTCAACTTTTATCATAGAATTTTATCATTGATAGCTTTGAGGTGTTCATTTCTTCTTATCTAAGGCATACTATTAGTTTGGATAGCTTTGAGGTTGTTAGTTTGTTGATCCCATGCAAAGAATGGAGGACTGCAACGCAAAAAACTTGATGGTGTCTCCTAGGATCTTAACACAAAGAATGGAGGACACAGAGTCTGAAAATGGGGCATGAACAAATTTTTTGTCAAGAACAAATTTTATGTGAAAATCATGGGTAGGCCTGAGATGTCTGGGGCTATCAAGGAGGTTGTTCTTCAGCCAGCACCAGCAGAGAAACCACATGTACATTTATCACAGAACATAAGAAATATTCTGAAATGCTCATTGCACCTTGTTGATAACACTGATATAAGAAGCCTTCTTTTTATGACTTTTAGCTTGAACACGGCTTCAGATGCAGTCCTTTTGCTATGCATTCGCTTGTCCAGGGTCTAATCGAACAACACTGGTCCTTTGTCCATGAGACGTGGCAACCAAACACGGGGGAGTGTCAAGATGTTTCCAAACCCCATTTCATAGACAAAAGGACATGTTTTGTTCGCTTAGGCCCTGGGCAAGCGAATGCATAGGAAAAGGATTGCATATGAAGCCACGTTCAAGTTGAAAGTCACAAAAAGAACGCTTCTTATATCAGTGTTATCAACAAGGTGCAATGAGCATTTCACCTTGATATTTCTTCTATTCTGTGATAAATGTACATTTGGTTTCTCTGCTGGTGCTGGCTGGAGAACAACCTCTTTGATAGCCCCATGAGTTTGGCAAGGGGGTACAATAGTGATCCAGAAGTAGATCACTGGACACCGGTCAAAATTATCCTTTATAACATGTTAAATTTGGAGTCTGGAATTATCCTTTATATTCAAATTTGTTTCCGAAAATTGGGTGTATCCCAATAGACAAGTAGTTTTAAGAAAATAATCAACTGATTAGTAATTTTATTGACAATCAGTAATTTCGGTGAAAATTAATCATTTTAACGTGTCATCATTATTGGGAACACATGCACATGTGACACATGATTGTCGTCAGCTCGTGCCGTAAGGTGTTGGTTTGTTTCAGCTACAAATCTGTGAAAGTTGACAAAGGCCTCCATCCCAGTCAACTTAGTAGGCCCACAAGTCAGCCTCCCACCAAGGTTGGTCCCAGCTAGCAGGTGGTTTTCATTTTTTTTGTGCGTAATAAGGAGGCACTTCCGGTGGGTCTAAGCTGACAGCAGGGGGAACGTTTTTTTCGTGAAATATGGTGGCCCGACCTGTGGGTCCCAGCAGTCAGGGGGAAACATTTTTTTCGCGAAATACTGGTGGCCCGTCCAGTGGGTCCCAGCTGTCAGGTGGAGGAATAATTATTTTCCGCGTAATAAGGAGGCACTTCCTTGCGGCTGCCGTGGACCCAGCTGTCAGCCTCTCCACCTACAGTACTCTTCCGATGGAAGTTGGTCGTTGACCACATTGACCACGCCGCGCCGAGAGCACCACGGCGGTGGACGACGACGAGGCCTAGGAAGGGGACGACGCGGAGCCGGAGAAGACGCGGCAGTGGAATCCCGTGCGGAGAGGAGTACGAGAGTTCACCGGTTCGGCTGCGGTGTGAGGCTGCCGTCCCCGCAGAATAACAGGGGGTGTGGGTGAGTAGAGGGATGCCCTGGCCAGCGATAGGAGTAGTAGGGGGCGCTGAGGCCTTCGCCGCATCGCAGCCGGCCACGGGAGGCAGGAGCATGAGGCACGACCGACGCTGGTTTGGGCGGCTGGAGTAAGAAGACCAGAGGTTGAAGAAGCACTACGGCCGTTGGATGGACATTGTGCATTCGCTTGCCCAGGGCCTAAGCGAACAAAACATGTCCTTTTGTCTATGAAATGGGGTTTGGAAACATCTTGAGACTCCCCGTGTTTGGTTGCCACGTCTCTTGGTTACCCATTTGCTGAGCAAGGTGGGCTGCAAGCAGGGGACACATACCATTGGCTTGGTCACTTTGAGCATAAAATCTTTGATATGGAAGATAGTTGGCCTTCCAGCAAGACCAACAAAGGTGTCTTTTTGGACTGCTTTGTCGACTGTCGAGAAATGCTATGTTTGATCTGCCAAGTGGGTTGTTCATTACGGATGCCGCGATGAAGTTTTAGGACCACTTCAATGATAAGAGACTTATAACTGACATAAATAGAAGAAATGTTTATTATAATCAAACTTGTTTCAAAAAACTGAGTGTATCACAATAAACTTGTAATTTTAACAAAATAATCAACTGATCAGTATTTTAGTGACAATCAGCGTTCTTTTTGTGACTTTCAACTTGAACGTGGCTTCATATGCAATCCTTTTAGTAAAAAAGTGCATGCTATAGAAGAAATCAATGTTTTGAGTGGAAAGATGGATGAACTTATGAAGATGTTTGCTACAAAAAATACTCCTCTTGATCCCAATGATATGCCTTTGTCTTCCTTGATTGAGAATAATAATGAATCTATGGATGTGAGTTTTGTTGGTAGGAATAGTTTTGGAAACAATGCTTATAGAGGAAAGTTTAATGCTTGACCGTTCCCTAGTAATTCCTCTAATAATTATGGAAATTCGTACAATAATTCTTATGGTAATTTTAATAAGATGCCCTCTGATTTTGAGAATAGTGTGAAAGAATTTATGATCTCTCAAAAGAATTTTAATGCTTTGCTTGAAGAAAAATTGCCCAAAGTTGATGATTAGGCTAGGAACATTGATAGACTTTCGCTTGATGTTAATTCTCTTAAACTTGGATCTTCTTCTCCTCAGCATGATATCAAGGAGTCTCTCAAAGTAATGAGAATTTCCATTGACGAGTGCAAGGAAAGAACCGCTAGATTGCGTGCTAAGAAAGAAAGCTTTATAAAAGCGTGTTCTTCTAGTTTCCGTGAAAATAATGATGAGGATCTTAAAGTTATTGATGCGTCTCCGATTAGATCTATGTTTTGCAATATGAATTTTGATGACTTTGGTACTGATGATGAATCAACTTTGCCTAGAAGGCGTCCCAAGAATTTGGAGTCTTTAGATCTTAATGTTAAATTTGGTAAAAGTGAGATTAAAGAATCCTCAACTTCTAATAATGTTGAACCTACTATCTTGGATTTCAATGAATTTGATTATGATAATTTCTCCTTAAAAGGTTGTATTTCCTTGTTGCAATCCGTTGTTAATTCTCCTCATGCTTATAGTCAAAACAAAGTTTTTACCAAACATATTGTTGATGCCTTGATGCAATATTATGATGAAAAACTTAATTTGGAAGTTTCTATACCTAGAAAACTTAATGATGAGTGGGAACCTACTATAAAGATTATAATTAAAGATTATGAGTGTTTTTCTTTGTGTGATTTGGGTGCTAGTGTTTCCACGATTCCGAAAACTTTATGTGATATTCTAGGTTTCCATGATCTTGATGATTGTTCTTTAAATTTGCACCTTGCGGATTCCACCATTAAAAAGCCTATGGGAAGGATCAATGAGTTCTTATCGTTGCAAATAGAAATTTGGTGCCCGTAGATTTTATCGTTCTTGATATAGATTGCAATCTTTCTTGTCCTATTATTCTTGGTAGACCTTTCCTTAGAACGATTGTGCGATTATTGATATGAAGGAAGGGAATATTAGATTCCAATTTCCATTAAAGAAAGGCATGGAGCACTTTCCAAGAAATAAAGTTAAATTACCTTATGAATCTATCATGCGTGCTACTTATGAGTTTAGTGCCAAAGATGGCACTCGTTAGATCTATCCTTGCTTTTATGCCTAGCTAGGGGCGTTAAACGATAGCGCTTGTTGGGAGGCAACCCAATTTTATTTTTACTTTTTTTGTTTTTATTTCTGTTTAGGAATAAATAATCCTTATACCTTCTGTTTATATGTGTTTTTATCTTTTAATTAGTGTTTGTGCCAAGTTAAACCTATAGGATCTTCTAGAATGATAGTTATTTGATCTTGCTGTAATTTCCAGAAACATTCGGTTCATGAAAACAATTGTTAAAAATCACTAGAATGTGATAAAATAGTGATTCCAATTGCTTCTGATCAATAAACAAATTTCCTAGGTCTTCCTATTTTGGCTGATTTTTTTAAGTTCGATAAGTTTGCGTTAGTTACAGATTACTACAGACTGTTCTGTTTTTGACAGATTCTGTTTTTCGTGTGTTGTTTGCTTATTTTGATGAATCTATGGGCAATAAAATAGCTTATGATCCATAGATAAGTTGGAATACAGTAGATTTAACACCAAAATAAATAAAGAATGAGTTCATTGCAGTACCTTATGTGGTGGTTTTGTTTTCTTTCACTAACGTAGCTTATAAGATTTTCTGTTGATTTTTGTGTTGTGAAGTTTTCATGTTTTGGGTAAAGCTTTTATGGACTATGGAATAAAGGGTGGCAAGAGCCTAAGCTTGGGGATGCCCAAGGCACCCCATGATATTCAACAATAGCCAAAAGCCTAAGCTTGGGGATGCCCCGGGAAGGCTTCCCCTCTTTCGTCTTCGTTCATTGATAACTTTACTTGGAGCTATATTTTTATTCGCCGCATGATATGTGTTTTGCTTGGAGCATCGGGAATTATATTAGTCTTTGCTTTTTAGTTTACCACAATCATCCTTGCTGTACACACCTTTTGGGAGAAGCCTATTTGATTATAATTTGTTAGAATACTCTATGTGCTTCACTTATATCTTTTGAGCTTAATAGTTTTTGCTCTAGTGCTTCACTTATATCTTTTAGAGCACGGTGGTGTCTTAATTTTGAAGAAATTACTAGTCTCTCATGCTTCACTTATATTATTTTGAGATTCTTTTAGAACAGCATGGTATTTGCTATGGTCATAAAGTTGGAATCTGAACATGATGTTATTTCCGGATGTTGATTTCACCGAAAACAATTTGAGAGAAGCCTCTAGTGAAACCTGACAAGTGACCACAGCAACCCCATTTTGTTGAGCATACACCGTTCTCATTTTGATAAGTGGAGAAATCCATGCTCCGGCCTTCATCTTGACTTTGATGTGTACATTGAACAAAATATGGTTTGAAATGCACCTCATTAATATTTGTCATTCAAGGAAACCATCTGTTGGATTTCCATGTTCAGATTCTAGCAATGCTCTTGTCTGTTCCTCTTCCTGTCACTGTTGTAGTCAAACCAAAGCCATGTTAGACAATCAGACAAATAAAAAACATGTTCCAGCCAAATTGAGTTGTGAACGGGACATATTCCCCGCGCTAACAATGTTATTCCTCTGAGGAGTAACAATGTTTGACGCGCCGATAACAATTGTTTTTTAAATACTCATATCTTCTAAACCGTAACTCCAAATTTAACATGTTATATATGGAATTTGATTAGAAAAATGTGTAGAATCTGAACTTGATGTTATTTCCGGATTTTGGAATGTTTAGTATAATCAAACTTGTTTCAAAAAACTGAGTGTATCGCAATAAACTTGTAATTTTCCGGATTGGCCACAAAGTAAAATGTACTATAATAATATCAAATTGTTTTCGGTGAAATCAACATCCGGAAATAACATCATGTTCAGATTCCTAACCATGGACTTGCAAATTACGAGAGAAAAGGCATTAGAAAATTACAAATCAGAATGAAAATTAACATGAAGTGCTACCGGGCCTCAATATATACTCTAAAGTGCTCTTTGTGTTCTCTTACTCACACACAATGGAGAAGATCTTACAAGAACACCAATGCGCAAAAGGAGGAGGAGGAGCCCGACGACATGTCATGCTTTGACACTACCTATTTAATATTAAACTTGATAAACTGATTAATCAGTTTACCGTGTCATCGTAATTATCTTTGTGATGAAGTCTACAAATGCCTTGTCAACCAAACACTATACATATTCTTCTTCGATGCAATAAGTGTAATTTTAGCTTGCGAGAGATGCAGCAGATAGACCACATGTTTTCGAAATGCCTTGAGGCTTATCCAGTTTGCCTACTTAATCCTAAACCATGCAGGCTCTCGGTGAAGCACCCCGCCTACCGGACAAGTTACCCCTTCAAGTGGTCTTTGATGGCCAGCAACATTTTTTTTTCTGAATATAATACAAACTTCCTTCTATTTGTTTCACCTAAAAATTTGTGATAGGATTTGTTCCAATTAATGGCACTCCTACTGACATGTAGTACCTAGTGTGTGAATGATCAATCATACTCACACGCGATGGAGAAGGTCCATGAGCGGCCTCCACAGCCATTATCAGTTATATCAACCTTCTCACTGCTCCGCTCCAGTCGTCCTGCTCTCACTCACTCATCTCACTTGTTAGTCTTAGAAGGACTCTCACACAACTCTATCGTCCAACTTCCTGCGGAGCTCCTTCGCCTAATCCCATTCCCTTCCTTTTGTGGGTTGCGGCTACAACTAGCGAGGTTAGCATTGCCTGCCCTGTACGTTCTTCTATCAACCACTCAGAACCATGTGGCCGTACGGTACCCCTCGCACGAGTTTGACTGAGCTCCAGGTGGCGGTGGTGCGGGAGCTCGCTTGGCTCAAGGGGCAGCTGGACCAGACGGCGAATTCGGGCGTGCAGAAGCACTCACGGGGGTTGGAGAGGCGGCGGCCCTGTAGGTCCTACAGAAGATCGGGGCGTCCAAGAAGCCCGTCCAGAACCTGTCCGCATATACTTTTTTAGTACATCTTAATATTTTAACCAAATAATCAGTAATATTAAATTCAGAATCAGTTATTTCAGTGAAATCAACTTACCTGTCAAAATAGAAGAAAAATTAAGTCCATGGTTCTACGAGCGACTAATAAAGTGACACTATTGGCTCATGTTTATGGGAGATTCGTCAGAGTCCAAAAATTTGGATCTCATGTTCATATGTTCAATAGCATGTCCAATAGAGGAATCCCATGTAACAAGATGTTCTCTCCTCAGAGATAAACTTCTACGAAAATTAGATGGCTTTTCACATTTTTGGAAAAGTTAACACTGTTAAATAGAAGGAAGTTTGTATTATATTCAAATTTGTTTTTGTTGCTAGCCATCAAAAACACTCGAAGGGAGCTGCTGGCCATCAAAGACCACTCGAAGGGGTAACTTGTCCCGTAGGCGGGGTGCTTCACCGAGAGCCTGCATGGTTTAGGATTACGTAGGCCAACTGGATAAGCCTCAAGGCATTTCGAAAACATCATTTATCACAGAACAGAAGAAATATTCTGAAATGCTCATAGCACCTTGTTGATATGAAGACCACTCGAAGGGGTAACTTGTCCCGTAGGCGGGGTGCTTCACCAAGAACCTGCATGGTTTAGGATTAAGTAGGCCAACTGGATAAGCCTCAAGGCATTTCGAAAACATCATTTATCACAGAACAGAAGAAATATTCTGAAATGCTCATAGCACCTTGTTGATATGAAGACCACTCGAAGGGGTAACTTGTTCTATAGGCGGGGTGCTTCACCGAGAGCCATGAGTATTTGAATGGTGTCTCCTAGGATCTTAACACAAAGAATGGAGGACACAGAGTCTGAAAATGGGGCATGAACAAATTCTTTGTCAAGAACAAATTTTATGGTACGGGTGTCCCTAACTAGGAATATGTCCCGTTCACAACTCAATTTGGCTGCCAACAAATTCTCTGTCAAGATCAAATTTTATGATACGGGTGTCCCTAACTAGGAATATGTCCCGTTCACAACTCAATTTGACTACCACATGTTTTTTATTTGTCTGATTGTCTAACATGGCTTTGGTTTGACTACGACAGTGACAGGAAGAGGAACACAGGGAGCTGCTGGCCATTGAAGACCACTCGAAGGGGTAACTTGTTCTATAGGTGGGGTGCTTCACCGAGAGCCATGAGTATTTGAATGGTGTCTCCTAGGATCTTAACACAAAGAATGGAGGACACATAGTCTGAAAATGCTCATTGCACCTTGTTGATAACACTGATATAAGAAGCCTTCTTTTTATGACTTTCAGCTTGAACACGGCTTCAGATGCAGTCCTTTTGCTATGCATTCGCTTGTCCAGGGTCTAAGCGAACAACACAGGTCCTTTGTCCATGAAATGGGGTTTGGAACCATCTTGAAACTCCCCCGTGTTTGGTTGCCACGTCTCTCGGTTCACCAGTTGCTGAGCAAGGTGGGCTGCAAGCAAGGGATACATACCATTGGATCGGCCACACTGAGCATAAAACCTTTGATATGGAAGATAGTTGGCTTTCGAGCAGGACCAACAAGGTTGTCTTTTCGGACTGCCTTGTCGGCCAAAGTGTTGAGGAACGCCATGTTGATCTACCAAGTGGGTTGTTCATTACTGATGTCATGATGAAGTTTTAGGACCACTTCAATGATAACAGATTTATAACTGAAACAAATAGAAAGTATGTTTATTATATTCAAACTTGTTTCCAAAAACTGAGCGTATCCCAATAAACAGGTAACTTTAAAAAAATAATCAACTAATTAGTGATTTTAGTGACAATCAGTAATTTCAATGAAGGATGGACAGTCAAAAGACTTCTTTCAACATAATTGCTTAAGCATTTCTGGACAAATATTTGTGTTCAATAATATTTGATCAACTAATTAATCATTTTAATCTTAAGCATTCCTTCTATTTGTGTCAGTTGAATCAAAACATTACGAGCCGGCGTAAAATCATAATAGTTACGGAAGAATCTAACATTGCTTCTTGCTCAAAGCACTCCAATATTATACAGAGCCACTCTATGATCCAATCCCCTAGCCTTTTTGTGACACCATCGCCACCGCCGTGCTGCCCTTTCTTCTTTAGTCCTCCCGCCCCAGTTAAGAATCCTCTATTGGATCCACTCTTCCCCAGCCCTCCTCCTCCTCCTTCCATACGCCCTCCTGCCCTCTGTATCACGATGGGTGGATATGATCTAACCTTTTTCAAAGGAATGTTTATTATATTAAAATTTGTTTTCAAAAAATGGGCGTATCCCAATAGACAAGTAATCTTAATAAAATAATCAACTGATCGGTAATTTTATTGACAATCAGTAATTTCAGTGAAAATTAATCATTTTAACGTGTCATCATTATGTTTCAGCTACAAATCTGTGACAGAATTTCTACGGGATTTGCTACAGTGAATCGAACCGCAATACTTTACATAATGGAAATCATGAGTAAGCCTGAGACGTCTGGGGCTATCAAGGAGGTTGTTCTCCAGCCAGCACCAGCAGAGAAACCAAATGTACATTTATCACAAAACTGAAGAAATATCAAGGTGAAATGCTCATTGCACCTTGTTGATAACACTGATATAAGAAGCGGAGCATGGATTGCTGTGTTCAGTGTACACATCAAAGTCAAGATGAAGGCCGGAGAATGGATTGCTCCACTTATCAAAATGAGAACGGTATATGCTCAACAAAATGGGGTTGCTGTGGTCACTTGTCAGGTTTCACTAGAGGCTTCTCTCAAATTGTTTTCGGTGAAATCAACATCCGGAAATAACATCATGTTCAGATTCTACAGTCTCAGAAGGACTCTCACTTCTTAGGCAAACTGGATAAGCCTCAAGGCATTTCGAAAACATGTGGTCTATCTGCTGCATCTCTCGCAAGCTAAAATTACACTTATTGCATCAAAGAATAATATGTATAGTGTTTGGTCGACAAGGCATTTGTAGACTTCATCACAAAGATAATTACGATGACACGGTAAACTGATTAATCAGTTTATCAAGTTTAATATTAAATAGGTAGTGTCAAAGCATGACATGTTGCCAGGCTCCTCCTCCTCCTTTTCCGCATTGGTGTTCTTGTAAGATCTTCTCCATTGTGTGTGAGTAAGAGAACACAAAGAGCACTTGAGAGTATATATTGAGGCCCGGTAGCACTTCATGGTAATTTTCATTCTGATTTGTAATTTTTTAATGCCTTTTCTCTCGTAATTTGCAAGTCCATGGTTAGGAATCTGAACATGATGTTATTTCCGGATGTTGATTTCACCGAAAACAATTTGATATATAACTGAGATGGCTGTGGAGGCCGCTCATGGGCCTTCTCCATCGCGTGTGAGTATGATTGATCATTCACACACTAGGTACTACAGGTCAGTAGGAGTGCCATTAATTGGAACAAATCCAATCACAAATTTTTAGGTGAAACAAGTAGAAGGAAGTTTGTATTATATTCAAATTTGTTTTTGTTGCTGGCCATCAAAGACCACTCGAAGGGAGCTGCTGGCCATCAAAGAACACTCGAAGGGGTAACTTGTCCCGTAGGTGGGGTGCTTCACCGAGAGCCTGCATGGTTTAGGATTAATATCAAATTGTTTTCGGTGAAATCAACATCCGGAAATAACATCATGTTCAGATTCTACACTTTTTTCTAATCAAATCCCATATATAACATGTTAAATTTGGAGTTACGGTTTAGAAGATATGAGTATTTAAATAAACAATTGTTATCGGCATGTCAAACATTGTTACTCCTCAGAGGAATAACATTGTTAGCGCGGGCGCAAACATTGTTACTCTCTCTCCCTCAGAACATTGTTAGGGAGTAACAATGTTTGCCTCGCGATAACAATGTTAGTCCGCTGAGGGGTAACAATGTTTGAAGCACTGATAACAATGTTATTCCGAGGATTAACATTGTTAGCGTCAGCCGCGATTATAACAATGTTCCGAGGAGAGGAGTAACAGTGTTATTCTGCTGAGGAGTAACAATGTTTAACGCACCGATAACAATGTTATTCCTGTGATTAACATTGTTAGCGTCAGCCACGATAATAACAATGTTCTGAGGGCGTGATTATAAAAATGTTCCGAGGGAAGGAGTAACATTGTTAGTCCGCTGAGCAGTAACAATGTTTGACGCGCCGATAACAATGTTATTCGCGATTAACATCAGAGGAATAACATTGTTAGCGCGGGGAATACGTCCCCTTCACAACTCAATTTGGCTAACATGTTTTTTATTTGTCTGATTGTCTAACATGGCTTTGCAAATTACTGCTTGTCAATAAAATTACCGATCAGTTGATTATTTTATTAAAATTACTTGTCTATTGGGATACGCCCATTTTTTGAAAACAAATTTTAATATAATAAACATTCCTTCGAAAAAGGTTAGATCATATCCACCCATCGTGATACAGAGGGCAGGAGGGCGTATGGAAGGAGGAGGAGGAGGGCTGGGGAAGAGTGGATCCAATAGAAGATTCTTAACTGGGGCGGGAGGACTGAAGAAGAAAGGGCAGCACGGCGGTGGCGATGGTGTCACAGAAAGGCTAGGGGAGACTGGATCATAGAATGTTTCAGCTACAAATCTATGACCAAATTTGTACGGGATTTGCTACAGTGAATCGAACCGCAATACTTTACATAGTGGAAATCATGAGTAGGCCTGAGACGTCTGGGCCTATCAAAGAGGTTGTTCTCCAGCCAGCACCAGCAGAGAAACCAAATGTACATTTATCACAGAACAGAAGAAATATCAAGGTGAAATGCTCATTGCACCTTGTTGATAACA
This sequence comes from Aegilops longissima, assembly GCA_021605205.1. Classification (NCBI taxonomy): domain Eukaryota; kingdom Viridiplantae; phylum Streptophyta; class Magnoliopsida; order Poales; family Poaceae; genus Aegilops; species Aegilops longissima. The sequence continues at coordinate 734,500,917 of CM038679.1, forward strand.
CTGATATAAGAAGCGTTCTTTTTTGTGACTTTCAACATGAACGTGGCTTCATATGCAATCCTTTTCCTATGCCTTCGCTTGCCCAGGGTCTATGCGAACAAAACATGTCCTTTTGTCTATGAAATGGGGTTTGGAAACATCTTGAAACTCCCCCGTGTTTGGTTGCCACGTCTCATGGACAAAGGACCAGTGTTGTTCGATTAAACACCGGACAAGCGAATGCATAGCAAAAGGACTGCATCTGAAGCCGTGTTCAAGCTGAAAGTCATAAAAAGAAGGCTTCTTATATCAGTGTTATCAACAAGGTGCAATGAGCATTTCAGAATATTTCTTATGTTCTGTGATAAATGTACCTGTGGTTTCTCTGCTGGTGCTGGCTGAAGAACAACCTCCTTGATAGCCCCAGACGTCTCAGGCCTACCCATGATTTTCACATAAAATTTGTTCTTGACAAAGAATTTGTTCATGCCCCATTTTCAGACTCTGTGTCCTCCATTCTTTGTGTTAAGATCCTAGGAGACACCATCAAGTTTTTTGCGTTGCAGTCCTCCCTTCTTTGCATGGGATCAACAAACTAAAAACCTCAGCTATCCAAACTAATAGTATGCCTTAGATAAGAAGAAATGAACACCTCAAAGCTATCAATGATAAAATTCTATGATAAAAGTTGAGTGAAACTTTTGAAAGTAAGCTGGGATTTATGTTGAGTGAGGTTGAGTTATAAAGATGCTCTTGAAAGTTATTCCCTATTGTCGGCCAAAGTGTCGAGGAACGCCATGTTGATCTACCAAGTGGGTTGTTCATTACTGATGCCGTGATGAAGTTTTAGGACCACTTCAATGATAAGAGATTTATAACTGAAACAAATAGAAAGAATGTTTATTATATTCAAACTTGTTTCCAAAAACTGAGCGTATCCCAATAAACAGGTAACTTTAACAAAATAATCAACTAATTAGTGATTTTAGTGACAATCGGTAATTTCAATGAAGGATGGATAGTCAAAAGACTTCTTTCAACATAATTGGTTAAGCATTTCTGGACATATATTTGTGGTCAATAATATTTGATCAACTAATTAATCATTTTAATCTTAAACATTCCTTCTATTTGTGTCAGTTGAATCAAAACATTACGAGCTTGCGTAAAATCATAATAGTTACAGAAGAATCTAACATTGTTTCTTGCTCCAAGCACTCCAATATTATATAGAGCCACTCTATGATCCAGTCAGAGCCATGAGTATTTGAATGGTGTCTCCTAGGATCTTAACACAAAGAATGGAGGACACAGAGTCTGAAAACATTGTTCAAATTTAACATGTTATATATGGAATTTGATTAGAAAAATGTGTAGAATCTGAACATGATGTTATTTCCGGATGTTGGAAGGTATATTATAATCAAACTTGTTTCAAAAAACTGAGTGTATCGCAATAAACTTGTAATTTTCCGGATTGGCCACAAAGTAAAATGTAATATAATAATATCAAATTGTTTTCGGTGAAATCAACATCCGGAAATAACATCATGTTCAGATTCCTAACCATGGACTTGCAAATTACGAGAGAAAAGGCATTAGAAAATTACAAATCAGAATGAAAATTAACATGAAGTGCTACTGGGCCTCAATATATACTCTCAAGTGCTCTTTGTGTTCTCTTACTCACACACAATGGAGAAGATCTTACAAGAACACCAATGCGGAAAAGGAGGAGGAGGAGCCCGGCGACATGTCATGCTTTGACACTACCTATTTAATATTAAACTTGATAATTGATAAACTGATTAATCAGTTTACCATGTCATCGTAATTATCTTTGTGATGAAGTCTACAAATGCCTTGTCAACCAAACACTATACATATTCTTCTTTGATGCAATAAGTGTAATTTTAGCTTGCGAGAGATGCAGCAGATAGACCACATGTTTTCGAAATGCCTTGAGGCTTATCCAGTTTGCCTAAGAAGTGAGATGAGTGAGTGAGAGTAGGACGACTGGAGCGGAGCAGTGAGAAGGTTGATATAACTGACATGGCTGTGGAGGACGCTCATGGACCTTCTCCATCGCGTGTGAGTATGATTGATCATTCACACACTAGGTACTACAGGTCAGTAGGAGTGCCATTAATTGGAACAAATCCAATCACAACACTGTCACTCCTTAGAGGAATAACATTGTTAGCGCGGGGAATATGTCCCGTTCACAACTCAATTTGGCTGGCACATGTTTTTTATTTGTCTGATTGTCTAACATGGCTTTGATTTGACTACAACAGTGACAGGAAGAGGAACAGACAAGAGCATTGCTAGAATCTGAACATGGAAATCCAACAGATGGTTTCCTTGAATGGCAAATATTAATGAGGTGCATTTCAAACCATATTTTGTTCAATGTACACATCAAAGTCAAGATGAAGGCCGGAGCATGGATTGCTCCACTTATCAAAATGAGAACGGTATATGCTCAACAAAATGGGGTTGCTGTGGTCACTTGTCAGGTTTCACTAGAGGCTTCTCTCAAATTGTTTTCGGTGAAATCAACATATTTTGATTTTGGTTACTCCTCAGAGGAATAACATTGTTAGCGCGGGGAATATGTCCCATTCACAACTCAATTTGGCTGCCACATGTTTTTTATTTGTCTGATTGTCTAACATGGCTTTGGTTTGACTACAACAGTGACAGGAAGAGGAACAGACAAGAGCGTTGCTAGATCTGAACATGGAAATCCAACAGATGGTTTCCTTGAATGACAAATATTAATGTTTGCGCCCGCGCTAACAATGTTATTACTCTGAGGAGTAACAATGTTTGACGCGCCGATAACAATTGTTTTTTTAAATACTCATATCTTCTAAACCGTAACTCCAAATTTAACATGTTATATATGGAATTTGATTAGAAAAATGTGTCACCGAAAACAATTTGAGAGAAGCCTTTAGTGAAACCTGACAAGTGACCACAGCAACCCCATTTTGTTGAGCGTTTGATGCTTTTGAAGGAGAGAAGGTGGGCTCCATCGGTACTAATAGTCCACCTCGACCCTATCAGTTGGCAGATTTTATGATGTTCCTCACAATGGTTGGGAGGACACTGTTTTGCAGGTAATAACAGAATAATGTAGCATAAAAATCTTGGGTCAGTTCTGTGTAAGCTTCATGTGGCACCCTTAAGGACTCCATCTTGCGCGGCCTTGGCGAGCCGTCGTACAGGGAGCTGCTGGCCATTGAAGACAACTCGAAGGGGTAACTTGTTCTATAGGCGGGGTGCTTCACCGAGAGCCATGAGTATTTGAATGGTGTCTCCTAGGATCTTAACACAAAGAATGGAGGACACAGAGTCTGAAAATGGGGCATGAACAAATTCTTTGTCAAGATCAAATTTTATGATACGGGTGTCCCTAACTAGGAATATGTCCCGTTCACAACTCAATTTGGCTGCCACATGTTTTTTATTTGTCTAATTGTCTAACATGGCTTTGGTTTGAATACCACAGTGACAGGAAGAGGAACAAACAATCATTGAAGTGGTCCTAAAACTTCATCACGGCATAAGTAATGAACAACCCACTTGGTAGATCAACATGGCGTTCCTCGACACTTTGGCCGACAATAGGGAATAACTTTCAAGAGCATCTTTGGAGTTACAGTTGTTTCCTACGAGCTGGCGTAGAATCATACTAGTTACAGAAGAATCGTACATTGTTTCTTGCTCCAAGCAGTTCCAGAAAGAGACATGTACTGCTTCTTCTGCGAGGTACTCAGCCTCTTTGGCCTCGCGTCAGAGCTAGTTCACGCCACAGAAAAAATAATCACGATGACATGTGTACGTGCACAGACTGCAGGCATCAGCAATTACAGATATAATAATCAATAAAAACAAGTATGAATATAATAAACATTTATTCTATTTTTTCAACTACAAATCTTTGATCGAATTTGTCCAGGATTTGGTACAGTGAGTTGACCCGAACTACTTATCTTGAAACTCCCCCATGTTTAGTTGGAACGTCAATCTCGGGCAAGTAGCATACCGATGACAAAGGGAACAACGTATGTTGTTATGCGGTTTGACCGCCCATAAAAACAACACATTCTAACATAAAACTTTTATCATAGAATTTTATCATTGATAGCTTTGAGGTGTTCATTTCTTCTTATCTAAGGCATACTATTAGTTTGGATAGCTTTGAGGTTGTTAGTTTGTTGATCCCATGCAAAGAATGGAGGACCACAACGCAAAAAACTTGATGGTGTCTCCTAGGATCTTAACACAAAGAATGGAGGACACAGAGTCTGAAAATGGGGCATGAACAAATTCTTTGTCAACCTCAGCAGAATAACATTGTTACTCCTTCCCTCGGAACATTGTTATAATCGCGGCTGACGCTAACAATGTTAATCCTCAGAATAACATTGTTATCAGTGCTTTAAACATTGTTACTCCTCAGCGGACTAACATTGTTATCGCGAGGCAAACATTGTTACTCCCTCCTTAGCAACATTGCTCGGCTGTAATTTGTTCACCCATCGTATTATTTTCTATCTTGAGAGAAGCCTCTGAACATGGAAATCCAACAGATGGTTTCCTTGAATGACAAATATTAATGAGGTGCATTTCAAACCATATTTTGTTCAATGTACACATCAAAGTCAAGATGAAGGCCAGAGCATGGATTGCTCCACTTATCAAAATGAGAACGGTATATGCTCAACAAAATGGGGTTGATGTGGTCACTTGTCAGGTTTCACTAGAGGCTTCTCTCAAATTGTTTTTGGTGAAATCAAGATCCGGAAATAACATCATGTTCAGATTCTACACATTTTTCTAATCAAATTCCATATATAACATGTTAAATTTGGAGTTACGGTTTAGAAGATATGAGTATTTAAAAAAACAATTGTTATCGGTGCGTAAAACATTGTTACTCCTCAGAGGAATAACATTGTTAGCGCAGGCGCAAACATTGTTACTCTCTCCCTCAGAACATTGTTAGGGGGTAACAATGTTTGCCTCGCGATAACAATTTTAGTCCGCTGAGGAGTAACAATGTTTGAAGCACTGATAACAATATTATTCCGAGGATTAACATTGTTAGCGTCAGCCGCGATTATAACAATGTTCCGAGGAGAGGAGTAACAATGTTATTCTGCTGAGGAGTAACAATGTTTAACGCACCGATAACAATGTTATTCCTGCGATTAACATTGTTAGCGTCAGCCACGATAATAACAATGTTCTGAGGGCGCGATTATAACAATGTTCCGAGGGAAGGAGTAACATTGTTAGTCCGCTGAGCAGTAACAATGTTTGACGCGCCGATAACAATGTTATTCCGCGATTAACGTCAGAGGAATAACATTGTTAGCGCGGGGAATACGTCCCGTTCACAACTCAATTTGGCTGCCACATGTTTTTTATTTGTCTGATTGTCTAACATGGCTTTGGTTTGACTACAACAGTGACAGGAAGAGGAACAGACAAGAGCATTGCTAGAATCTGAACATGGAAATCCAACAGATGGTTTCTTTGAATGACAAATATTAATGAGGTGCATTTCAAACCATATTTTGTTCAATGTACACATCAAAGTCAAGATGAAGGCCGGAGCATGGATTGCTCCACTTATCAAAATGAGAACGGTATATGCTCAACAAAAGACAAGATAAACAGGTGATCGTCTGCGTGTCTCGTTCGTGTGAAGAGTATGATGTTTAGATTAAGGGGTGAATGTTGGAATAATCCAAACATGTCCAAGTTGCGGTTAGGATTAGTAGTGTGATGAGGGTCGCCGGTGATTAGTTTAGGCAAGGTTTAGTTCCTGTCCGTGTACAACGTTGAGCGCTAGTCTGTGTACTAGTCGGTTTCCAATGGAGTTGCGTTAGGCCGTGTCCTAGATAAAGTAGGTTTAGGATTGGTGTTTGGAGTCAGCTAGTCTAGCCTATATATATATATATATATATATATATATATATATATATATATATATATATATATATATATATATATATATATATATATATATATATATGCAGCGTTGCGTGAGTTTTGTAATACAGAGAAAAGGAGAAAAAGAAATAAAGAGAAAAATAAGGGCACGACAAGGACCCTTGGCTATCAGTTTTCTGTGCGTGTGTGTTCGCGTTGTTATTATGTGATCAATCCTGTGGCGAATTTTCAACATAGGCCGCCGACTTTAAAGGCGTGGACATGGAGTACACGCCGTTCGGGGCCGGACGGCGGATGTGCCCGGGGATGGCGTTCGGGCTGGCCAACGTGGATCTCGCCCTTCCCGGGTTGTTGTACCACTTTGACTGGGAAGTGCCGGGCGGTGCGGCGGCAGGCGAGCTGGACATGGTGGAGGATATGGACGTCACCGTGCGCCGGCGCCACGACCTGGTGCTTGTCCCCGTCGTACGACTGCCCGTGCCGCCAAATTAGTTGATAAAAAAATTCGGTTTCTGCCTTCTCGAAGCATGGCGGAGGAAGCGGGCAATGAAGTGTTCTTCCGCATGCAGTTGGTATCCCTCCTGTATCTTCGCCTTCCCTCTGAAGCTCGGTGCATCATGCATGCTGTGTTTCTTCTCTTCTTTTTTTGCTGTGTTTCTTCTCTTCTTTTGTTTGCACTCTGTATCTTTTGCGATTTTGCTTTTCTATCTCTGCTTGTTTGTATGCTGCAATGTAATCCTCCGCGGTTGATGGCTTTTCTATCTACCCATGACCATGAGACCCTCTGTTTTCAAATTTGCTTCAGGTCGTTTTTGACTTCCAATCACGTTTTGAAAAGTGTCTATAGTTAGTACTCAGTCCAGATTCAGTAGGATAAAATATGTTTGTTTTCTTTAGTGGTTTAGGTCGAATCTGTAGGCTGTAGCCCAGCTCTCTGATCCTTCTAGTGATTGCGCGTCAAACCTGCCCCTAACGGGCAGCCTAGCGAGTCCATTAACCCACCACCCCCGAGAAAAGCTAATCTCCCATGCACCGGAGATACCGTGCATGCATGCGCCGTTGGTTTGCTTGGAGATCCGATGCCATGCATTTATACATCTTCATTCCATAATATAGTGCGCCTGTGCTTCCCGAAATTCAAGTTTGGTCATAAATTTAACTAATGAGATTGATTGCGGCGGGAGCAAAAAATATATCATTGAATTCATATCAAAAATATGAATTCAGTGGCATAGCCAATGGCGTGCTTCTTCTTGGCAAGTGTATGTAAATATAAGCCCCACAAAGATGATCTTTGAGTAATTTGACACCCTCGATGCCAATGACGTGATTCTTCTTCGCGAGTGTATGTAAATTCCTCATGCCAGCATGAACTAGTCATCGATGCCATAACCAGCCTTCTGAATCTTTTGCAAGTAAACATGTGGCAGGCTGTGGTCCTGCAGAGAAATCAACAATATACAAGTCTCCTCTCCTAATGCCTCCGAAGACTTTGGAATTGTCAGATTCCATGAGCACAATGCAACGATATTTTTCAAAGATGACAACCATAACAAAATCATAAAGCATTGAGATGGACATGAGGTTGAATCTAAGGGACTCGACAAGCATGAGTTTGTCCATGTGTCAATCCTTTGAGATCGCAACCCTACCTAGACCCAATACCTTGTTTTTTTTCCTTTGTCAACGTAGGTGATATGCTTCAGATGCGATGGAGATAAAGCAGAGTCCAACAATAAGTTCTTCTCACCGGTCATGTGATTTGTACATCCACTATCAAGGACCCACTCAGTAGCTTTGGGTTGATCATCATGCAGATGAATTAGGGCATCTTATGGACTCATATACTTCATCAATGAAGAATATGGCATCAAATTCATCAGATAGAATTTCATCAAGCAGTACAATAGATATAGCAGAATAGGGACGTGAGAAATGAGTGAATCCTTGCTTCATGATTAGCTTGCGTCGTTTCAAGCATATTCAGGTCTCCAGGAAATTCTTCAGACGATTAAGTTCGTCTGGAGACCTGACCCTGCATAAGAGGTTGGTTCTTTTTCTTCACCACCCACATCTAGAGGGGTGGCAAAGTGTCATTTTTTGATCAATTTATTTAAGACCCAACTCATCCCATTGTAATGAGTCGGCCCTTGAGGGCTACCAATTGCTCCTGTCAAAAATTCAAGGTACACAAACCTCAGTCCATTATATTGAAAGATTCACTACTCAGTTGGTAGAGTACAGAGCTCTTAACCTTATGGACATGGGTTCAAGCCCCATGTCCATTTTGCATCATGCTTTTATATCGATATTTATCGCATTATGGGCTGTTATTTCACGTTATGTCACAATACTTATGGCTATTCTCTTTTATTTTACAAGGTTTACGTGAAGAGGGAGAATGCCGGCAGCTGGAATTCTGGGCTGGAAAAGGAGCAAATATTGGAGACCTATTCTGCGTAACTCCAAAAGTCCTGAAAACCCACGGAATATCTTAAAATAAATAAAAAAAATCATCGCCAAAGATGAAGGCCAGGGGGCCCACACCCTGCTCATGAGGGTGGGGGCGCCCCCTAGGGCGCTCCCCCCTACCTCGTGGGCCCCCTGGTGGCTCTCCGAGGTCCATCTTCTCCTATATGAAGTCTTTCGTCAAGAAAAAAATAGAGAGCAACCTTTCGGGATGAGACTCCGCCGCCACGAGGCGGAACCTTGGCAAAACCAATCTAGGGCTCCGGCAGAGCTGTTCTGCCGGGGACACTTCCCTCCGGGAGGGGGAAATCATCGTCATCGTCATCACCAACGCTCCTCTCATCAGGAGAGGGCAATCTCCATCAACATCTTCACCAGCACCATCTCATCTCCAAACCCTAGTTCATCTCTTGTATCCAATTCTTGTCTCCAAGTCCGGGATTGGTGCTAGTAGGTTGCTAGTAGTATTGATTACTCCTTGTAGTTGATGCTAGTTGGTTTATTTGGTGGAAGATCATATGTTCAGATCCTTTATGCATATTATTACCCCTCTGATTATGAACATGAATATGCTTTGTGAGTAGTTACGTTTTTTTCCTGAGGACAAGGGAGAAGTCTTGCTATTAGTAGTCATGTGAATTTGGTATTCGTTCGATATTTTGATGAGATGTATGTTGTCTAGCCTCTAGTGGTGTTATGTGAATGTCGACTACATAACACTTCACCATTATTTGGGCCTAGAGGAAGGCATTGGGAAGTAATAAGTAGATGATGCGTTGCTAGAGTGACAGAAGCTTAAACCCTAGTTTATGCATTGCTTCGTAAGGGGCTGATTTGGATCCATATGTTTCATGCTATGGTTAGGTTTACCTTAATACTTTTGTTGTAGTTGCGGATGCTTGCAATAGAGGTTAATCATAAGTGGGATGCTTGTTCAAGTAAGAACAACACCCAAGCACTGGTCCACCCACATATCAAATTATCAAAGTACCGAACGCCAATCATATGAACGTGATGAAAACTAGCTTGACGATATTGCCATGTTTCCTCGGGAGCGCTTTTCCTTATATAAGAGTTTGTCCAGGCTTGTCCTTCGCTACAAAAAGGATTGGGCCACCTTGCTGCACTTTATTTAATCTTGTTACTTGTTGCTCGTTACAATTTATCTTATCACAAAAATATCTGTTACCACTTATTTCAGTACTTGCAGAGAATACCTTGCTGAAAACCGCTTATCATTTCCTTCTGCTCCTCATTGGGTTCGACACTCTTACTTATCGAAAGGATTACAATTGATCCCCTATACTTGTGGGTTATCAAGACTCTTTTCTGGCGCCGTTGCCGGGGAGTGTAGCGCCTTTGGTAGGTGGAATTTGGTAAGGAAAAATTTATATAGTGTGCTAAAATTTACTATCACTTGTTACTATGGAAAGTAATTCTTTGAGGGGCTTGTTCGGGGTATCTTCACCCCGTCCAGCAGAGCAAAGAGTTGCTCCTCAACCTACTGAACCTATTGAAAATGAAACTCCTTTTGAATTTCCTTCGGGTATGATGGAAAGACTGCTAGCTAATCCTTTTATAGGAGATGGAACAAAGCATCCTGATGAGCACTTAATATATGTGGATGAAGTTTGTGGAGTATTTAAGCTTGCAGGTATACCCGATGACGTTGCTAAGAAGAAGGTCTTACCTTTATCTTTGAAGGGATACGCATTGACATGGTATAGGTTATGTGATTATACGAGATCATGGAACTATAAAAGATGGAAATTGGAATTTCATCAAAAGTATTACCCTATGCATCTTGTTCATCGTGATCGCAATTATATATATAACTTTTGGCTTCGCGAAGGAGAAAACATCGCTCAAGCTTGGGGGAAGCTTAAATCAATGTTATATTCATGCCCCAATCATGAGCTCTCAAGAGTGACAATTCTTCAGAATTTTTATGCTCGGCTTTCTGATAACAATCACACCATGCTCGATACTTCTTGTGCTGGCTCTTTTATGATGAAGACTATTGAATTCAGATGGGATTTATTGGATAGAATTAAACGCAACTCTGAAGATTGGGACCTCGACGAAGGTAAGGAGTCAGGTATGACACCTAAGTTTGATTGTGTTAAATCTTTTAAGGATACTGATATTTTCCGTAAGTTTAGCACTAAATATGGACTTGACTCTGAGGTAGTAGCTTCTTTCTGTGAATCTTTTGCTACTTATGTTGATCTCCCCAAGTAGAAGTGGTTTAAATATCATCCTCCCATAGAAGTAAAAGTAGTTGCACCTATTAAAGTTCAAGAAAAGACTATCACTTATAATGATCCTATTGTTCCCACTTCTTATGTTGAGAAACCTCCCTTTCCTGTTAGAATAAAGGATCATGCTAAAGCTTCAACTGTGGTTCGTAAAAGCAATATTAGAACTTATACACCTCCTGAGCAAGTCAAAGTAGAACCTAATATTTCTATTGTTCAAGATCTCTTGTCTGATAATATTGATGGGCACGTTATTCAATTCTATGGTGAATCTGCTAGAATTGCTAAACCTGGCGCTAAAGATAAACATAGAACTGTGGTAGGCGTGCCTGTTATTTTTGTTAAAATAGGAGATCATTGTTATCATGGCTTATGTGATATGGGTGCTAGTGCTAGTGTTATACCTATTACCTTGTATGAAGAAATTAAACATGAAATTGCACCCGCTGAGATAGAAGATATTGATGTTACAATTAAACTTGCCAATAGAGATACTATATCGCCAGTGGGAATTGTTAGAGATGTTGAAGTCTTTTGTGGGAAAACTAAATATCCTGCTGATTTTCTTGTTCTTGGTTCCCGACAAGATAGCTTTTGTCCCATTATATTTGGTAGACCCTTCTTGAACACTGTTAATGCTAAGATAGATTGCGAAAAGAATGTTGTTACTATTGGCTTGGATGATATGATTCATGAGTTTAATTTCTCTAAATTTAGTAAACAACATCGTGAGGAAGAATTGCCTAGTAAGGATGAAATTATTGGTCTTGCTTCTATTGCCGTACCTCCTAGTGATCCTTTAGAAGAATATTTGCTAGACCATGAAAATGATATGTTTATGAATGAGAGAAGGGAAATAGATGAAGTATTCTTTAAACAGGAACCTATTCTGCAACACAATTTGCATGTTGAAATCCTAGGGGATCCTCCTCCACCCAAGGGTGATCCCGTGCTTGAACTTAAACCATTACCTGATAATCTTAAATATGCTTATGTTGATGAAAAGAAAATATATCATGTTATTATTAGTGCTAACCTTTCAGAGCATGAAGAAGAAAGATTATTGAAAACTCTGAAGAAGCACCGTGCTGCTATTGGATATACTCTTGATGATCTTAAGGGCATTAGTCCCACTCTATGTCAACATAAAATAAATTCGGAAGCGGATGCCAAACCAGTTCGTGATCCTCAACGATGTTTGAATACTAAAATGAAAGAAGTGGTAAGAAAAGAAATACTCAAGCTTCTGGAGGCAGGTATAATTTATCCCGTTGCTGATAGTCAGTGGGTAAGTCCTGTCCATTGTGTCCCTAAGAAGGGAGGTATTACTGTCGTCCCTAATGATAAAGATGAATTGATCCCGCAAAGAATTATCACAGGTTATAGGATGGTAATTGATTTCCGCAAATTAAATAAAGCTATTAAGAAAGATCATTACCCCTTACCTTTTATTGATCAAATGCTAGAAAGATTATGCAAACATACACATTATTGCTTTCTAGATGGTTATTCTGGTTTCTCTCAAATATACGTGTCGGCTAAAGATCAATCAAAGACTACTTTTACTTGCCCTTTTGGTACTTTTGCTTATAGACGTATGCCTTTTGGTTTATGTAATGCACCTGCTACCTTTCAAAGATGCATGATGGCTATATTCTCTGATTTTTGTGAAAAAATTTGTGAGGTTTTCATGGACGATTTTTCCGTCTATGGTTCCTCTTTTGATGATTGTTTGAGCAATCTTGATCGAGTTTTGCAGAGATGTGAAGAAACTAATCTTGTCTTGAATTGGGAAAAGTGTCACTTTATGGTTAATGAAGGTATTGTCTTGGGGCATAAAGTTTCTGAAAGAGGTATTGAAGTTGATAAAGCCAAGGTTGATGCTATTGAAAAGATGCCATGTCCCAAGGACATCAAAGGTATAAGAAGTTTCCTTGGTCACACCGGATTTTATAGGAGGTTCATTAAGTACTTCTCAAAAATTTACCGGCCTCTGACTAATTTATTACAAAAAGATGTACCATTTGTCTTTGATGATGATTGTGTAGAAGCATTTTAAATACTTAAGAAAGCATTAGTCTCTGCACCTGTTGTTCAACCACCTGATTGGAATTTACCCTTTGAAATTATGTGTGATGCTAGTGATTATGTTGTAGGTGCTGTTCTAGGGCAAAGAGTTGATAAGAAATTAAATGTTATCCATTATGCTAGTAAGACTCTAGATAATGCTCAAAGAAATTATGCTACTACCGAAAAGGAACTTTTAGCAGTTGTATTTGCTTGTGATAAATTCATACCCTATATTGTTGATTCTAAAGTAACTATTCACACTGATCATGATGCTATTAAATATCTTATGGAAAAGAAAGATGCAAAACCTAGACTTATTAGATGGGTTCTCTTGCTGCAAGAATTTGATTTCCATATTGTTTCTAGAAAAGGAGCTGAGAACCCCGTTGCAGATAACTTCTCTAGGTTAGAGAATGTTCTTGATGACCCACTACCTATTGATGATAGCTTTCCCGATGAACAATTAAATGTCATAAGCACTTCTCGTAGCACTCCATGGTATGCTGATTATGCTAATTATATTGTTGCTAAATTTATACCACCTAGCTTCACATACCAACAAAAGAAAAAGTTTTTCTATGATTTGCGACATTACTTCTGGGATGACCCACATCTTTATAAAGAAAGAGTAGATGGTGTTATTAGACGTTGTGTACCTGAGCATGAACAGGAACAGATCCTACGCAAGTGCCACTCTGAAGCTTATGGAGGACACCACGCTGGAGATAGAACTGCACATAAGGTATTGCAATCCGGTTTTTATTGGCCTACTCTCTTCAAGGATGCCCGTAAGTTTGTTTTGTCTTGCGATGAATGTCAACGAATTGGTAATATTAGTAGACGTCAAGAAATTCTATGAATTATTCACTTTTTATTGAACCATTTGATGTTTGGGGCTTTGATTATATGGGACCTTTTCCTGCCTTTAATGGATATACACATATTTTGGTTGCTGTTGATTACGTTACTAAGTGGGTAGAAGCTATTCCAACTAGTAGTGCTAATCATAACACTTCTATTAAAATGCTTAAGGAAGTTATTTTTCCGAGGTTTGGAGTCCCTAGATATTTAATGACTGATGGTGGTTCACACTTTATTCATGGTGCTTTCCGTAAAATGCTTGCTAAATATGACGTTAATCATAGAATTGCGTCTCCTTATCACCCACAATCTAGTGGTCAAGTAGAATTGAGCAATAGAGAGCTCAAATTAATTTTGCAAAAGACTGTTAATAGGTCTAGAAAGAATTGGTCCAAGAAACTTGATGATGCATTATGGGCATATAGAACTGCATATAAGAATCCTATGGGTATGTCTCCGTATAAAATGGTTTATGGAAAAGCATGTCACTTACCTCTCGAACTAGAACATAAGGCATATTGGGCTATTAAAGAGCTCAACTATGATTTCAAACTTGTCGGTGAGAAAAGGTTATTTGATACTAGCTCACTTGATGAATGGAGAACCTAAGCTTATAAAAATGCTAAGTTGTTTAAAGAAAAAGTTAAAAGATGGCATGACAAAAGGATACAAAAGCGTGAGTTTAATGTCGGTGATTATGTATTGCTATACAACTCTCGTTTATGATTTTTTGCAGGAAAACTTCTCTCTAAATGGGAAGGTCCCTACGTTATCGAGGAGGTCTATCGTTCCGATGCCATAAAAATCAACAACTTCGAAGGTACAAATCCGAAGGTGGCAAACGGTCAAAGGATCAAACATTATATTTCAGGTAACCCCATAAATGTTGAAACCAATATTGTTGAAACCGTAACCCCGGAGGAATACATAAGGGACACTTTCCGGACCGTTTCAGACTTCGAAAAGGAATAGGTATGTGGTACGGTAAGGAAACCGACTCCAAAACATTTTTTAAGGCAATATTCCCCGTTTTGGAATATTTAGAAAAATAGAAAAATAAGTAGCAGTCCGGGAAGGACACGAGGGCCCCATGAGGGTAGTGGGCGCGCCCCCTACCTCGTGAGCACCCCGTGTGCCCTCCGGACTCCGTTTTCTTGCATGATACATATTTTGGTCGGTAAAATTTCATTATATATTCTCCCCAAGGTTTTGACTCCCGTATTACGCAATTATCCTCTTTTCTTGTTTCGAGCTGTTTTCTATCAAGGTTGTCAAGGCCAGGAATCATGTCGTCCCCCTCCTCCAACAATGGTGACAAAGATGCTTGGCTAATGAAGATAGAGCTGAAGAGGGAAGAACCCATGGAGATCAACAAGGATGAAAGGATCAAGAAGGCCACGGAGGACCAAGCTCCGACAGCAGAAGACACCCTTCAACTTGATCACAACTTTCTTACCCCAACTGAAATAGAAGCTTTCAAGATGATTGAGTTAGCTCATATTCAAAACAAGTATCTCACAAGTGAAAATATTTTGTTGAAGGAGCATATTGTTGCACTCAAGGGCATTATCCGCAAGTTGGAGGACCTCTTACGCTCGATGTGCAATTATCCAACACCTCCATCTTCTTCGACAACGAAGGAGACATAATCACATGGGTATGGGCACTCCCCTTGGCAACTGCCAAGCTTGGGGGAGGTGCCCCGGTATCGTATCACAATCACAACTCCTAACTTTACCTTTTTTCTTAGTTCGATCCTTTTAGTAGTATCTTGATTTAGTAGAATAAAGTCATGGCATGATCTAGTTTTGAGTTTTGCTTTATGATCTCTCTTTGTAATCAAGTCCGTGAGCTATATATATATATATATATATATATATATATATATATATATATATATATATATATATATATATATATATAATAAAGATCAGTGTTGAGTCAAGGGCTTGACTATTTTGCCATGATCTTGGGTGAATAAAAGAAAAGAAAGAATAAAAAGAATAAAAAGAAACAAAGAGTTCATATTGATCTTATTGAGAGTAATGACTTCACATAGAAAGAGTATGATGATTAAAAATTGTTGGGAGTTGGCAAACATAGCTTTGGTCATCGTTGCAATTAATAGGAAGTAATGAGGAAATAGAGGTTTCACATATAGATATATTCTCATTGACATCTTTTATGATTGGGAGCACTCATTAAAATATAACATGCTAAAGAGTTGATGTTGGACAAGGAAGACAACGTGATGAGTTATGTTTTCTTATATCTGAGATAAAGTATGTTGTGATGGAACCTCTAACATGTTGAGCTTGCCTTTCCCCCTCATGCTAGCCAAATTCTTAGCACCAAGTAGAGATACTACTTGTGCTTCCAAAAACCCTTAAACCAGTTTTGCCGTGAGAGTCCACCATATCTACCTATCGATTGAGTAAGATCCTTCAAGTAAGTTGTCATCGGTGCAAAGCAATAAAAATTGCTCTAAACATGTATGATTGATTGGTGTGGGAGAAATAAGCTTTATACGATCTTGTGATGTGGAAGTAATAAAAGCAACGGACTACATAATAAAGGTTCATATCACAAGGGGCAATATAAAGTGGCGTTCTTTCGCATTAAGATTTTGTGCATCCAACCATAAAAGCGCATGGCAACCTCTGCTTCCCTCTGCGAAGGGCCTATCTTTTATTATTATCCTCTACCTTATGCAAGAGTCACGGTGATCTTCACCTTTCCTTTTTCATTTTATCCTTTGGCAAGCCCAGCATGATGGAAAGAACAATATAAAATATATATATATATATATATATATATATATATATATATATATATATATATATATATATATATATCTAATTGGATGTAGGGAGCATGAATTATTATTGTTGACATGACCCTTGAGGTAAAAGGTTGTGGGGCAAAACTATAAGCCTCTATCCTTCTCTGTGTCCGATTAAAACTCTATAACCACAAGTATTCCGTGAGTGTTAGCAATTATGAAGGACTAAATGATAGTTGAGTATGTGGACTTGCTTTTAAGCTCTGACATATATAGACTCTTTCCGATGTTATCATAAATTGCAATTGCTTCAATGATTGAGGTTATAGTTTGTTGGTGCTCAATAAGGTTTCTGATTCATACTTTTGCTTTGTGAAAAGATCATCACTTGAACATAAGTAATCATATGACAAAATCTATATGTGTTGCTGTTATGAGAACAATCATGATGCCTTCATGTCCGTATTTTATTTTTATCGACGCCTCTACCTCTAAACATGAGGACATATTTATTGTTATCGGCTTTTTCGCTTGAGGACAAGCGAGGTCTAAGCTTGGGGAGTTGATCGTCCATTTTGCATCATGCTTTTATATCGATATTTATCGCATTATGGGCTGTTATTTCACATTATGTCACAATACTTATGGCTATTCTCTCTTATTTTACAAGGTTTACATGAAGAGGAGAATGCCGCAGCTGGAATTCAGGCTGGAAAAGGAGCAAATATTGGAGACCTATTTCGTAACTCCAAAAGTCCTGAAACTCCACGGAATATCTTAAAATAAATAAAGAAAAATCGTCGCCAAAGATGAAGGCCGGGGGCCCACACCTGCTCACGAGGGTGGGGCGCCCCCCAAGGCGCCGCCTACCTCGTGGGCCCCTGGTGGCTCTCGGCGCCCATCTTCTCCTCTATGAAGTCTTTCGTCAAGAAAACAATAGAGAGCAACCTTTCGGCACGAGACTCCGCCGCCACGAGGAAGAACCTTGGCGGAACCAATCTAGGGCTCCGGCAGAGCTGTTCTGCCGGGGACACTTCCCTCAGGGAGGGGGAAATCATCGTCATCATCATCACCAACGCTCCTCTCATCGGGAGAGGTCAATCTCCATCAACATCTTCACCAGCACCATCTCATCTCCAAACCCTAGTTCATCTCTTGTATCCAATTCTTGTCTCCAAGTCCGTGATTGGTGCTAGTAGGTTGCTAGTAGTGTTGATTACTCCTTGTAGTTGATGCTAGTTGGTTTATTTGGTGGAAGATCATATGTTCAGATCCTTTATGCATATTGTTACCCCTCTGATTATGAACATGAATATGCTTTGTGAGTAGTTACGTTTGTTCCTGAGGACAAGGAGAAGTCTTGCTATTAGTAGTCATGTGAATTTGGTATTAGATTCGATATTTTGATGAGATGTATGTTGTCTAGCCTCTAGTGGTGTTATGTGAGCGTCGACTACATAACACTTCACCATTATTTGGGCCTAGAGGAAGGCATTGGGAAGTAATAAGTAGATGATGGGTTGCTAGAGTGACGAAGCTTAAACCCTAGTTTATCGTTGCTTCGTAAGGGCTGATTTGGATCCATATGTTTCATGCTATGGTTAGGTTTACCTTAATACTTTTGTTGTAGTTGCGGATGCTTGCAATAGAGGTTAATCATAAGTGGGATGCTTGTTCAAGTAAGAATAGCACCCAAGCACCGGTCCACCCACATATCAAATTATCAAAGTACCGAACGTGAATCATATGAACGTGATGAAAACTAGCTTGACGATATTCCCATGTGTCCTCGGGAGCGCTTTTCCTTATATAAGAGTTTGTCCAGGCTTGTCCTTTGCTAAAATAAGGATTGGGCCACCTTGCTGCACTTTATTTACTCTTGTTACTTGTTGCTCGTTACAATTTATCTTATCACAAAACTATCTGTTACCACTTATTTCAGTACTTGCAGAGAATACCTTGTTGAAAACCGCTTATCATTTCCTTCTGCTCCTCGTTGGGTTCGACACTCTTACTTATCGAAAGGACTACAATTGATCCCCTATACTTGTGGGTTATCCCCCCATTGTGGAGATTACATCATATGATGTTATTATCAATGAATTATATACAAAGTCCCAGCTCCGTATTATCTTACTGAGCCGGCCCTTGGGGGCTACACGTTGCTGCTCAAGTCTACATGATCATATTTACAAAGTCCCTGCTCATTATTTCATAATGACCCGGCACTTGGGGGCTACAATTGATATGAATATAATGGAGGTGCATTTTCAAGTTTGATGTTAGCGACAATTATAACCCGGTGCTATCAATATTTACAAACCGGATATTTTGGCAATGATAAATCGGCAAGTTCTACAAGCTGGCTGAAAATCAGATGAGTATTTCATGCCAATGTTTTTGATTATGAAGCTGGCCCATTGACCCGGATTTTTTAGAAGAAGGAGATACCAAGGAGTTAAGGATGATCAGGTGCCGGTTTACAAAAGTTCTTAACCCGAAGCATAATCTGTCAAAATTGTTCTTGTGTTTGTTTTATAGGATCAGTTTAACATGGATGAATCCAAAATAAACTGGGGGCTAATGTCGGGGATATACCCCGCGGTGTGGCCCGGCTGGAGATATGACCTGGCTGGGACTTGGTGTTTTATTGGTGACCCGGCAGATTGTAAGCCGGCGGACACAGTTAAGCATTGTAAGCCGGCGGGCACAGTTAAGCATTGTAAGCTGGCGGGCAAAGTTAAGCATTGTAATCCGGCAGACACAGATAAGCATTGTAAGCCGGCAGTTAGTTAAGCCAGACAGTTAAGCCAGACAGTTATTCCGGACAGTTAAGCCAGATAGTAAGCCAGATTTTAAGTCAGATTGTAAGCCGGATTGTAAGCCGCCTTACGTTAAGAAGCCCAAGACGTTAAGAAGCCCATGAAGAGAAGCCCATGGTAAGACGTCTAAATAGGTTAAGTCCTAATCCGAGTTTGACTCTACATGTAACGCGCCCCTTCAACTTATATAAGGAGGGGCAGGGCACCCCAAGAGGAAAGAGCAAGAAAATAATCGTTAAGGCCAGACACAACTGTTGGGGAACGTAGCAGAAATTCAAAAGTTTCCTACGTGTCACCAAGATCTATCTATGGAGAAACCAGCAACGAGGGGAAGGAGAGTGCATCTACATACCCTTGTAGATCGCTAAGCGGAAGCGTTCAAGTGAACGGGGTTGAAGGAGTCGTACTCGTCGTGATCCAAATCACCGGAGATCCTAGTGCCGAACGGACGGCACCTCCGCGTTCAACACATGTGCAGCCCGGTGACGTCTCCCATGCCTTGATCCAGCAAGGAGAGAGGAGAGGTTGAGGAAGACTCCGTCAGCAGCAACTGTGGCGTGGTGGTGGTAGAGGCGTGGCAATCCTGCAGGAGCTTGGCAAGCACATCGGGAGAGGAGGAGGAGAGAGGTAGGGCTGGGCCATGGAGAGGACAAAACTCATGTGTTGGCAGCCCCAAAGTCCTCAAGTATATATAGGGGAGAGGGAGGGGGGTGCGCCCCCCTCTAGGGTTTCCACACCAAAGGGTGCGGCAGCCCCAAACCCATCTAGGGTGGCGGCCAAGGGGGGAAGAGGGGGAAACTTGCCCCCCCCCCCCCAAGCTAGGTGGGGCGCCCCCTCCCCAAACCCTAGGCGCCTTGGGCCCTTGTGGGGGGGGCACTGTTGGGGAACGTAGTAATTTCAAAATTTTTCCTCCGATCACGCAAGACCATGGTGATGGCATAGCAACGAGAGGGGAGAGTGTCCGTCCACGTACCCTCGTAGACCGAAAGCGGAAGCGTTATAACAACGCGGTTGATGTAGTCGATGCGTCTTCACGATCCGACCGATCCAAGCACCGAACGACGGCACCTCCGAGTTCTGCACACGTTCAGCTCGATGACGATCCCGGACTCGATCCAGCAAAATGTCGGGATGAGTTCCGTCAAGACGACGGCGTGGGACGATGATGATGCTCCACCGACGCAGGGCTTCGCCTAAGCTCATGACGATATGACTTCTCCGCGCAGGGCTTCGCCTAAGCTCATGACGATATGACGAAGTGGAATATGGTGGAAGGGGCACCGACACGGCTAAGGAACGATCCATAGATCAACTTGTGTGTCATGGGGTGCCCCTGCCCCGTATATAAAGGAGCCAAGGGGTGCGGCCAGCCCTAGGGGAGGCGCGCTGAGGAGTCCTACTCCCCGGGAGTAGGACTCCCCCTCTCCTAGTTGGATTAGGATTGGAGGAGGGGAAGAGGAAGGCGCCGCCCCTCCTTGTCCTATTCGGACTAGAGGGGGGGGGGGCGCGGCCTGCCTGGCGGCCCTTCCTCTTCTCTCTTATGGCCCATTAAGGCCCATAGACCTCCGGGGGTTCCGTAACCTCCGGTACTCCGTAAATTTCGATTTCACTCGGAACCTTTCCGATGTCCAAATGTAGGCTTCAATATATCAATCTTTATGTCTCGACCATTTCGATACTCCTCGTCATGTCCGTGATCACATCCGGACTCGAACTACCTTCGTACATCAATACTTATAAACTCATAATGAACTGTCATCGAAACGTTAAGCGTGCGGACCCTACGGGTTCGAGAACTATGTAGACATGACATAGAACCATTCTCGGTCAATAACCAATAGCGGAACCTGGATGCCCATATTGGTTCCTACATATTCTACGAAGATCTTTATCGGTCAAACCGCATAACAACATACGTTGTTCCCTTTGTCATCGGTATGTTACTTACCCGAGATTCGATCGTCGGTATCCAATACCTAGTTCAATCTCGTTATCGTAAGTCTCTTTACTCGTTCCGTAATACATCATCTCACAACTAACTCATTAGTTGCAATGCTTGCAAGGCTTATGTGATGTGTATTACCGAGAAGGCCCAGAGATACCTCTCCGACAATCGGAGTGACAAAACCTAATCTCGATTCATGCCAACTCAACATATACTTTTGGAGACACCTGTAGAGTACCTTTATAATCACCCGATTCGTTGTGACGTTTGGTAGCACACAAAGTGTTCCTCCGTAAACGGAGTTGCATAATCTTACAGTTGCAGGAACTTTGTATAAGTCATGAAGAAAGCATAAGCAACATACTAAGCGATCAAGTGCTAAGCTAACGAAATGGGTCATGTCAATCACATCATTCTCCTAATGATGTGATCCCATTAATCAAATGACAACACATGTCTATGGTTTAGGAAACATAACCATCTTGATTAATGAGCTAGTCTAGTAGAGGCATACTAGTGACTATCTGTTTGTCTATGTATTCACACATGTATTATGTTTCCGGTTAATACAATTCTAGCATGAATAGTAAACATTTATCATGATATAAGGAAATAAATAATAACTTTATTATTGCCTCTAGGGCATATTTCCTTCAGTCTCCCACTTGCACTAGAGTCAATAATCTAGATTACAGTAATGATTCTAACACCCATGGAGTCTTGGTGCTGATCATGTTTTGCTCGTGGAAGAGGCTTAGTCAACGGTGCGCAACATTCAGATCCGTATGTATTTTGCAAATCTCTATGTCTCCCACTTGGACTTGGTCCCGAATGGAATTGAAGCGTCTCTTGATATGCTTGGTCCTCTTGTGAAATCTGGATTCCTTTGCCAAGGCAATTGCACCAGTATTGTCACAGAAGATCTTCATTAGTCCCGATGCACTAGGTATGACACCTAGATCGGAAATGAACTCTTTCATCCAGACTCCTTCATTTGCTGCTTCCGAAGCAGCTATGTACTCCGCTTCACATGTAGATCCCGCCACGACGCTTTGTTTAGAACTGCACCAACTGACAGCTCCACCGTTTAATAAAAATACGTATCCGGTTTGTGATTTAGAATCGTCCGGATCAGTGTCAAAGCTTGCATCGACGTAACCATTTACGACTAGCTCTTTGTCACCTCCATATCGTAGAAACACATCCTTAGTCCTTTTCGGTATTTCAGGATGTTCTTGACCGCTGTCCGATGATCCACTCTGGATTACTTTGGTACCTTCCTGCCAAGCTTACAGCTAAGCATACGTCGGTCTGGTACACAGCATTGCATACATGATAGAGCCTATGGCTGAAGCATAGGAACATTTTCATTTTCTCTATCTTCTGCTGTGGTCGGGCATTGAGTCTGACTCAATCTTACACCTTGTACTACAGGTAAAAAACCTTTCTTTGCCTGATCCATTTTGAACTTCTTCAAAACTTTATCAAGGTATGTGCTTTGTGAAAGTCCAATTAAGCGTCTTGATCTATCTCTATAGATCTTGATGCCCAATATGTAAGCAGCTTCACCGAGGTCTTTCATTGAAAAACTTTTATTCAAGTATCCTTTTATGCTATCCAGAAATTCTATATCATTTCCAATCAACAATATGTCGTCCACATATAATATCGAAATGCTACTGAGCTCCCACTCACTTTCTTGTAAATACGAGGCTTCTCCAAAAGTCTGTATAAAACCATATGCTTTGATCACACTATCAAAGCGTTTATTCCAACTCCGAGAGGCTTGCACCAGACCATAAATTGATCGTTGGAGCTTGCACACTTTGTTAGCACCCTTTGGATCAACAAAACCTTCTGGTTGTATCATATACAACTCTTCTTCTAGAAATCCATTCAAGAATGCAGTTTTACATCCATTTGCCAAATTTCATAATCATAAAATGCGGCAATTGCTAACATGATTCGGACAGACTTAAGCATCGCTACGGGTGAGAAAGTCTCATCGTAGTCAACCCCTTGAACTTGTCGAAAACCTTTTGCAACAAGTCGAGCTTTGTAGACAGTTACATTACCATCGGCGTCAGTCTTCTTCTTAAAAATCCATTTATTCTCAATAGCTTGCCGATCATCGGGCAAGTCTACCAAAGTCCATACTTTGTTCTCATACATGGATCCCATCTCAGATTTCATGGCTTCAAGCCATTTTGTGGAATCTGGGCTCACCATCGCTTCTTCATAGTTCGTAGGTTCACCATGATCTAGTAGCATGACTTCCAGAATAGGATTACCGTACCACTCTGGTGCGGATTTTATTCTGGTTGATCTACGAAGTTCAGTGATAACTTGATCTGAAGTTTTATGATCTTCATCATTATCTTCCTCACTAACTGGTGTAGGTGTTACAGAAACTGATTTCTGTGACGAACTACTTTCCAATAAGGGAGCTGGTACTATTACCTCATCAAGTTCCACTTTCCTCCCACTCACTTCTTTCGAGAGAAACTCCTTCTCTAGAAAGGATCCATTCTTAGCAACGAATGTCTTGCCTTCGGATCTGTGATAGAAGGTATACCCAATTGTCTCCTTTGGGTATCCTATGAAGACACATTTTCCGATTTGGGTTCAAGCTTATCAGGTTGAAGTTTCTTCACATAAGCATCGCAACCCCAAACTTTCAGAAATGACAACTTTGGTTTCTTGCTAAACCATAGTTCATAAGGCGTCGTCTCAACGGATTTTGACGGTGTCCTATTTAACGTGAATGCGCCGTCTCTAAAGCATAACCCCAAAACGATAGCGGTAAATCGAAATAGACATCATAGATCGCACCATATCTAGTAAAGTACGACACGACGTTCGGACACACCATTACGCTGAGGTGTTCCGGTGGCGTGAGTTGCTAAACTATTCCGCATTGCTTCAAATGTAGACCAAACTCAGTAACTCAAATATTCTCCTCCACGATCAGATCGTAGAAACTTTATTTTCTTGTTACGATGATTTTCAACTTCACTCTGAAATTCTTTGAACTTTTCAAATGTTTCAGATTTATGTTTCATCAAGTAGATATACCCGTATCTCGCTTAAATCATCTGTGAAGGTGAGAAAATAACGATATCCGCAACGAGCTTCAACATTCATCGGACCACACACATCTGTATGTATGATTTCCAACAAGTCTGTTGCTCTCTCCATACAACCGGAGAACGGTGTTTTAGTCATCTTGCCCATGAGGCACGGTTCGAAGTACCAAGTGATTCATAATCAAGTGATTCCAAAAGTCCATCTGTATGGAGTTTCTTCATGCGTTTACATCGATATGACCTAAACGGCAGTGCCACAAATAAGTTGCACTATCATTATCAACTCTGCATCTTTTGGCTTCGACATTATGAATATGTGTATCACTACTGTCGAGATTCAACAAGAATAGACCATTCTTCAAGGGCGCATGACCATAAAAGATATTACTCATATAAATAGAACAACCATTATTCTCTCGATTTAAATGAATAACCGTCTCGCATCAAACAAGATCCAGATATAATGTTCATGCTCAACGCTGGCACCAAATAACAATTATTTAGGTCTAAAACTAATCCCGAAGGTAGATGTAGAGGTAGTGTGCCGATCGCGATCACATTGACTTTGGAACCATTTCCCACGCGCATCATCACCTCGTCCTTTGCCGCTGCTCGTCTATTCCGTAGTCCCTGTTTGAGTTGCAAATATTAGCAATGAACCAGTATCAAATACCAGGTGCTACTACGAGCTCTAGTAAGGTACACATCAATAACATGTATATCACATATACCTTTGTTCACCTTGCCATCCTTCTTATCCGCCAAATACTTGGGGCAGTTCCGCTTCCAGTGTCCAGTCTGCTTGCAGTAAAAACACTCAGTTTCAGGCTTAGGTCCAGACTTGGGTTTCTTCTCTTGAGCAGCAACTTTCTTGCTGTTCTTGAAGTTTCCCTTCTTCTTCCCTTTGCCCTTTTTCTTGAAACTAGTGGTCTTGTTGACCATCAACACTTGATGCTCTTTCTTGATTTCTACCTCCATGGCTTTTAGCATTGCGAAGAGCTCAGGAATTGTCTTAGTCATCCCTTGCATATTATAGTTCATCACGAAGCTCTTGTAGCTTGGTGGCGTGATTGGAGAATTCTGTCAATGACACTATCATCCGGAAGATTAACTCCCAGCTGAATTAAGTGATTATTATACCCGGACATTTTGAGTATGTGCTCCTTGACAGAACTATTCTCCTCCATCTTGCAGCTATAGAACTTGTTGGAGACTTCATATCTCTCAATCCGGGCATTTGCTTGAAATATTAACTTCAACTCTGGAACATCTCATATGCTCCATGACGCTCAAAACGTCGTTGAAGACCCGGTTCTAAGCCGTAAAGCATGGCACACTGAACTATAGAGTAGTCATCAGCTTTGCTTTGCCGACGCTCACAACTTCGTGCAGCTCTGCAGCAGGCCTGGCACCCAGCGGTGCTTCGGGACGTAATTCTTCCGTGCAGCAATGAGGATAATCCTCAGGTTACGGACCCAGTCCGTGTAATTGCTACCATCATCTTTCAACTTTGCTTTCTCAAGGAACGCATTAAAATTCAACGGAACAACAGCACGAGCCATCTATCTACAGTAAACATAGACAAGCAAAATACTATCGGTACTAAGTTCATGATAAATTTAAGTTCAATTAATCATATTAAAAACTCCCACTTAGACAGACATCTCTAGTCATCTAAGTGTTTACGTGATCCAAATCAACTAAACCATGTCCGATCATCACGTGAGATGGAGTAGTTTCAATGGTGAACATCACTATGTTGATCATATCTACTATATGATTCACGTTCGACCTTCGGTCTCCGTGTTCGAGGCCATATCTGCATATGCTAGGCTCGTCAAGTTTAACCTGAGTATTCTGCGTGTGCAAAACTGGCTTGCACCCATTGTAGATGGACGAGAACTTATCACACCCGATCATCACGTGGTGTCCGGGTACTACGAACTTTTAGCAACGGTGCATACTCAGGGAGAACACTTCTTGATAATTTTAGTGAGAGATCATCTTATAATGCTACCGTCAATCAAAGCAAGATAAGATGCATAAAGGATAAACATCACATGCAATCAATATAAGTGATATGATATGGTCATCATCATCTTGTGCTTGTGATCTCCATCTCAAGCACCGTCATGATCACCATCGTCACCGGCGCGACACCTTGATCTCCATCGTAGCATCGTTGTCGTCTCGCCAACTATTGCTTCTACGACTATCGCTACTGCTTAGTGATAAAGTAAAGCAATTACATGGCTTTTGCATTTCATACAATAAAGCGACAACCATATGGCTCCTGCCGATTGCCGATAACTCGGTTACAAAACATGATCATCTCATACAATAAAATATAGCATCACGCCTTGACCACATCACATCACAACATGCCCTGCAAAACAAGTTAGACGTCCTCTACTTTGTTGTTGCAAGTTTTACGTGGCTGCTACGGGCTGAGCAAGAACCGTTCTTACCTACGCATCAAAACCACAACGATAGTTTGTCAAGTTGGTGCTGTTTTAACCTTCGCAAGGACCGGGCGAGCCACACTCGGTTCAACTAAAGTGAGAGAGACAGACACCGCCGTCACCTTTAAGCAACTAGTGCTCGGGCGGTGAAACCAGTCTCGCGTAAGCGTCGCGTAATTCGGTCCGGGCGCTTCATCTCACAATACCGCTGAACCAAAGTATGACATGCTGGTAAGCAGTATGACTTATATCGCCCACAACTCACTTGTGTTCTACTCGTGCATATGACATCAACGCATAAAACCAGGCTCGGATGCCATTGTTGGGGAACGAGTAATTTCAAAAATTTCCTACGATCACGCAAGACCATGGTGATGGCATAGCAACGAGAGGGAGAGTGTCCGCCCATGTACCCTCGTAATCCGAAAGCGAAGCGTTATAACAACGCTGTTGATGTAGTCGACGTCTTCACGATCCGACCGATCCAAGCACCGAACGACGGCACCTCCGAGTTCTGCACACGCTCAGCTCGATGACGATCCCGGACTCGATCCAGCAAAGTGTCGGGATGAGTTCCGTCAAGACGACGGCGTGGGACGATGATGATGCTCCACCGACGCAGGGCTTCTCCTAAGCTGCGCGACGATATGACTTCTCCGGCGCAGGGCTTCGCCTAAGCTCATGACGATATGATGAAGTGGAATATGGTGGAAGGGGCACCGACACGGCTAAGGAACGATCCGTAGATCAACTTGTGTGTCATGGGGTGCCCCCTGCCCCGTATATAAAGGAGCCAAGGGGGGGTGCGGCCAGCCCTAGGGGAGGCGCGCCTGGAGGAGTCCTACTCCCACCGGGAGTAGGACTCCCCTCTCCTAGTTGGATTAGGATTGGAGGAGGGGGAGAGAGGAAGGCGCCCCCTCTCCTTGTCCTATTCGGACCAGAGGGGGGAGGGGGGCGCACGGCCTGCCTGGCCGGCCCTTCCTCTTCTCTCTTATGGCCCATTAAGGCCCATAGACCTCCCGGGGGGTTCCGGTAACCTCCCAATACTCCGGTAAATTCCCGATTTCACTCGGAACCTTTCCGATGTCCAAATGTAGGCTTCCAATATATCAATCTTTATGTCTCGACCATTTCGAGACTCCTCGTCATGTCCGTGATCACATCCGGGACTCCGAACTACCTTCGGTACATCAATACTTATAAACTCATAATGAACTGTCATCGAAACGTTAAGCGTGCGGACCCCACGGGTTCGAGAACTATGTAGACATGACCTAGAACCATTCTCGGTCAATAACCAATAGCGGAACCTGGATGCCCATATTGGTTCCTACATATTCTACGAATATCTTTATCGGTCAAACCGCATAACAACATACGTTGTTCCCTTTGTCATCGGTATGTTACTTACCTGAGATTCGATCGTCGGTATCCAATACCTAGTTCAATCTCGTTACCGGTAAGTCTCTTTACTCGTTCCGTAATACATCATCTCACAACTAACTCATTAGTTGCAATGCTTGCAAGGCTTATGTGATGTGTATTACCGAGAAGGCCCAGAGATACCTCTCCGACAATCGGAGTGACAAAACCTAATCTTGATTCATGCCAACTCAACATATACTTTTGGAGACACCTGTAGAGTAACTTTATAATCACCCAGTTACGTTGTGACGTTTGGTAGCACACAAAGTGTTCCTCCGGTAAACGGGAGTTGCATAATCTTACAGTTGCAGGAACTTTGTATAAGTCATGAAGAAAGCATAAGCAACATACTAAACGATCAAGTGCTAAGCTAACGAAATGGGTCATGTCAATCACATCATTCTCCTAATGATGTGATCCCATTAATCAAATGACAACACATGTCTATGGTTTAGGAAACATAACCATCTTCGATTAATGAGCTAGTCTAGTAGAGGCATACTAGTGACTATCTGTTTGTCTATGTATTCACACATGTATTATGTTTCCGGTTAATACAATTCTAGCATGAATAATAAACATTTATCATGATATAAGGAAATAAATAATAACTTTATTATTGCCTCTAGGGCATAGTTCCTTCAGGCACCAGCCCACCTGGGGCTGGTCCCCTCCCACACTTGGCCCATGCAGCCCTCCGGGGCCGGTGGCCCCACTTGGTGGACCCCCGGGACCCTCCCGGTGGTCCCGGTACATTACCGATAAAACCCGAAACTTTTCCGGTGACCAAAACAGGACTTCCCAGATATAAATCTTTACCTCCGGACCATTCTGGAAATCCTCGTGACGTCCCGGATCTCATCCGGGACTCCGAACAACATTCGGTAACCACATACAAACTTCCTTTATAACCCTAGCGTCATCGAACCTTAAGTGTGTAGACCCTACGGGTTCGGGAACCATGCAGACATGACCGACACGTTCTCCGGTCAATAACCAACAGCGGGATCTGGATACCAATGTTGGCTCCCACATGTTCCACAATGATCTCATCGGATGAACCATGATGTCAGGTCCTCAATCAATCCCGTATACAATTCCCTTTGTCTAGCGGTATTGTACTTGCCCGAGATTCGATCGTCGGTATGCCGATACCTTGTTCAATCTCGTTACCGGCAAGTCTCTTTACTGTTCAGTAACACATCATCCCGTGATCAACCCCTTGGTCACATTGTGCACATTATGATGATGTCCTACCGAGTGGGCCCAGAGATACCTCTCCATTTACACAGAGTGACAAATCCCAGTCTCGATTCGTGCCAACCCAACAGAACTTTCGGAGATACCTGTAGTGCACCTTTATAGCCACACAGTTACGTTGTGACGTTTGGTACACCCAAAGCATTCCTACGGTATCCGGGAGTTGCACAATCTCATGGTCTAAGGAAAATATACTTGACATTAGAAAAGCTTTAGCATACGAACTACACGATCTTTGTGCTAGGCTTAGGATTGGGTCTTGTCTATCACATCATTCTGCTAATGATGTGATCCCGTTATCAACGACATCCAATGTCCATGGTCAGGAAACTGTAACCATCTATTGATCAACGAGCTAGTCAACTAGAGGCTTACTAGGGATATGGTGTTGTCTATGTACCCACACATGTATCTGAGTTTCCTATCAATACAATTATAGCATGGATAATAAAAGATTACCATGAACAAGGAAATATAATAATAACTAATTTATTATTGCCTCTAGGGCATATTTCCAACAGTCTCCCACTTGCACTAGAGTCAATAATCTACTTCACATCGCCATGTGATTAACACTCACAGGTCACATCGCCATGTGACCAACATCCAAAGAGTTTACTAGAATCAATAATCTAGTTCACATCACTATGTGATTAACACTCAATGAGTTCTGGGTTTGATCATGTTTATGCTTGTGAGAGAGGTTGTAGTCAACGGGTCTGCAATATTCAGATCCCTATGTATTTCGCAAAACTTTATGTCATATCGTAGATGCTGCTACCACGTTCCACTTGGAGCTATTCCAAATTGTTGCTCCATTATACGTATCCGTTATCTCTACTCAGAGCTATCCGGATAGGTGTTAAGCTTGCATCGACGCAACTCTTTACGTCGAACTCTTTATCACCTCCATAACCGAGAAACATATCCTTATTCCTCTAAGGATAATTTTGACCGCTATCTGGTGATCCACTCCTTGACCACCTTTGTACCCTCTTGCCAGATATGTAGCAAGGCACACATCAGGTGCGGTACACAACATAGCATACTGTAGAGCCTACGTCTAAGGCATAGGGGACGACCTTCGTCCTTTCTCTCTTTTCTGCCGTGGTCGAGCTTTAACTCTTAACTTCATACCTTACAACTCAGGCAAGAACTCCTTCTTTGACTGATCCATCTTGAACACCTTCAAGATTATGTCAAGGTATGTGCTCATTTGAAAGTATTATTAAACATTTTGATCTATCTTATAGATCTTGATGCTTATTGTTCAAGTAGCCTAATCCAGGTTTTCCATTGAAAAACACTTTTCAAACAATCATATATGCTTTCCAGAAATTCTACATCATTTCTGATCAACAATATGTCAACAACATATACTCATCAGAAATTCTATAGTGCTCCCACTCAACTCTTTGGAAATACAAGTTTCTCATAAACTTTGTATAAACCCAAAATCTTTGATCATCTCATCAAAGCGCACATTCCAACTCCGAGATGCTTACTCCAGTCCTTAGAAGGATCGCTGGAGCCAGCATACCTTTTAGCATCCTTAGGATCAACAAAAACTTTCTGATTGTATCACATACAACCTTTCCTTACGAAGACTGGTATGGAAACTCGTTTTGACATCCATCTACCAGATTTCATAAATGCAGCTAATGCTAACATGATTCCGACGGACTTAAGCATCGCTACGGATGAGAAAATATCATCGTAGTCAACTCCTTGAACTTGTGAAAAACTCTTCGCCACAAGTCGAGCTTCATAGACGGTGACATTACCGTCCATGTCCGTCTGATTCTTAAAGATCCATTTATCTCAATGGCTTGCCGATCATCGGGCAAGTCCACCAAAGTCCATGCTTTATTCTGATACATGGATTCTATCTCGGATTTCATGGCTTCTAACCATTTGTCGGAATATGAGCCCACCATCTCTTCCCCATAGCTCGTAGGTTCATTGTTGTCTAGCAACATGACCTTCAAGACAGGATTACTGTACCACTCTGAAGTAGTACGCATCCTTGTCCCCCTACGAGGTACGGTAGTGACTTGATCCAAAACTTCATGATCACTGTCATAAGCTTCTACTTCAATTGGTGTAGGCGCCACAGGAACAACTTCCTGTGCCCTGCTACACACTTGTTGAAGTGACGGTTCAATAACCTCATCAAGTCTCGACCATCCTCCCACTCAATTCTTTCGAGAGAAACTTTTCCTCGAGAAAGGACCCGTTTCTAGAAACAATCACTTTTGCTTCCGGATCTGAATTAGGAGGTATACCCAACCATTTTGGGTATCCTATGAAGATGCATTTATCCGTTTTGGGTTCGAGCTTATCACGATGAAACTTTTTCACATAAGCGTCGCAGCCCCAAACTTTCAAGAAACGACAGCTTAGGTTTCTCTAAACCATAGTTCTCACGGTGTCATCTCAACGGAATTACGTGGTGCCCAATTAAAGTGAGTGCGGTTGTCTCTAATGCCTAACCCATGAACGATAGTGGTAATTCGATAAGAGACATCATGGTACGCACCATATCCAATAGGGTGCAACTATGATGTTCGGCCACACCATC
This sequence comes from Aegilops longissima, assembly GCA_021605205.1. Classification (NCBI taxonomy): domain Eukaryota; kingdom Viridiplantae; phylum Streptophyta; class Magnoliopsida; order Poales; family Poaceae; genus Aegilops; species Aegilops longissima. The sequence continues at coordinate 734,532,887 of CM038679.1, forward strand.
ACACTATGGTGTTCCAGGCGGTGTTAATTGTGAAACAATTTCCACAATGTCTTAATTGCGTGCCAAAGCTCGTAACTCAGATACTCATCTCTATTATCATATCATAGACATTTTATCCTCTTGTCACAATGATCTTCTACTTCACTCTGAAATTACTTGAACCATTCAATAATTCAGACTTGTGTTTCATCAAGTAAATATACTCAACATCTACTCGAATCATCTGTGAAGTAAGAACATAACGATATTCACTGCATGCCTCAGCACTCATTGAACTGCACACATCAAAATGTGTTATTTCCAACAAGTTGCTATCTTGTTCCATCTTATTGAAAACGAGGCTTTTCAGTCATCTTGCCCATGTGGTATGATTTGCATATCTCAAGTGATTCAAAATTAAGTGAGTCCAAACAATCCATCTGCATGGAGTTTCTTCATGCATATACACCAATAGACATGGTTCGCATGTCTCAAACTTTTCAAAAACGAGTGAGTCCAAAGATCCATCAACATGGAGCTTCTTCATGCGTTTTATACCAATATGACTTACATGGCAGTGCCACAAGTAAGTGGTACCATCATTACTATCTTATATCTTTTGGCATGAAAATGTGTATTACTATGATCGAGATTCAATAAACCATTCCTTTAGGTGCAAGACCATTGAAGGTATCATTCAAATAAATAGAGTAACAATTATTCTCCTTAAATGAATAACCGTATTGCGATAGACATAATCCAATCATGTCTATGCTCAGCGCAAACACCAAATAACAATTATTTAGGTTTAACACCAATCTCGATGGTAGAGGGAGCGTGCGATGCTTGATCACATCAACCTTGGAAACACTTCCAACACATATCGTCAGCTCACCTTTAGCTAGTCTCCGTTTATTCCGTAGCTTTTATTTCGAGTTACTAACACTTAGCAACCGAACCGGTATCTAATACCCTGGTGCTTCTAGGAGTACTAGTAAAGTACACATTAACATAATGTATATCCAATATACTTCTATCGACCTTGCCAGCCTTCTCATCTACCAAGTATCTAGGGTAGTTCTGCTTCAGTGTCCGTTCCCTCATTACAGAAGCACTTAGTCTCGGGTTTGGGTTTAACCTTGGGTTTCTTCACTAGAGCAGCAACTGATTTGCCGTTTCATGAAGTATCCCTTCTTGCCCTTGCCCTTCTTGAAACAAGTGGTTTCATTAACCATCAATAATTGATGCTCCTTCTTGACTTCTACTTTCGCGGTGTCAAACATCGCGAATATTTCAAGGATCATCTATCCCTGATATGTTATAGTTCATCACGAAGCTCTAGCAGCTTGGTGGCAATGACTTTGGAGAAACATCACTATCTCATCAGGAAGATCAACTCCCACTCGATTCAAGTGATTGTTGCACTCAGACAATCTGAGCACAAGCTCAACGATTGAGCTTTTCTCCCTTAGTTTGCAGGCTAAGAAAATCGTCGGAGGTCTTATACCTCTTGACGTGGGCACGAGCCTGAAATCCCAATTTCAGCCCTCGAAACATCTCATATGTTCCACGACGTTTCGAAAAACGTCTTTGGTGCCTCAACTTTAAACCGTTTAACTGAACTATCATGCAGTTATCAAAACGTGTATGTCCGATGTTCGCAACATCCACAGACGACGTTTGGGGTTTAGCACACTGAGCGGTGCACTAAGGACATAAGCTTTCTTATGTCCGTATAATCGCTACTGTCAACTTTCAACTATATTTTCTCTAGGAACATATCTAAAACAGTGGAACTAAAGTGCGAGCTTACGACATAATTTGCAAAGATCTTTTGACTATGTTCAGGATAATTAAGTTCATCTTATGAACTCCCACTCAGATAGACATCCCTCCAGTCATCTAAGTGATTACATGATCCGAGTCAACTAGGCCGTGTCCGATCATCACGTGAGACGAACTAGTCATCATCGGTGAACATCTTCATGTTGATCGTATCCTCCATACGACTCATGCTCGACCTTTCAGTCTCTTGTGTTCCGAGGCCATGTCTGTACATGCTAGGCTCGTCAAGTTAACCTAAGTGTTTGTGTGTGTAAATCTGGCTTACACCCGTTGTATGTGAACGTAAGAATCTATCACACCCGATCATCACGTGGTGCTTCAAAACGACGAACTTTCGCAACGGTGCACAGTTAGGGGGAACACTTTCTTGAAATTTTAATGAGGGATCATCTTATTTACTACCGTCGTTCTAAGCAAATAAGATGTATAAACATGATAAACATCACATGCAATCAAATAGTGACATGATATGGCCAATATCATTTTGCTCCTTTTGATCTCCATCTTCGGGGCTCCATGATCATCATCGTCACCGGCATGACATCATGATCTCCATCATCGTGTCTCCATGAAGTTGTCTCGCCAACTTATTACTTCTACTACTATGGCTACCGGTTAGCAATAAAGTAAAGTAATTACATGGCGTTGTTCAATGACACGCAGGTCATACAATAAATTAAGACAACTCCTATGGCTCCTGCCGGTTGTCATACTCATCGACATGCAAGTCGTGATTCCTATTACAAGAACATGATCAATCTCATACATCACATATCATTCATCACATTCTTCTTGGCCATATCACATCACATAGCATACCCTGCAAAAACAAGTCAGACGTCCTCTAATTGTTGTTTGCATGTTTTACGTGGCTGCTATGGGTTTCTAGCAAGAACGTTTCTTACCTACGCAAAACCACAACGTGATATGCCAATTACTGTTTACGCTTCATAAGGACCCTTTTCATCGAATCCGTTCCGACTAAAGTGGGAGAGACTGGCACCCGCTAGCCACCTTATGCACCAAGTGCATGTCAGTCGGTGGAACCTGTCTCACGTAAGTGTACGTGTAAGGTCGGTCCAGGCCGCTTCATCCCACAATACCGTCAAAACAAGATTGGACTAGTAACGGTAAGCATATTGAACAACATCAACGCCCACAACAACTTGTGTTCTACTCGTGCATAGAATCTACACAATAAACCTAGCTCTAATACCACTGTTGGGGAACGTAGCAGAAATTCAAAATTTTCCTACGTGTCACCAAGATCTATCTATGGAGAAACCAGCAACGAGGGGAAGGAGAGTGCATCTACATACCCTTGTAGATCGCTAAGCGGAAGCGTTCAAGTGAACAGGGTTGCAGGAGTCGTACTCGTCGTGATCCAAATCACCGGAGATCCTAGTGCCGAACGGACGGCACCTCCGCGTTCAACACACGTGCAGCCCGGTGACGTCTCTCATGCCTTGATCCAGCAAGGAGAGAGGGACAGGTTGAGGAAGACTCCGTCCAGCAGCAGCACAACGACGTGGTGGTGGTGGAGGAGCATGGCAATCCTGCAGGGCTTCGCCAAGCACCGCGGGAGAGGAGGAGGGAGAGAGGCAGGGCTGCGCCATGGAGAGGACAAAACTCATGTGTTGGCAACCCCAAAGTCCTCAAGTATATATAGGGGAGAGGGAGGGGGTGCGCCCCCTCTAGGGTTTCCACCCCAAGGGATGCAGCAGCCCCAAACCCATCTAGGGTGGCGGCCAAGGGGGGGAAGAGGGGGAAACTTGCCCCCCAAGCTAGGTGGGGCGCCCCCTCCCCAAACCCTAGGCGCCTTGGGCCCTTGTGGGTGGGGCGCACCAGCCCACCTGGGGCTGGTCCCCTCCCACACTTGGCCCATGCAGCCCTTCGGGGCCGGTGGCCCCACTTGGTGGACCCCTGGGACCCTCCCGGTGGTCCCGGTACGTTACCGATAAAATCAGAAACTTTTCCGGTGACCAAAACAGGACTTCCCATATATAAATCTTTACCTCCGGACCATTTCGGAACTCCTCGTGACATCCGGGATCTCATCCGGGACTCCGAACAACATTCAGTAACCACATATAAACTTCCTTTATAACCCTAGCGTCATCGAACCTTAAGTGTGTAGACCCTACGGGTTCGGGAACCATGAGACATGGTCGAGACGTTCTCCGGTCAATAACCAACAGCGGATCTGGATACCCATGTTGGCTCCCACATGTTCCACGATGATCTCATCGATGAACCACGATGTCAAGGACTCAATCAATCCGTATACAATTCCCTTCGTCTAGCGGTATTTTACTTGCCCGAGATTCGATCGTCGGTATGCCGATACCTTGTTCAATCTCGTTACGGCAAGTCTCTTTACTCGTTCCGTAACACATCATCCCGTGATCAACCCCTTGGTCACATTGTGCACATTATGATGATGTCCTACCGAGTGGGCCCAGAGATACCTCTCTGTCACACGGAGTGACAAATCTCGATCTCGATTCGTGCCAACCCAATGACACTTTCGGAGATACCGTAGTGCACCTTTATAGCCACCCGATTCACGTTGTGACGTTTGGTACACCCAAAGCATTCCTACGGTATCCGGAGTTGCACAATCTCATGGTCTAAGGAAAAGATACTTGACATTCGAAAAGCTATAGCATACGAACTACACGATCTTTGTGCTAGGCTTAGGATTGGGTCTTATCCATCACATCATTCTACTAATGATGTGATCCCGTTATCAACGACATCCAACATCCATGGTCAGGAAACTGTAACCATCTATTGATCAACGAGCTAGTCAACTAGAGGCTTACTAGGGATATGGTGTTGTCTATGTACCCACACATGTATCTGAGTTTCCTATCAATACAATTATAGCACGGATAATAAACGATTATCATGAACAAGGAAATATAATAATAACTAATTTAATATTGCCTCTAGGGCATATTTCCAACAACAACTAGAGGAGAGCCAGATTTATGACGTCTACCTCATGAGCATAATGAAACCTAGCCACAAACAGCATGTAGGGCTATTACCAGATGATGTTTCCCGGGGCCTGAAGCTGTCTAAATCCTTGTCTTGTGTGTTGATCCGCCCGCGTCTCTCGTCCCGATCAACCCCTCTCAAGCTACCACATAGATGCGTTGGCCTCATGACTAAGTCCTCACACTAGGACATCTGTCGTGACATTTCCACGACACAAAGAGTTAATCATTCTGTGAGCTCCATGAGAGAAGGGTGGCATTGAAGCCAGCGCACTTCGTTTCACAAAAGAGGGGTTAGAGTATGCATATGAATAAGCAGAGAAATTCTTCGAGGAAGTATGAACATAATGATTTGAAGAATAATGCACATATTCATAACTCTTAGATTTTCCCTGCGAAACAGAAGCATTAGCACAATGATGCTCATATGAGGACTTCGATCCATATGAGGAATTTGATCCACGTGAAGAATTTGGTCCATATGAGGACTTAGATCCATATGAAGACTTTGGTCCATATGAAGAATTTGGTCTGGGATTCCTATTCTTCATAGGTGGTGTCATGAGTACATTCACCTGAAGACTTTCAAGGCACCTTTTGGGAACCCAGATTTCTTCATAGGGGGACTGTTCCTGCAGTTAGTTCCAACATATCTAGCAAATACTTCACCATTCTGATTTTTGAACAACTTATAGTTGGAGTCAAATGACTCATCAGATGAATATAAAGATTGGAGGTCCTTTCGCAGCAACCCATGAGGTTTTGGGATACTTCTCAGGTTTCTAGTAGGTCCCATCAGCATTGAGTTTTCTCTCAAAGGCAATACCCTCTTTCCTAGGGTTTCTGATCAAGATTGCTTTTTAAGCACATCACAAAAGTGCTTGATGCCCTTTGAGGCTTTTGTACATGCCTGGCAGATACAATTCATTTAACCCTGCATTATTGTCAATGATACTTGTGGTATCCTCAGATGAGGAATTTGTGACCACATAAATAGTTGAAGAATTTGCAGCAATAGAAGCATTTGAACTTTCAGGTGAAAAATTAGATGATTCATGTTCACTGCATTTCAAACATGGTGGAACGAATTCTTCCTGAGTGGAACTGACCTGTTGAGCAAGCAAAGAATCGTTTTCCTTTTGAAGATCATCATGATTCACCCTTAGCTTCTCAAGATCTTTCTTTCTTTGAAGAAATTCATAAGAGAGCTTCTCATGATCAGCTATGAGAGTTTCATGACGACTTTGAAGGTTATCAAACTTAGACTGTAGTCGTTGAAGATTATTAGTCAGATTTTGAGTTCGATCCATTTCCTCACCCAATAGGTCATCGCTTTTGTCTTGCAAATTTTGAACCCTTTCCAAAGCTTTGTGTTGTTTAGTGGCAATATTAGCAAGCTTGAAATAGCTAGGTCCAAGATCATCATCAGATTCATCTTCACTAGATTCGGATGAGGAATATTCGAGTACCTTGGCATCTTCTGCCATCAGGCATGGTGAAGAAGATGACGATTCAGGTTCAAAAGTTATCGTTCTGAGTGATTCCTTAAACTCGAGGAACCAGGGATCCTGACAAGTTTGATGACCTTCATAGACGTTAGAGATTCGGTCCTAGATAAGCTTCGCATTGCAAAGATGCATAATGCACTTGAATTCATCTCTGGATAGGCAGGAGCAGATGATATCCTTCTCCATAGTGTCCAGTCAAGTGTACTTGCGAATGTCATCACCATACGCCATCTTGCATAGATCGGTAAGACCAATCTCAGTGATGGTCCACAGTTCACTATTCATCACCATGAGGCGCTTCCTCATTATGGCCGTTCACTTAGGATAATAATGACCATCAAATATGGGGCATGACACTTTCTTCATACCTGCGATCGACATAACTAAAACTCCAGGTGGTTAAACCAAAATCACACAGAACAAGGTAGTACCTTGCCCTGATATGAATTGAAAGTGCGTTATCGACTAGAGGGGGGTGAATAAGCGATTTTTACAAATTCGTTAGTGAGGAAATACAACTTGAGGAATTTCCTAAGTGACGAAATACAAGCAGCGGAATAAGTACTTAGGTACATGCATAACAAACCAGTAGCATAGTCGTCTTGATGGAGTGAAACATACACAGAGCATTGGTAGCGTGAAAACAGGATAAGCAGGCAGAAGACTAGATGACTGAAGAAATAGGGTTGAGGAAATTGATAAAGTCTTCAGTCAAAGTCTTCAAACAGTAACGATCAAGTACACAAAGTATGCGAGGAAATGAAAGAGTTGAGGAAATAGAACTAGTAGCTCGGTGAAGACAGTGATTTGGTAGACCAGTTCCAACTGATGTGACAGTTGTACGTCTGGTTGGAGCGGCTAGGTATTTAAACCAAAGGACACACAGTCCCGGACACATAGACCTCACCGTATTCTCCTTGAGCTAAGCTCACACAGACCTCGCCCAATCACTTGTGATAAGTCTTCAAGGTGACTTCCAAACCTTCACAGACTAGATCACCCGGCGATCCACAATTCCTCTTGGATGCTCTAGACCTTGACGCCTAACCGTCTGGAAGATGCACAGTCTTCAAAGGTAACAAGCGTCGGTTCCATACAAGAACAATCTCTTCAGTGATGCTCAATCACTTTGGGTTTTAGGTGTTCGGGTTTTCGGTTTTTCCTCACTTGATGATTTTCGCTCAAAGTCCTCGGAGGATGGGATGCTCTAAATGACAAGTGTCAGTTTCTCTCGGAGCAGCCAACCAACTAGTGGTTGTAGGGGGCGGCTATTTATAGCCAGGGAGCAGCCCGACATGATAAGACATAAATGTCCTTCAATGATATGACGGTTAGGTGGATAAGATATTTGGGACAGCTGGCACATAGCACAGCAACAGTCGGAAATTTGAGCTCTGAAATTCCTCAGGGCTATCATGTTCCTCACTTGTAGGCAATCCACACTAGCGAATTCCTAACTCCTCAGTCAGAAAAAATTCCTCAGAGAACAGAAGATCTTCGTCTCTGTCAGTGAAGAAATTGACTGAACTGTATGAGATTTTCAATGGCTTCACTCGAAATGATTGGGTATGTGTAGGCTTTGAGATGAGCATCAGTTGGAAACTTTTCCTTAGTTTTACCTCGACCCCCTTTAACAGTACGGTGTTTTCTATGACTCAAGAAAGAGAAAATGAAACTACGAAAACAAAAGTCTCCACGCTTCATAATCCTCGCATCAAAATCAAAGTCTTCAAGGTCACACCAATTTCCTCATTTTCAAAGTCTTCAAGAAAACCAAAGTCTTCAACTGAAGACGTTCATTTTTAGGGGTCGACTTTCTTCATAAATATCAAACTCCTCATAGACTTATAGACCCTATGTATACTCATAAACACATTAGTCCCTTAACCTATAAGTCTTCAATACACCAAAATCACTAAGGGGCACTAGGTGCACTTACATTAAGGCTATCTCGCTAAGTTTTAATGATCAATAGCAATGCTTATCAGTACATATACACGGTCATACGGAAGGCCCAGCCACAAGTGGCGCCCTATGCCTAATGAAGTAGCATCACTAGCAACATTATGAGATTTATTATTGTAGTTTGGCATCTGATGAACGAAGTTGTATGCAACAAAGCCCACAAAATGACTTTGAACTTCTAATTAAATGAGATATGCTTTCATGGAGATAACACGAGACTTAGAGGACAAATGTCTGGATAGATTAAAACATGTAATCTCCTCTAGGAAAAATAGAGATGCTTTTTCACCTATTGTTATTAGGTTGAGAAAAGGCATCCTAGTAAATAGATCTGCCGCTAATGGTAGAAGAAAACAAAGGAGTTTAATTACTTGTAATACTATCATAATAGAGTTTAAACTTCACATAGCAATTTGAGTGCAACTACTAGATATATAGCATTTTATGCTCAGAATGTCCATGGAGGACGTGCATATCTTCAAAATTTGCAGGAATTCTAATTGAATGACAATATTTTGGCGAAATGTTGACTCATTTCTGTTTCTTCAAGTGTCTGGCACTCAATATATCAATGTTTTAGCAAAGGTCATGCGGATTTTTTACGGCATTTTACAATTTGTTATTCTTTTTTGTCAATTTGATCGCAATAAATGGAGTCCCCCAAATGTTTTGAAACTAGTGGTTTGTGTGCCAATTATGTTGGATTGGAGACAATTGCTTCTACTTCACACTTTCAGAGGGCTTCAAATGAATGAAAATATAAATTTTATACGGATTATTGCACATAATTAATTTGTAAGCATGTATAAATGATTTTTCCTAAAAAATGTAATTTTTGTTCTTTATCTATTTTTGCTTTAGTGCATCCCTTGTTTTGCAAGGTCAACCTCCTAAGGGAGCTTAAGGTTACCATCAATCGGGAGGGCTTCTCTTTCAAGCCTATGATCCGTAACAAAAAAGGTCGAACCTATTTTGATTGCTAATTGGAGGGAATTTGCCAACGCTTAAAAATCCTAGGAAGGGATGGCTATGCACTTCAATTTTAGCAAATATTTTGATTTTTATCGTGGCATCTTGGTGCACTTGGACAACTTTCCAATCTTTCCTGAGTGTAAGTTACTTAAATATACTTGGTTTAACCTCTATATTAGTGAAAATAAGTTGTTATTTATAAGTAATTAATCTTCCTTACATATTTTTCGAAAGCATGCTTCCTAGCACCAAGAACAACTCGGAAGATAGTAGACAACACTTACTATACTACTTCCACCACGCTTACTTTGAAGGAGAAGAGGTACCTCGTCTCCTTTGTTGATGGTATTGAGTGGATTACGAAAACTTACAATGCTGGAAAAAATGATGCACCATCACATGCCACTAGTGCATGCTTTGAAGAAGACCAACATTCATAACAAATACCTAGTAAGAATTGTATTTAGCTTAATCTTTTCCATATACTCTTCGTAAATTAAATAAAGTACTTACTATGTTACCATGGTGTTCTTGAAACAGAAGCTCCCAAGATGTGTTGTGCCAGAGGTGATGGATAGCAACGGTGAGACGACACTTATCTTCCATGACAAGACCAATTTCAAAGGCACCTACTCGACTGCAGCCCTACCAGATGGCCACGTCCTAATTAATGAGTGGAATAGAATACTGATGGAGTGCAACCTAGAAATTGGAGCTAGATGCATTGTTGTGCTCCACCATGAACGTACAGGTTTTTTTTTCTATTCTTCAGTTCCGTTTCAAAATGAGAGGACTAGCTAGTAGTTGTCAATGACAACCTTCCAGATCATAGCGCCTTTTGACTTGCCAATTTTTCCCATATGTTTCTTGCTCTGTTGCACTATAGAAAAAACTTGGGTCATTAGTATTCCGTTTTTTATTGCATCGGTTCACATACCTTTTCACCACATATATGTAGTATATCTGTTACAAATAAGTTGCAACATTTCTGCATCGGATAGTTCGCTCAAAGGGGTACGTGGGAGCTAAAGCTTTAGGATTCGTGTGTGGGATCCGACGTGCTTGAGGTTGTTCGCTCGGATTGCTTAAAAATCTGACGGCAGTTCTATACTCCCTCTGATAAAAAAAAGTGTCATAGCTTTGATGTAATGTTAGTTCAACCTTAGTTCAAAGCTGTGACACTTTTTTTGAATCGGAGGCAGTAGCATTTAGGAAGTTATATCAAGGTCATCTGAAGTTCCGTCAGGTCCTCATGAGTCTTATGACTGGAGGGGGTAATATTTACCAAGTTATATCAAGGTCATATGAACTTTCATCGAGTCCTCACGAGTCTTATGAGTCATCTACCCGAATACTCGAAAACTAAGATCATTGAACAAAATGCGACCAGGGAGACACACCATACAAGGCAAGATGCTAAACCGCCGCTTCTTGACTGAATCACAGTGAAAAAGGACCAAGAGAACTAAAAGATGGAATCTAAGAATCACAATCACAAACACTACAACCCTGATAGTAAGAGGGTGCTTGGATCCAAGGGACTTATTTTAGTCTGACTAAAAATACTCTCTTTAAGAGGCTAAAGTTCCAAGCACCCCTGACTAAAAAGGGGCTAAAACTAGTCTTGAGACTAAAAATTTTTAGTCAGGGGTACCCCTACTAAAATGTGGATTAGTCATCTCTCTCTCCACATTTAACTCCTCTCCTTTAACACAGACGAGTTCTGGATTGGAGGGTTTGGAGGATAATAAATGCTCATTAACTTGATTTTAGTCTCTTTAGTATTTGGATCCAAGCATGGGTGAGGCTAGCAAGTTTTAGTCCCACTATTTTTAGTCATGGGACTAAAACGTATCCAAGCACCCTCTAAGGCATCGGGCAAAACCAGTAGACTAGAGTCGATCCGTGGGGCCAAAACACCACTAGCTATATAGTTGGGTGATTTCTATCCCATTCGGCTTTGCCTCCAACAATGAGAGCATCAACAGACAAATAAGCCCAATCCTACTCTCCAAGCACTGACCCGAGGTTCCCCTCCCCTCCCCTCTCCTTGCTAGATACAAGGGGAACCCACAACAAAAATAAAAATGGATGTTAACTTGTTCTTCAGTCCCAAGACACATATCTTATTTTCAGTTGATGCTTCTTAGTCCTTGAGGCCAGACTAAAGCTACCAATCTCTACGTCGCCATCATGAACATCGACACTTGGTTCAACTATCAATCTCACCAACAAATTAAGAGGAAAACTTGCGATTACAAAGGAATTGTTCGACATGACTAACCAAATATATATCATATGTGACAAAAAGTATACGTTTAAAAACTTCATCCATGGATGAAACAAAAGATATGATCTGGTGACATATAGCACGTATTTGTTTCCCCAAACAAAAGGATAGCACATATATATTTACTTTACAACCTAAAAGGTCGAGAATGCCCTAAGCATCGAACCGAGGAAGTACTTGGCCAACTAATTCCAGGTAACATTTAATTCAACATGACTAGCGCTCTTGATAGCATACAGTTGGTCCTAATAATCTTTAAACCAAGTTAACTGCATCAATTAATCTATCTAGCTGGGTGACAGTTTGACATAATAATAAGGTAGCGAGGCTTCTAGTAGTACTCTTCTTCACAGTTGTTCATGCCGGTCCACCATCTATACCTCGCGGCCCGCTTCGCCTGCATATAGGGATCCCACCCCTGCCACTCGTCCTCCTTGATGCCGTCATCCATGGCGACGAGGTGCTTGGCCAAGACGTCCTTGCCCTCCATGCACTTGCGCAGCGCGGCCGTCGCCTTGGCGCACGAGACGACCTCTCCGGGCGTCCTGTCGGACATGGCTCTGCGCCCTTCCCGTTGGCGGCCGCACTGCTGCCTCGCCGTCCGGAACTCCTCGAGGCAACCACCGACTTGCATGTCGTAGACGACGCGCACAATTTCGGGGACTTTGGCGAACGCGTTTCTGGCCGTCTTCCACCAACCCCCGTCCATGGAGATATCGTTAGGGCTATGGTTTCGCTCGTTCATGGTGGAGGCTTTGATAGCTTGATTCCATCGGTGTTGGGTAGAGATTATATATGTGGTGGATAGCGTGCCTTGCCATGTCCGAATTAGGAAGAGTTTGGTGGATCGATCGGCTGTTTCCGTCTCAAACTCTTCTTCCCGTACTTGTCCGCAAACTACTCTGTTTGAGACGGAGTAGTTTGAGCTGGATTAAAAAATTCCTATGTACCATATGGATCTACGTACGCGGCTGCATGCAGGCATGCAAGTATAATCGTGCGGGTGGCGAGAGAAGGAAAGGAGCTTATATGTCTGCACCGCTGATATGAAAGGAGCTATTAGCAAGAGAAGGAGCATTGGCTCGGGAACATCTAGGGTTCAGTGGTTGACGGAGGGTAGCCGCAACACCGCCTTTTTTCATGCCGGGGGGAAGGAGCGTGCCGACATATACGAGTGGCATTGGGACACGGCGCCGTTTGTACCAGCTTAGCACTAGCGTCATACTAGCCGCGTTGGCATGTGACGCCACTATACGATGTTTTTGAACACGGCTAGTAAGCATTTCTGCACTAGTGTTGGTCGATTTCATGATAATATGTTGGACGCCTTATAATAGCAAATGCGAAGAAACACAAGAGTGCACAGACATGCATAGACAAAAATGAAGCACCAATAGTTCCTATGTACCGTTTCTTTCGTGCGCTTAGGTATGGGACACCTGCCTAACAGGCGCCGACAAGAAGTTTCTTGCTTAGTTCCTTTTGTTTGGGATGATCCTGATGAGATAGCGCATCAGTTGCTCACAGGAGGAAACCACCACAATGAGAATCCTCTTCTAACCTAGCAAGTACTATTCCTACATGACTGACGAACATTGTATCTGTAGTATATCTCTTTTTGCACTGTTGGTTATGCTGTATTACTTTTGTGTTGTTTTTTTCATATTTTACCAATGGATGTTTATTTTATGAACTGAGATTTGCTAGCTTTCATATTCTGCTATAGTTTTTTAATACTGAAAGTGCATGCCCAATTTTTAATAAAGACTGGAATTGGTATTTCCTCCTACCGTCTACAAAAAAGATGCTCTGTTTCCCATGCAATCAAAATTATCCCACGGGTGATTGATGTTGATTACACAACATTTTATTGTGATTATATAACTTTAGTTAGTAGGTTTTGCAAAGCTTACCAAGTAGTATCAGTTATCTACCATTTTAAATCTCCGACTGTATGAATCTCTACATAAGCCTCCATGTTCTCCATCATCGAGCGGACATCTCCATGGCATGCGTTAACGGCCGGTGTGATGTGGCAATGCCGCCGGTCTTATGGATGGCGACGGAGGTGGATGGGCAGCTGCGCGGCTGTACAAGCTACAACAGCAGACTGACATTTGGCCGTCTGGGAGTTTGTAGAGGAGTAGTGCCGCCAAAATGATGAAGATTGCGCGAGGCACAAGCTGTGGGCGTGGGCAGCCGCCAAACTGCCCCTTATGCTGAATTTAATTGCAGTTGAAAGTTATGCAATCATGAATGCCATTATTATTTGATGAATTTAACTACAGTTGCAGCTCTTTTATTACCCCAACAATTAGTTTGTAAAGGTCCTTCAAATTACTGTACCTGAAACTTACTCTGAATATTAACGAACTATGTTCTCCTTGATCCTGTAAAAAATATTTTATTCATTTGAAATTATATGAAGTGTTTATGCAAGCCAATACTATGTGATACTAAAAAGCAAATGAAGAAACTGATTACTTCCATTGTGTAAATCATATTTCTGCAATTAGCATATTAGGTTGAACTAACAATGTAACCTACTTATTCCACCATTCACTTTATTTGGATACACATGCTCTGTTTTAATAAATCCCCAGTTGATCCTATGATATCGAGTTCCCCTTCAAGACCACTAACTGCATGAGGGAGAGCTTGTCAATTGGACAGCTTTGTTCTTCATTTCATTACTTAGTGTTGACCTCTTTCTCTATTTTTATCTCTTTTTTCCATTAGACTTTTTGAAGGATGATAATAATCTTTAAACATTGTAGAAAGGACATGCTTCTCTCTGTATTCATACACCAATTTGAAGCTTATAGCTTGATTTATATCCGAGTGACTTCGGATATAGTGTTTATAGAGTGGTTTAATGAATTGATCAATATCGTCGTTCCACAATGTTACCCATAGAATTTGCAAGCATAACGACATACGGTTGTACCCGAATTTAGTGCAATGTTATTTCTCTAGAAATCCAACCAATGGAACAACTGTAATATTTTATGCGCGTGTAAACACAATTTGTGGAGTATAACTACATCAATGGGAAAATATTTATATGGTAGAAATAAATGAAACCAAATTGCTAAGAACACATCATGGAAAACCATTTTAGGCCTACTCCGATCAAGACTGGTAACTACAAGTATTTTTAAAGGCATGGGCAATTAAAATTTGCAAACTATTTCCTCATTTGAAAATGCTTATAAGGTGCTGGAACAAACAACCACAATATCGTATAACATATTGCATAAAGGTGTGGCACCGTGTTAAAATAGAAGACGTGGACCTATGAAAGTCTTGAACCATGCTTACTGGGTCAGTGTTGTGTGTATTTTTTTTCTCTGTTGCAACGCAAGGGCATTTTTACTAGTAATAGTAAAGCTCAAATGGAAGGTTTTTCTTCACTTGGAGAATAACCAAACCCAGAATAGTTTGCTATTGGGCCATATTTAATCCCCTCTGCATGTGCATATTATTTTCTTCTCTCTCGGTATTCTATCTGTCCAACCGTCCAGTTTAGCCCCCGGTTTGCCAAAAGAACCGTCTAGTTTGACCCGTTTTCTCCGGTTCGATCATGGAACAGTCTGCTAAGCTTAAGAATCCACCGAGGCCGCTAGTTCCAATTTTTCCCGGTCCGACGGCCTGGTTTTTTAATCCACTTTTATATATTTTTAAAATAGGAATATATATATTAATATCAAGCAGATACAATTACACCCAACATCTGCACCAACAAGATGTCTAAAAACTTTAGGGTGCACAAAGCCAAAAAAAGAAAAGAAAAAAACCCTGCCACGGTGATCAATGAGCCACAATAGCAACACTCTAACCACCACCAAATTAAGACAACACCCGGACTACAAAGAAGGTCCTCCAAAAGCAACGCCTCCAGGACGGAAACAATGCACAAGCGTTGTCGCTGCTCGATCAAATATCATAGGTTTTCACCCTGGAGAAAGACCGCGCATTCCCAAAACAATGCCTTCAACAAGGCCAGAGCTAGGCACAACCAATAAAGGCCAGACCATGGGGTTTTACCCTGGAAATCACGACTTGATACTCAAAGGAGGACCACCACCCAGGGAGACACACCTTACAAGGTGCTCATGAGTCTTATGAGTCGACCAGCCGAATACTCGAAAACTAAGATCATTGAACAAAATTTGACCAGGTAAACACACCTTACAAGGCAGGATGCTAAACCACTGCTTCTTCATTGGATCACAGTGAAAAAGGACCAAGAGAACTAGAAGATGTGAAATCTAAGAATCACAATCTCAACCACTACAACCCTGAAAGGGAGGCATCGGACAATCAACCAGTAGACTAGAGTCGATCCGCGGGACCAAAACACCACATATTGTATAGTTGGGTGTCTTCTATCCCATTCGGCTTTGCCTCCAACAATGAGAGCATCAACAGAGAAATATACTCATACCTGCTCTCCAAGCACTGACCCCAGGTTCCCGTCCCCTCCCCTCCCCTTGCCAGATGCAAGGGGAACCCGCGGCAAAAATAAAAATGGATGTTTACTTGTTCTTTTGTCTCGTGGCTCATATCTTATTTTCAGTTGATGCTTCTTAGTCCTTGAGCCCAGACTAAAGCTACCTATCTCTATGTTGCCATCATGAACATCAACACTTGATTCATCTGTCAATCTCAAAAAGAAATTAAGAGGAAAACTTGCGATTACAAAGAAATTGTTTGACATGACTAACCAAATATATATCATATGTGACAAAAAGTATATGTTTAAAAACTTCATCCATGGATGAATAACGATATGATTTGGTGACATATACACCCTCCGTTTCTAAATATATGACGCTTTGGTAGTTAATTTGAACTACTATAACGTCATATAGGAAAGGACGTATATTTTCCCGAAAAGGATAGCACATACTCCTTGAACGGAGGGCATACCACGTATATTTGCCCGAACAGTATAATTTGGATGACAACCTAAAAAGACGAGAATGCGCTAAGCATCGAATCGCAGGGGTACCATAAGATCAACTCGGCCAATTAATTCTAGGTAACAGTTAATTCAACATGACTATAGCCATTGATAGCTGAGAGTTGGTCCTAATAACCTTTAAACCAAGTTAACTCCATCATATAAATCTAGCTAGCTGGGTTACAGTTTGACATAGTAATAAGCTAGCGAGGCTTCTAGTAGTACTCTTCTTCACTCTTCTTCATGCCGGTCCACCACCTATACCTCTCGTCCAGCTTCATCTTCTTCTGCACATAGGGATCCCACCGCCGCCACTCGTCCTCCTTGATGCCCTCATCCATGGCGGCGAGGTGCTTCGCCAAGACGGCCTTGCCCTCCATGCACTTGCGCAGCGCCGCCGTGGCCTTGGCGCATGAGGCGACCTCTCCGGGCTTCCTGTCGGCCATGGCTCTCTGCCGTTCCCATTCGCGGTCGCACTGGTCCGTCGCCATCTGGAACTCCTTGATGCAACCGCCTTTTGCCATGTCGTGGACGACGCCCGTCATTTCCGGGAGTTTGCCCAATGTGGTTCTGACCCTCTTCCACCAGCTTCTGGCCATGGCGATAGCGTTTAGGGTTATGGTTTTGCTGGTTGCCGGTGGAGGCTTTGATAGCTTGATTCCATCAGTGTTGGGTAGAGATTAATATATGTGGTTTATTGTCACACTTGTGACTTGCCACACTTTTCTAGCCACTTGGTCCGCATGTCATAGGCTCAACTTTTTGCCAATCTTACCACACTTGTGGTGGCCATTTTGTGAGCCATACTTTTTGTGGCAGCCATACTTTGCCTAAGCTTAGTTGTGGCAAAGTTAGCATCAACCAAACAGGCCCGCAAGCATAATCATCCGGGTGACGAGTGTAGCCGCAACACCGCCTTTTTCCATTGCCAGGGCAATAGTGAATCAGTAGTTTTACCGATGCCGGGATGTACCCATGACAAATTCACAATCCCTAGATCCGTGCGGGTGGACCCTACTAGTTTTTTATTTCCACCTCAGATTCCAGGATATGAGCTGTATACAACTACAATATGCGATGGAACCCACTAGAGAGGATATCAACCCCCACGCCGCTCTCTTTCCCACAACCATCTCCTTTCGCCCCACCCCATCTTTGCCCAGTTCCATGGAGGACGGTGGTTATTCCCGGCTATGGCCGGCGCAAGATCCGCCTTTTCCATCAACATCTGACACCGGATTCGGGTTCCACTGTCGGCACCTACCACGAAACACAGAACACCGGTGGCGGCGCGGTACCACGAGGCCGACGAGGAGCGAGGCCCGGATCCACTGCCGTGGGCATTGCGGGGCTGATCCGGCAGGGTTCCTCGATCCCGCCCACCAGAAGCCCCTCCACTAGCATCCTTGCTGCCCCGGCAGCCATGCTCATTGTTGCTGGCTCTGTTCAGCACGGGCACCATGATGGGACATCGCGAAGGTTGTCGCCGAATCCGGCGACTCCAAGCCTGACTGCCATCGGATCTGGTGAGTCATGAATCCCATCTCCCTAACCTCTCTCCATATGTACTTCATGACTTCAGATTTATTTAGCATGATTTGAACATTCTATGTTTCTTTACCACTAGATCGTCGGCCTCCCCTGTTACTTAATTTTCAGATATTTGAATGTTTGTGACAGAGAGCATGGGTTATAGTTTTTTTTAAAGAGACAGTAATCTATGAAATTACTTACCTATAATATATTCGAGTGTGGTGTTGCAAGTTGTCAAACAAACTAATGTGAAATGGTTTGTGGAACATTTGTGAAATTTATATTTCAATCTGGTATACTGGATTACTTCAGTATGTGGAAGTGTTATATATTTATCAAGAAGATTGGAATGATTTTCAGTGAGATGTGAATTGAAATAGCTATGTGTAGTTGAGCTATGCAAAATATGTGAAATTGCTATGTCAATGTGTTGTTGCAAGTTGTGAAACTAATTTCTGTGAAAATATATGAAATTAGATCTCTGAAATATCTGAAACAACTATTTCTCTTATCTATCACTTGTTATTTCAGTGAGATATGTATTGTAACATATGAAATTACTTTACGTGTAATATATTTCAATGTGGTGTTGCAAGTTGTGAATCTAATTTATATGAAAATATATGATATTACTTCTCTGAAATATATGAAACTGCTATTTCTCTTATCTGTGATTTGTTATTTCAGTGAGATGTGTATTGAAAAAATTTGAAATAACTTCCATGAAATATTTTTCAATGTGGTGTTACAAGTAGTGAAACTAATTTGGTGAAAATATATGAAATTACTTCTCTGAAATATATGAAACTGCTATTTTCCATATATGTAATTTTTATTTCAGTGAGATATGTATTGAAATGTATGAAATTACTTCCCTGAAATATATGTAATTACTTTCCTGAAATACAGAAATATATTATCCTTACACAGCTCAGTTATACATAGGTATGTGAAATTTATATAACAATATAGTGAAACTAGATTATTTTAGGCCGTGGAAGTGTTATACTTCTCAAAATGAATGCACTATTTTTGAAAGAGTTGAAATGATATTTCAGTTAGGTATGAATTGA
The DNA here is from genome assembly GCA_021605205.1 of Aegilops longissima. Lineage (NCBI taxonomy): Eukaryota > Viridiplantae > Streptophyta > Magnoliopsida > Poales > Poaceae > Aegilops > Aegilops longissima. The sequence continues at coordinate 734,552,020 of CM038679.1, forward strand.
AATAGCTATGTGTAGCTAGCTGTTTTGAAAACAAAATGAAACTAACATTTAAAGTGAGAGAGGTTGATCCTTTGAAAAATAAGATGACATTTATGTACATGTGTGTACAGTGAAGTGAGACTGAGTTAAGGCGTATGTGTAAAGCGAGGGTCGTGGCTGGAATCATGTGGGTAGGCCCAGCTGGTCAAATCACATTGGTGGGGTCCAGCTGGTGAAATACATAGGCTTAAATGAAGAAATGTGTGGAATACAGAGATACAACTTATAACAACTTTTGAGATGGCAAGATTCTATATGTGCTGAAGAACCACTGGTAGATCCCGGCACCGATAAAAAAAAGGTTTCCGGGGCCAATAGAGCGTTTAGACATATAGGAGTGGCATTGGGATACGACACCACTAGTACCAGCTTAGCACCGGCGTCATACCAGCGGCGTTCGCATGTGGCGCCACTAACAACATTTTTCGAACACCGCTAGTACACATTTCTGCACTAGTGTTTGTCGATTTTGTAATGGTAATATGTTGGACGCCTTATAAATAGCAGCTCTGAAGAAATACAATTGCAAGTGCACACGCATAGACAAAAATGATACAGTATATACATAATCCAACAATTTTGATTGGGGAAAAATGACACAAATCAAGAAAAAGGAAATTTCTCCCAATTTTCAAAGAAGCGAGGAAATGTGTTACCATTCTAACTGAATTAAAGAAAACTATATTCTTTCTTTTCTTCTAAAAGGCGAAAGACCATGTATTAAGTATCACAAACCCTTACCAAAGCATCCTTGTAGAAATTAAAAAATACATCAAAGTCCTTTGGGTTGCCGTAGTCTTCTTCCTCCTACATCCTCGGTAGAAGAACCTTGTATAAACCTAGGAGCTTTTTGAGACAGGGTCCGAGAAGTCGATGAAGACCCGAGGACTTCAGCGGCCACGATTTGCATTGCAAATCACCGCCTTGGAGAAGAAAACACCGGAGAAGGCAACCCGGCCTAACAGTCGATAGGGTTTCGCTCGTTGGCTCGTTGCAATGAGGAGGAGGCTTTGATTCCGTTGTCCTGGGGGTAGAAATCATTATATGGATGGATAGTGTTAGCAAATTAGCCACGGCGAGGCACTTGTCTGACCATAGTCTGGGTAGTACACGCACCACATCTTGCCCCCGTCGCTCCCGCGAGCGGCGGCTGGCGAGCCCCACTACTCCCCGCCTCCAGGTCCTCCTCCTCCTCCCCCTCATCCCCTCGCCGCCGCCAAAAGGTGCCGCCGGGCGAAGCCTGGCCCGCGTCGGCGGCGGCGGGGACTCCTTCCCTCCTAGCGTGGTGGTGGCGGCGCGGGTCGCCCGGCGGGCAGGGGTGCTGCGTTGTGGGCGGGGCGCATCGGCGGGTCTGCGCGGGCTGGCGCAAGTGGCACGGTCTCTCGTCGGAGCCGCGGTGGTTTCTCGGTGTCTGGGACAGACGCACGGTGGTGGCTACTCGCGCGTGGGCCCGATCTGGGCCTGGGCGGGCCTGCAGCCGATGCGCGGTCCTGTCGGCTGTTGGGGAACGTAGCAGAAATTTAAAAAATTCTACGCATCACCAAGATCAATCTATGGAGTAACTATCAACGAGAGAGATGGAGAGGATGAGCATCTTCATACCCTTGAAGAACGCTAAGCGGAAGCGTTACAAGAACGCGGTTAATGGAGTCATACTCGCGGCGATTCAAATCACGGAAGATCCGATCTAGCGCCGAACGGATGGCGCCTCCGCGTTCAACACACGTACGGCCCGGAGACGTCTCCTCCCTCTTGATCCAGCAAGGGGAGAGGAGAAATTGAGGGATAACTCCGACAGCACGACGACGTGGTGGTGGTGGACCTCGTGGTTCTCCAGCAGGGCTTCGCCAAGCACTACGGAGGAGGAGGAGGTGTTGGAGGAGGGAGAGGGCTGCGCCAGGGAAGAGGTGCGGCTGCCCTCCCACCCCTCCACTATATATATGGGCAAGGGGAGAGGGGGAGGCGCCCTAGGGTTTCCCCTAGGGGGCGTTGGCCAAGCAGATTGGATCTCCCTAGGGAAAATCCTAGGGAGACTTGCCCCCCAAGCCAAGCAGGTGGAGGATTGCCTCCCAAGCCAGGTGGAGGCGCCCCACCTCCCCAAATAACGTGCGAAATGGTGTGGGGGCGCATCACCCCTTAGTGGGCTGGTTTTCCCCTTCCCCTTTGGCCCATGAGGCCCTCCAACACATGCCGGGGCTCCCGAAACACCTTTCGGTCATGCTGGCCATAGCCTGGTAACCCCGGAACACTTCCGGACTCCAATACCCTTCGTCCAATATATCGATCTTCACCGCCGGACCATTCCGGAACTCCCCGTGACGTCCGGGATCACATCCGGGACTCCGAACTACCTTCGGTAAACACATACTATTTCCCATAACAACTCTAGCGTCACCGAACCTTAAGTGTGTAGACCCTACGGGTTCGGGAATCATGCAGACATGACCGAGACATCTCTCCGTCCAATAACCAAGAGCGGGGTCTGAATACCCATGTTGCCTCCCACATGTTCCACGATGATCTCATCGGATGAACCACGATGTCGGGGATTCAAGCAATCCCGTATGCAATTCCCTTTGTCAATCGGTACGTTACTTGCCCGAGATTCGATCGTCGGTATCCCAATACCTCGTTCAATCTCGTTACCGGGAAGTCACTTTACTCGTTCCATAATGCATGATCCCATGACTAACTACTTGGTCACATTGAGCTCATTATGATGATGCATTACCGAGTGGGCCCAGAGATACCTCTCCGTCATACGGAGTGACAAATCCCAGTCTCGATTCGTGCCAACCCAACAGACACTTTCGAAGATACCTGTAGTGCACCTTTATAGCCACCCAGTTACATTGTGACGTTTGGTACACCCAAAGCATTCCTACGGTATCCGGAAGTTGCACAATCTCATGGTCTAAGGAAATGATACTTGACATAAGAAAAGCTTTAGCAAACGAACTACACGATCTTGTGCTATGTTTAGGATTGGATCTTGTCCATCACATCATTCTCCTAATGATGTGATCCCGTTATCAATGACATACAATGTCCATGGTCAGGAAACCATAACCATCTATTGATCAACGAGCTAGTCAACTAGAGGCTCACTAGGGACATGTTGTGGTCTATGTATTCACACATGTATTACAGTTTCCAGTTAATACAATTATAGCATGAACAAGGAAATATAATAATAACCATTTTATTATTGCCTCTAGGGCATATTTCCAACAGTCTCCCACTTGCACTAGAGTCAATAATCTAGTTCACATCACTATGTGATTGTAATGAATCCAACACCCGTTGGGTTTGATCATATCTCGCTTGTGAGAGAGGTTATTAGTCAACGGGTCTGGATCTTTCAGATCCGTGTGTGCTTTATGAATCTCTATGTCATCTCCTAGATGCAGCTACCACGCGCTATTTGGAACTATTCCAAATAACTGCTCTACAATACGAATCTGGTATACTACTCAGAGGCATCCAGATTAGTGTCAAAGTTTGCATCGGCGTAACCCTTTACGACAAACTCTTTTACCACCTCCATAATCGATAAAATTCCTTAGTCCACTAGTTACTAAGGATAACCTTGACCACTGTCCTGTGATCCATTCCTGGATCACACTTGTACCCCTTGACTGACTCATGGCAAGGCACACTTTAGGTGCGGTACATAACATAGCATACTGTGGAGCCTACGTCTAAAGCATAGGGGACGACCTTCGTCCTTTCTCTCTCTTCTGCTATGGTCAGGTCTTGAGTCTTACTCAATACTCACACCTTATAACACAGCCAAGAACTCCTTCTTTGCCGATCTATTTTGAACTCCTTCAAAATCTTGTCATGGTATGTATTCATTTGAAAGTACTATCAAGCGATTTTGATCTATCCTTATAGATCTTGATGCTCAATGTTCAAGTAGCTTAATCCAGGTTTTCATTGAAAAACACCTTTCAAACAACCGTATATGCTTTCTAGAAATTCTACATCATTTCCGATCAACAATATGTCAACAACATATACTCATCAGAAATGCTATAGTGCTCCCACTCACTTATTTGGAAATACAAGTTTCTCATAAACTTTGCATAAACCCAAAATATTTGATCATCTCATCAAAGCGTATATTCCTTCTCCGAGATGCTTACTCCAGTCCTCAGAAGGATTACTGAAGCTTTGCATACTTGTTAGCATCTTTCAGGATTGACAAAACCTTCTGGTCGTATCACATACAACCTTTCCTTAAGAAAAACATTGAGGAAACAATGTTTTTACATCCTATCTACAAGATTTCATAAATAATGTAGTAACTGCTAATATAATTTCAACAGACTCTTAGCATCGCTACGAGTGAGAAAGTCTCATCGTAGTCAACTCCTTGAACTTGTCGGAAAACATCTTACCGACAAGTCGAGCTTTCTTAATGGTGACACTTACCATCATTGTCCGTCTTCCTTTTAAAATCCATCTGTACTCAACAGCCTTACGACCATCGAGTAGTTCTTTCAAAGTTTATGCTTTGTTTTCATACATGGATCCTCCCTCGGATTTTATGGCCTCGAGCCATTCGTCGGAATCCGGGCCCACCATCGCTTCTCCATAGCTCGTAGGTTCATTGTTGTCTAGCAACATGACCTCCTAGACCGGATTACTGTACCACTCCAAAGCAGTAGCGTCCTTGTCGACCTACAAGGTTTGGTAGTGACTTGATCCGAAGTTTCATGATCACTATCATCAGCTTCCACTTCAACTGGTGTAGGCGCCACAGGAACAACTTCCTATGCCTGCTACAGATTGGTTGAAGTGATGGTTCAATAACCTCATCAAGTCTCCACCATCCTCCCACTCAATTCTTTCAAGAGAAACTTTTCCTCGAGAAAGGACCTGTTTCTAGAAACAATCTCTTTTGCTTCCGGATCTGAAATAGGAGGTATACCCAACTGTTTTGGGTGTCCTATGAAGATGCATTTATCCGCTTTGGGTTCGAGCTTATTAGGCTAAAACTTTTCACATAAGCGTCGCAACCCCAAACTTTTAAGAAATGACAGCTTAGGTTTCCCTAAACCATAGTTCATACAGTGTCATCTCAACGGAATTACATGGTGCCCTATTTAAAGTGAATGCAGTTGTCTCTAATGCCTAACCCATAAACGATAGTGGTAATTCGATAATAGACATCATGGTATGCACCATATCCAATAGGGTGCAGCTATGATGTTCGGACACACCATCACACTATGGTGTTCCAGGCGGTATTAGTTGTGAAACAATTTCCACAATGTCTTAATTGTGTACCAAACTCGCAACTCAGATATTCATCTCTATGATCATATCATAGACATTTTATCCACTTGTCACGAAGATCTTCAACTTCACTCTGAAATTGTTTGAACCTTTCAATAATTCAGACTTGTATTTCATCAAGTAAATATACTCGGAATCTACTCAAATCATCTGTGAAGTAAGAGCATAACGATATTCACTGCGTGCCTCAGCACTCATTGGATTGCACACATCAAATGTATTACTTCCAACAAGTTTCTCTCTTGTTTCGTCTCACTGAAAAAATGAGGCCTTTCAGTCATCTTGCCCATGTGGTATAATTTGCATGTCTCAAGTGATTCAAAATCAAGTGAGTCCAAACGATCCATCTGTATGGAGTTTCTTCATGCATATATACCAATAGACATGGTTCACATGTCTCAATCTTTTAAAAAACGAGTGAGTCCAAAGATCCATTAACATGGAGCTTCTTCATGCGTTGTATACCAATATGACTCAAATGGCAGTGCCACAAGTATGTGGTACTATCATTACTATCTTATATATTTTGGCATGAACATGTGTATCACTACAATCGAGATTCAATAAACCATTCATTTTAGGTGCAAGACCATTGAAGGTATTATTCAAATAAACAGAGTAACCATTATTCTCCTTAAATGAACAACCGTATTACGATAAACATAATCCAATCATGTCTATGCTCAACGCAAACACCAAATAACAATTATTTAGGTTTAACACCAATATGGATGGTAGAGGGAGCAGGCGATGCTTGATCACATCAACCTTGGAAACACTTCCAACACACATCGTCATCTCACCTTTAGCTAGTCTCCGTTTATTCCGTAGCTCCTTTATTTCGAGTTACTAACACTTAGCAACCGAACCGGTATCTTAATACCCTGGTGCTACTAGGAGTACTAGTAAAGTACACATTTAATACAATGTATATCCAATATACTTCTGTCAACCTTGCCAGCCTTCTCATCTACCAAGTATCTAGGGTAGTTCTGCTTCAGTGACCGTTCCCTCATTACAGAAGCACTTAGTCTCGGGTTTGGGTTCAACCCTGGGTTTCTTCACTAGAGCAGCAACTGATTTGTCGTTTCATGAAGTGTCCCTTCTTGCCCTTGCCCTTCTTGAAACTAGTGGTTTTACTAACCATCAACAATTGATGCTCCTACTCGATTTCTACTTTCGCGGTGTCAAACATCGCGAATTGCTCAAGGATCATCATGTATATCCCTGATATGTTATAGTTCATCACGAAGCTCTAATAGCTTGGTGGCAGTGACTATGGAGAACCATCACTATCTCATCTGGAAGATTAACTCCTACTCGATTCAAGTGATTGTAGTACTCAGACAATCTAAGCACATGCTCAATGATTGAGCTTTTATCCCTTAGTTTGCAGGTTAAGAAACTGTTCGGAGGTCTCATACCTTTGACGTGGGCACGAGCCTGAAATCCTAATTTCATCTCTTGGGACATCTCATATGTTCTGCAACGTTTCAAAAATGTCTTCGGTGCCTCAATTCTAAACTGTTTAACATTACGCACTGAACTATCACGTAGTCATCAAAATGTGTATGTCAGATGTTCGCAACATCCACAAACGACGTTCGAGGTTCAGCACACCGAGCGGTGCATTAAGGACATAAGCCTTCTGCGTAGCAACGAGGACAATCCTCAGTTTACGGACCTAGTCCGCATAATTGCTACTATCAACTTTCAACTAAATTTTCTCTACGAACATATCTAAAACAGTAGAACTAAAGCGTAAGCTACGACATAATTTGCAAAGACCTTTTGACTATGTTCATGATAATTAAGTTCATCTGATTATTTAATGAACTCCCACTTAGATAGACATCCCTCTAGTCATCTAAGTGATACATGATCCGAGTCAACTAGGCCGTGTCCGATCATCACGTGAGACGGACTAGTCATCATCGGTGAACATCTTCATGTTGATCGCATCTGCTATACGACTCATGTTCGACCTTTCGGTCTCTTGTGTTCCGAGGCCATGTCTGTACATGCTAGGCTCGTCAAGTCAACCTAAGTGTTTTGCATGTGTAAATCTGGCTTACACCCGTTGTATGCGAACGCTAGAATCTATCACACCCGACCATCATGTGGTGCTTCGAAACAACGAACCTTCGCAACGGTGCACAGTTAGGGGGAACACTTTCTTGAAATTTTAGCGAGGGATCATCTTATTTATGCTACCGTCGTTCTAAGCAAATAAGATGTAAAAACGTGATAAACATCACATGCAATCAAATTGTGACATCATATGGCCAATATCATTTTGCTCCTTTTGATCTCCATCTTCGGGGCGCCATGATCATCATCGTCACCGGCATGACACCATGATCTCCATCATCATGATCTGCATCATCGTGTCTTCATGAAGTTGTCTCGCCAACTATTACTTCTACTACTATGGCTAACGGTTTAGCAATAAAGTAAAGTAATTACATGGCGTTATTCAATGAAACGCAGGTCATACAATAAATTAAGACAACTCCTATGGCTCCTGCCGGTTGTCATACTCATCTACATGCAAGTCATGATTCCTATTACAAGAACATGATAAATCTCATACATCACATATATTTCATTCATCGCATCCTTTGGCCATATCACATCACACGGCATATGCTGCAAGAACAAGTTAGACGTCCTCTAATTGTTGTTGCAAGTTTTTACGTGGCTGCTATAGGTTTCTAGCAAGAATGTTTCTTACCTACGTCAAAACCACAACGTGATATGTCAATTGCTATTTACCCTTCATAAGGACCCTTTTCATCGAATCCGATCCGACTAAAGTGGGAGAGATAGACACCCGCTAGCCACCTTATGCAACTAGTGCATGTCAGTCGGTGGAACTTGTCTCACGTAAGCGTATGTGTAAGGTCGGTCCGGGCCGCTTCATCCCACGATGCCGCCGAATCAAGATAAGACTAGTAGTGGCAAGTAAATTGACAAACTCGACGACCACAACAACTTGTGTTCTACTCGTGCATGGAAACTACGCATAGACCTAGCTCATGATGCCACTGTTGGGGAACGTAGCAGAAATTCAAAAAAATTCTACGCATCACCAAGATCAATCTATGGAGTAACTAGCAACGAGAGAGAGGGAGAGGATGAGCATCTTCATACCCTTGAAGATCGCTAAGCGAAAGCGTTACAAGAACGCGGTTGATGGAGTCGTACTCGCGGCGATTCAAATCGCGGAAGATCCGATCTAGCGCCAAACGGACGGCGCCTCCGGCACACATACAGCCCAGGGACGTCTCCTCCTTCTTGATCAAGCAAGGGGAGAGGAGAAGTTGAGGGAGAACCCCGACAACACGACGGCGTGGTGGTGGTGGAGCTCGTGGTTCTCCAGCAGGGCTTCGTCAAGCACTACGGAGGAGGAGGAGGTGCTGGAGGAGGGAGAGGGCTGCGCCAGGGAAGAGGTGCGGCTGCCCTCCCACCCCTCCACTATATATAGGGGCAAGGGGAGAGGGGGAGGCGCCCTAGGGTTTCCCCTAGGGGGCGGCGGCCACGCAGATTGGATCTCCCTAGGAAAATCCTAGGAAGACTTGCCCCGCAAGCCAAGCAGGTGGAGGATTGCCTCCCAAGCTAGGTGAAGGCGCCCCACCTCCCCAAATAACATGGGAAAGGGTGTGGGGGGCGCACCACCCCTTAGTGGGCTGGTTTGCCCCTTCCCCTTTGGCCCATGAGGCCCTCCAACACATGCCGGGGCTCCCGAAACACCTTTCGGTCATGCTGGCCATAGCCTGGTACCCCCGGAACACTTCCGGACTCCAATACCCTTCGTCCAATATATCGATCTTCACCGCCGGACCATTCCGGAACTCCTCGTGACGTCCAGAATCACATCCGGGACTCCGAACTACCTTCGGCAAACACGTACTATTTCCCATAACAACTCTAGCGTCACCGAACCTTAAGTGTGTAGACCCTACGGGTTCGGGAATCATGCAGACATGACCGAGACATCTCTCCGGCCAATAACCAACAGCGGGATCTGGATACCCATGTGGGCTCCCACATGTTCCATGATGATCTCATCAGATGAACCACGATGTCGGGGATTCAAGCAATCACGTATGCAATTCCCTTTGTCAATCGGTACGTTACTTGCCCGAGATTCGATCGTTGGTATCCCAATACCTCGTTCAATCTCGTTACCGGGAATTCACTTTACTCGTTCCATAATGCATGATCCCGTGACTAACTACTTAGTCACATTGAGCTCATTAACTACTTAGTCACATTGAGCTCATTATGATGATGCATTACCGAGTGGGCCCAGAGATACCTCTCCGTCATACGGAGTGACAAATCCCAGTCTTGATTCGTGCCAACCCAACAGACACTTTCGGAGATACCTGTAGTGCACCTTTATAGCCACCCAGTTACGTTGTGACGTTTGGTACACCCAAAGCATTCCTACGGTATTCGGGAGTTGCACAATCTCATGGTCTAAGGAAATGATACTTGACATTAGAAAAGCTTTAGCAAACAAACTACACGATCTTGTGCTATGCTTAGGACTGGGTCTTGTCCATCACATCATTCTCCTAATGATGTGATCCCGTTATCAATGACATCCAATGTCCATGGTCAGGAAATCATAACCATCTATTGATCAACGAGCTAGTCAACTAGAGGCTCACTAGGGACACGTTGTGGTCTATGTATTCACACATGTATTACGGTTTCCAGTTAATACAGTTATAGCATGAACAATAGACAATTATCATGAACAAGGAAATACAATAATAACCATTTTATTATTGCCTCTAGGGCATATTTCCAACAGCGGCTGCCTCGAAGCTTGCTCGACGAGTAGAGGCATGGTGGTGGCAGTGGTGCTCGGCGGTGGGAGCTGTGTGGCAAGGGAGGGCGGGCCTCGCCGGATTCGGACCGCTGGGCGTAGGTGGTGGCCGTGGATCTGGCTCTGGCCGGTCTGGCGGCGCGGGCCGTAGCGGCCACCGGTGTGCAGGCATTTGGGCAAAGGTGGAGGAGGGACCAGCGGCCGACGTGGCGGCTCTTGGGCTCCGGGGCGGTGGCCCCGGGTGTGGTGGTGGCGGCTTCGACCAGGAGGTGGTGCGAGTCTGGTCGCGGTGGATCGTGGGATCCCGTGGCCAGAGTGAGGTCTGCCTCGGCAGGGGTGGTGGTTAGTGGGCGGCGGTCGGTGGTGGCAGGTTGGGCGGCACATCTCCGGGAGAAATCCTTGCTCCGGTCTTCATCAGACCCGACGCGGCGGCGCCCGCGGGTGCCGCGATCTTTCTTGGAAGCATCGTCGTGGAGATGCTCCTTCTCCCCATGGCTTGGGCTTTGGAGGGAAACTTCAGATCTGCTGGATCAGGGCGATGGAGGCGTCTTCGCATCTTTCTCCTCCTTGGGGGCATTGTCTCGGAGCCGGCAACGACTGAGACTTGAGGATGATGGCATATTCACCGTCGATGGTGGCATCTTCGCCGCGTGGTTTGCTGAGGCGGGGCGCTGGTTTCTGTTTGGCAACGACTGAGAGACTTGGGTCGCGGCGTGGTCTTCGGTAGTCGGTTCTTCCCGGCGTGTCCGAGGTGCTCTTTTGGGCACGGTCGGTGCAAGTCCTGCATATTACCCTTCTGTCACTCGTCGTCAATATCGGAGCTATCGGTTGCTTGCACATGTGGCCATCCGTTGGCATGTGCCGTCGTGGCTTCTGTTCATGTCGGTGGCCAGGTTGGCCGGTGGTGCCCATGTCATGTAAGCTGTGTTGTATCGATTTTAGCCTGGTTTTCCGTCAATTAACCGGGTAACTCTCTTCTTCTTAATCAAAGAAAATGGCAAGTCTTTTGCCTCATTTCAAAAAATAGTCTGCGTAGTGTCTGACTATTGTATGGTCTGGGAATAGTCTAACTTGTATCTGACTAGTGTATAGGGCAGGTCTGTGTTGTGTGCGTGCATGTGTGGCGCGGTGTGTGCGTGCGTGCGTGCACACCAGTGCATAATGGTAGCGCTAGTTGGTTAGGATCGCGAGGTGGGGTGTGATCGTTGCGGGCTCGCCATGAGCCGTTCGCGTTCGTGTGCGTAATGGACGCGAGCGGAGCGGGCCGATCGGGACGCCAGCAAAGGTGGGAGCGTATGGGTCGTGCCCAGCGCAGGCCCGGCTGTATAAAGCCTCAAGCCGATCGTTGTAGCCTGGCCAGTGGAGACGAGTTCATGCTCGGAAAGAAAAGGCTCGCTGTCGTTGCAGCGGGGCGTACGTGTGCCAGAAAAATCCTCTCTGTCCACTGCTGCTTCTCCTTCCTCGTTCTCTTCTTCCTTGTGCATCTGAGAGAGAGTCCAAGCGAGCTCCGGTGAGCTAGGGTTTAGGGCTAGACACCAACAATTGGCATCAGAGCTACGGTTCAGAGGTGATCACCGGCGGGCATGTCACTCGTCCTGTACGGAGGTCACGGTGTGATGTCGCCGCAGGTCCTTCCATTGACGCCGCGAACTACATGTCCTGGGCTATCAAGGTTGAGGCCATACTTGATGCCCATGGGCTGTGGTGTGCGGTGGCTCCGGCGGAGGGCGTGGCAGTTGAAGACGGCAAGAGCAAGACGGCGCGGGCAGCGTTGCTGGGCGCGCTATCGGAGGAGGTGCTGATGCAGGTGGCGATGAAGCCCACCGCGAAGGAAGTATGGGGCTCCCTCAAGGTGTGCTTTGTCTGCGCCGATCGGGTGCGCGTGACACGGCTCGCGACTCTCCGCGGCGAGTTTCATCGTCTTCGGATGGACGACGCCGATGAGCTGGACACGTACGCCGGCAAGGTCAGCAGCATGGCGGCGAGGTACGCGATGCTCGGGGCGATCCTCAACGAAGCGGCCATAATGAAGAAGCTGCTCGACACCATGCCGGACCGGCTGTATGCCACGGTGGCCGGCATCAAGCAGTTTTGCGACGTCAAGGAGATGCCCTTCGAGGAGGCTCTCGGGTGTCGAAAAGCGTTCGAGGAACTGACCAGGCGGCGCACACAGGCCGGCGGCAAGCGCGCGGGCGATCAGCTCATGCTCACCGCGACACAGTGGGCAGCCCGCCGGCGCCAAGGAAGCGGCGGTTTCAGCAACCACGACGACGACGCAGCGGCGAGCACGGCGTCGGGCAACGGAGGGAAGCGCCATGGGCGCTGCTACAACTGCGGGCAGTGAGGTCACTTCAAGCGCGACTGCTCGAGGCCTCGAAAGGCGGCGACAGCGGCGGAGTGCTCTCATCGCGGAGATCAGCGACGACGAGCCGGCACTGCTCTAGGCCGTGGCTTAGGGGTGACTGTCAGCAAATAAGCCATGGCGAGGCACTTGTCTGACCATATAGTCTGGGTAGTGTCCGACTATTGTATGGTCTGACTTGCGTCTGACTAGTGTATATATAGGCCAGGTCTGTGTTGTGTACGTGCGTGTGTGGCGCGGTGTGGCGCGGTGTGTGCGTGCGTGCGTGCACACCAGTGCGTAGTGGTAGCGCTAGGTGGTTAGGATCGCGAGGTGGGGCGTGATCGCTGCGGGCTCGCCGTGAGCCGTTCGCGTTCGTGCGCGTAATGGCCGCGAGCGGAGCGGGCCGATCGGGGCGCCAGCAAGGGTGGTGGGAGTGCGTGGGTCGTGCCCAGCGCAGGCCCGGCTGTATAAAGCCTCAAGCCGATTCATTGCAGCCTAGCCAGTGGAGACGAGTTCGTGCTCGGAAAGAAAAGGTTCGTCGTCGTTGCAGCGGGGCGTACGTGCGTCAGAAAAATTATCTCTGTCCACTGTTGCTTCTCCTTCCTCGTCTTCTTCCTTGTGCGTCTAAGAGAGAGTCCGAGCAAGCTCCAGCGAGCTAGGGTTTAGGGCTAGACACCAACAGATAGCAAGCCTTGCCGTATCCGAATTAGCCAGAGTTTTGTCGTTCGATCGGCTTCAGTTTCTGTCTCAACTCTCAAGTTCTTTCTTCTTCCCGTACTTCTCATTTTTCTGAGGAAAACGTGTATGGGCCTCTGCGGTGAAACTTCGCCAGGATGTCCATACTGGGCTTCCTAAGCCAGCAGGCCCATTTATTCCATCAGGCCAGATCGACTCCCAGAGATTATTTTATACCTCCTACAAGAACTTTTGCCAAAAAAACCCTCCTAAAAGAACTTGCAGAGATTATAATTCAGAAGTTCCCCTAAAAAAGTCAGAACACGATTAGTTTGACTCTGTTGCTGGTTTGGGAGTGAGAAATGGCTAGGATCCAGGTGTAAGTGTAATATTTTTTTCTTACAAAACCATAAAAAAGATTGGTACGGAGCCGAGGGCTGCCGGAGAAGGACTCCATACGAGGATGCGGAAATGTGCTGCACCGCAGACAGGCAGCACTTCCACGTCCAGCGGGACCTCGCGAAACCACACTGAGTCGTCGGCGATGAAACTGGCTGTCCCGAAATGGATTTCGCCGTCGACTGGCATGATGATCCACATGCACCGCGAAACTTTGCTAGACGCCTAGCCCCAAGGTGGGCCCCAACTATCGGGGTCACGGTCCTGACGATGAGTAGTAGGGGTACGAAAGAGGGGCAGAGCCTAGCTACGGCGCAGGTGTAGCACTTGGTGTTTAGTGAGTTCAGACCCCTCTAGGCAGAGGTAATAGCCCTACGTCTCATGCCTCGAGGCTTGGTTTTTCTTGAGGATATGATTACATTGATTGCTTAACCCCAGCACAGGAGGTGAAGTGCGGCTTATATAGAGTGCTCCGCAGCTCCATCGCTCCCATGTTGTCGGGCACTTAATGCTCCTCACTACAACAGTTACAGGTATAAAGTGCCACAACTACAGAAGTTATAGGTAACGGTAGCTACGACTACACTTAAAGGATAACTTAGGATTCCTCGACTGTTGCAACTCTTACGCCGTCCCTCCACCTCCCTTCTCCGAGTGGTGGGAGTCGTGTTGACTCAAGATTGGTCGCCGAGTGACGTCAAGGTGTTTGAGTGAACTTCCTGGTACGCGCATATGAACACGAGAGTGTGGTTTTGAGACCTACCAATGCTGGTGTGGGCCCCTAGGTGGACCGTGGACCCCATATGACAGGTTCCTGATCCTACCTATAGTAGGTGACCTCGTCATTATTAGCCCCCGAATCGGTTGAGATTTCGTAGGGCATACGGACCGAGCCTTCGGTTAGGTCCGAGTGCTTCAGTGGCACCCATAATACGTTTCCGAATCGTGGTCCCTTGCTCCTTAGATGAAAACACAGCGGATTCTGGACTTTAAGTTTTCTCGGGTGACCGAGTGTCGTTGATCGTCGAGAAAAACCTGGTGGCACTCATTCGTCTCTCGAAGGAGATAGACTTGAGGCCCGAGTGAGGGCATGCCATTATAACCCGAGTGACGATGACGGCTCGACTGCCTTTCGACTGTTCCGTTGGATGACGGCTCGAACGCTCTTAGATTGTTCCGTTAGATGCGGCTCATGCGAGTGCATGTGTCCAGTCGCTTTCATCCCAGTTTTTACAGTCCCATCAAATCTATTATATCCAAATAGAAACACCCCACTAGCTATTTGTTCTAACATGCAACCTATCTACATCAGCAAACAACATGCAGCCACCCTCCTCAACAAATATGCTACCTCAGCAAAACAAAATCGGAAAAACCGATATGACACATGTTGCGTTAAGTTGTCGAGCAATCGCACAAGAGTTCACAAGCGAGCGATGACCTGGGTCGGCCTGTTCAGCGCTTCATTGGTCCCTATTTTAAGAACCTGCTAGGAAATATCTTGTTGGTTTTTCCGGATTTTGGAACTTCTAGGAGGTTCCTAAACCATTTTTTTTGTTTTTATTTCTTTTTATTTTTATTTTTCCTAGTTCTTTCTTCTCCTTTTTATTTCCCTTTCCTTTTTCGTTTTCATTTCAAAATTTCAATTTATTTTCAAAAAAATGTTTATTTGTTTCATAATAGTTCACAATTTTCCAACAATGTTCGTTTTTATAATTTATTCAGGAGTGTCAAAAAATGTTCATGTTTCCAAAACTTGTTTAGGTTTTCAAATTTGTTCAGGAGTTTTAAAATGTTTGTGTCTTTAAAAATTGCATTTTCAAAATTGTTCCTGTTTTAAAAATTATTCATATATTTTCAAAAAATGTTCCCGTATTAAAAAATGTTCTTGTTTAAAAAATCATGTTTTAAAATTGTCTTAAGAGTTTCTGAAAATATTCCTGTTCAAAACATGTACATATATTCAAAATATGTTCGTAATTTCCAAAAATGTTCAAGTTTTGAGAAAATGTTTTGAGTGAAAGTGTTCATGTTACATTAAACATTTAGTTTACAAAAACGGATTTTTTAACAAACTTGAGCAAAATTTTTAATCCTGAACATTTCCCAAAAAAACGAAGAATTTCTGAAGTTTTTCTATATTTTTGTGAAATACAAACAAGTCATGAAAACACGGCCATTTTTATATTTAAAAAAAATGAAAACACGTATCTTTTCTGAATTTGTTAACAAATTTCAGGTTCGAGAACATTTTTTGATATTTTAAACAGAAAATTCAAAAACACGAAAAGAAGAAAAAGTAAAAGAAAAAGTTTGGATCTGCGTTGGTATTGGTTCTTGTAGCCTTGGGCTGCTATGTAATCATTAGCTTTTATTATCGAGGATGGCAAACACGAATAGTTTATTGGTTGATCGCTACAGTGTTCGATCCTCGGTAGTAATTGATTTTTTGCGAATTTATAGTCGCTACAGTGGTTGATCGCTGTCACATCCGCTCGCTTCGCTCATTCGCCAGTGGGCCAGCCCAGTCAGAGCCGCCTGTGTGTTTGACTAACAGTCTACCGCATGAAATTCGAATAAAGTTCGTTGAATTCGAAAAGGTTCATCGAATTTGAAAAAAAATTCACCAATGTTAAAAAAGTTCATCAAAACTAAAGAAAGTTCATCAAATTTGAAAAACAATCATCGAATTTGTAAAAACATTTCATCAATTTTGGTAAAAAACAATATAATTTAAAAGTTTATCAATTTATAAAAAAGTTTCACAAAATTTGAGAAAAATCACGCATTAAAGAAAATAAAAAAGAACAAACAGAAAAAGATAAAAGAACAAAAAAACTTAAGAACTAAATAAATTATGAAAAGGAAGTATATTTGCACAAGCGGGGCCGTGGCCTTATGGTTGCTGTATAATCCAGAAGAACAATTACAAATGGACCGAGCCCAGTAAACGTGGCTGCAGGCGCCCATTTGCAGAATACACATTAACAGGCGCCTACAGCGTCAAAATAGGAAATGCCCAAAGTCCACGATAGAAATCGATTTTCAGTGCTTGGGCTCTACGAAGTCCCTCATTTACTGCACGTGGGCTTCCCGAGCCAAATGTTCTTTGTTCACTTGGGCTATCTTTAGAGAGCAAATAGTTGAGGAGCGCTCCTTCGGAAGCCTCCCCAACGATCACATGGGATGAGTGCTCTTAGCCGCCACCATGTGTCGCGCTTTAAGCGCTCCCTTCAGATTTTATTTTATTTTCATTTCTTTGCACGCGTTTTTAGCTTTTTCGGTTTTTTCAACTTTTTGGTTTTCGCTGGTCTTTCTTTGCTTTTCGACAAAAAAACCAAAAAAAATATTTGCGCGAAAAAACGTGTTTTCTCATTTTTGTTCTTGGTGAGAAGCATGGTTGTGCTTCCGCGAGAGGCATAGATTCACATGGCCGTGCCTCTCGGAAACGGAAAAAAATGCATTTCTGTTTGTTTGTTCCATGAGAGGCATGGTTTTGCTTCCTCGAGAGACACTCGGAAACAGAAAAAATGTGTTTTCTTTTCTTCTTTTTTCATGAGAAGCAATGTTTTGCTTCGGCGAGAGACATGGTCATGCCTCTCGAAAATGAAAAAAAAATGTGTTTTTTTCTTTCATGAGAGGCACGATTTTGCTTCCGCGGGAGGCACGGGCGCACGGCCGTAACTCTTGAAAACAGAAAAAGAACGCGGTTTTTTTCCCGTGAGAGGCACGGTTTTGCTTACGCGATGCCGTGCCTCTCAAAAACGAAAAAATAACGCGTTTTTTTTCTTCCATGAGAGGCATGATTTTGTTTTCGCGAGAGGCACGGATTTGCTTCCGTGAGAGGCACGGCCGTACCTCTCGAAAATGGCTTCCGGAAAGGAAAAAAAGCATGCTCTTGGTTCGGTTTTTCTGTCCAATTTTTTTCGTGAAAAAAAGTTCATCAAAACTTATTAACATGGGATTTAGTTTTGAAGATCTCGGCGCGAGGAATCTAACGATGAAAATGGTTCGAGATTTGGATGTGCGGTTTAATAGATAAAACATTTTGAATAAAAGAATCTACCAAAAAAGAGAAAAACTCCCGGGTTGCGACAAATGATGCATATGTAGCGCGCCACTTGTCATAACCTGAGGAGGTATGGGTGATCTTTGGTAAGATTGCTCCTAATAGAGATTTCACTATCTTTACTAAGTATTGTTACGTGGGCTATAGCTGCCTCCTTTGATTTTGATTTAATGAGCTGGCTTCTTGTCACGTTCCGAGCCCATTGGATGATTCAATCTAAATAATATAATATCCTATGACAACCTGCCGATGCGTGTGAGAAGTAAAATATCGATGCTTTCAAAAAAAAATCCCATGACAACCAGCAGATGCTTCTCCTAAAATATTGGATTATGTGTACTAAATTGTTGATATTCAACAACTCTGCATAAAAAATAATCACATAAATCTGAACATTTATCAATCCATCCACAAGGTAGACCGGTGGCTACTCCTCCTATGCGGCAGTATTTGTGCATAGTTCACATACCTATAGCAGCTTTAAATACCGGGTAATTGCCTTTGCCTCCTAGGTGCATATGCACCTATTGTCGAAATACATATTTTGAAAAGTTCAAAAATCCGGAACAAAAATCTTGCGTGTATATCTAGACATTTTATGTGTGTGCACAAGGTTTCGGTGAAAAACGCCGTTTTTTGCGGCTTGTGTAAGAAAGAAAATTTCTGATGCTTCATTCTAACTATTCACGTGGCATTTCTTTATCTTTTTTACACAAGCCACAAAAAACATCGTTTTTCACCGAAACCTTGTGCACGCACATAAAATGTCCAAATATACACGTGAGATTTTTGTTCCGAATTTTTCAACTTTTCGAAATATGTATTTTCATAATGAATACATATGCATCTAGAAGCCAAAACACCGTTCTCATTTAAATAGATCATATATTAATTCTCTTTCTATCTATTTTCCCGGGTTGCGACATAGTGGGGAAAATAAATACTACCACATAGTGGTAGTTACCCCCACCCTACCAGCCATCCGATCTGGTTTTAATTGTGGGCTGTGATTAACAGGTTTTGGTTTCTTCTATAGTTAAGGTCCGTGGCTCATCTTTGTACATCATATATACGTGTCTATGCACGAAAAACAATACATCGTGTAATCATAATTTCATACATGGTATTAATGGCCCTGTTTAGGTTCTAAAAACCTAATCTTCCGCCGCGGTCGCCTACCATCCGCCGCCGGCGCCTGCGCGTCAACCACGCCGGCCGCTGCTACTTTCTCTCCCTCGCTTCGCTGCGGCCCGCCCGCTTCGCTACGGCCCGCCCGCATCGCTCCATTGCCTGCCAGCCGCCTGCATCGCTCCAAGCCGCCTGTATCGCTCCAGCCGCTCGCTTCGCTGCGTTTCGCTGCCGCCAACCTGCACAACATGCATGCGGGCACGGAGGCTGGCGCCCCGGCCTATAGCATGCATACGGCCATGCATGCAGGTGCCCGTGCCTACAGCATGTATACGGACATGGATGCTGGCTCTTTGGAGTACAACCTGCACGCGGCGCTGCCTCCTCCGATTGGCGGGTACCCCGCGCTGCCTACTCCGCCTGCCGGTGGTGCCGTCTATCAGCAGCAGAAGTCGGCGTCCTCTCCATGGCGCGGCCAGTCCGTTGTCGCCCCGTCGCCGGCGCCCTCCGGCGCGGCTCCCCACATGCCTGTTCCCACGTACGGGGCATATGAGGCTCCGCCCGCGTATGGGTCTTCCAGATACTGGTAGGAGTCGTCAGCGGGCCAGCACTCGCCCGTTGGGCAGCAGCCAGATGGCGTCCAGTACCTGCAGCATCTGTCAGCGGGCCAGCAGGTTTCTCCGACGGACCATCTGGCCTACCCTATACCGCAGTTGCTGCCGGGGCTGCTATCCATACCGTACGGGCCACCCGCCCCTCTCGCGCCTCATGCATATTACGTGGCTCCGCAGCCGTCTGGAGAGTACCCGCCGCCGCAGCTGAGCGGCAGTTACGGCTTCCACATGGCGTCTCCGTCCCTCTCGCGGACCCTGCCGCCGGCACCCTGGAACCCGGTGCTCCTCACCGGGTTGCATGCCGCTCCTACGCCGAACAACTACACTGGAGGTGGTGATTGGTACATGGACACCGGTGCTACGGCTCACATGTTTGCTCATCCTGATAATCTTGCCTCCTTCACTCCTGTCTCCATCGACCGTCGCATCATTGTCGGCGACGGTTCCACACTTCCTACCACACATGTTGGGCACACTTCTTTTCCTTCTACATCTACGCCTTTATCTTTGTCTAACATACTTGTGTCTCCTCATCTTATTAAGAATCTTATCTCCGTTCGTTATTTCACTCGTGAAAATTATGTCATTGTTGAATTTGACGAGTTTGGTTTTAGTGTCAAGGAAGCTCGAATCAGGATGGTACTTCACCGACGTGACAGCCCTGACAAGCTCTATCCGGTGCATTCGCCCTCATCCACCACCACCGCACTGGTCGCTCTCTCCGCTGGAGTTGATCTCTGGCACGCTCGCTTGGATCACCCCAACCCCATCACACTTCGTCATATTCTTAGAAGTTTCAATTGCAGTTGCAATAAGATCGAGGATCACGCTTGTCATACCTGTCGAGTCGACAAACACATTCACCTGCCATTTAATACTTCCACCACCATTGCTTCTTTTCCTTTTCAGCTGATTCATAGCGATGTGTGGACCTCTCCGATTCCTAGTAACTCGGGCTATTTATATTATCTGGTCATTCTTGATGATTATTCTCATTATGTGTGGACTTTTCCTTTGCGCTGAAAGTCTGATGCACTCTCTACCTTGACGGCCTTTTACTCCTATGTCCGCACGCAGTTTGGGCGTCCCATCCTTGCGCTTCAGGCGGACAATGGAAAAGAGTTCAACAACCTCGTTTTTCACACTTTTTTGGCGCATCACGGCACCGTTTTCCGCCTCACATGCCCGTACACTTCACAACAGAATGGTCGGGCCGAACGCGTCCTTCGCACTCTGAATAACTGCGTTCGCACGCTCCTGTTTCATGCCAATGTGCCGCCTCGTTTCTGGTCGGACGCACTCGCCACTGCATCACTTCTTCCTAACCTTAGACCCTGCCGCCCACGGTGGAACTACGCACCTCACCATCTTCTCTTTGGTACGCCCCCTGTCTTATGATGACTTGCGTATTTTTGGGCCTTTGCTATCCCAGCACTGCGACACTGCTTCTCACAAGCTTGCACCTCGATCCGTCCCTTGCATCTTCATCGGCTACCCCTCTAACTCCAAGGGATATCGGTGCTATGATCCCGTATCCCACCGTGTGTTCACCTCCCAGCACGTTTACTTTGATGATCATGTGTTCCCGTTTCAGCAAGTACCCCCGGCTGTTCCTCCCGCCACCGCGACGCGGGCTCCTCGACGCCTCTCCCAGGGTCCTCGCGCGCCTCTCTTGGCCCGCCCCCTGGATTTGAGGCGCGCCCCCCGCATACTCCTACAGCCGCAGCGCTGGCGCCCCCGACGTTGGCTCCCATACCCCCCCCCCCAGCGCCCGCGGCCCCCTCGGCGCCCCCAGCACCCCCGGCCTCCCCGGCTCCCCCGCCCCCTCGGTACCCCTGGCGCCCGCACCCCCTGGCGCCTGTGGCCGGTCCGGTCACTCGCGCTCGTACGAGCGCTTTTCGCTCGAGCTCGCGCTACGCCTCGGATGACTACATCCATGCGGCGTCCACCTCTGAGCCATCGCCGTTGCCGTCCTCCATTCGCGCCGCTCTTCGTGACCTGCTCTGGATGGCTAGGATGAAAGAGGAGTTTGACACCCTGTTGCGCAACCGGACGTGGCAGCTTGTTCCCCGTCCCCGGCACGCCAACGTGATTACCGGGAAGTGTGTCTTTAAAAACAAGCTCCGTCCTGATGGTACCCTTGATCACCATAAAGTGCACTAGGCCGTTCGTGGCTTTCGACAGCGTGCTGGCATCGACTTCACCAACACCTTCGCCCCGGTCGTCAAGCCCGGCACGATACGCACGGTTCTCCACCTTCCGGTCTCCCGTGCTTGGCTGGTGCACCAGATGGACGTCTCCAACGCCTTCCTCCATGGTCACCTCGAGGAGCAGGTCTTCTGCCAGCAGCCCATCGGGTTTGTTGACTCGGCACTTCCCGACTAATTGTGCCTGCTTTCGCGGTCCTTGTGCGGACTCAAGCAGGCTCCACGCGCTTGGTACCAGCGCATCGCGACGTTTCTCCACCAGCTTGGGTTCCGCTCTACCCGCTCGGACGCCTCGCTCTTCGTCTACCATCAGGGCTCTGACACGACCTACTTGCTGCTCTATGTCGACGACATCATCCTGACGGCATGTACGGGTGGTCTCCTCAGTCAGCTCACGGCTCGTCTTCGCGCTGAGTTCGCCATCAAGGACTTGGGGTCCTTTGCACTACTTCCTTGGTGTCGAGGTGGTGCGCCGTCCGGATGGTCTTCTTCCTTCATTAGCGGAAGTACGCTCACGAGCTCCTGGAGCGCGCCGTCATGCTTAACTGCAAGCCCCGCTACGCCTGTTGATATGAAGGCCAAGCTTTCTGCCACGGATGGTTCTCCTGCTTCAGATGCTGCTTTCTAATCGGTCTATTGTTGGTGCTCTCTAGTACCTCACTCTGACTCGACCGGAGATCCAGTATGCCGTGCAGCAGGTGATTCTTCATATGCATGCTCCTCGAGACGTTCACTGGGCTGTCGTCAATCGGATTCTCCGCTATATCTGTGGCACTATGGATCTTGGCGTCACGCTTCGCGCCTCCGCCGACACCGTCCTCACCGCCTACTCCGATGCAGACTGGACGGGCTGCCCTGACACTCGTCGCTCCACTTCAGGCTATTGTGTCTACCTTGGACCCTCACTTATCTCGTGGTCGTCCAAGCGGCAGCCTACGGTCTCTCGTTTCAGTGTTGAGGCTGAGTATCGTGCGGTGGCCAATGCCGTCGCCGAGTGTGCGTGGCTTTGCTAGCTGCTTCAGGAGCTCTCTTGCCCTGTTGACCGTGCCACGGTGGTCTACTGCGACATCGTCTCGGCGGTCTACCTCTCCGCTAACCCAGTGAATCACCAACGGACCAAGCATATTGAGTTGGATATTCATTTTGTTCGGGAACAGGTGGCCCTTGGCCATATTCGTGTTTTACACGTCCCTACTTCCCAACAATTTGCAGATATCATGACCAAGGGCTTGCCTACGGCGTCATTTGAGGAGTTCCGGTCCAGTCTTTGCGTCAGCCGCGGTGCCGCTTCGACTGCGCGCGGGGGGGGGGAGGGGTTGAGTATATGTTGTATGTGCATATTGTGTATTGGGCCCGCCTCCTAGTTCCTTGTATACATGAGGTCCATGGCCCACATTTGTACATCATATATACGTGCCTATGCACGTAGAGCGGCAATCATAATCTCATACAGATTCATCTTCCCCATCCCGATAGGAAAAAACAGCCAGATAATTCCAATTTTCATGAATGGCCCGGAATATAGCTAGCCAAGCCCTTTTAAACTACTTGGCTACCTTCCAGATCAAGCCTCCCGTATGCATGCACACATAAACTTACGGAAACACTAACGCTCATACGTGTGGGCGTTTGCATCTCGCCCACACGTGTGGATCCGTGTCCGTTTGTGAGCACATAAATCTTGGCATGTTTCTAGTGCCACGTAGGACTGGGATGGTGTGTGGGTATTCACCTGGTCGCCTACACGGCCGTTTCACCACACGGGAGGGGCCGGTGCGTGGGCGTTCAGCAGTTCGCCCACACACCACTTTCCACTAACGCACAAGGGCTGGTGTGTGGGCATTTGCCATCTCGCCCACACGCCCGTCTCCTCTCCCACACCCAAGCTGCTAGTTGCCATGTGTTTTGTAGTGTACATGGCCACTAGTAGAAAAAGGGCCTATAGTCCCGGTTGGTGAGGGCCTTTAGTCCCGGTTCATGAACCGGGACTAAAGGGTCGGTACTAATACCCTCACCCTTTAGTCCCGGTCCTATCGAACCGGGACAGATGGGCCTCCACGTGGCCTGTCCGGCTGAGCCAGGCGGGAGGCCTTTGGTCCGGTTGGTGGCACCAACGGGACCAATAAACATCCACGCGTCGACATTTCTTTAGCTCTGGTTTTTTTTTTTTTTCAAAAGGGGGGTTTGGGGGTTTTGGGGGTTAATTTAGGTGTTTCATATATTGTGCTATAGCTAGCTAATTAATAGAGAAAAGTGTCCTTTCTTTTGTCCGTGCTTGGTCGACGCTTCGTACTATACATACATTATAGAGAGGACTAACTAGACATGCTAGCTAGCTAGTAATTAAGCAAACAGAAGATCGTCATGAACATATATATGCATACGAGAGAAGTGATATCGACCACCTCTCCTTCTCCGAGAGATTGGTTGAACAACAAGTTCTCGTATATCTATCCGACACTACGGCTACATATGTACAATAATTATCTTTTACAATACGGACGCGTGGTCCACATAGTATTCCCGTCTTCAGCGATCACATAGTCAAGAAAGAATGCGCCAATTCCTCTTGAATTGCTGCATGCGATATGGTGCTAGGAGTTCATCCGCTTCAAAACATCTAATTTTAAGAAAGGGGTCAATACATATATATATATATATATATATATATATATATATATATATATATATATATATATATATATATATATATATATATATATATATATATATATATATATATATATATATATATATATATATATATGAATGAATGAAACTCAACACAAATGATGGTAATAAAATAAAATTGTGAATATTTTATTTACGCACTTCAAATTGTTTGTCGGAGTAGCCCTCTCACATGTCGTGTGGCGGATGGACTCGCATAAGCGTAGTATCCACAGAAATCATTCCCTTGTTCCTGCCACAACCACTTTACAAGAAACAGAGGTCAATCAAACTGATAATTAGCAAGCATGCTAAATGGTATTGATGAAACTAGCGCTTGAATCACTAGGAGATGCGTGGAATATGCTACTATATAGTACTTACTTTGGTGTCTAAATTGCAGCTTCTTGGTAGTCCGGAGCTTTTTGGTGAATTTTCCCCAAGTCCTGCCATACAAAGAAAACAATTACTTGATATCAGAAATGAACAAAGTTGCTGATATGGTGGGTAATGATCGATTTAACTTACTTCTCGAGCATTTCAGTCATTTCCGCATACTCCTTGGGATCTTTTCGTCTCGAGTCTAAGACAGTTACTACTCCCTGCTCAAGCTTAATCTCTAGGAGAATATAGTGGAATCTGCTTGCGCATGCATAACTCATCAATATTACATTTCTATAACCTGGACTAAATAAAGGAAACCGAGTATGCCACAAGACAGTAACACTCACGTGTAGTTGTAAGGAAAGAGTATTGTATTTTGTGTTCATTTATTTCCAACGATCGTAGCAAGTTGGCCTCGGTTTCCTTGGCACGATATTTAACCTCATTTGCATCGATGAGATATGTGTTAATGAACCCAATATCACCCACTTGTTTTTCTTCATTTCTGCGATCTTCAATCTGCATAATATAGTGAGGATATTTATAAATACATGCAATGAAAGAGCTGAGTTATATAGAGATACTTAATGACAGAAGTAGTACTACTTACGACAGTAGCAGGTGACCGTTGCTTTATCGAGGGCCAATTGATTGAAAAACTGATAGAACTCCTCAAATGGAATAGGCAACAGTTCAATTCCAAGGAGGTCATGCTCCTTTTAACTCTCACATACAAAGTATTCCTCCTCAGACTCTTTGCAGGTTTTCATGTACCAATCATGCAATCTTAGCATCATCGTTGTTAGAGAGCTTTCATCTTTGTGAGAGGCTTCCCGTACTCGTATCTTTGTATCTGCACCTCCAAGAAATCAAATTGTACATCGTCGGGCAGGTAATCTTCAGGATTGCCATAACGGGCACCATCCTCGGATCGGCGATGTCGCTAGCAGGCACCTTGAGCGGGGGCACGATTGCTTCGCTTGTTCGCCGAGCTGGGCAATTTGTTTCCCAGCTCGTCGTTCTTTCATCCTTTGATCAGCAGTACTTCCCGATCTCTCCACTTGGCAAATGCCTTTCCAATAATGCGCTCATAGTTGCCTTTCGCGAGACTTGGGTGGTTTTGTCGGGGCAGCGAGTGCGCTTCGCTTTGACGGATCTACCTTCTCCTCCGGAGGTGGATGTCTCTTTGCTTTCAACCCTTGAAACCAGTCATCCACTTCGTCTGCGCGATCTTCGCGTTTTCCTCCTCGCTCCTCTCGACGGTAACTTCTCCGAGTCTTCAGAGAAGGACCGAATCTGTATCTCCTCCGCCTTTGGTTGTCTTGCTAGACGCCGCAGAGCGAGCGGAGCGGATGTCTTCTTTCCTTGCTTACGAGGCGGAGGAGAAGGACTACGACGCCGGAGCAGCGGGCGGCAGCGGGTCTCTTCCGCCCTTGCCGACGAGGCGGAGAAGGAGGAGGCTGGCTGCCGGACGCGCGCCGGTGCAGGCGGAGAAGGAGGCAGTGCCGCCGCGCGCGGAGAAGGAGCCGGCGAGTGCCTGATCGTCACTCGCCGGAGGAGGAGGCGGTGGAGGAGGCGGAGTGCCCTGACTCGCCGGAGGAGGAGGAGGAGGCGAGGCGCCCGATTCGGAAGGTTGATGAGATCCTTTCGCCATAGGCATGGAGTCTTGAGCGAGAACCCAGCCGATACTCCCTTCACCGGTAGGGTGGTCAAGCGGAGGTCCTCAAATCCTCCGTTATTTCATCGACCATCACCTTAGCATGTCCTACGGAATCGGCGGCGGTGAAAAGTTGAGTCGGGTTTAGTAGGATAAACAGAGCCAACAACCGCCTTGACCTTCAAATTGCTCCATTGCGCCATAAGGTGGCAACTTTCAGCATCCGTGATAGCATCCACGGGATAGCTGGCGAGGAGCCGTCAAGGCATGCTGCTCTGGCTGAAGCAGCTCGGTGGAAGCCACGCTGCTTCTCCGCTGAGATGGCGGGGTAGCAGGGGAAGCTTGGCAGGTCGTTTGTTGTGATCTGCTGCTTCTCGTTCCTCTTCTCGTTCCTCTAGCCCCATTACCCTTTCGTGCAGCGCCTGCATTAGGCTCTGCTCCGTTTCTTCCTCCTCTCATGGGTTTTGTAACCCCTGCGTCCGAAATCCAGCCTTCCACGAAGCGAACTGGCGTGCCTCGTGTCCGTCCGAGGTGCTCGAGATTTCGAGGGCCATTGTGAGCTCGTCCTTCTCCCATGCAGAGCGAACTTCCCTTGCCGCTGCTTCGATATAATGCTTAAGCCTCTTGGTGGTATGTCCAATTGTTCGTCCGTCCAAATGCACTTCCCGTTATAGGGTCAAGGATCCGCCGCCCGAAGAACCAAGTCCGCAGCAGTGCGGCCAGTTCATTGTCTCGGGTTCGATCCCTTTATCAAGCAGATCATTCTCAGCCTTGGCCCACTTAGGCGGGCTATGAGGTAGCCACGACCCGTGCGATGGTGAAGCTTCTTCTTCGCAGCATTTCTCTTGTTTGTCGCTGATATCTTTTTACTCTTTTCCGATGTCTTGTGGGCCACAAATGCGGGCGATCATCTCTGATCTTCTCATATTTGCCCGTGAATTCTGGTGTCTCATTTTTTTCGACATACGTATTGAGGTCTTTCTTCCAATTCCTGAATAGTTCTGCCATCTTCTTAAGAGCAAAAGACTTGATTAATGGCTCTATTACTGGCTTCTCCGGATCATCCTCTGGCGGTAGGGTAAAATTTGACTTCAGCTCAGTCCAAAGATCATTTTCTGCATATCATTGACACAAGACACCTCAGGGTCTTCGTTCTTAGGCTTATACCATTGGTGGATGCTGATCGGGATCTTGTCCCTAACCAGAACCCCGCACTGAGCAACAAATGCCTTCTTTGTCCGGTAGGGTTCAATCGGTTGGCCGTCGCGCGTGATTTGTATGATCTCAAACTTTTCATCCGAGCTCAACTTTTTCTTCGGGCCTCGTCTCTTTACCGAAGTTGTGCTCGATCCGGAGGGCTAGAAAAAAGAACAAAGACGAGAGTTAATTAATATGTGTACATATATACCAAAACAAAGGCGAGAGCTAGTCAGCAGAGCTTAACTAATATATATACCTGGCGGACTCGGTTTGGTGATCACCGAGCCGTCCTCACGGTCTACTTCTTCACCCTCTCCTTCTTGCACGGCATTGGGTCATCCAGACCATGTAAATCATAGCCATCTGCTTCTTCACCCTCTCCTTCCAGACCATCGTTGTCGGCGTTGAGAAACATCATCGAGGAGGCGGCATCACTTCCGTGTGCGATTATGTCCCTCAACAATGCTTCTTGTGCTTCGTCTCGGGGGTGTCCATAGTTTCTACAAATATTTACAACATGGCAATTATTATTCAAACATGACAGATATGGATATATTAGTGCCAGCGTAGAACTAGCTAGCTAATCACAATAAGGAATCATATTAGTGGCCTCGACGCTGCTTCTCTAGGGTTTGGGGTGGCCTCGACAACGCTTCAAGGGTTAGGGGTGGCCTCGAGAAGCGCTTCAAGCTAGGAGGGGTGCGTAATATCGACCCCCCACGTGTTGAAGCTATCGGGAGGGGTCGGCGTTGAACAGTACATCTATGTCCCACAAGTGGCGTGGGCATCGGCGCCCATGATAGGGTAGAGGGTCGTGGATCGCCCGGCGGTCGAGGTCAAGGGTCGAAGATCGCCGAGGGTCGGGAGGTTGCCTAGTGTCAAAGTTCAACAAAACCATGTCTTCATCATTAGGCGAAAGTGCAGGTGCATGATGGTGCGAAGCTATCCAAAGTTGTTTTGGAGCGGAGTCGAGATAGGATAATTAAGCTTTTTGGTACAAAGTTCAGCAAAAGGCAAATTATCCTATCCGGAACTCCATTCAGAACAACTTTGAGACTTCATACCATCATGCCATGGTTACTTCCGGCTAATGATGAAACCATGGATTTCTTCAATACTTTGACACTATAGGAACCTCGACCTGAAACCTTCGACCCTTGACCCCTTAACGACCCTCGACCCTCTACCCTAGTTCCCGACCCTCGACCCTCGGCGATCCTCGACATCCTCGTTATATCGACAACGACGCAACATACATATACATGGGAAAATAATGTTATCGGGAGGGGGTATGGGCCCCCCCTCGTGTCAAAGTTTCTTCTTTCTCCTCTATTCCTTTCTTTCTTCTTCTCCTCTTCTTTTTCTTCTTATCCCTCGAGAAAGGAAAATAAGGAAAATGAAGAAAAGAGGAAGAAGGAAGAAGGAAGAAGAAGGAGAAAAAAAAGAAGAAAAAAAGGAGAAGAAGAAAAGAATAGAGGAGAAGAAGAAAAATAGAAAAAATTCTATTTTTCTTCTTGTCCTCTATTCCTTCTTCTTCTCCTCTTCTTTTCTTCTTTTTCCTCTCATTCTTTTTCTTCTTCTTGTATTGCTTGTTTTTTAAATAATGTTCAAATAAAATCTATGAACATAAAACATATATATACACAGAGAACATATATACATTTTATAAAAATGCAAAAACAAAAAAATTAAAAAAAGACATATAAACAGATATACATACATACATTTTTCTTTCATAACATACATACATTTTCTTTGCATACATACATATAAACATAACATACATACATACATATAAACATAACATACATACACAAAAAATTCTAAAATCTGCCTAAAAAACTAAAATCTGCCTAAAAAATTATATGAAAAAAGCATACATCATCCATCCATCCATATAATGAACATATACATCATCCATCCATCCATATAATCAACATATGCATATGAAAAAAATTATATGAAAAAAATTATATCAAGGGGACAGGGAGGAAAGGGGGTCGCGGGCCGGACCAAGCAGGGAGGAGGGGCGGCCGAGGCAGGGCGGCAGAGAGGCGGGGCGCGGCGGCAGCGACAATGGTGAGGCGGGCAGGCGCAGGGCGTGGCGGCGGCGGCGTGGGCTCGGGCGTGAGGCGGGGCACGGGAGGCGGCGGCGTGGGCTCGAGGCGGCAGGCGGGGCACGGGAGGCAGGGATGGCTGCGGGCGGCGGCGGCGAGGAGGAGCGAGAGATTTGGGCAGCCTGGCGGCGGGGCAACCCAGCTAGGGAGGCGAGGAGATGTGAAATTTTCACAAGTCCTGGTTATATAGCAATGGCATTAGTCGGTTCGTGGCACAAATCGGGACTAATGCCCCTTTAGTCCGGTTGGTGCCACCAACCGGGACCAAAGGCCAATTTTCAGCAGCCCAAAGGCGGGAAGCGGACCTTTGGTCGGTTGGTGGCACCAACCGGGACTAAAGGCATTAGCCCGTTGATTGGTAGCACGACCGGGACCAATGACCTTTAGTCGGTTGGTGCCACCAACCGGGACCAAAGGCCGTGCTGCCTGCGCCAAATGTTTAGTCCCACCTCGCTAGTTGAGAGGAGCCGCACCAGTTTATAAGGTGCGGTGCGGCTCCCTCTCGAGCTCCTCTCTAAAGCAGGCTTTGGGCCTATCTACGCCACTGTGCTGTGGGCCTCTTTGGGCCTTCTGGCCTGAATCCTGGCCCATAGGGTTTCTAGTCGTATTCAGGCCGTGGGGGCCCAGTAGGTGGCACTTTTTTTGCTTTATATTTTATTTCTTTTTGCTTTTAGTTTTAGAAAAAATATAAACTTTCTATTAGTGCCATTAGTTTTAAAATTTGAAAACACTTTTTTGTTTTCTTTGTTGCTTTATTTATTTTATTTTGTTTCTACTTACAACAAAATACTTATTGTTGCTATTTTTATTTTTTCAAGTTTTTTTGTTTTGTTTTCTGCATTATTTATTTTCTTTTGGTTTTTGCTTTATTTTTAATTCTTTTTGCTTTTAGGTCAGCAAAATTATAAACTTTCTGTTAGTGCTTTTAGTTTTAGAAAAATATAAACTTTCTGTTTGTGCCATTAGTTATAAAATTGAAAACACTTTTTTGTTTTCTTTGTTGCTTTATTTATTTTATTTTGTTTCTACTTACAACAAAATGCTTATTGTTGCTATTTTTATTTTTTTTCAAGTTTTTTGTTTTGTTTTCTGCATTATTTATTTTCTTTTGGTTTTTGCTTTATTTTTAATTCTTTTTGCTTTTAGGTCAGCAAAATTATAAACTTTCTGTTAGTGCCATTTGTTTTAGAACAATTATAAACTTTCTGTTTGTGCCATTAGTTTTATAAAATTTGGATTCTTTGAAATTTGTGTGAATCACAAGTTTGTGAGCTCAACAAGGCGTAGAGGGGCGGGCTTATAAACGGTGTGGCGCCCTTGGTTGGCGAGGTTTTCAAATTCATAGTTTTCAAATGAACTCTGAAAAAGTTGGCATAGCATGTTCATGAACAAAGCGGACAATGGTATCATACTCGTGTGTTACAAAGTTGGCATGGTATCATCATAATAGTTGCGGGAGAAAGTCTTCACTTTTTCTTCGTTTGTGTCGTTTTCTTATTGCGCCGTAACCATGGATAATCTTCATCGTTTATCAGGATGCTTGGGTCAGCCTTGACTTTGAAGGGGGAATTTCATGAAACTTTTCATACTCTTGAGACATGTCATCTTGCCCTCCACTCCCGGGATGTCCCTTTTCTGAAAAGAACTATGTGGCGCTTTGGCTCATTGTATGATGTATTCGCTTCCTTATCTTTTCTTTTCCTCGGTCTGGTAGACATGTCCTTCACATAGATAACCTGTGCCACATCATTGGCTAGGACGAGCGGTTCGTCGGTGTACCCAAGATTTTCAGATCCTTGTTGTCATTCCGTCTTGTGGGTCTACTGTACCCGCCTCGACAGATTGACCCACTTGCACTTAAACAAAGGGACCTTAAAATCTACTCCGTAGTCAAGTTCTCATATGTCTACTATGTAACCATAATATGTGTCATTTCCTTGTCGGTTGCTGCATCAAAGCGGACACCGCTGTTTTGGTTGGTGCTCTTTTCATCTTGGTCAATCGAGTAAAATGTATTCCCATTTATCTCGTATCCTTTCCAAATCATTACAGATCGAAGATGGTCCCTGGACAACAAGTACAACTCATCACAAACAGTGCTGTCACCTCGAGGCGTGTTTCCAACCAACTGCTGAAAGTCTGATGTGTTCACATGTAATCCGATCGTCGCGACCGCTCCGGGTGTTTGGGCGCAGACTGTTCTTGTGTTCATCGACATACGGGGTCACCAAGGTAGAGTTCGTAGAACTGTGTAGTGTGCTTGAGACCAAGAATATCCGTCCTGCATATTATTGAGTCTCTTCCAAGCGTGTTTTTTCGGTCAGTCTCCCCTCATACCGCGATTTAGGGAGACCTATCTTATTAAGGCCAGGAATGAAGTCAACACAAAACCCGATAACATCCTCTGTTTGATGGCCCATGGAGATGCTTCCTTCGGCCTAGCATGCGATTCTGAACATATTTCTTTAGGACTCCATGAACCTCTCAAAGGGGTACATATTGTGTAGAAATACGGGCCCCAGAATGACAATCTCGTCGACTAGATGAACTAGGGCGTGCGTCATGATATTGAAGAAGGATGGTGGGAACACCAGCTCAAACCGACAAGACATTGCGCCACATCACTCCTTAGCGTTGGTATGATTTCTGGATCGATCACCTTCGAGATATTGCATTGAGGAATGCACATAGCTTCACAATGGCTAATCGGACGTTTTCGGTAGAAGCCCCTCAATGCAACCGGAAGCAGTTGCGTCATAATCACGTGGCAGTCATGAGACTTTAGGTTCGGAACTTTTTCTCGGCATATTTATTATTCCCTTTATATTCGACGAGAAGCCAGTCGGGACCTTCATCTTGAGCAGGTATTGAAAGAATATTTCTTTCTCTTCTTTCGTAAGAGCGTAGCTGGCAGGACCTTCATCTTGCTCGGAGGCATGCCCTCTTTTTTCGTGCAAGCGTTGCAGGTCCTCTCGTGCCTCGGTGTATCTTTTGTCTTCCCATACACGCCCAAGAAGCCTAGCAGGTTCACGCAAAGGTTCTTCGTCACGTGCATCACGTCGATCAAGAGCGGACCTCTAGGTCTTTCGAGAGGGTAGGTCCCAAAATATAGATTTCTTCTTCCACATGGGTGCGTGATTCTCAGCGTCATTCGAACAGCTAGTCCGCGGGACCCTTTCCAAAGATTACGTGTAAATCATTGACCATAGCAAATGCGTGATCACCGATACGCATGGCGGGCTTCTTCGGTGATCTGCCTCGCCTTTGAAATGCTTGCCTTTCTTTCAACATTGATGGTTGGTCGGAAGAAATCAACGATGGCCCAGGTACACATTCTTCCTCCAGCTTCCCAGGTATATACTATCGGTATCAAGTAAACAGTGCGTGCATGCATGGTATCCCTTGTGTGTCTGTCCTGAAAGGTTACTGAGAGCGGGCCAATCGTTGATGGTCACGAACAGCAACGCCTTTAGGTGAAATTCCTCCTTTTTGTGCTCATCCAACGTACGTACACCGTTTCCATTCCACAACTGTAAAAGTTCTTCAACTAATGGCCTTAGGTACACATCAATGTCGTTGCCGGGTTGCTTAGGGCCTTGGATGAGAACGGCATCA
The DNA here is from genome assembly GCA_021605205.1 of Aegilops longissima. Lineage (NCBI taxonomy): Eukaryota > Viridiplantae > Streptophyta > Magnoliopsida > Poales > Poaceae > Aegilops > Aegilops longissima. The sequence goes on from CM038679.1 coordinate 734,585,282, forward strand.
TAATGAACTTCCGCTTCATGCACATCCAAGGAGGAAGGTTATACATACATAGAGTCACGGCCAGGTGCTGTGATTGCTGCTCTGCTCCCGAAAGGATTAATGCCATCCGCGCTTAAAGCAAACCATACGTTCCTTGGGTCCTTTGCAAACTCATCCCAGATACTTTCTCTCGATTTTTCTCCACTGCGACCCGTCGTGGTGCTCTCAACTTCCGTCTTTCGACGGTCCTCACTGTGCCATCGCATCAACTTGGCAAGCTCTCCGTTTACGAACAGACGTTTCAACCGTGGTATTATAGGAGCATACCACATCACCTTCGCAGGAACCCTCTTCTGGGAGGCTCGCCGTCAACATCACGAGGGTCATCTCGTCGATCTTATACGCAATGCACCGCATACCGGGCATGCGTTCAGATCCTTGTAGGCACCACGGTAGAGGATGCAGTCATTAGGGCATGCATGTATCTTCTGCACCTCCAATCCTAGAGGGCATACAACCTTCCTTGCTACGTACGTACTGTCGGGCAATTTGTTATCCTTTGTAAGCTTCTTCTTAAATGTTTTTAGTAGCTTCTCAAATCCTTTTTCAGGCACAAAATTCTCTGCCTTCCACTACAACAATTCCAGTACGGTACCCAGCTTTGTGTTGCCATCTTCGCAATTGGGGTAAAACCCTTTTTTGTGATCCTCTAACATGCGATCGAACTTCAGCTTCTCCTTTTGACTTTCGCATTGTGTCCTTGCATCGACAATGACCCGGCGGGGATCATCATCATGGGGCACATCGTCTGGTTCCTCTTGATCTTCAGCAGCTTCGCCCGTTGCAGCACCATCGTGCACATCGTCTGGTGCATCTTGATGTTCAGTAGCATCACCGTATTCAGGGGGCACATAGTTGTCATCGTACTCTTCTTCCTCGCCGTCTTCCATCATAACCCCTATTTCTCCGTGCCTCGTCCAAACATTATAGTGTGGCATGAAACCCTTGTAAACCAGGTGGGTGTGAAGGATTTTTCGGTCAGAGTAAGACTTCGTATTCCCACATATAGGGCATGGACAACACATAAAACCATTCTGCTTGTTTGCCTCAGCCACTTGAGAAAAGCATGCACGCCTTAATGTACTCGGAGGTGTGTCATCACCGTACATCCATTGCGGTTCATCTGCGTGCATTATATATAATTAAGTGTGTCAAAATAATTACAGAACATCATGAATAGATAATTAAGTGACCAAATTAATAGAAGTTCATCATCACATAAAAACCAAAGTACATACATAGTTCTCATCTAACAACATAAAGCTCTGCAGAGCATCTAAATTAATTAAACCATACATTGAAACTATGTAAAACATTTCAATGTGAAAACAAATCGATCATAATCGCAACCAAGGTAACAACTGATCCAACGGCATAATGATACCAAGCCTCGGTATGAATGGCATATTTTCTAATCTTTCTCATCTTCAAGCGCATTGCATCCATCTTGATCTTGTGATCATCGACGACATCCGCAACATGCAACTCCAATATCATCTTCTCCTCCTCAAGTTTTTTTATTTTTTCCTTCAAGAAATTGTTTTCTTCTTCAACTAAATTTAACCTCTCGACAATAGGGTCGGTTGGAATTTCCGGTTCAACAACCTCCTAGATAAATAAAATCTATGTCACCTTGGTGGCATAATTTTCATAAACAATAAATGAACCAATAGTTATGAAAAGATAATATATACCACATCCGAATCATAGGCAGGGACGAGGGCCGACGGGGCGGATACCAAAACCATCGCACTATATAAGATGCAATAATAAAAGTAAGAAAATAATACAAGTAAGAATATTTTCCTTTCAGAAAGAAGATAAGAACAAGAGGCTCACCACGGTGGTCTTGGCGATGAGATCGGCGCTGGTGATCGACGGCGGTGAAGACGGGACGGGCGTGACGGACCGCTAAACCTAGACAAATATTGAGGAAAATGGAGGTTGGAGGTCGAGCTTGAGAGGAGAAAGCTTAAGTAGTGTGGCTCGGGCATTTCATGAACACCTCATGTGCATAGGAGGTGAGCTAGAGCACCACAATGCCCCCCTCCCGGCAAGAGAAAAAGCGAGCAATGGATCGAGTGCTCTGCTCATGAGCGAGGGTATATATAGGCAGCACTATTGGTCCCGGTTCGTGGCATGAGCCGGGACTAAAGGAAACCTTTGGTCCCGGTTCATGCCACGAACCGGGACCAATAGTGGTGGGCCAGGAGCCAGGACCATTGGTCCCGGTTCGTCCCACCAACCGGGACCAAAAGGTCCGGACGAACCGGGACCAATGGCCCACGTAGCCCGGCCGGCCCCCTGGGCTCACGAACCGGGGCAAATAGCTCCATTGGTCCCGGTTCTGGATTGAACCGGGACTAATGGGCTAAACCGCCCTGGACGATAGCCCCTTTTTCTACTAGTGGGCAATTACCTTATTGTGCTTGTAAGCAGATGACAAGTCTCTTTTTTTTACCCGAAAACGTCAGTTGCCATGTGTTTTGCAGGGTACACGACAACTGCCTAGTGTGCACATAAGCAGATGGCAACTCTCTTTTACCCGAGTTGCCATGTGTTTTTGCATTGTACATGACAAATCCCCTAGTGTGCACGTAAGCAGATGGCAACTCTTCCTTTTACATGGCAACTGCCCTAGCGTGCTTGTGAGCACATGACAACTCTCTCAACTGCCTAGTGTTAGTAGGTGGCAACTCCTAAAGTTTTGAAATCGTGGCAACTGCAGTATACCAGACCATATATGGCAACTGTAATTGAGCAACCATGGCAACTGTAGTTGTCCGACATGGCAACCGTAGTTCAGCGACATGGCAACTGTAATTAAACGAACATGGACGAGGGTCTGGACCATGGCAACTGCGGGCGCACGGTGACTGTCACGCGGGGCGTGCGGGACCATGAGGTACGAGGCCTGACGCACGGGGCATGTGGGCGTTATCTATTTCGCCTACACGCACGCGTGTGAGAGGGATCGGGAGGGGAAAAAGAAGGTGTGTGGGCATTACTTGTTTTGCCCACACGTAAGTATGTGGACTGTTCCTCTTATACACCACATAAAATGTGTGGGCAGACTCCCTAACGCCCACACGTGTGGCACTTATGGGCGTCCTAAACTTAAACTGTATATACTAGTTCACACTACATATTCTCTTTTGAAAAACTTCATATACTTACACACAGAAACATGTAGATACTTGACACTACATACTCTTCTGGAGTATATAATTCTTTTTGGTTCGAAGAAAACTTTATATGATTGCTTAATTTCAGAAGAAAAAATATCACATACTCTCGTTTCTTGAACGTACACACATACTACAACTAAAGGTAGTATGCCATTTCATTATTCAAAAACGTACTATATACTAAATAAAAAATATAACATTTTCATACACATCATACTACAACTAAAGGTAGTATGCCGTTCCATTATTCAAAAAAGTACTATATACACTGGTGGAAAAAAGGCCTTTGGTCGCGGTTCGCAACTGCCATTAGTCGCGGTTGCGCAACCGCGACCAAATAAGCGCGACTAAAGCCCCCACCTTTAGTCGCGGCTGCTTAAGAACATGACTAACGGCCCGTCCACGTGGGCGCCAGGCGGCCGTCAGGCGGAGGACCTTTAGTCGCGGTTCTTCTGGCCAACCAGCGACTAAAGGCCGCCACAGGTTTAGGGTTTTAGCCCCCCTAAACCTGTTTTCTGTTTAATTTGTATTGTTTTATTTCTTTTGTGCTTTATTTTAATTTTGAAGGAGTTTCATATATTCTACGGTACTACATACATGCATATGAATGTACAATTTCAAATAAATTTGAAATTAGAACCAAAAGAATTCAAGAGGAATATACAATATATATTCAATATCATCGGATGACCATATACAATTTTGAACAAGTTTCCATACATGATTTAATCCATATAAAGTTCTACGTCCTCGTAATAGTGTTCTCCTTTAGGATGGAGGACTTCCTGCTGAACCATCCAGCTAGTTCCTCTTGAAGTGGTCGGAAGCGAGCTTCGGACTAAGCATCCACGGAGGTTATTCCTCGAGCATTGGTATCACTCGGAACCCGCTCAGAGGTGTATCTCGGATCCTCTCACAGAACATAGTATCCACATAGATTGGTCAACGGTGGCTGAATATCCCCAGCATTCTTAGGCTTTAACATTTTGAATTCTAGCTCTTTTTGAATTCACCGACCTTTGTATCTCTGAACCGTCTCCAAACCCTACGAGGCAAAGAAAATTAAATGAACAAGAGAGTTATTAGTTACTTGATATTAGGAAATGAGCGAAATAGGCCGATCGATATAGAGCGCAAATGAATGAAAATAATTACTTCTGCAGCATTCTTCTCATGTCGGCCCAAAGCTTTGGATCCATATTCAGAGAGTCGTGGGACGAGACATTCGAGGTGTTAACTTTAATTACTAGCAGAATCCGGTGGAACCTGCGGACACGATACATGCACAGTCGTCATGCATAACTCATCGATTAGCCGCCACATACCATGCATGGAGTAAACAAAAGAGAATGTGCTCAAGACAGAAACACTCACCCAAAATGGTAAGGAAATAGAATATCACTTTTGAGATCCTGCTTTGTAAGAAACTGCCACAGGTCTGCCTCCACGTCGGCGGGGTGGCGCTCCAACACATGTCCATTAACGATGTGTGGGTCAATGAACCCAACATCATGGATGTTCCTTACTCTGCATTCCTTAATCTTCATTCTGCATGTATAATAGCGGACACAACAATATAGTTAGGACATATATATAGTGCAGGCAATATGAACGAGATGGGGTAGAAATTAATAAATCACTTACGAGCGTAGCAACCGATGATAGATTTGTCGAGCTCGCGCAGATTGAAAAGCTGGAACAATTCACTCAGTGCAATTTGTACATAGTAATGTTTGAAGTGATGCTCATGTCTAACTTCCGCATAAATATATTCTTTGGCGTTTTTATTTTTTATGTAACCCTTGTACCAATTCAGCAGACCTTTCATTTGGTCGGTAGATCCTTTTCTGCAAGAGGCTCGACGAGAGGCCCATTCTTGACATATGTAATTACTACCTCCTTCACTGGCGCCTCATCAAGGCCTAACACTTCACGAAGAGTAATACCTAAGTTGGCGCTTGTTCTCGCTTTTCGTTACAGTCAATCCATGTGTTGCCGCAGCTTGTATGATCTCGGGGTCATCCGGACAGAAGGCTTCCACTATAAGCGGGCAACCGATTGTTTACTTTGTTCCCGAGCTGGGCAACTTGTTTCCCGCTTTTTTACTTCGGCCTTCTCCGCTCTTTGTTCTCCTTGAACATGAGTGCCTGCCTGCAAGTTCACGTTCATAGTCGTTAGGCAGATTCTTGTGCGGCTTGGGACGGTGTGCTCAAAATGACTTAGCCCACTTCTTTTGCTTATCGAAAATACTGGCTTGGGCTCGGGCTCTCTTTTCTTCTTGCAGTCCGCCTTCCATTTCTCCAAATCAGCAGCCGCGGCGCGTCGACTTCCTCGGCACACGTTCCCAAGGCCTTGTGGGAGAGGCTTGATGATGGCTCCGGTACCTTTGTGGTCTTAGGTACATAAGGGTCGGGTTAATAATCCAGGACTGCTTACGCCTCTTTGCCGAGGTGGATTGGGGCGGCGTCGATCACCCGCCAGACGAGGCTGGGGCGGCGGATGATCACCCGCCGGACGTTGTGGACTGAGGCGGCGTCGGCTACGTGGCGGAGGTGTAGGTGAACCGCCACCACCACCACCACCACCACCACCGCCACCGCCACCACCACCACCGTAGGGGTGGACTTGTTGTCCTTGGCGCCGCCTGAAACTTGATAAACTTCTTTTGCCATAGAATGAAATGGCGCTTGACATCTCCAAGTCTTTTCTCCCTTCAGGTGTAGCAATGTCAATCTCTGTGTCCTCAAACCCTTGGACTATGTCCTCCACCGTGACACGAGCATAGCCATCTTGAATGGGGTTGTTGTGGTGGAGTGCTCCAGGTAAACATGGTAAAGCACTGCCGATGGCTACCTTCATGGACATGTTCCCGATAGGATAATACAGATGACATTCTTTCATCTCCTTTATATCGCCCACGGGTAGCGAGGAGGCTCCGGTGCAGTAATTTCGACCACCGAGGCTCCGTGCAGTAATTTCGACCACTAGAGGCTCCGGTGCAGTAATTTCGATCGTCGGTGCATCTGCACCAGCCGGTGGGGCCTCCGTGGAAGCCACGCTGCTTCTCCGCTGCTGGCTTCCGAGATCCGCTGGATGATCTTCATGCTGCACCCGAGCTGCATCTCTTTCGGCTACTAGTACACTCATGGTTTTCTTCATCACATCCATTTCCGATGCCAACCGCGCCACAACATCTGCTTCCCGATCCATCTTTCTCTTACGGCTTCTGTAACCGTACGGGTCATCGTTCTGGGGGAACCCTATTTTCCACGGAATGTGCCCCATGCCTCGTACACGTCCTCCGTGTTCAGGATTCCCGAGGGCTTTTGTCAGCGCGTCGTTCTCTCTGTTGAACTTGATCTTCCCCTGTTGAGCATCCTTCATTGCGTCAATAAGGGCTTGGGTGGGTTTAATTAATTTGCCCCGGTAAACACACTCCCCTGTCTCCGGGTTCAGCGTTCCCCCATGCCCGTACCACCAGCTTTTGGCCCTTGGGTCCCATCCCTCCGTACCTGGACGGATTCCTCGCGCCCTCATCTCGTTCTCCATCTTCTCCAACCTAGGCACCAAAATGCGATACCCTCCTGGCCCCATAACATGATTGTACTCCTTCTTAGCCGCATTTTCCTTATTTTTTCGATATTTCAATGAACTGCTCCGATTTCTTTTGCTTCACAAATTCTGGCCAATCATGTTTCAGTTTCTCATATTGTCCTTTGAAATCTGGAGTCTTGTTCTGCTTGACAAAGTCACGGGCTAGATTTTGCTTGAATTTCCGAATCGTCGGCCATCTTATGAAGAGCGAACTGTTTGACTAGCCTCCTCCTCTCCTTGTTTTCCTCAATCTTGTTACCCTCCTCATCGAATTTGTTGTATTCGGAGGTAGAACGAAATGTTCCATAAGCTTCTTGAAGCAATCTTTTTTGTTCTCTTATCGACAAAAGTGAAACCATCAATTCGTGCCTTCTTTGGCTCATTCCACTCTGGGCGGTGATCGAGGCGTTGTCTCTAACAATGGCTCCGCATTGGCTGACAAACTTGGTGGCGTTCTTGCGGGGCTCCAGCTGCCTGCGGTTGCCTTGTCGACAACCTCGATGGTGCATGTTTCTCCTTGTTTCATCGTCTTGGTTGCGCCACGCTTTGACGGCGTACTCGATTGTTTGACGATCCGCCGAGGGCTAAAATAAGAAAGAGAGTCGCGCGTTAGTACACACATATTTATTCAAATCAGTTAGTTTGTATCACCAGAGGCTCAATGTATATATATACCTCGGCGCGGAGGTGGTTGCTACTTCCATTTGAAGATAAATCGTTTATCGGCGTTTCTTGACATCATCTTCTTGACGGCGCCTTCATCTTCACCGTCAAGGTTCAGATAAGAAGAGATATCATCTTCTTCTTCTCCGGTCGGCACATATTGAATATCGCCGTTTATGATGCCGAACATATGTGCTTCACCGTCCGGATCATAGTTGTCCATAATCGGGTCAGCTCTATCGTCCGCCATTATGTCGATCCTGAAAACATGTAGTAAAAACAAATTAATTAAGTGAAGAAGGGGCGGTGGCGGTGGCAGTGGCGAAAGGCGGTGGCAAAAGGAGGCGAGGAAGGGGTGGGAGAGGGTGTCATGTGAGAGCGAGACGCAGGCGGCAGACGGCAGGCGTCACGGAGAGGGAGGCGAGGACAACACACACGGAGAGGGAGGCGAGGACAACAGACAACCACGTCTTCACGAATGTCATTTTGTGAAGAAACTTTGCAAGCAATTAAACATTTGTCAACCACGTCTTCACGCGAGATGGAAGGATCACTCACATGAAGACAATACAGTAATGGGTCGACCCAGAGAGCAGTACTAAACGGGAGAAAAGGAAGAAAAAAATAGGGCATGCGAGGATATGATCCTAGGTCGCCTCCGTAGTTGAGGTGTTGTTAGCCATTGCGCAACTGTTGGGGTCGTGGAACTAAATGAGGCGCTTCCTAATTTAGGATGAAAGCCGGAGTTGTTTTTATTTCTTCGTTTTTTGTTTCTTTTTGTGATTTGTTTGGTTTTTCTTTCTTCTTGGTTTTTGGTATTCTTTTTTTGTTGCTATATCTTGTTTTTTCGTTTTTCTTTTGGTTTCTCTTTGTTTCTTTCATGGTTTTATCCATTTCCCTTTTTTCAAATTTTCCTTCTTTTTCCTTTGGTTTTTGTCTACTTCTTAGTTTTCAGCGAGTTTTGTTTTCTTTGTTTCTTTGTCGGTATTCATAGTTTTCTATTTTTTTGCGTTTGTTTCTTTGCTTTTATTTTTCATTTTCATTTTTCCTTTAGTTTCCTTTTTGGATTTCATTGTTTTCATTTTCCTCTTTCTTTATTTTGGTTTTCATTCTACATTTTTTTGTATCAAGAATATTTTTAAATACCGTTATACATTTTCATATATGAGTTTAACATTTTTAATACATGATCAAAAAATCAAGGAGGAGGGGGGCAGGAGCTTGGGAGGCCGATGCGGAGTTGTTCCTGGCGAGGGCAGGAGCAGGTGCAGGGCGGCGGCGAATCGCCGGCGGTGGGAAGACCGGGGCCAAGGGGCGACAGGAGGCGATTCTCCGGCGTGGAGGTCGAGCGAGGCGGAGGTCGACGGCATGCCAGCGAGGATCGGGAAGGTGGGTGGGCATGGACGAGGGCCGACGGCGGCGGGGTGGAGAGGGAGGGGAGGAGGAGGTCGGAGGCGGGCGGCTAGGGCTGGGGCGGGCGGAAACCCTAGAGGCGTCGGCGAGGGGGTTCAGGCGAGGGCGACGGCGGGCGCGTCGAGGGCGACGGCGCGGCGGGCGGCGCCGAGGGCGAGGGCGAGGGCGGCGTCGGGCGCGATTTAACAAAGGGAATCGGAGAAGACGAGAAGCAGGAACAGTATTTATAGCCCCCCCTTTAGTCGCGGTTGGCGGCGAGACCCGCGACTAAAGGTGCCCTTTAGTCACGGGTCGCCTGCCCAACCGCGACTAAAGGGTTTTAGCGTTTTTTTGCGTTCCGTGCCCCACCTTTAGTCGCGGTTGGGCAGGCGACCCGCGACTAAAGGCCCCACCTTTAGTCGCGGTTGGTCTGGCCCACCGCGACTAAAACGCCATGAGTTTAGGGTTTTAGCCCCCCCAAACCTGTTTTCTGTTTAATTTGTATTGTTTTCTTTTTAATTTGTATTGTTTTCTGTTTAATTTGTATTGTTTTATTTCTTTTGTGCTTTATTTTAATTTTGAAGGAGTTTCACATATTCTACGGTACTACATACATGCATATGAATGTACAATTTCAAACACAAATAATATGTCAAAAATAAAACTAATTCAATTCAATATGTTAAAAATACAAATAATATATCAAAAAATTCAGAAAAATAGAACTAATTCATTTCAAAATTCTAAAAATACAAATAATATATCAAAAAATTCAGAGAAGTTCTTCCCGGCTGCCTCTGTCTTCCCACAAGTTCTTCCCGGCCAGTCTTCCCGCCAGTTCTTTCCCGCCTATGTCTTCCCGCCATTTCTTCACGCCTCTATCTTCGCGCGTATCGATGCTCCTTTTATAGGCACGGCGCCGCTTCTGCTTTGTCTTGTTCCTCCGACAGGGCGTCGTGCGCTACCCACGCGTCCTGTCTAACCTTTAGTCCCGGTTGCACCAACCAGCCGGGACTAAAGGTTAGATGACCAGCTCTGGATTCCTCGTCTTCCCGCCATTTCTTCCCTGTCTTCCCGCCTCTTTCTTCCCACCACTTTCTTCCCGCCTCCTGTCTTCCCGCTCCCATTTTTCCCGCCATTTCTCACTACATATATGTAGCCCGGCTTGGCCAGCATTATCACATCTCTACAATCTCTCATCACTCTCTCATGGCTTTCACCGCACCCACTCTAACCTACCAGCAGGTGGAGGAGCTTTGCGCCTCGAACTACCCTTGTCCACCGGGCTACAAGCGTCCCCACCGGCTGGAGCCTAAGCGCGGCGGCGTGCAGTCCCTCCCGTCCCTCGGTGGTGCCTTGCTACCGGGCGGCCATCACGAACCACTACTACCTCGACCTCACGCCGAGCAGCGGATGAATCCCGCGGCATCCCGATAACCAGCATACTTGGGACGCCTTCTTCATCAATCGGCGTGAGAGGCGCTCGCCGGTATGAGGAGGACGGTCTGCCTCCTGGGAACTTCCACGAGGCCGGCCGTCGGCTATGGTGGTATGGCGGACTCTGCGAGCGTCATGGACTACATCACGGCGGCGATATCCCCGCCTGCGCTACCCTCGATTCGAGCCACGGCGCCGCCCGGCGACAGCGACGACGGCAGCGGCGACAAAGCGGCGGCGACGGCGGCAACTTAGAAGGCGGCGACTACCAAAGACAACGACGACGGCGGCTATGAAGACTACGAGTATGCATATTATACGCCTAGGCAGGAGTATGACTAAATCACTCCAAATTTCATGTATCATCAGTGGTATCTCGAATCATTCGAAAATGGACACCAAACACATCACGGGTAATATAATTCACATGATCCATTCAACAAAGTTTGGTACAATAAATTATTACACATCATTTCTTCCCTTGTGTCCCTGCTTGCTTACGATTGTGCCGTATCCATGGAGCATCCTCATCATTTAACTTAATGCTTGGGTCGGTGTTCACTTTGAAGGGCGGAATTTCAGCAAACATATTATAATCTTCTGACATGTCTGTCTTGTCCTCCACTCCCACGATGTTTCTTTTTCCTGAAAGAACAATGTGGCGCTTTGAATCATCGCATGATGTACTGATCGTTTTCTTATCTTTCCGCTTCCTCGGTTTGCTACTCATGTCCTTCACATAGAAAACCTGAGCGACATCTTTCGCTAGGACGAATGGTTCGTCAAGGTAACCAAGATTGTTGAAATCCACCATTGTCATTCCGTATTGCTGGTCCACCTTTACCCCACCTCCTGTTAGCTTGAACCATTTGCACGGAACAAAGGGACCTTAAAGGAGGGTCCATAGTCAAGTTCCCATATCTCCTCTATGTAACCATAATATGTGACCTGATGCCCATTCTCGGTTGCTGCATCAAAGCGGACACCACTGTTTTGGTTGGTGCTCTTTTTATCTTGGGCGATCGTGTAAAATGTATTCCCATTTATCTCGTACCCTTGGAAAGTCGTTATAGTTGAAGATGGTGTCTTGGCCAACATGTACAGCTGATCTACAACATCATTGTCATTCATTAAATGTTTTCTCAACCAACTGCCGAAAGTCTCCATGTGGGCCTTCCTAATCCAGGATTCAGGCTTCCCCGGGTTGTCAGAACGTAAAATATTCTTGTGTTTCTCAAAGTACGGAGCCACCAAGCTGGAATTGGTCGAGACAGATGTGGTGTGCTTCATCAGAGAATGGCCGTCCATACATATCGTTGATTTCCTTCCGATCGTGCCTTTTCCACTTAGTCTCCCCTCGTGCGCGATCGAGGAAGACCAATCGGCTTAAGGTCAGGAACAAAGTCAACACAAAACTCAATTACCTCCTCATTTCCATAGCCCTTGGCGATGCTTCCTTCTGGCCTAGCACGGTTCTGAACATATTTCTTTAATACTCCCATGAACCTCTCAAGGGGAACATATTGTGTAGAAATACAGGACCGAGAACGAAAATCTCTTCGACTAGGTGAACCAGGAGGTGCGTCATAATATTGAAGAAGGATGGCGGAACACCAACTCAAACCGACAAGACATTGGATCACATCGCTCAGAACCGTGGTAGAACTTCGGATTGATTACCTTCGAGAGATTGCATTGAGGAATGCACATAGCTTCACAATGGCTACTCGAACATTTTTCGCAGCAGAGCCCCTCAAAGCAATCGGAAGCAATTGCGTCATAATCACGTGGCGTCGTGAGACTTCAGGTTTTGGAACTTTTCTCCGCCATGTTTATTATTCCCTTTATATTGGACGAGAATCCAAACGGGACCTTCATACTGCTCGGGCATTCAAAAAGATGACCTTCTCTTCTTTGGTCGAGCGTAGCTGGCACGACCTTGAAACCATTCCGGATGCGGTCATCGTGGTCTTTCAAACGTTGCTGGTCCTGCCGTGCTTCCTTTGTATCATTTGTCTTCCCATACACGCCCAAGAAGCTTAGGAGGTTCACGCAAATATTCTTCGTAACGTGCATCACGTCGATTGCAGAGCGGACATCTAGGACTTTCCAATATTCTAGCTCCCAGAATATAGATTTCTTCTTCCACATGGCTGCGTGCCCGTCAGCTCCCTTCGGAACTGATTGTCCGCCAGGACCCTTTCCAAAGATGACTTTCAAATCCTTGACCATATCAAATACCTCAGCACACGGTCGTTCCGCAGGCTTCGGCCGGTGATCTGCCTTGCCGTTGTAATGCTTGCCTTTCTTTCTTACTGGATGAATTTTCGGAAGAAATCGACGATGCCCAAGGTACACGTTCTTCTTACAATTTGGCAAATGTACACTTTCAGTCTCATGTAAGCAGTGCGTGCATGCATTGTATCCCTTATTTGACAGTCCCGAAAGGTTACTAAGAGCAGGCCAATCGTTGATGGTTACGAAAAGCAACGCTCATAGGTCAAATTCCTCTTGTTTGTGCTCATCCCACACACGGACACCACCCACAGCTGTAAAAGTTCATCAACTAATGGCCTTAGGTACACATCGATGTCGTTGCGGGTTGCTTCGGACCTTGGATGAGCACCGCATCATAATGAACTTCCGCTTCATGCACAACCAAGGAGGAAGGTTGTAGATGCATAGAGTCACGGGCCAGTGCTATGGCTGGAGCTCGCTCGCCAAAAGGATTCATGCCATCCGTATTTAGAGCAAATCTTATGTTCCTTGCGTCGGCTGCAAAATCTTTGAACCATCTGTCGATCTTTCTCCATTGCGCTCCATCTGCGGTGTGTCTCAACTCCCGTCCGACTTACGGTCCTCTTTGTGCCATCGCAACAACTTGGCATGCTCTTTGTTCCTGAACAGACGTTTCAACCGTGGTATTATAGGAGCATACCACATCACCTTGGCGGGAACCCTCTTCCGGTTTCGCCCTCAACATCGTCACCGGGGTCATCGCCTCGATCTTATAACGCAATGCGGTGCATACCGGCATTCATTCAAATTCTCGTATTCACCGCGGTAGAGGATGCAGTCGTTGATGCATGCATGTATCTTCAGAACCTCTAAACCTAGAGGGCAGACAACCTTCTTTGCTTCGTACGTACTAGCGGGCAACTCGTTATCCTTTGGAAACATATTCTTCAACATTTTCAGCAAGTTTTCAAATGCCGAGTCAGCTACACCTGCCTCTGCCTTCCATTTCAGCAAATCCCAGTGCAGCCCAGCTTTTTCAGACCATCATCGCATCCGGGTACAGCGCCTTTCTGTGATCCTCTAACATGCGATCCAAATTCTCCTCTCCTTTTCAGTTTTAGCGCGTCTCCGTGCATCAGCAATGGTCCGACCAAGATCATCAACGGATCATCACGTGCCTCTTCTTCACCTTCCCTTCACCTTCAAACATCCTCCATGAAAGTATCACCGAAATGAGCAAGATAGCTTTCATCGATGAAATCATCCCTTCTTCATCTTCTTCCATTATAACCCTCTTTCTCCATGCTTGGTCCAACAATTATAGCTTGGCATGAAACCCTTCAAGCAGATGCATGTGAACAACTCTTGAGGAAGAGTAACCTTCTCATTCTTACAGATAACACATGGACAGATAACAAACCCCCCGCTTGTTCGCATTAGCCACTACGAGGAAATCTTTCAAACCCGTAGTGAACTCACGGAGAGTCGGTTATCAGACATCCATTGCCGATTCATCTGCATTATTATAATATAAAATATATAATTAACCATCATGCATTTGTTAAACTAACTAGCTACAAACAATATAAATTAAACAATGAACTACACACATGCATATTGACACATCAAAGGTTCATCAAGTTGCTAACCATGATCAAGAGTGTGGCTCCAACACTTCATGTCATGTTTGTTTCATGCTCTTGGGGCATTTCATCAAACACCTTATGTGCATAAGAGGAACCAAAAGCAAACCTACACCCACTTGTGAAGAGAATGGCTCCAAATGGCTAAGTGTTGGCTGCTGGATGGGTATATATAGGGAGGGCTTTAGTTGCGGTTGGCACGGCAAACCGTGACTAAAAAGTGCCGAAGGCCTTTAGTCGCGGTTGTCTGGCCAACCGCGACTAAAGCCCTCACATGCACCAGCTGGCCACCGAGCGCCTGGGCCCAGGCCTTTGGTCGCGGTTCACCTCCGTAATCATGACTAAAGGTCCCATTAGTCGCGGTTCCTACAGCTTCGCGACTTATGGGGCTGGACGGAAGCCTGTTTTTCCACCAGTGATACTAAATAAAAAATATAACCTTTTCTTGAACGTACACACACACAGTATATACCTTTTTTTAATTAGTATATACTATTATATTTTGTTGAGGGAAAAATACTATGTTCTTTTTTGCCAAAAGGTTATATATTATGAGTAGGTATATACTGACAAGTTGATGTAAGGGTATATACTTCATGAATTACGCCAGGTAAGACGTATATTATTTAGGTACAAACTGATTATATACTCTCACTCCATTAAGAAAATGATGTTTTGTACATGGAAATGGTCTTCAAATTTTCGGAGTAGTATACAATTTTCAGAGTTAGTACTACGGGAAATATACTAACAACAAATAAATATACAATCTTGAGAAGCAGGGTATATCCAGAAAGTATACGTTAAAAAAAACGAATATTTGTATCCATCAAACATAGTTCCAATAAAAAAATATTGTCTGCTACCCTTACATATAATTTCCTATAGGAGTACAATGCATCGATGGTAGTATGGATGCCCATTGCTGCCGTCAACCGCCGCCTGTCACTTGGGTTGGGTGTCCTCGGACGTCCAACTGACGATGGCCGCTTCCCATCTTCGCCGTCGAGTCGCAGTTTGCCATGTTCCCGTCGGCCGCCGGCCGCGCCGTTGCGTGACAACGATGTCTGACTGCCAGCGCTCGCATCTCATCTACACTGGGACTATCGGCGATCAGGAGCGTCGCTGCATCAGTAAAAAAAATTGTATATCTTAGAGAGTAAAAAGTATTGAATCTCATCGGTCGCCGCCGGCCGCCGCCGTGCATCCGAAACGCATCAGCTAAGCTTCACGTGGCCTTTGTTTGGTAGATATGCATGTAGCGTCAGTATTGTTTCTTGTTCCTAATAATCCATAACAACTTTTCAAACTGCACGGGAACTCCTCCATATACTCCTACGGTGAGCGCTAAGCGGTGTTGTTGTGGAAACCCAATAAGTACTCCCAGGAATATATATATGTGAGTTATCAGGAACACCAACCTATCCATTTACCAGTGATCTCCTGGCCAGCCCCTCCACATGCACTAAGTTGGCGTTGGTTCTCAGGCTATCCCCTAGTGGGATAGGGATAAACAGATTTTCAGGGGATGCCATGTGTTTCAAAGAAAGGATGTGATGGCTGGGGATAACCCGATTTAGCGAATAGTTGACTGAAAATAACAAAAATTGGCTATCCAACACAATCAATCATATTCAACCTAACAACCAAGTGAGGAATCCCTAACTAAGTGGTTGGGGATATCACCAGCCAACCCAACTTCGCTCTCCAACCAAACACCACCTTAGCATACACGTTGGGTGATGGTGCTCAAGACGAACCACGTTGGTCCCATAGGCGTATCTTGGGATCTCTTTGCTTCGAGTTGTCATTTGCATGAGATTCTGTGCCCCCTCAGCCTGTCCCTCCTCGGCCTGGTGAAGTCAATGTCATAACCAAACCGTAGGAAAAAGTAAGGGTTTGTAGAAAAATAGGTGGGAGCTGGTAGATTCACATTCGCAAAAAATAAAGTGATCCACATTCGCAGTGTTTGGTAGTGGCTATGTGCTGTAGGTGGTGTGAGAGAGCCATTCAAGGTGTCAAGAAATCTTTTTTGCTTGCATGAGAAGAAATAGCCGATCCGGTGCCACATTTTGAGGTGCTTTGAGCAATATGCTAAGCCGACACGGGTAGATTGCTCAATAGCAGCAAAGGTGACTGATTGCTCAATAGTAACTTTCATGCAAGCCCACCTATTTTTTACGCGAACCAAACATAACATGCCATTGTTGTATCTTATGCAGAGTATCTTGGTAGACGCCAGACCATTATCTGATCTATCTTGGCAGCAGGTAGGTAGGCGCATCTTGCTGTTCCACACACAAGACGAGATGTAGTACGCATGTCGTTGGTGGGAGGGTGCTAGGTAAATGCACATGAGACGCACATGCTGGCACACGCGCACGTCTTAGGAACTCTGAAAATAAAGAAATAAGAAGAAGAAAAAAGAGATTGAGATGTCATGCTCATTTTAATTTTACATGATCTATTCGCACCAAATTTTGCTTGATTTCAATACAAGAGAAAACAATGAAGCATTTTCCCTTTTTAAAAGAGACACTGCGTAAGAAACACCCTTTACCGATTAATCACCACCGATGGACAAAAAAGACCATCGGAGATGTGCTCTCGGTTACATAACGCCATGGTTTTAGTTCAATAACTATCGCTAACGGGCGGTCGGTTCTGATGGTGGTGACTCGAACGAACATTCATTTTCAATGTAAAATATTATCACATATGTCCTTGTTTTTATTCTTGTTAGTCACTACTATCGTGCGGTGTTTAATTGGGCTTAGTGGAGGCGCCGATCCCACCCTGAAATTCAAGAGGGGCGGGATGGGTATTTGGTTAAGGTGGAAGGGACGTTCGTGGGCTACATAGGAAGTTTATGTAAGTCTAGCATTTTCGCCCTCTTTCCTTCCCTCCCTCCTTCAAGAAAATCGACCACCTTCATTTGATGGGAAAGGCAGCGCATGACAGGAATCTCACATGTGGTGGTGCAAGGACCTCCTACTCCTAGTCTCCGGGTGGTAGCACAAGAGAACGGCTAAAAGCATCTACAACCGTGCGCCCATTATCTGCGACAGTTGCCCTAATTTGGACTATCATTGATTGCATTTTTTGTTGGTAGCTTACCAAGCGGATCACTTGGTGCCCTTTGGACTATCGACGTGTGAATTTGGATGATTACGACCATTCGAACGCAATGGTACAAACTATATGTTGGGGGCCATTTTTGTGTTCTTACTTTTTATTTGGACGATGGCATCGACCATCATATCTGTTGGAGATGCTATGAGATTTGACTATACAACGTTCTTTTCGGAAAAGGAGAAATGCACGGCCTCATGACCTCGACGTTACGTGTGTCGAAACAAATGCATCGGCCGGGCGGTGATCTCACAAATACTAAGTCTTTGGTCCATTCCTCCACCGCATCTTTGATTTCATACCTAGGTCGCATGTTCTTTGATGCTCACTGCAAACCATGGAGTGTACCGTGCGTCTATATATGAAGCCGCACACTGATCGGTCAATGGCATCACGAAAATGGAGGACGTCGTGTACCTCGTCCTGGCCCTCGCGTCGCTGCTCGTCGTGCTGCTCGCCAGGCGCTGGAGGCGCAGCCTGGCGGACGGCGAGGGCAAGCTGCGGCTTCCGCCGGGTCCCTGGACGCTGCCGGTGATCGGCAGCATGCACCACATCGCCGGGGCGCTCCCGCACCAGGCCATGCGCGACCTGGCGCGGCGGCACGGGTGGCCCGTCATGCTGCTCCGGCTCGGCGAGGTGCCCACGCTGGTGGTGTCGTCCCGGGAGGCCGCGCGCGAGGTGATGAAGACCCACGACGCCGCCTTCGCCACGCGCCCGCTCAGCTCCACCGTGCGCGTGCTCACCAACGGCGGCCGGGACATCATCTTCGCGCCCTACGGGGAGCACTGGCGCCAGATGCGCAAGATCGCCGTCACGGAGCTCCTCACGGCGCGGCGAGTGCTCTCCTTCCGCGCCATCCGGGAGGAGGAGGTCGGCGCCATGCTCCGGGCCGTCGCGTCGGCCGCCGCGGAGCGGGAGGCGATCGACATGCGCGCGCGGCTGTCGGTGCTCGTGGCCGACACCACGGTGCGCGCCGTCATGGGCGACCGGTGCAAGGACCGCGACGTGTTCGTCCGGGAGCTCGACCGCTCCATCGGCCTAGCCGGCGGATTTAACCCGGCCGACTTGTGGCCGTCGTCGCGGCTCGCCGTCTGGGCCAGCGGCGCCGTCCGCCGCGCCGAGGAGTGCCGCGACATCGTGTTCGGGATCCTCGACGGCATCATCGCTGAGCACCAGCAGAGGATGGGCACCGTCGACGGCGACGACGAGGACCTCATCGACGTGCTCCTCAGGGTGCAGAACGACGGCAGCCTGCAGCTCCCTCTCGACATGGACTCCATCAAAGCCGTCATCTTCGTAAGCAACCTCCAACTCCAACGCGTACATATCTCGCTCTGCCGTGCCATCGGCGTGCACTACACTAACCGTTTCGCGCGCATATATAATATACGCAGGACATCTTCGGCGCGGGCAGCGAGACATCGGCGACGACGCTGGAGTGGATAATGGCGGAGCTGGTGAAGAACCCAAAGGTGATGAAGCGGGCGACGGCGGAGGTGCGGCGAGCCTTCGAGGCCGGCGGCAAGGTGGTGGAACAAAAACTCGGCGAGCTGGTGCCGTACCTGCACCTGGTGATCCGGGAGACGTTCCGGCTGCACGCCCCGGTGCCGCTGCTGCTCCCGCGGGAGTGCCGGGAGGAGCCGGCGTGCCGGGTGCTGGGCTACGACGTGCCGCGGGGAACCCAGGTGCTGGTGAACGTCTGGGCGCTGGGCCGCGACGAGCGGTACTGGCCCGACGCGCCCGAGGAGTTCCGGCCGGAGCGGTTCGAGGCCGAGGGCGGCGGGTCGGCGGCGGGGGTGGACTTCAGGGGCGCGGACTTCGAGCTCCTGCCGTTCGGCGCCGGGAGGAGGATGTGCCCTGGGATGGCGTTCGGGCTGGCCAACTTGGAGCTGGCGCTGGCCAGCCTGCTGCTGCACTTCGACTGGGAGGCGCCCGGCGCGGCTGACCCGGCCGAGTTCGACATGACCGAGGCGTTCGGCATCACCAACAGGCGGAAGGCCGGCCTCCTGCTCCGCCCCGTGCTGCGCGTCCCCGTACCCGGTGTCTAGCTAGTTGATTCACGTACATGTGTGTATACTTTCAACTTTATTGAAAGTCACCCCTAAAAAAAAACTTTATTGGAAGTCAAATTATATTAAAGTTTGACAAAATATATCAATGTTTGTGAAAATAAATAGTTTTATAATGAAAATATATTTCATCATGAATATAATGCTACTAATTTAGTGACATAAGTGTTGTATAAGATTAAATATAAGAAAAGTTTGATTTTTTAACAAAGTTGGAAATACACTCTTTGAAGGACGGATGGAGTATGCGGGAAACAAACCGTCATCAATGTATTTGATTGGTTCAGCTTGTGGTTGTTGAATCTACTTGACAATTAATGTCCTGTAAAATAACAATGGGAGATGGACTTGTTAAAAAAAAGACAAGTATGATTATTCTAGCAGGCCCGGTTTCTACCTGGTAGTAGGATGGCGCACAGTTTGTTTGGGGATGTGTGCATGTATCGCTCTATTATGACAATACTACCACATATTGTCTGACACATATATGTCACACTACCTTCTCTCTTCCTTAATCAAGCTATTTTCTTTATCCATCTTCTGTGACATGTGGGACAGCTAGCGAGGAAGCCCCACGAAAGAGTGACTAGCGGGTATGTTTGAAGTAAAAAAAGAAGTATTACATCCCATCAACCCACGTTTTTCAGTCTGATTACATAGTTTGTAGTATCAATTATATCTTTTAAACAAAATATCAGATTAACAAAACGTTTGGATATTAGTACTCATGATATTTAAGTCTTCAAAACAAGATCAATTTTGGACACGCTTGATTTTTTTTCAAATTCAAATTATTCTTTCGTTGCATGTTTTCAATGCTTTTTCATTCCGGATATTGGGTACTATTTTATTTAGGTTTCGTTTCTATTGTTGAAGTCTTGAAATAAGTTTTTGTATCATTTTGTTAAATTATCTTTCATGATTGGGCTGAGTTCTACAGGTGGTTTCCTATTTTACTATACAATTTCATTTCTGTGGCATCGCTATTTTACATGTTTTTCATTATTTTTTCATGCATTCTTTTTGCATGTTTTGTTTCATTGTTTCATTCTATACATCATTAATGTTTCATCTTTGATTTTCATTTTCCGTGTATTATACAAAGTTGATTGCATATTTATATAAAAAATGTTCATCATATATTGAAGGAAATATTCACCCTATATTAACTAAATGTTCAACATATATTTTTAAAAACATTGTATTTTAAAATATCCAGCGATATAGAAAAATGTTCAATATTTATTTAAATATTGTTTCAGTGTATATCATGAAAGTGTTCAATGTGTATATAATAGTTGTTCAATGTATATCACAAAGAATGTTCAGTATGTATTTTGAAAACATCAGCATATTTTACCAAATTGTTCAATACATATTTAAAAAAGAACACGGTGATCAACCAAATTATTACCAGTTTTCCATCGCTGTGTGTAACTTGCGTGTACATGTGCACGTAACGACACGGTTAACATGCATCGACGCTCCAGAAGTACGGCCCTACGAAGATGCTGCCAGCTGCAAAGGTTGACCACCTTAACAATTGGCTAGCTTTTGTCATGTAGCTAAGTACTATCATTAGCATAGTAATGTCTTTGTCCCTTTTGAAACCGGTTTGAGGTGTCCGGCTGGGTCAAAAAAATTTGACCGCTCGGTGACCGATCCATCCGCCTGGACCAGCCCGGTTTGAGACGTTCGACGGCAGATGCTCTTCTTTGATTAAACAAACAAGTTTACGGCCTAAATCTAAATCTAATCACTTTTCGAGTTCTTGGTTCACTCTCTGTGTACCATCATGTGCACCACCCTCCCAGTAACGACAATTCTGGCATGCATCGACGCTCCAGGGGTATGGCACCAAGAAGATGCTGCCTGCTTGCCATGCCAGCTGCAAAGGTTGGCCGCCTTAACAATTGGCTAGCTTCTGTCATGCATCGGCTGGGTAGCTAATTACTATGATTAGCATAATAACATGTCTTTGTCCTCTTTGGGTAAATATATAATATGGCAGCTAGCACCAACGAACGTGCGCAAGAATCAACCGGACTCAAACAAGAAATGCGTGTCTCAAATAACAAAAACGGTGTACCAGGCCTGGCGATGGGGATTGTGTGATGTGACTTCCGGCCGGCTGCCGGCCTGTATGGGTCCAATTCCATTCTTTTTTCTCTCTAGTGCCAAAGACAAAGACAGCTACGACATAATAGTGTGTGCAATGTGAGGCGATAAGAAAAACTATAGTTGCTTTGTAAATCTAACATGAAGGATGTAGATGCTTGAGGTAGTCGAGATGACTATCTTTAGCTTTGCTTCTTGTTTTGATCGCAGCTGGAAAGGTAATCGCCACTTATTCGCCTTGTTCTAGACTTATTGTGCATGTTTTGGTATTGTGATAATTTTGCCGGACTATTTTCACAAGTTTATCATTCGGTTAACCAGCCATTTCTTGCCTTTGTGGCTATTTTGTACATCCTATTGTAACATAAAGTCATATGTTCCATGATAGGGGTCTTTTCGTTGGCGGTAAGTCCCATTCATTGGCCAGGTGGCAAGGTGACACACACATGTGCCTCATATTTCATATTTCTCATGTAGGTTAAAAAAATGTTTGTTTCCATTAACAAGTGTACGTGATATTTGAAAAAATATTCACATGTTGCCACTAAATATCCTTGAAATTTTCAGAAAGGTTTATTCAATCTGAAATTGCTTCACGTAGTTTAATAAAAGGTTTATTGCCATTAAAAAAATACATAACATGTATTTGGTTATTTTAACCATGTAATTGAAAAAGTTTGCAAAACATGTCTTTTAAAACAAAAGCACATTATGTACTTGAATAATAACGAACATCTACAAAAAAAATGTTTCACGTTTGCTCTAAAAATGTACATTGCGTACTAAGAAAAAGTAAACATGTGTTGACATAAAGAAAACAGATAAAAACCAGCAAAAAACAAAATGAAAATAAAAGAAAACTGGAGAACAAAATAAATAAAAGTATAATAAATAAAAAAGGCCCCATCCTCAACTCACTCCCTTCGCGACCACGTTTCTCAGGCACTGGTGCACTTCTGGCCATGCCATCGAAATCGGTGAGTTTACTCATCGCCGCACTTCCCACCCACTTGTCGCCGTCACATACACTCTTATAAACTAGGTACTTTCGAGTCATGGTGTCTAACTTTAGTTTTTGCATTTAAAATTTCCTTGAACATCTTTTCAGGGGCGGAGACTTTTTTCAGGAATAGTGGATTGAAATGATTTTCAAACATTGGTCCAAAACGGAGCGCCTATGTGTCACTTGCTATGAGATAAAAAAAACTGCCTCACCTACAGGGCGCTGTGGTGCGCCGGCCCAATAGGACGTGAGTTGTCACGCTGACATCACTCAATTTTTATTCCTTATTTTGTTCTTTTATTTATATTAATGCATATATTTCAGAAACTTAAATTTACTTAAGAAATTCAAATCCAATTTGTAAAATGATATCTTAGTAAATAATATATCATTAGCGCAGTTTTAAAACATGTTGGTAACTTTTTTAAAAACTACTTTCACAATGAACAAAGGTTCCCGTGTTTAAAAATATGATCTCGTATTTTTTTTAAAAAAATATACATATACAATGTAAAATTTGTTCCGTGTTTAAAAAATGATGTGATTTTTCTAAACTTTTATACAATGTCAAACATATATTTGTGTAAAGCAAAAGACTGTTTCACACCACTAAAATGTATGTGACATTTTACGAAAATATAACCACACTTAAAAACTTTTGTGACATTTTGAAACTTTTCACAAAGAATGTAAAAAACCATGTAGGTTAAAAAATGTTTGTTTCCATTAACAAGTGTATGTGATATTTGAAAAATATTCACATGTTGCCAATAAATATCCTTGAAATTTTCAGAAAGGTTTATTCAATCTGAAATTGCTTCACGTAGTTTAATAAAAGGTTTATTGCCATTAAAAAATACATAACATGTATTTGGTAATTTTAACCATGTAATTGAAAAAGTTTGCAAAACATGTCTTTTAAAACAAAAGCACATTATGTATTTTAATAATAACGAACATCTACAAAAAATGTTTCACGTTTGCTCTAAAATGTACATTGCGTACTAAGAAAAAGTAAACATGTGTTGACATAAAGAAAACAGATAAAAACCAGCAAAAACAAAATGAAAATAAAATAAAACCGGAGAACAAAATAAATAAAAGTATAAGAAATAAAGAAATATAAACAAAAAAATTCAATGAGATAACAAATGAAACAAAAGTAAAATCTAAACACAATAAACAAATACTCCCTCCATCCGGAAATACTTGTCGGAGAAATGGATGTATTTACACTAATTTAGTTCTAGATACATTTATTTTTTATTAATTATAGGACAAGTATTTCCGGACGGAGGGAGTAAAACCAAAGAAAAAATTAGAGAAAGAAAAGAAGGAAAACCCGTACCAGCAAACCTACAGCGTCATACGAGCGACTGCAAGCATCTGCGCTAATGGGCGGGCCGGCTAGTCGTCGTCCCTAGGCGATTCTTATTAGTATTCTGTGGGGTGCCCTATGTCTCGCGTTCAGGTAGATGGTATGAACCATTGATGAAAGGCGCGCACGTTGGGCCGGCCATGCACGTGGGAATAAGTGCCCCGATTTTTGTTTTGTTTCTCCTTGCATTTTTCTGTTTTTACTTTCCATTTTAAAATTTTATTTATTATTCCAAATATTCTAAATAAATATATAACAAAATTCACGTTACATAGAAAAATTGAACAATTTTAACCATGCATTTCAAAAATTTAAATGTGTGTAAAGAAATATTTGTCACATACACAAAAAGTATATAAAAATTAAAATATGTATGAAACAATTCGATCATGTATTTAAACACTACTCCCTCCGTCCAGATACATCTATTTCTCCTATAAGTATTTCTGGAAAGAGGGAGTATTAATCAAGCATTTAAAAATGTTGAACAAGTGTTTGAAAAATGATATTCAAGGATTTCGAAAATATTAAACGTGTATAGTAAAACATTGACCATGTATGTATATAATCAAGCATCTTACAAAAATTAAAAACGTATTTGAAACATGTTAATCAAGCATATAAAATGTTAATTTTGTGTAGAATAAAGGTTGACCAAGTATAAAAATGATTTTATTAATCATGTATATAAAAATTTAATCTAGGATTTATAGAAATTTGAACAAGTATTTGGAAATGTTAAATGTTTCTAGAAAAAAGTGTACCATGTATTAAAAATGTTAATCTTCTATTAAAAAGTTAATCTAGCATTTAAAAATATTAAAAAATTTATAGAAAGATGATAACCATGTATTAAGTAAATGTTAATTTTTATTTAAATAATTTAATCAAACATTTGAAAAATATGTATCTATACTACTATTAAAAGAGCATACATGAATTATCCTAAAGCCACACAACAAATTGTACACAGGATAATCAGGACCTTCCGATCAAATCAACTTAGACATATCCTACTATCCATATTGTATCAATGGTCTGATATCGAAATCAACGTCTCAGATTGACTGCCGAGCAGACGTCCTGCCGCTCCGCTTCCTTCTACGCGGCCCCGCCCGCAACTCCCTGATTTCTCGGATCGATTGCAACTGAATCGTGATTCATTCCCCGACTCTTCTTTCTCCATGCCCCTAATTCCCTCAATAAAAAAAAAGAACGGATACACCATCGCTCCTCCCATCCCCTACCTCCCAATCTGCCCCGAGTTACCCTGCCTCCGGTGGCCACCCGCGCTCCTGCAAGCCGCCTACGACCACCTCTGCTGGTCAGCCGCGCCCAGCGCGCTCCTCCTCCATTCCCTCTCCATCTGCTCACTAATCTCTCTTCTTCTCTCTGTTCCCGTCCTGCAGGACGCCATGGCCACGGATTAAAGCTCCGTTGGACTTTCCCTCGCGATTGTCGGCCTTCTTCATGACCAGATGTACGACGGGGACGACCGGATCTGCCTCGCCACCTTTCATTTATGCCTTGCCTAGCAGCACCGCGCATCTGCCCCACCTCCCCAGCCAGCGCAGCCGCCCCTCCGTGTCGAGTCCCTGTGCTGGCCACGCCCGCCGCCTGCCCAGCACCGCTCTCCCGTTGCCTTAAACAATCCAGCTCCACCACTAATCCATGCCCCTGCCCCGCGACTGAAGAGGATCAGGTGACAAATGTAACAATTTATTAAAACCAAATGTGATTTTTCAATGGTAAATGTAGGATAGTGCCAATGTTTATTCTACATGTGTATCATCTTCTGTTTACTTTGACACGTCTATTGCACAGTATCCCATTTCTGAATGTTATGTCTCGATTTCACATGCAGTTCATATATTGCATTGTAATAAATTTTTATTTCTAACTTATAAATCGGAATATAACAGGTTCATTGTAAATCTGTGACATTCATTCTATATTAAATATGATATATCAGCTTCAGACAAAGAAGTTCAACCTACCACCTTATTTTCTTGTTAATGTATTTTAATCAAGCTATCTTAAGTGACTTGTTCTGGCGAGGGTCAAGAACTATCCTGGACAATGTCAAATATATATAGCAATGCATATTTGCCCTATTCACATGGAGTAAAATTTTGCATAGCATTACAGTTATGTTGCATCCTTCTGAATTTCATAGAAGCACAAACTGCTAGCATAGCGGTGTGCAGGGGGAGGCCTTGAGCAGACAGTTTACCGCGTCGCTGGGGCGGATATGAGGCACATCTGCAGGCACCAGACTATAGGCAAGAGGCACATGGCAGTGTGGCGAGTTGGCCGGTGGCTTGCTGCTGTTGTGAGTGGGCTACCTAGAAGATGGACAGGAAGAATATGGTACCAGCAATGGCAAATGGGAAGGCATGGAGTGGTAAAGTGAAAGGTATATTTCCTTTTGAATTTCTGTATTTGTGTAGGTTGGCAGGGGAAAACGATAGTGTGCAACTCTGATTTTTATTCCTGTCAGACTTTCAGACAGTGTACACTAGAGTGATATTAGTGGTCTTTTCATGCTGTAAATTGCAGATTGTACTAGACACATCGGCTTAATTTTTTATTATGATCTTAGTAGTATTTTCATGCTGTAAATTTCAGATTTGACAAGATACTTTGGCTTAGTATACGAGATATAGATGCTCCACAACATGTGTATGGAGAAATAACTCTTGGCTCTCCTAAATCAGCCTTCGATCACATGAAGGTATACCTTGGTGCAGGGTATGTACATAAACTAAATGCAAACGTGTAATCTATATGTATTCTTTTCAATGGTAATTTGATATTTGGCTTTCCAAACTAACCTTGCAATTTAGTTAGAAACAATAAAGTTCTTCAGAAATCCCTTGAAACATTCTCAAGCAAAAGCAAACGAAGGGCATACCAGTTCCTTTTTAATACGAGCCTTAAACTTATTGTATTCTGAAATCTGAATATGTTCCCGTTGTTGCATCATTTAGCTATTCTTTATTACCTCATCCAGTAATGTTTCTTTCGTGGTTTCGCTGAATTAACAAAGTAGTTTTTATAGCTTATTTGTGCAGGTATATGCTAAGATTGTGTGGGCAATATGTCTCTTTCATACTGCTTATTAAAATTTGATGGATTATGGTTGGAATGTGATGCTTATCTGCTCATTTTATTTTTTACAGTTTGTGGTAAGATCGGATTTGAGGTGTATTTATAACGATCACATAAATGAAAGGCTACAGGAAGATTTTGGAAATGGCAATGGTGTCAACAAAGACATGAGACAAGAGGTAAACACTCTTCTAATGTTACCCTCTACTATTAGATTGTATTGTTGAAATTGATTTTGCGACCAAATATGGTGAGTAGAATTTTACTTTATATTTTTTTGATTACATGTGTTGCACACTGGTTTATATGTATTGCCTCCCCTATCCATCTGGGCAAAGAGTTCTGACTTTTGAGAGCGGACATTGTGCAAAAGTTTGTTCTTTCATGCTTGCTATTCATCCCCAAACAGCTGTGACAGGGATTGCAATATTGTAGATAAGTACATACGCAAGGGCTGTATGACAACTTCATTATGAATTGGTCACCTCGAAATTTGACAAGCATATGAGATATGTGTAGTAATTTGTGTATGCATTACAGCTTGGACTGGCGGCATGGACTGAAAAATCGTCCCAACCATCTTGGAGACACCCAGGCAGGTGTTGCGAGCTGTGATGCCCGAGGCACCCGCCGAGAAAATGGGGTTCGACATGATGATCAAGGATGAGCAGGGTATCTTATATTTACTAATTGGAGGCACCTTTCAAGCCTACTCATTAATCCACATCATCAAAATTAGTTAGACCATTGGATTATAAAATTCACGTCCAAGATAAAAAGAAAACTTCGTAACACGGATGGTCCAATCCAAGAAACAAATGGCATGTGACACGTCTAATGTTGTGAAACAAAAAAAAACGTCCATCGGTTCTTTTTGATGGCATTTATTTTGATGGCCTTCTCATGAATAAATGCCTTAATTCCCCTAAGAAAACATGTCTCTTTCCTTTAAATTTGGTGGTCAGATTAGAACATGCTAGGATTAAGCCCACACGTACAAGAAAAAGGTCCCCAGCACCCATGTCTATGTTCTGTGAAAATGAAAACAGCAATGCCTTATTTCCTTATGAAAAAAGAAACACAAAAAAGAAGTCCTGAAGCCCCACGTCAAACAGGAGTCCAAATCTCAGTCTGAAAAAAAAAATCCATGTACGTAGATAAATAAGAGACCTCAAGCCTCACGTCCGAAAAAGGAGTAAAAGATAGATTGTTTTCTCTCTCTCTCTCTCTCTCTCTCTCTCTCTCTCTCTTTCTCTCTCATGCTAAATCTCTTGAGTTAGTTCAGGATAGGAGATATTCGAGTACTTAACACCACGTAAATACATGCATAGTATATTATGAACACACGTACAAAAAAACACAATGCTCACGTCTAAGTTAGCTGCAAAAGAAAAAAAATAAACACCCATATTTAGGTTCTGAAAAAACAAAAAAGGCATTCTTTCTTTTCTTTAAATTTGATGGTCCATAGATGCTGCCTCATGAACAAAAGTAACCCCGTGAGCAGGAATAGGATTAAGCCCAACATCTTCCTAGGTGGGTTCTCTTTCTTTCCTTTTTTCTTATCTATTGCAATCCAAAAATTATGAGGGCCAATTTCAGAGGTGTGTGCATATCAATGGATTTTTAGGTTAAGGCACTTATGT
The DNA here is from genome assembly GCA_021605205.1 of Aegilops longissima. NCBI lineage: Eukaryota > Viridiplantae > Streptophyta > Magnoliopsida > Poales > Poaceae > Aegilops > Aegilops longissima. Next base: position 734,613,933 of record CM038679.1, read on the forward strand.
ATGATTAACATTCCTTGGTTTAAATTTGAGAATGTGTAATATAAATTCTATTTTAATTCTGTTGTTTTATGTGTTTCATTGATTTTTTTAATACGTCTCAAGTTGTCTCCTTTTTTTTCTTTGTTTCCTTGATTTTTGGTAATTCAATTCCGAGAAACAATTGGTGATAGGCACGTGAATTATTTTCTCATATCGGTAAAAAAGTATTAGTAATCAGGTGGTTGTACACATTAGTTACATTTTCATTGTTAACTTTTCAGAAAACTAAGTAACAGACCAGATGCATTTTCACTGTGAGATGATTTTTATAGTATGGTATCTACCACTTATTGGTATGTTTAAATGGTTTTGATATAGATTTGAATATGTATTCTGTCAAAAACTATACTTTTCCTCAGAACTTCAACATCATATTTAGGATGTCGTGACAGAAATATCACCAATATTTTTGAATTCCTTGAAAGTATGATATTATTCCAGTTTAAGAAAGAGGCCAGTGCGGCCCTCCTTGAAAATCTATTTCACATAATTAAACCACGGGGATCTAATGTTGTAAGGTTCAAAATTAATTTCAAATAAAGTAGTTCCTAGCCCGTGCAGGTGCACGGGTTGACGACTAGTGCTCTTCTAATTAGTTTGATGATTTCCACATGTAGTAATGCTACTCTGAATGTTTTTGCATAACAATCTGAAGATTTTGTATTGAAATCTTCATGGTGGTTCTTCCAGTTAAGTTGAGCTTAAGACGTAGTGATTCTGGTGTGAAGTTTCCCAGATGCATTTTCTAATAGAAAAATTCTTTTTCAGATATAGAATCTTTTTGCTAATAAATAGGCTTATCTGGATTCAAAGTTAAATAAAATTTGTGGCCTTCTGTTGATAGATGGAATTACACACTGATGGACTGTGGGTTTCTATTTTTCTTATAGAAACAGAGAAACCGAATATTAATTTTGCAAGACGGTTATCATATATTCTAATTCAGACACAAGTGATGATACAACAACGCTCTTCGCCAAATTCCAATTCAGTCGAGCGTATCTATGGGGAGCCTCTTCAGTATATCAAAACAATCTTTCTCTATGGGGAGCCTGCAGTTTGTGATGTTGTAATTTTTCTTTGGCAAATACACTACAGAAAAAACATTCTATGCTGAGCACCCTGAAAAGGCAGATATGTACTCGAGATAGTGTTTGCTGAGTATAAAACTCTATGAAGTGCACTGGGCACACACCTAGCATGGTGTTTACAACATGTATTTGTCGGTTTTTGAATGGAATGTTAAGATTCTTATGTTCAACTCTAATTTATCTCCGAAAGCCCATTATATAATATTTATATAGATTCCCATTTATTAAAAAAAATACTATGACATGGATTTTAAATTTCGGGTACTTTGACCATATTCACATTTAAATTTAATGAGGGACACGTGCGTTGCACGTGCATGGTTACTAGTATGATAAAGTTTGATCATTTATTTTGTTCATCTAGCATTTGAAAAATGTTTAACATATATAGAAAAAAATGTTGACCATGTATTATAAAATGTTAAAATTGTATTTGAAAATCATTGAATCAAACATTTTAAAATTTTAAATGTATTTAGAAAATATTGACCATGCAAAAATGTTGATCTTGTATTTGAATAATGTTGACCAAGCATTAGATAAATGTTAAATATGTATAGAAAAATTGTTGACCGTGTATTCAAAATTTATTAGAAAATACATTTGATATTTATTAAAAAAGTGTCTGTAAAAAATGAAAAACAAGATAAACGAAAATTCCCGAGGAAAAACAAGAAAGAAAGCAAAAAAAAGAAGAAAAAGCTGTGAAATCCGAAGAAACTGAAGAAATAAACAAAAGGAAACCATAAAAAGTCAATGAGGAGATGAAGAGAAACCAAGAAAAATAGAAAAGAAAATAAGAAAAATCGGAGAAAACCTATCCAGAAAAAGAAAATGAAAGAAAGAAACAATAAAAATGAAACAAAATGTCTACGTAGGCCGCCGCCGCCGGATCAGGGGGCCAGACCCTCGGCCGTTGTCGTCGCTTGAAATTCTCTCTACAGGTCGAGTCGTCAGGGGGAGCAGTGTCGATGCCCATGGCCGCCGTCGTGGCCACCGAAACACGAGGCCAGACCCTCGGCCAGAGCAGCTTCTCGTGTGACACCTTGTCGAAGACTGCCTCCTCATCGTCAGCCCTCACCCCCTCCGACGTCAAGCTCGGCCACAACGCCGCCGCCTTCGTCTCCTCCGGCATCCCGGACCTCGACAGTAAGCATGTTCCTGCTCGTACCCTCAGTCAGATCAAAGTATTTTTTATCGGGCTTTGTCTTAAAGATACAAGGAAGGCCATATCTGTAGTTCAAATCTTGTGTTTTTATTGTGAACTATGAATTAGATACCTTACTAGTACAAAATGCCTGCAATATGTGTGATGAAAGCTACTAGTTCTCTAGGTCAGGAGAACAAAAGATTTTGAACCGTGAGACAGAATGGTCTGCCATGGAAGAATGTCTATGTGCCAGTTGGTGCTCATCAGCAGCGGCAAATCTAGAAAGAAAATGGAGGGGGTGGAATATCTATGTCATGTGAACATGTGTTGGGCTGGCTGCAAATGGCTTGGCTGGGCCTTGAAACTAGTAGGAAAGTGTTTTTTTCCAGTGTTGGAGGTGAGACTCAAGTCATTGCTCTGATTTTGACGGGGTGTTTATTTTTATCTCTGGACCATCTTATCCATTTGAGCGCCTATCGATCTCTCCTACTGTCACTACTAGATATGTGATTTTTAGCCACCAAGGTGATTGGTTGCTAAAAGTACAAAATTGGTCACTACTAGTCTACTGCTACCAACATTACTTGGTCGCTATAGTCTAGTCGCTGTAGATATTGAGCGACCAACATGGCGAACCCTGGTCACTAAATGTCATATCAATAGCTACCAACGAAATATGGTGACTAATAGCATCTACCGACCAAGGGAGACTTGGTGACTAATGGTATCTAGAGACCAAGGGAGACTTGGTTGCTAAAGCTTTACAGCCACCATGTACATTGTTAGTGGCTAGAGATATCAAGTGACCAGCCAAGGCTTGGTGACTAAAAGAATCTAGAGACCAGATACATGTCGGTTACTATACATCTTTTGTGACAAAAAAAATGTAAACCTTGGTAACTAGAGGCATGGGAAAGCGACTATATCATGGCCACAATATATTGCCACATGCTGACATTTGTAGTATGCAAGAAATCTTAGAATTTTAGACATTCAACAAGAGGAAGATCGGCATTTGTAAACTTATGATCCAACACTTATGATCCAAACATTACATGCTAACATTCGTAAGCCAAATTTTGTTTCACAACTAGGAAATAAATTTCTAGTGTTTGCAAAGTACCAACTTTAGTACTACTCCAAACATATAATCCGATCACCAACTAGGAACTATTCTAGTATTTTGCATCTAGTATTTGTTGAAGGAAATATGCCCTAGAGGCAATAATAAAGTTATTATTTATTTCCTCATATCATGATAAATGTTTATTATTCATGCTAGAATTGTATTACCCGGAAACATGATACATGTGTGAATACATAGACAAACATAATGTCACTAGTATGCCTCTACTTGACTAGCTCATTAATCAAAGATGGTTATGTTTCCTAACCATAGACATGTGTTGTCATTTGATTAACGGGATCACATCATTAGGAGAATGATGTGATTGACTTGACCCATTCCGTTAGCCTAGCACTTGATCGTTTAGTATATTGCTATTGCTTTCTTCATAACTTATACAAAGTTCCTACAACTATGAGATTATGCAACTCCCGTTTACGGAGAAACACTTTGTGTGCTACCAAACGTCACAACGAATCGGGTGATTATAAAGGTGCTCTACAGGTGTCTCCGAAGGTACATGTTGGGTTGGCGATTTGAGATTAGGTTTTGTCACTCCGATTGTCGGAGAGGTATCTCTGGCCCTCTCGGTAATACACATCACTTAAGCCTTGCAAGCATTGTAACTAATGAGTTAGTTACGGGATGATGTATTACGGAACGAGTAAAGAGACTTTTCGGTAACGAGATTGAACTAGGTATTGGATATCGGCGATCGAATCTCGGGTAAGTAACATACCGATGACAAAAGGGAACAACGTATGTTGTTATGCGGTTTGACCGATAAAGATCTTCGTAGAATATGTAGGAGCCAATATGAACATCCAGGTTCCACTATTGGTTATTGACCAGAAACAGTTCTAGGTCATGTCTACATAGTTCTCGAACCCGTAGGGTCCGCACGCTTAACGTTACGATGACAGTTTTATTATGAGTTTAAAAGTTTTGATGTACTGAAGGTTGTTCGGAGTCCCGGATGTGATCACGGACATGACGAGGAGTCTCGAAATGGTCGAGACATAAAGATCGATATATTGGACGACTATATTCGGACACCGGAAGTGTTCCGTGTGATTTCGGAGAAAACCGGAGTGCCGGAGGGTTACCGGAACCCCCCGGGAGGAGTATTGGGCCTTATGGGCTTTAGTGGAGAGAGAGAGGGGCAGCCAGGATGGGCCGCGCGCCCCCTCCCCCTCTGGTACGAATTGGACTAGGAGAGGGGGGGCGGTGCCCCCCTCTTTCCCTCTCCCTCTCCCCCCTTCCTTTCCCCTCCTAGTAGGAGTAGGAAAGAGGGAGTCCTACTCCTACTAGAAGGAGGACTCCTCCTTGGCGCGCCCACAAGGGCCGGCCGGCCTCCCCCCTTGCTCCTTTATATACGGGGGCAGGGTGGCACCCTAGGACACACAAGTTGATCTTCGTGATCGTTCCTTAGCTGTGTGCGGTGCCCCCCTCCACCATATTCCACCTCGGTCATATCGTCGCGGAGTTTAGGCGAAGCCCTGCGTCGGTACAACATCATCATCGTCACCACGCCGTCGTGCTGACGAAACTCATCCCCGACACCCTGCTGGATCGAGTCCGGGATCGCCATCAAGCTGAAGCGTGTGCGAACACGGAGGTGTCGTACGTTCGGTGCTTGGATTGGTCGGATCGTGAAGACGTACGACTACATCAACCGCGTTGTCATAACGCTTCCGCTTTCGGTCTACGAGGGTACGTGGACACACTCTCCCCTCTCGTTGCGATGCATCACCATGATCTTGCGTGTGCATAGGAATTTTTTTTAAATTACTACGTTCCCCAACAATGGTATGAGAGCCAGGTTTTATGCGTTGATGTTATATGCACGAGTAGAACACAAGTGAGTTGTGGGCGATACAAGTCATACTGCTTACCAGCATGTCATACTTTGGTTCGGCGGTATTGTTGGATGAAGCGGCCCGGACCGACATTACGCGTACGCTTACGCGAGACTGGTTCTACCGACGTGCTTTGCACACAGGTGGCTGGCGGGTGTCAGTTTCTCCAACTTTAGTTCAACCGAGTATGGCTACGCCCGGTCCTTGCGAAGGTTAAAACAACACTAACTTGACGAACTATCGTTGTGGTTTTGATGCGTAGGTAAGAACGGTTCTTGCTCAGCCCGTAGCAGCCACGTAAAACTTGCAACAACAAAGTAGAGGACGTCTAACTTGTTTTTGCAGGGCATGTTGTGATGTGATATGGTCAAGACGTGATGCTATATTTTATTGTATGAGATGATCATGTTTTGTAATCAAGTTATCGGCAACTGGCAGGAGCCATATGGTTGTCGCTTATTGTATGAAATGCAACGCTCTGTAATTGCTTTACTTTATCACTAAGCGGTAGCGATAGTCGAGAAGCAATAGTTGGCGAGACGACAACGATGCTACGATGGAGATCAAGGTGTCGTGCCGATGACGATGGTGATCATGACGGTGCTTCGGAGATGGAGATCACAAGCACAAGATGATGGTGGCCATATCATATCACTTATATTGATTGCATGTGATGTTTATCCTTTATACATATTATCTTGCTTTGATTGACGGTAGCATTTTAAGATGATCTCTCACTAAATTATCAAGAAGTGTTCTCCCTTAGTATGCACTGTTGCCAAAGTTCGTCGTGCCCAGACACCACGTGATGATCGGGTGTGATAAGCTCAACGTCCATCTACAACGGGTGCAAGCCAGTTTTTGCACACGCAGAATACTAAGGTTAAACTTGACGAGCCTAGCATATGCAGATATGGCCTCGGAACACGGAGACCGAAAGGTCGAGCGTGAATCATATAGTAGATATGATCAACATAGTGATGTTCACCATTGAAAACTACTCCATCTCACGTGATGATCGGTTATGGTTTAGTTGATTTGGATCACGTGATCACTTAGATGACTAGAGAGATGTCCATGCGAGTGGGAGTTCTTAAGTAATATGATTAATTGAACTTAAATTTATCATGAACTTAGTACCTGATAGTATTTTGCTTATCTATGTTTGTTGTAGATAGATGGCTCGTGTTGTTGTTCCGTTGAATTTTAATGCGTTCCTTGAGAAAGCAAAGTTTAAAGATGATGGTAGCAGTTACACGGATTGGGTCCGTAACTTGAGGATTATCCTCATTGCTGCATAGAAGAATTACATCCTGGAAGCACCGCTGGGTGCCAGGCCTGCTGCAGGAGCAACGCCAGATGTTATGAACGTCTAGCAGAGCAAAGCTGATGACTACTCAATAGTTCAGTGTGCCATGCTTTACGACTTAGAACCGGGTCTTCAACGACGTTTTGAACGTCATGGAGCATATGAGATGTTCCAGGAGTTGAAGTTAATATTTCAAGCAAATGCCCGGATTGAGAGATATGAAGTCACCAATAAGTTCTATAGCTGTAAGATGGAGGAGAATAGTTACATCGGTGAGCATATACTCAAAATGTCCGGGTATAATAATCACTTGATTCAACCGGGAGTTAATCTTCCGGATGATAGCGTCATTGATGAATTCTCCAATCACGCCACCAAGCTACAAGAGCTTCGTGATGAACTATAATATGCAAGGGATGAACAAGACAATTCCCGAGCTCTTCGCAATGCTAAAAGCTACGGAGGTAGAAATCAAGAAGGAGCATCAAGTGTTGATGGTCAACAAGACCACTAGTTTCAAGAAAAAGGGCAAAGGGAAGAAGAAGGGGAACTTCAAAAAGAACAGCAAACAAGTTGCTGCTCAAGAGAAGAAACCCAAGTCTGGACCTAAGCTTGAAACTGAGTGCTTCTACTGCAAGCAAGCTGGTCACTGTAAGCGGAACTGCCCCAAGTATTTGACGGATAAGAAGGATGGCAAGGTGAACAAAGGTATATGTGATATACATGTTATTGATGTGTACCTTACTAGAGCTCGCAGTAGCACCTGGGTATTTGATACTGGTTCAGTTGCTAATATTTGCAACTCGAAAAAGGGACTACGGAATAAGCGAACACTGTCCAAGGACGAGGTGACGATGCGCGTGGGAAATGGTTCCAAAGTCGATGTGATCGCGGTCGGCACGCTACCTCTACATCTACCTTCAGGATTAGTTTTAGACCTGAATAATTGTTATTTGGTGCCAACGTTGAGCATGAACATTATATCTGGATCTTGTTTGATGCGAGACGGTTATTCATTTAAATCAGAGAATAATGGTTGTTCTATTTATATGAGTAATATCTTTTATGGTCATGCACCCTTAAAGAGTGGTCTATTTTTGATGAATCTCGATAGTAGTAATACACATATTCATAATGTTGAAGCCAAAAGATGCAGAGTTGATAATGATAATGCAACTTATTTGTGGCACTGCCGTTTAGGTCATATCGTGTAAACGCATGAAGAAACTCCATACTGATGGACTTTTGGAATCACTTGATTATGAATCACTTGGTACTTGCGAACCGTGCCTCATGGGCAAGATGACTAAAATACCGTTCTCCGGTACTATGGAGAGAGCAACAGATTTGTTGGAAATCAGACATACAGATGTATGTGGTCCGATGAATATTGAGGCTCGTGGCGGATATCGTTATTTTCTCACCTTCACAGATGATTTAAGCAGATATGGGTATATCTACTTAATGAAGCATAAATCTGAAACATTTGAAAAGTTCAAAGAATTTCAGAGTGAAGTTGAAAATCATCGTAATAAGAAAATAAAGTTTCTACGATCTGATCGTGGAGGAGAATATTTGAGTTACGAGTTTGGTCTACATTTGAAACAATGCAGAATAGTTTCGCAACTTACGCCACCTGGAACACCACAACGTAATGGTGTGTCCGAACGTCGTAATCGTACTTTACTAGATATGGTGCGATCTATGATGTCTCTTACCGATTTACCGCTATCGTTTTGGGGTTATGCTTTAGAGACGGCCGCATTCACGTTAAATAGGGCACCATCAAAATCCGTTGAGATGACTCCTTATGAACTATGGTTTGGCAAGAAACCAAAGTTGTCGTTTCTGAAAGTTTGGGGCTGCGATGCTTATGTGAAAAAACTTCAACCTGATAAGCTTGAACCCAAATCGAAAAATGTGTCTTCATAGGATACCCAAAGGAGACAGTTGGGTACACCTTCTATCACAGATCCGAAGGCAAGACATTTGTTGCTAAGAATGGATCCTTTCTAGAGAAGGAGTTTATCTCGAAAGAAGTGAGTGGGAGGAAAGTAGAACTTGATGAGGTAACAGTACCAGCTCCCTTATTGGAAAGTAGTTCATCACAGAAATCAGTTCCTGTGACACCTACACCAATTAGTGAGGAAGTTAATGATGATGATCATGAAACTTCAGATCAAGTTGTTACTGAACTTCGTAGATCAACCAGAGTAAGATCCGCACCAGAGTGGTACGGTAATCCTATTCTGGAAGTCATGCTACTAGATCATGGTGAACCTACGAACTATGAAGAAGCGATGGTGAGCCCAGATTCCGCAAAATGGCTTGAAGCCATGAAATCTGAGATGGGATCCATGTATGAGAACAAAGTGTGGACTTTGGTTGACTTGCCCAATGATCGGCAAGCAATAGAGAATAAATGGATCTTCAAGAAGAAGACTGACGCTGACGGTAATGTTACTGTTTACAAAGCTCGACTTGTTGCAAAAGGTTTTTGACAAGTTCAAGGGGTTGACTACGATGAGACCTTCTCACCCGTAGCGATGCTTAAGTCAATCTGAATCATGTTAGCAATTGCCGCATCTTATGATTATGAAATATGGCAGATGGATGTCAAAACTGCATTCCTGAATGGATTTCTGGTAGAAGAGTTGTATATGATGCAACCGGAAGGTTTTGTCGATCCTAAGGGAGCTAACAAAGTGTGCAAGCTCCAGCGATCCATTTATGGTCTGGTGCAAGCCTCTCGGAGTTGGAATAAATGCTTTGATAGTGTGATCAAAGCATATGGTTTTATACAGACTTTTGGAGAAGACTGTATTTACAAGAAAGTGAGTGGGAGCTCTGTAGCATTTCTGATATTATATGTGGACGACATATTATTGATTGGAAATGATATAGAATTTCTGGATAGCATAAAAGGATACTTGAATAAAAAAATTTCAATGAAAGACCTCGGTGAAGCTGCTTACATATTGGGCATCAAGATCTATAGAGATAGATCAAGACGCTTGATTGGACTTTCACAAAGCACATACCTTGATAAAATTTTGAAAAAGTTCAATATGGATCAGGCAAAGAAAGGATTCTTGCCTGTATTACAAGGTGTGAAGTTGAGTCAGAATCAATGCCCGACCACTGCAGAAGATAGAGAAAAAAATGAAAGGAGTTCCCTATGCCTCAGCCATAGGCTCTATCATGTATGCAATGTTGTGTACCAGACCTGATGTGTGCCTTGCTATTAGTTTAGCAGGGAGGTACCAAAGTAATCCAGGAGTGGATCACTGGACAGCGGTCAAGAACATCCTGAAATACCTGAAAAGGACTAAGGATATGTTTCTCGTTTATGGAGGTGACAAAGAGCTTGTCATAAAGGGTTACGTCGATGCAAGCTTTGACACTGATCCGGACGATTCTAAATCGCAAACCGGATACGTATTTATATTAAACGGTGGAGCTGTCAGTTGGTGCAGTTCTAAACAAAGCGTCGTAGCGGGATCTACATGCGAAGCGGAGTACATAGCTGCTTCGGAAGCAACAAATGAAGGAGTCTGGATGAAGGAGTTCATTTCCGATCTAGGTGCCATACCTAGTGCATCGGGACCAATGAAAATCTTCTGTGGCAGTACTGGTGCAATTGCCTTGGCAAAGGAATCCAGATTTCACAAGAGGACCAAGCACATCAAGAGACGCTTCAATTCCATCCGGGAACAAGTCCAGGTGGGAGACATAGATATTTGCAAGATACATACGGATCTGAATATATCTGAATATTGCAGACCCGTTGACTAAGCCTCTTCCACGAGCAAAACATGATCAGCACCAAGACTCCATGGGTGTTAGAATCATTACTATGTAATCTAGATTATTGACTCTAGTGCAAGTAGGAGACTGAAGGAAATATGCCCTAGAGGCAATAATAAAGTTATTATTTATTTCCTCATATCATGATAAGTGTTTATTATTCATGCTAGAATTGTATTACCCAGAAACATGATACATGTGTGAATACATAGACAAACATAATGTCACTAGTATGCCTCTACTTGACCAGCTCATTAATCAAATATGGTTATGTTTCCTAACCATAGACATGTGTTGTCATTTGATTAACGGGGTCACATCATTAGGAGAATGATGTGATTGACTTGACCCATTCCGTTAGCCTAGCACTTGATCGTTTAGTATATTGCTATTGCTTTCTTCATAACTTATACAAAGTTCCTACAACTATGAGATTATGCAACTCCCATTTACCGGAGGAACACTTTGTGTGCTACCAAACATCACAACGTAACTGGGTGATTATAAAGGTGCTCTACAGGTGTCTCCGAAGGTACATGTTGGGTTGACGTATTTCGAGATTAGGTTTTGTCACTCCGATTGTCGGAGAGGTATCTCTGGGCCCTCTCGGTAATACACATCACTTAAGCCTTGCAAGCATTGTAACTAATGAGTTAGTTACGGGATGATGTATTACGGAACGAGTAAAGAGACTTGCCGGTAACGAGATTGAACTAGGTATTGGATATCGACGATCGAATCTCGGGCAAGTAACATACCGATGACAAAAGGGAACAACGTATGTTGTTATGTGGTTTGACCGATAAAGATCTTCGTAGAATATGTAGGAGCCAATATGAACATCCAGGTTCCACTATTGGTTATTGACCAGAAACAGTTCTAGGTCATGTCTACATAGTTCTCGAACCCGTAGGGTCCGCACGCTTAACGTTACGATGACAGCTTTATTATGAGTTTATAAGTTTTGATGTACCGAAGGTTGTTCGGAGTCCTGGATGTGATCACGGACATGACGAGGAGTCTTGAAATGGTCGAGACATAAAGATCGATATATTGGACAACTATATTCGGACACCGGAAGTGTTCCGGGTGATTTCGGAGAAAACCAGAGTGCCGGAGGGTTACCGGAACCCCCCCGAGAGGAGTATTGGGCCTTATGGGCTTTAGTGGAGAGAGAGAGGGGCAGCCAGGATGGGCCGCGCGCCCCCTCCCCCTCTGGTCCGAATTGGACTAGGAGAGGGGGCGGCGCCCCCTCTTTCCCTCTCCCTCTCCCCCTTCCTTTCCCCTCCTAGTAGGAGTAGGAAAGAGGGAGTCCTACTCCTACTAGGAGGAGGACTCCTCCTCCTTGGCGCGCCCACAAGGGCCGGCCGGCCTCCCCCCTTGCTCCTTTATATACGGGGGCAGGGGGGCACCCTAGGACACACAAGTTGATCTTCGTGATCGTTCCTTAGCCATGTGCGGTGCCCCCCTCCACCATATTCCACCTCGGTCATATCGTCGCGGAGTTTAGGCGAAGCCCTGCGTCGGTAGAACATCATCATCGTCACCACGCCGTCGTGTTGACGAAACTCATCCCCGACACCCTGCTGGATCGGAGTCCGGGGATCGTCATCGAGCTGAACGTGTGCAGAACACGGAGGTGCCGTACGTTCGGTGCTTGGATCGGTCGGATCGTGAAGACGTATGACTACATCAACTGCGTTGTCATAACGCTTCCGCTTTCGGTCTACGAGGGTACGTGGACACACTATCCCCTCTCGTTGCGATGCATCACCATGATCTTGCGTGGGCGTGCGCGTGTGCGTGTGTGTGTGTGTGTGTGTGTTGTTAACTGAAAGGTATATTTGAAAGGTACTATGCAAGAACAATTAAGCTTCTCGAAGTAGGAACCACACACCAGATTCATATCCAGTTAAGAAAACTAAAACTAAACTGAAATTGCAAAGAATGTAATTCTTTTCTAGATTGCATTAGTAGTCGCGATCTTCTCCAGAGTCAGTAAACCTACATAATACATTGGTTTATTCATACTTTGGTCAAAGAGTCAGTAAAGCCACTCTTTGGTAATTTCATTGGCGAACATAGATAGAACCAAGCACAATTTAGAAGATGCTCATAAACGTTACTTCAAACTACATAATAGCAATGCAAATAGTGTACCTCTCAAAAAGTGCTTCACCTCCTCGACCCTCCATCTGAGACTAGAGAACCTGTAATTTTTTAATTTCAACCATCAAGTTCAGCCACTTGAATAAATATGCCAAATCAAACGATGAGAGGCAAACTGACTTTATGAGAGTTATACTGATCATACCATCAGAAGAAACACATCTGTAGCCGGACCTCAAAACAGATCCATCAGTTGTGAAACCAAGCCTTGTCGCACTAGTGCCGTCCATAGGAGGTGAAATGCCAACCAAGTTAGACACGACACCCTGTAGCCAATCGATATTCTTCTGTTGAGCTTCAAGTTGAGATTGTTGAGCCTCAATTTGAGTTTGTTGTGTAGCAACAATCTCCTTTGTAGAGGTCAATTCTTCCACAACATGCTGAGTTGAGCTTGATGCGCTGGAGTAGGCCCTTCTATAGTACTTCGCCCTCCTCTATAGGTTCTTTTTGCTTCTGCAACATTTCTTCCTGTATTAATAATACAAGAAATGAAAGGCATTTACATTCTTCATTACATCAACATAATAATGCATTTAAAATTATCCAAATTCATTGTTACTATAATGCAACACTAACAACTTTGAATTACTTGAATAACCGTAGCCATTAAAGTTCAGTTCTGCCATCACTACTACTTAAAAGTACAACAACCATATAGTCAAGAAAAAATTATTTGATTCCCAATGATGACAGTGCTTGATGAGGATCTTACAGAAATTGACTCTCTCAGTCTTAAATTACTACAACCCTGATAATAGTGCATCATACAACAGAAAACTGGGGACAACAAAACACTTCCATATAGCATAGATACTCCATTGTTACATGGTACTTGCATGTTTATTCCTGGCATCTTCTGATGCCCATCCCTTCTTATCACTAGAGTAACACTCCTTGTATAGTCTGATATCACCACAATTCTGATAATACAAGATTTAAAGTCAAAATAGAATGAATATAAGATAGCTACAAGTTTCGATATTCTGCTTTGACCACAATTGTGATACAAGAAAAAGATAAGTGATCGTGACTTACTAATTCATGTTGAACAGCTACAAATGACTTTGTTCCCTTCTTGTGAACATAAGGTAGGTTTGAGCGATTAGCCTTCCCAATTGTGGACCGTTTCTGCATGTGGTAGTTTTTTTGTGAACAATTAAGGCAGGGTTGAGTGATAAAGATAGATGCAAAACTACTCAAAATCATTCAAATACTACTATACCTTAAATTCTACTGTCTCAAAATGATCACAGAGCCAAATCCAGTCTCCAACTCTATTATCAATAAGGGGCGGATATGGATTGCTTCTAGCATCATCACCAGATTTTACATAATGTTCATAACACTTGTGACGGAAACTTTTGTAGCTTGAAGAGAATAGCAGATCCACACAGCCTTTGATATGATCTTTGGGTGAAATCAATATTGAACTTAAGCTACAAAGAAAGAACTCAAAGTTAAAACTATACATATTCGAAGCTAGAAAGTTTGATAATCAAGCACTCTACAAGTGAACCAAAATAGCACAAGAAATGTAAAATAATAATCCTACAGTACCCAATATATTTATATGCCCCATTGCAACTGTATTTGCAAAATAAAACTTGCACTTTATCAAACTAAACCGCGGTATGCAGCTAGTGTTGAGCTGGTGGTGAAACTGAAACTTAATTTGGAAGAAAAGGGAATCTTAAATAGTCTAGTTAATTACTGTCAGTCACGCTGAGCATTGTGTGGCAAGCAGCAAGCAAGCACGAGCTAATGGCCTAGGAACTACCAGTAGCACAGTGGAACGAGGTGAGTATGGTAGATCTAGCTAGTCGCCTACGCATAGGAAAAATCATGTCTGTCGCCTGGGCGGCTGGCTATATATGAACTAGTATAGGCAGCAGCATCTCATATCTGAATCTGATGTTTCTGCCCCCGCGGTGACCGATTTACTAGCTACTGATATACTACAAGTCATGATGCTGTAAGTATCAATATGCAGTAAGATTATACTGTATATTTTACTACATGCATATTATATTCAAATCACCAAACAAAACTCTACATCATAGGCCAAGCCAGTTTTCAAATCACAAACCGAATGCTACATGTATATTTTACTTCCACATTTCCACAAACACTTGAAGTGCATGATCTAGCCATCAAGTACTCCAAGGAAATTAATGGAGAGACACAGGGAAGGACAGAGAGGAGATCATTCTTACGGGTTGAAGCCTTGGCTGGTGTTGACGGTGAGAGCAAGATCTCATTGGCGAGCTTGGGGCGTCGGTTGCTGCAGAGCTGGTTGGGGTTGGGGAAGGAGGAACCCTAGGCGTCTATCGCAGCAGTAGACCTTGTGCCTCTCTGATACCACAGCTGCTTCCCTTGGACCACGCGGCCGCTGCCGCCCAGGGCCGGCTCAAGGATTTCGAAGGCCCCGGGGCGAACTTCACCAATGGGCCCAACAGAGAATTTTTTTTTGGTCGATACACGAACAAATACATATATTATAATGTCATAAAGAGTAGTAAATTTTCATTACAATCAAATATCTGATATTTTTTCTTGCCTTTGTTCAAACTCAAGTATCATAGAAGCTACAACGCAAACAAGAATATAGAAATAGCATGCTAGCAAACCTCCAGTAATCATGAGAAGCGAGACTTCCGTGCATTTTTTGACGCAAAATCATCAATGACAATGTCAAGATCAATACTATCAACATATTCTTCTTGATGCAGCACATGGCCAAACCATTCAGTCTGTCTTGGGACATTGTTGACCTCAAATAATTTTTCAGTAACTTCAATTTTGAGAAACTCCTTTCAGCTGATGCAACAGTGACCGGTACAGTCAAGAGGATACAATAAGCAATTGAGACATTTGGATAACAATCCGCAGCTCTAACAAACTCAAATATCTGATCCGCTGACATGAGTGTGTTCGGCAATGTCATCTACAATACTTTTAGTTCAGAAACAAAATCATCTAAATCAACATCTGCTGACTTACCATGAGTGAAAGTGTTGACAAAATTAGTGCAACATTTTCTTAGATCATTATCACCCAACAACTTCAATTCTTTTGAGTTGAACAAGAATCCAAATATGCTCCCAAATGACTTCAGTTCCTCAAATCTACTAGTCAAGGAAGCAATTGCAACATCAATCATCACCAGAAAGTATTTAACTCTAAATGATTCCACCTCAATTTCTTGCACTTCTTCACTCTGGTCATTTTCTTCATTGCCATTCATTTCATCAAATTGTCTTTTTCTGGTAATACGCCGCTTTACAGGAAATAAAGGTTGTACACCCATGTCGATTGCAATAGATTTCGCAATATCCAAGCTAGTAGCAAAGCCTTCATTTCTGTACTTCTCAAAATATGAGATGGCACCTTCAATCTGTTTAAGAGTAACATCAATACACACAAATTTAGACTGCAATTTCTTACTCACCATGTTTACAGTGAACAAAACATCATGCCAGATGACCATGCCCAGTATAAATTCAAATTTCTCAAGTGCATTAGCCAAAGATTTTGCGTCGCTCTTAGTCTTGGCGTCATCAGTAGAAGTTCTCTTCAATTCCAATAAAGCTTTTCTTAACTCAGGTGCTTGATATCTGATAGCATGAACACTCTTTATTCGACTCTCCCATCGAGTGTTACACAAAGACTTAACTGTCATTTTTGGAACATGATCAAGCAATAGCTGCCATCTTTTAGTAGAGCTTGAAAACAATATGTAAATTCTTTGCACAACACCAAAGAAAGTTATAGCTTTACCGCAAGATTTTGCCATATCACTGAGAGTAAGATTCAGGCTGTGACAAGCACACGGCATGTACAATGCTCTTGGATTAGTTGCAAGCAATCTGCTCTGTACCCCTTGGTTTTTTCCCTTCATGTTCGAACCATTTTCATACCCTTGTCCACGAACATCTTGAACATTCAAACCAACAGATTCAAGTGTATCAATCAACACATTATAAAGTCCATGTCCCGACGTATCATCGACCTTCATGAACTCTAGAAAAAACTCCTCTATTTTTGTACTGGCACTTGACATGTTTACACATCTCACAATTAGAGTCATTTGTTCTTGATTGCTCACATCAGGGGTACAGTCTAAAATGACAGAGAAATACCTTGCATCCTTAATTATCTTCAAGAGAGAATCTTTAACACTGCAGGCAAGACGGGAAATTAACTCGTTCTGAATATTATGGCCAAGATAATGATGATGGATTTCATTATTCTGAATGCGCCGAAGATGCTCTTGCATTACAGGATCAAATTCTGCCATCATTTCAATTACTCCCAAAAAGTTCCCATTGTTATCTTGATATAATTTCTCATTTGCTCCTTGAAAAGCCAAATTATGTTTAGCAAGAAATTTCACAGCAGAAACAATTCTAATTAAAACTTGTCTCCATCGCTTCTTCTCCCTTGCAATCTCTTCTTGCAAATCTCTATCAACTGTTTCCTTCTTACTTAGCCTCAACCTTACCTCATTCCAAGTATTCATGTTAGTGATATGCTCAGCACCGTTCTCATGTAATTTCAGCTTTCCATTAAGATGTTCCCAATCCATCAATCCCTCAGATGCTAGCAAACTTTTGCTGTTTTCAGATTTGAACAATTTGCAGCAAAAACAATAAACTTTATTCACATGTTTAGAGTACACTAACCACCTCCGATCACTGGCCTCACCATTCCTTAGCTGTCTTGAGTAGTAGGCATATGAAAAATGCATGCCTTTCTTATCCACGGGAAACACAAGATTGTACTCCCTTGTAGGTCCTTTTTCAATGAGAATATCTCTTGATTTATTGTCAAGAATATTCCAAGTTCTAGGATCATAAATATCAAAAGAAGAAGCCTGCTCATCTATGTTTCCATGGCCACTAAAATTTCCGGTGTTCTGATTGGCATCAACATCGGCACGATTTCCCTCAACTGCATTCTCAGTCTGATCTGGTTGTTCGCCATTGGTGATATATAATTGCGCAGAATTCGTATCAGTATCCTTCCACAACACGAATTTATTCATAGCCCCTCTCTGAGATCGAATCAACTTCTCTACTCGTTTCTTGTTAGTTCTTTTCTGATGACCAGATGGATGCTTTTTAGGCAACATGGTTACACTACCAATGGATGCAGCTGCAAGTTATGAGCAATGCAAAGAAAGAATCAGACACCGGATTGAAATTTTAGCCTAAGAACATATAGCACGAGAAAATAGAGTCGCCCACCACGGTTTCATAGAAATAGAATTTTGATCTGAGATTACCTCTTGATCTTGATCTTTCCCACAATTTCTTGCCGAGACGTACACAACATGATCAGGGAACTAGGGATTTCAGTGATGCAGTCAGACCATCGGCCGGTCAGAGACTCCGGACTGGATCAGGACAACTGGACGAGACGGCGATGGTTTAGTGCGTGAATCAGGGCGAGAATCGCTGGAAAGAAAAGGAAACGACGATTCAGGACGATTTCGTTCCGTGCGTGGCTGGCTACCTTCCTGGGCTAGCGGTGTGCCCTGGGTAGATGGGCCTTTTTTTTTCCTCTACTATGATGTCCCATACGTACATACTGTATAGCAGATATGGGCCCCTATTTCGGCCGGGCCCCGGGCCATCGCCCCTACTGCCCTGGGCCTCACGCAGCCGCGCTGCTACCACCGCCGCAAGGGACACGCCTGCTGCTGCCGCCGCAAGGAACACGCCCGCCACTACCGCCGCGAGGAACACGGCTGTCGCTGCCTCAAGGAACGAGTAAGCCTGCCGCGAGGAACGCGCCCTGCGCCGCCGCGAGGAACGAGTCGCGGCGCCCCGCTTGCCGCCGCCACCGCAAGGAACGCCGCCACCGCAAGGAACGCATCGGCCGCCTGATTTGTGGGATTTGAGGGAGACGCTAGGAAGGTGACTTGCCTTTTTACATATTAGTCCTTGGTTGCTATTTCTCCCCTGGATACAAACACAACACATGGGCCTACGGCCACCAAGGAACTAATTAGCTGGTTGCAATTAGTACATTTTCAGCCACCAAACCGCTTGGTGACAAAATATATGGTGGCAAATGATATATTTTCTTGTAGTGCGTCTCGGCGGCGGCGGCTCGCAGCTTGAACCACGATACTGGCCGCGAAGAGAAAAGCTCGCTCGACAGCGTCTTCCACTGGCCGTGGCTCTTCTTCTCGCCGGCCACGGCGACAACGACAATGGCCAGGTTCGTTTCCGTCGCGCTGCGGCCATACTCAAAATCAAGTCAGCCGTTCACTTATGTATCCTCTTCTTCCGGCTTCCAGGTGGCCGCAACGCCCGCCGCGTCGCTAGTTGATGAGCGTCATGCCCAATGTTAGCAATCTGAGCTCACAATCACAGAGAAGACAGTAATTTTTGCGCCACATGCAATCTTGCGACTTTTCTCGTTTTTCTTTCAGCTATTTATTCTGTTACAACTTACAAGGAAGAAGAGGCAGGTAGCGATCCTATCTACTCGTGCCATTCCACGAGAGCCAATCGTGTCTCCTAAGCCACCTGCGAGACTACCGGGCCGATCGTGGTGACCACGTCCAGCCGGCCCATGCTAGCTACATGCATGGCACGCACACGTCGTGGCTCATGCGATCTGTTTATTCGACTGAGAAACAAACTAGCCTAAACACACAATGTCTAGATTAGCTAACAAATCACCCCCCTAATCTTGACGTTGGCAAATTATTTCAACCATCCGGATCCTCTTTTTCAGCTCCTGGAAAATGAGACGTTCAAGTGCCTTCGTCAGAGTATCAGCCAGTTGGTCACTTGTCCTGACGTAGTCGATGTAGATCCGCTCCTCTTCCACACACTCGCGAATAAAATGATACCTAATCTCAATGTGCTTACTGTGATCGTGGAAGACAGGGTTCTTTGCCAGGGAGATCGCCGACTTGTTGTTGACGAGGAGCTTCGGCAGTACAGCCTCCTTATTCAGCATCTCTCCAAGTAGCCGCACCAGCCAGATGCCCTGACACACAGCGGTGGTGGCCGCCATGTATTCGGCCTCGCACGAGGAGATCGCCACCACCCTTTGCTTCTGTGACTGCAAGCTTACCGGACTCTTGCCGAGGAGGAAGATCACGCTCGTGGTGCTCTTCCTGTCATCCGTGTCCCCGACGTGATCCGAGTCACTGTAACCGGTCAGCTGCAGTTCTCCTTCACCGCGTCCATAAGCGCAGCCATGATCCAACGTTCCGGCCACGTACCGCAAGAGATGCTTCACCATGGCATAGTGATCGGCTGCAGGTTTCTCCATGAATCTGCTCAAGTACACGACGAATGTGATGTCGGGCCTCGTGTCCACCAAGTACCGCAGACCTCCGATGATGCTGCGATATTTGGTCTTGTCCACTGGATCAGCCGCGCTCTCCTTGCTCAGCTTGTGCCGTGTCTCCATTGGAGTGCTGCACGGGTTGCAGTCCTCCATCTTCGCGCACTCCAATAGCCTCTTGGCATAGGCCGCCTGCCGGAGCACGATGCGATCGCACTCCTGGCTCACCTCGATCCCGAGGTAGTATTGTTGGAAATATGCCCTAGAGGCAATGATAAATTAGTTATTATTATATTTTCTTGTTCATGATAATCGTTTATTATTGAAACATCCCAAAATTCTAAATTTTGGAATGTTATAATAAATAGATAGTTTTGATTGATTGTTTGATTGATTGACTGAAAGTGAGTGAATTTGAAACTTTTGAAAGTTAAATGAGAGGGAATAAAAGGACTTTCCCAAACTTTCATTTTTTTTTGCTTTTTATGCTCTCCGTGAATTCAAATTCTTTTCACCACAAAACCCTGAAGAGAAGATGACATGACTTCTTCCATTTATTTAAATGACAAGGGGTGTTGAAAATATTTGAAATTCATTTGAGAATATTTCCAATTCTGAAACTTTATGCAACTCAATGATTTTCACGAAAGAAGATAAAATGACTTCTTCAAATTAAATGAAATATGAGTTGGGAGTTTTAAAAGAATTAAATTCAAAGTTCTTTTGAATTTATTTCCAATTTGGAGTTATTTGAGTTTTATTCAAATTATTTTCTCCAAAAACAAAATATATGGAAATAGGGTAACATGATTCCCTACATCAGAAAATTGAGAGAAATTAATTTGAAATCATTTTGGTATTTAAAAATGATTTTTATTGATTTTATTGGACCAGTGGCACTGTTTGTATTATTAGAATTTTGTGGATTTTATTTGAAGCTAAAATAATGTTCATCATGTAGGAAATCTTTTTTGAAAATTTTGACATATTATATGCCTATATAATATTTCTATTTATTTGGTTTATTATTATTATTTTTGTCTCTGCTTAAAAAACTCTCCTCTCCGGACCGAATCGGGCAAGGCCCAGCCGGCCCGTCGGCCGCCGCCGCCTCCTCCTCCCGTCTTGTGACCGGACTCGCCGGAGTCCGAGCGCCGCCGCCCGGCTGCCCCTTCCCCACGCCACCGGACGCCCAAGGAAGGCCTCGGCCTCGTTTATATAAGGGCGCCGCCCGGCCCCCTCCTCCCCCTTCCAGACTCGCCGACGCCGAAGCCGCCGCCGGCGAGATCTGCCTGCTGCCGCCGCGCCCATTCCGTCACCTCGACCTCCGCCGACGCCGCCATCGCTTCCCTCCTCGCGCCAAGACCTCCCGTGCTCTCCGCCGTCCTCGACGACCGCCGGAGTCGCCGCCCCACCTCGCCGGAGACGCGACTCGCCGGAGCCGCCGCCGCCGCGGTAAACCCTAAACCGATCACCGCCCGGTTTTCTTATTTTGATCGGTTTTATTTTAATAGATCGGTTTTCTACAGAAAACCTAGATCTGTTTTTTTATGTCTAGTTATGTAGTGAGCGTTCACTAGTTAGACTTCTGGAGCGAACGGTTTTCGTCGGTTTAGGTTCTGTAGCGAGCGTTCGCTCGATAGGTTTTTTCTTTTTATTTTAATTTTCTAGCCAGGGACCTATCTGTGATGTTTTCCTTTACAGATTAGTCCCTAATCCTCAAACGCTCATAACTTTTTACTCGTTAGTCCAAATCCAACGAAACCAACGCCCACTTCTTCGTTATGATCCCCTCTATCCAGTAATCCAACTCAAACATGTTTTTGAAAGTTTAAAATTTGAATTAGATAAGATTTGAATTTGAACTTCGTTTGATCATAACTTGAGTTTCAGAATCCGCTTTTAGTTGATTCTTTTTGCAAATCGAAGCTCTTGACCTAAACTTTCTGATAAGGCCAAATTCATATAATTTTGGTACTGTTAGAAATTGTTTTATGTTGCAAGAGCTATTTGCTTGGTTTTGATGTTTTCTGAATTGTTTTCTTCGTTCTTTCCGATCTTTTGAGTGATTGCTTATGTGTGGTTACTATTGTTTGTTTACGATAGATTGACCGGAGTGTGACGAGCAGAACTATCAAGAGTTTTGAGTGCGAATCTTCTTCATCAACATTGCAGGCAAGTAACACTTTGATCATACCTCTTCTCATACCCAGTTTTATGCATTAGATCTATCCTCAAACATTGCATGATTAGGATCAAATTAAATTGTGGGTTTTGGGGAAGTAGTTTGAGGTAGTACCTATTACCTGTTTTATTATCAAACCCTTGGGAGTTACTTCTACGTTTGCTTATTTGCCATGTTATGCTAGTAGACGTGGATTGGGTGAGTGTATCCATGACAGATGTGAGATTGTTAAATTAATGGTTTATTTAAGGTGGCAACTTAAACACACATCTGGGTGGATTGAGGCACCTGGGGTATCCAGTGATTGCCTATTTTTTTATGGACCGCCACCCAGGCTCAAAGGGATCATAAGATCATTCATGCTAGTAATTTCCGTGTGCAGCCACAAGCCATTATGGGCTCTGGCATAGTTTATTAAGTCGTGCGAACTCTTATAGTGGTGGACTAGCAGATGTAGGGGATGTAGGTGTACCGGTCTACCCATCGTAAGGTGCTAGCGCTTCTGAAAGACTATGTCTCGGTCATCCGTCTCTCAAACACCTTGTAGTGCGAGAAACCAAACGGAGGCGATCGAGTCTTGTGGGGAAAAGTGCGCAAACCTCTGCAGAGTGTATAAACTAATCATGATTAGCCGTGTCCTCGGTTATGGACATCTTGAGTATCTAGTTCTTGGATTATCTTGTTGATCTCATCACGTTACTCTAAATAATTTGTTTGGGTTTAATGAGTACTTTTAATTGGGATTGAGAATGCTGTCAACCATTCTCAATGTTTAACAACCACCATGATAGTTAAATAAATTTATTCCTTTGTAGTAGGGAAAAATTGGCTTTTCGCAAAACCTTATAACCATAGAGCTTTTTCCACCAGCCATATATGCATGTAGTATAGGCTTATTCCTTCATTACTCTCTATGTGTTACATTGCCAAAGATATTCCATGTGTGAATTGTTTGGCTGCAACTTTTCATGTTGCGACTTTTCGAACGACAGTAAGTGATACGTTAGGGTTACGATTTCCTATACTCAACTTGCCGTTGGTGTTGATGGGAATCCACAACCTTGTTGCTTCCGCTATATTATGGATCGAGGTAATAGTATTTACGTTACTTTATACATGTGATTTACCTCTGTTATAAATCCTTCAAGTCATGTGTGTGTCAAGATACCGATCCAGGATGACACGAAAGCACGAGACTTGATCCATTCGGGTCGGGTCGCTACAAGATGGTATCAGAGCACATGTTGACTGTAGGACGTGACCCTAGAAACTGGCAAGCCCATAGGAAAGATTTTTCTCTACAACTTCATTTTCAAAAGATCTTTTACCTCTCTCCTCTTCTGAGCTTATTCAAATATTCCCTTTTAGTGAGACCATACCCCTTTTCCCCCTTTTGACCACGAAGATTCGTTTGATGATGAGACCACTCCAAGGAGATAAGATATTGGACAACTAAGACCATTTGAAATGAAGAGGATTCTACCGTGTAAATGGAGACTACAACTGTTGAAGACTCCGAAGACTATGAGATTTTGAAGGCTCTGAAGAATTCCCGGATTTGTATGACCTATAAAGGCACCACTTATGGAACTTGGCAGACTATGGAAGCTGTCAATACCCGAGATCAAGGTGTATTGGAGTAAGAACGGAACATGGAGAGTTAGAAACTCAAAGTTCTGTCAAGGAAAACCCTAAGGCAGGAGATATCAACTATGGAGAGATAGGTCATGGAAATGACAAGAGCAGAAAGATGGCCATCCATGATGTTATCATTCGCCTATGCTATTGTCACCGTGCGGAGTTAAGCATGCATATGCATGAAAGGATTGGGTGGTAGAAGGCTGATGAATCACCTATCAGCAAGATGAAGTTTTACATCTTAGCTGGTGTATCACCGGTATCCGGAGTATTACATCAAGGAGTTTAAGATGGACCTACAAGAAGCAGTATTTGATAAGGAAGCGTTTCGTGAAGAACTCAGGATCCAGAAGCTGAAGTAACCAAACTGGAGGAACAGAACCTCGAGATACCGGAGATATGTCAGGAACTGAAGGACAGCAGGATCATGGTCCATGTCGAGGTTGATGAAACCCAGAAGTCTGGAATGCAACTCCAGGACTATTAAAGGACGTCACAAGAGACTTCGTGTCAACAGAGATGAGCTGGCAAAAAAATAAAGACTTGAGAAGGACAAGCATGATCAGAAGAAGCCATCAGAGACATGAACAAGACTTGAAGAGTTTGGTGACGTTGAAGATTTATTGACCTTTAGAAGACCCAACCCCTGTTATATACCTTCGTTAGATGCAACGATTGTGAGCTGTCTTTTGTCTGATGTTTTTTCGACAGCCACAATAAAATCCGTTTTTTTTCAAAACTTTTGTTTGTATTGTGTGTATCCCTCTCTATCTCTCTTGTCCCACCCCAAACCCATGGAACCAATAGAGGATGAATGGAGATGAGCTTTTATTTTTTCCGGATCGATGAGTCAATTGGAGATGGACCAATGGATTCAGAACATGGAGGATCGCATGGAGAATAACACTATAGTCGAAAAGGATATGACCCAGCATGCTCTTGAGTGCTTTGTAAGAGGTGCTGCTATTTGGTGGAGGATGTACCAAACCATCAATGGATTGCAAGGAGTAACCACTTGGAAAGAATTAAAGTTGACTTTGCTAAAGTCTAGGTTGGTGTCCCAGAAATTGAGGCCTTATGGAAAGGATATGAAGAAACCTTGTGCATACAAGCTTTGTGGAGAAGTAGGACACAACCATAAAGAAAACAAGGACGAATACCCTCATAAGCGGCGGATTACCAAAGGAGTTAGCCGAGGATTTTCAGGAAACTTCGGTTGGAGATTGTTCCCAAAGGTTTTGTTGCAGAAATGGAACTTCAGTCAACATTGTTGGAAGAGATCAGTGAAGCTCAGAAGTATGACAAAGAGATTCCTGAGGTAAAAGAGAGGATGAGCAAAGGAAAGGCCAAAGGTTTTCGTAAGGGTGAGCACGACACCTTATGGTTCGAGGATCGTGTATATGTGCCTAATAATGCAAAGATCAGAAAGTTAATACTTCAGGAGGCTCATGACTCACCATACTCGATTCGCCCTGGAAACACCAAGATGTATTTGGATTTGAAGGAGTCTGGTGGACTGGTATGAAGAAGGAGATTGCGGAGTGTGTAGTCATAGGTGATGTATGCCAGAGTGTAAAGGCAGAGCATCAAAAGCCAGACGGATTACTAAAGCCTATGCCGATACCCGAATGGAAGTGGGATAAGCTTGGCATGGATTTCATTACCGGATTTCCCAGAACCCGAACGGGATATGATTCTATCTGGGTAGTAGTTGACTCGCTTGACCAAAGTGGCTCATTTTATCCCAGTGAAAACCACCTATACAAGTGCGAAGTTGGCCAAGATATATTTGACAAGGATCGTATGTCTACATGGAGTTCCGAGGACCATCGTAGAGGAACACAGTTTACCTCAAAGTTGGAATCAGCTGCGCCACACTTTGGGTACTAGGCTAGAGTTCAGTACAACCTTTCATCTGCAGACAGATGGATAGACCGAGAGAGTCAATCAGATTCTGGAGGACATGTTGAGAGCGTGAGCGCTAGATTATGGATCTAGTAGTGATGATAATCTACCTTACGCGGAGTTCTCATTCAACAACGATTACTCCAGCCGGTTTGAAGATGGCCCTTTTAAGCTTTGTATGGGAGAAGGAGCCAGACACCGTTGTTGTGGGATGAAGTTGGAGACCGTCAGTTGTTTGGACCAAATGTGATCAAGGATGTCAGAAGAGAATGTTAAGTCGATCGAGATAGACTGAAGGTAGCTCAGTCCAGGCAGAAGAGTTATGCATACTCAAAAAAAAAAACGCAAGGAGGTAGTCTATGAAATTGGAGACAGAGCATGTCTTCATGTGTCCCATCTGCGAGGATTTAAACGATTTGGAGTTAAGGGAAAGTTATCCCCAAGATTTGTAGGACCATACCGAGTTTTGGAGCGCATGGGAGAAGTGGCCAACAAGTTGGAGTCACCCAAAGGACTGTCAGGAGTTCATAATGTGTTTCACGTTTCCCAGTTGAAGAAATGTCATGCAGAGATGGCCAATATTCCCCTGTAAGGACGTTTTTCCATTGAAAGGATAATGATGTTCCACGAAGTGGAGTATGGAATTCTTAAGTATAAGTTTTTA
Organism: Aegilops longissima; assembly: GCA_021605205.1. Classification (NCBI taxonomy): domain Eukaryota; kingdom Viridiplantae; phylum Streptophyta; class Magnoliopsida; order Poales; family Poaceae; genus Aegilops; species Aegilops longissima. The sequence continues at coordinate 734,640,183 of CM038679.1, forward strand.
TCTCGGTATGTGGGACATCCCACGAGGATGAAGAGATAAATTACTATTGGATATAAAGGAGGTATGATGTTGGAAATATGGATCGATGGAAATTCCATGATGAGTCTGAGTAATCATGTTCTAGTTTGGTGCCAATAGAAGGAAGGAAGACAATACAATTGGATGGATTTAAGTATGCCTGGAAGTTGGATGTTGGGATAACGACCAGCTGCCCTGAGGATGAGTTCAAGGTTTACAAGTGATGAGATGGGCCATAACCCACAGGCCCCAGGACTTGCCAAGAAGCAAGCACACTCTTGCTGAAGGAAAAACCCTGGAAGAGGATATGCCTTTATCGACCGACGATCCTATAGGAGTTTACGCAAAAAAACCTGAGAGTTGTTAAGGAACGATAGATGTTTTTGTTTGGCTTGCAGAATCAATGGATTTATCCGAACTTGGTTCGTCGACAAGAGAAATTCTGCAATGCTTGTGAGGATGACCGAGTGTTAGAATGCGAGATTCGCTAAACCATGTACAAGGTAATGATTTAGGTGCGGGATGGATTGATCACCATACCGACTTACTCTTATTATTCGCCTTGCTATACGGGATGGAAAATCTGAGTGGCTTACCTATAGTAGAGAGACGACGATCAAAACCTTGTTTAAACCTTAGAATGGTATAGGTATTTCTTTTCCCCTTGTACAAGGCAGTTGTTGCCAACCGTAGGAAATACGGTGAGGTTCAACCCAGACCCGTTTTCTGCAGGACAAACCATAAATTGTTGACCACCATGAGATATCGATAGTTGTTTAGAATTGGCGCCAGACCCGTCCGCTAAGAGGACCCAGTTTCGGGATAACCTTACCAAGAGGAAAGGACAAAAGAATTGAGGAAAAGGTTATGCCACTACCGAAGAGCCAGAGAAGGAATTATCCTTACGATCGAGAAGACCGACATCATCAACGATGGATGGAGTATATGAGTTTTGATGGAACCTTAACAATGCTTCTAAGGGTGGTAGCACCGAGATCCCGGAGACGATCGATGGATTTTGAGAAAACCCCAAACCCTAACCTATTTCTTGTTAGCCTCTCCGAATCTCGAGGACGAGATTCCTTTTAAAGGGTAGGTTTGTAACATCCCAAAATTCTAAATTTTGGAATGTTATAATAAATAGATAGTTTTGATTGATTGTTTGATTGATTGGTGAAAGTGAGTGAATTTGAAACTTTTGAAAGTTAAATGAGAGGAATAAAAGGACTTTCCCAAACTTTCATTTTTTGCTTTTATGCTCTCCGTGAATTCAAATTCTTTTCACCACAAAACCTCAAGAGAAGATGACATGACTTCTTCCATTTATTTAAATGACAAGGGTGTTGAAAATATTTGAAATTCATTTGAGAATATTTCCAATTCTGAAACTTTATGCAACTCAATGATTTTCACGAGAGAAGATAAAATGACTTCTTCAAATTAAATGAAATATGAGTTGGGAGTTTTAAAAGAATTAAATTCAAAGTTCTTTTGAATTTATTTCCAATTTGGAGTTATTTGAGTTTTATTCAAATTATTTTCTCCAAAAACAAAATATATGGAAAATAGGGTAACATGATTCCCTACATCGAAAATTGAGAGAAATTAATTTGAAATCATTTTGGTATTTTAAAAATGATTTTATTGGATTTTATTGGACCAGTGGCACTATTTGTATTATTAGAATTTTGTGGATTTTATTTGAAGCTAAAATAATGTTCATCATGTAGGAAATCTTTTTCTGAAAATTTTGACATATTATATGCCTATATAATATTTCTATTTATTTGGTTTATTATTATTATTTTTGTCTCTGTTTAAAAAAAAACTCTCCTCTCCGGACCGAATCGGGCAAGGCTCACCGCCGTCACGGCCTTGCCTCCTCCTCCTCCGTCGCGACCCGGACTCGCCGGAGTCCGAAGCGCCACCCGCCCGGCTGCCCCTTCCCACGCCACCGGACGCCTCGCCCAAGGAAGGCCTCGGCCTCGTGTTTATATAAGGCCGCCCGGCCCTCTCTCCTCCCCTTCCGACTTTTCGCCGACGCCAGAAGCCGCCCGGCGAGATCTGCATTGCTGCCCTTGCGCCCATTCCGTCACACCTCGACCTCCGCCGCGCCGCCATCGCCTTCCTCCTCGCGCCAAGACCTCCCGTGCTCTCCGCCGTCCTCGACGATCACGAGCCGCCGCCCCACCTCGCCGGAGACGCGACTCGCCGGAGCCGCCGCCGCCGCGGTAAACCCTAAACCGATCACCACCCGGTTTTCTTATTTTGATCGGTTTTATTTTAATAGATCGGTTTTCTACAGAAAACCTAGATCTGTTTTTTTATGTTTAGTTATGTAGTGAGCGTTCACTAGTTAGACTTCTGGAGCGAACGGTTTTCATCGGTTTAGGTTCTGTAGCGAGCGTTCGCTCGATAGGTTTTTTCTTTTTATTTTCATTTTCCGGCCAGGGACCTATCTGTGATGTTTTCCTTTACAGATTAGTCCCTAATCCTCAAACGCTCATAACTTTTTACTCGTTAGTCCAAATCCAACGAAACCAACGCCCACTCCTTCGTTATGATCCCCTCTATCCAGTAATCCAACTCAAACATGTTTTTGAAAGTTTAAAATTTGAATTAGATCATATTTGAATTTGAACTTCGTTTGATCATAACTTGAGTTTCGTAACTCCGTTTTAGTTGATTCTTTTTGCAAATCGAAGCTCTTGACCTAAACTTTCTGATAAGGCCAAAATCATATAATTTTGGTACTGTTAGAAATTGTTTTATGTTGCAAGAGCTATTTTCTTGGTTTTGATGTTTTCTGAATTGTTTTCTTCGTTCTTTCCGATCTTTTGAGTGATTGCTTATGTGTGGTTACTATTGTTTGCTTACGATAGATTGACCGGAGTGTGACGAGTAGAACTATCAAGAGTTTTGAGTGCGAATCTTCTTCATCAACATTGCAGGCAAGTAACACTTTGATCATACCTCTTCTCATACCCAGTTTTATGCATTAGATCTATCCTCAAACATTGCATGATTAGGATCAAATTAAATTGTGGGTTTTGAGGAAGTAGTTTGAGGTAGTACCTATTACCTGTTTTATTATCAAACCCTTGGGAGTTACTTCTACGTTTGCTTATTTGCCATGCTATGCTAGTAGACGTGGATTGGGTGAGTGTATCCATGACAAATGTGAGATTGTTAAATTAATGGTTTATTTAAGGTGGCAACTTAAACACACATCTGGGTGGATTGAGGCACCTGGGGTATCCAGTGATTGCCTGTTTTTTTATGGACCGCCACCCAGGCTCAAAGGGATCATAAGATCATTCATGCTAGTAACTTCCGTGTGCAGCCACAAGCCATTATGGGCTCGGGCATAGTTGATTAAGTCGTGCGAACTCTTATAGTGGTGGACTAGCAGATGTAGGGGATGTAGGTGTACCGGTCTACCCATCGTAAGGTGCTAGCGCTTCTGAAAGACTATGTCTCGGTCATCCGTCTCTCAAACACCTTGTAGTGCGAGAAACCAAACGGAGGCGATCGAGTCTTGTGGGGAAAAGTGCGCAAACCTCTGCAGAGTGTATAAACTAATCATGATTAGCCGTGTCCTCGGTTATGGACATCTTGAGTATCTAGTTCTTGGATTATCTTGTTGATCTCATCACGTTACTCTAAATAATTTGTTTGGGTTTAATGAGTACTTTTAATTGGGATTGAGAATCTGTCAACCATTCTCAATGTTTAACAACCACCATGATAGTTAAATAAATTTATTCCTTTGTAGTAGGGAAAATTGGCTTTTCGCAAAACCTTATAACCATAGAGCTTTTTCCACCAGCCATATATGCATGTAGTATAGGCTTATTCCTTCATTACTCTCTATGTGTTACATTGCCAAGATATTCCATGTGCTGACCCGTTTCGGGCTGCAACTTTTCATGTTGCGATTTTCGCATTTACGACAGTAAGTGATACGTTAGGGTTACGATTTCCTATACTCAACTTGCCGTTGGTGTTGATGGGAATCCACAACCTTGTTGCTTCCGCTATATTATGGATCGAGGTAATAGTATTTACGTTACTTTATACATGTGATTTACCTCTGTTATAAATCCTTCGAGTACTGTGTGTGTCAGCATACCGATCCAGGGATGACACGAAAGCACAGAGACTTGATCCATTCGGGTCGGGTCGCTACAAGCATGTTGTCGGATTTGTCACTCCGGTTGACGGAGAGGTATCTCTGGGCCCACTCGGTAGGACATCATCATAATGTGCACAATGTGACCAAGGGGTTGATCACGGGATGATGTGTTACGGAACGAGTAAAGAGACTTGCCGAAAACGAGATTGAACAAGGTATCGGGATACCGACGATCGAATCTCGGGCAAGTACAATACCGCTAGACAAAGGGAATTGAATACGGATCGATTGAGTCCTTGACATCGTGGTTCATCCGATGAGATCATCGTGGAACATGTGGGAGCCAACATGGGTATCCAGATCCCGCTGTTGGTTATTGACCGGAGAACGCCTCGGTCATGTCTACATGGTTCCCGAACCCGTAGGGTCTACACTTAAGGTTCGATGACACTAGGGTTATAAAGGAAGTTTGTATGTGGTTACCGAATGTTGTTCTGAGTCCGGATGAGATCCGGACCTCACGAGGAGTTCCGGAATGGTCCAGAGGTAAAGATTTATATATGGAAGTCTGTTTTGGTCACCGGAAAAGTTTGGGTTTTTCCAGAACGCATCGGGACCACCGGGAGGGTCCTGGGTCCACCAAGTGGGGCCACCAACCTGGAGGGCTGCATGGGCCAAGTGTGGGAGGGACCAGCCCGGTGGGCTGGTGCGCCCCACAGGCCCAAGGCGCAGGAAGTGGGGAAGGGGCAAACCCTAGGGCAGATGGGCCCAAGGCCCACCCTAGGTGCGCCTCCCCTCTTCCCCTTGTGGCCGCCACCCAGATGGGATCTGGGGGCTGCCGCCACCCCTGGGGAGGGAACCCTAGGTGGGGGCACAGACCCTCCCCTTCCCCTATATATACTTGAGGTTTGGGCTGCCCAACACACATGAGTTTTCACCTCCTCTGGGCGCAGCCCTACCTCTCTCCCTACTCCTCTCCCGTGGTGCTTGGCGAAGCCCTGCAGGATTGCCACGCTCCTCCACCATCACCACGCCGTTGTGCTGCTGATGGATGGAGTCTTCCTCAACCTCTCCCTCTCTCCTTGCTGGATCAAGGCGTGGGAGACGTCACCGGGCTGTACGTGTGTTGAACGCGGAGGTGCCGTCCGTTCGGCACTAGGATCTCCGGTGATTTGGATCACGACGAGTACGACTCCTGCAACCCCGTTCTCTTGAACGCTTCCGCTTAGCGATCTACAAGGGTATGTAGATGCACTCTCCTTCCCCTCGTTGCTGGTTTCTCCATAGATAGATCTTGGTGACACGAGGAAAATTTTGAATTTCTGCCACGCTCTCCAACAATGGCATCATGAGCTAGGTCTATTGCGTAGATTCTTTGCACGAGTAGAACACAAAGTAGTTGTGGGCGTTGATGTTGTTCAATATGCTTACCGTTACTAGTCCAATCTTGTTTCGACGGTATTGTGGGATGAAGCGCCCGGACCGACCTTACACGCATTTACGTGAGACAGGTTCCACTGAACGACATGCACTTGGTGCATAAGGTGGCTAGCGGGTGCCGCTCTCCCACTTTAGTCGGAACGGATTCGATGAAAAGGGTCCTTATGAAGGGTAAATAGCAATTGACATATCATGTTGTGGTTTTATGAGGTAAGAAACGTTCTTGCTAGAAACCCATAGCAGCCACGTAAAACATGCAAACAACAATTAGAGGACGCCTAACTTGTTTTTGCAGGGTATGCTATGTGATGTGATATGGCCAAGAAGAATGTGATGAATGATATGTGATGTATGAGATTGATCATGTTCTTGTAATAGGATTCACGACTTGCATGTCGATGAGTATGACAACCGGCAGGAGCCATAGGAGTTGTCTTTATTTATTGTATGACCTGCGTGTCATTAAACAATGCCATGTAATTACTTTACTTTATTGCTAACCGTAGCCATAGTAGTAGAAGTAATAGTTGGCGAGACAACTTCATGAAGACACGATGATGGAGATCATGGTGTCATGCGGTGACGATGATGATCATGGAGCCCCAAGATGGAGATCAATGGAGCTATATGATATTGGCCATATCATGTCACTACTATATAATTGCATGTGATGTTTATTATGTTTATGCATCTTGTTTACTTAGAACGACGGTAGTAAATAAGATGATCCTTACAACAATTTCAAGAAGTGTTCTCCCTAACGTGCACCGCTGCTAAAGTTCGTCGCTTCTAAGCACCACGTGATGATCGGGTGTGATGGATTCTTACGTTCACATACAACGGTGTAAGACAGATTTACACACGCGAAACACTTAGGGTTAACTTGACGAGCCTAGCATGTACGCACATGGCATCGAACACGAGACCGAAAGGTCGAGCATGAGTCGTATAGTAGATACGATCAACATGAAGATGTTCACTGATGATGACTAGTCCGTCTCACGTGATGATCGGACACGGCCTAGTTGACTCGGATCATGTAATCACTTAGATGACCAGAGGGATGTCTATCTGAGTGGGAGTTCATAAGATGAACTTAATTATCCTGAACATAGTCAAAAGATCTTTGTAAATAATGTCGTAAGCTCGCGCTTTTGTTCCACTGTTTAGATATGTTCCTAGAGAAAATATAGTTGAAAGTTGACAGTAGCAATTATGCGGACAATAGAAAGCTTATGTCCTTAATGCACCGCTCAGTGTGCTGAACCCCAAACGTCGTTTGTGGATGTTGCGAACATCGGACATACACGTTTTCATAACTACGTGATAGTTCAGTTAAACGGTTTAGAGTTGAGGCACCAAAGACTTTTTCGAAATTTCGCGGAACATATGAGATGTTTCGAGGGCTGAAATTGGGATTTCAGGCTCGTGCCCAAGTCAAGAGGTATAAGACCTCCGACAATTCTCTTAGCCTGCAAACTAAGGGAGAAAAAGCTCAATCGTTGAGTTTGTGCTCAGATTGTCCGAAAAGCGACAATCACTTGAATCGAGTGGGAGTTGATCTTCCAGATGAGATAGTGATGTTTCTCCAAAGTCATTGCCACCAAGCTGCTAGAGCTTCGTGATGAACTACAACATATCAGGGATAGATATGATGATCCTTGAGGTATTCACGATGTTTGACACCGCGAAAGTAGAAATCAAGAAGGAGCATCAATTGTTGATGGTTGGTGAAACCACTAGTTTTAAGAAGGGCAAGGGCAAGAAGGGACACTTCATGAAATGGCAAATCAGTTGCTGCTCTAGTGAAGAAACCCAAGGTTGAACCCAAACCCGAGACTAAGTGCTTCTGTAATAAGGGGAACAGCCACTGGAGCAGAATTACCCTAGATACTTGGTAGATGAGAAGGCTGGCAAGGTCGATAGAAGTATATTGGATATGCATTATGTTAATGTGTACTTTACTAGTAATCCTAGTAGCACCAGGGTATTAGATACCGGTTCGGTTGCTAAGTGTTAGTAACTCGAAATAAAAGCTACGGAATAAACGGAGACTAGCTAAAGGTGAGCCGACGATATGTGTTGGAAGTGTTTCCAAGTTTGATGTGATCAAACATCGCACGCTCCCTCTACCATCAAGATTAGTATTAAACCAGAATAATGGTCATTTGGTGTTTTGCGTTGAGCATAGACATGATTGGATTATTTCTATCGCAATACGGTTATTCATTTAAGGAGAATAATGGTTACTCTATTTATTTGAATAATACCTTCGATGGTCTTGCACCTAAATGAATGGTTTATTGAATCTCGATCGTAGTGATACACATTTTCATGCCAAAGGTATAAGATAGTAATGATAGTACCACTTACTTGTGGCACTGCTATATAAGTCATATTGGTATAAAACGCATGAAGAAGCTCCATGCTAATGGATCTTCGGACTCACTCGTTTTTGAAAAGTTTGAGACATGCAAACCATGTCTATTGGTGTATACGCATGATGAAACTCCATGCAGATGGACCGTTTGGACTCACTTGATTTTGAATCACTTGAGACATGCAAATCATACCACATGGGCAAGATGACTGAAAGCCTCGTTTTTCAGTAAAATGGAAAGCAACTTGTAGGAAGTAAAACATTTTGATGTGTGCAGTCCAATGAGTGCTGAGGCATGCAGTGAATATCGTTATGTTCTTACTTCACAAATGATTCGAGTAGATGTTAAGTATATTTACTTGATGAAACACCAGTCTGAATTATTGAATGGTTCAAGTAATTTCAGAGTGAAGTTGAAGATCATTGTGACAAGAGGATAAAATGTCTATGATATGATCATAGAGATGAGTATCTGAGTTACAAGCTTTGGCACGCAATTAAGACATTGTGGAAATTGTTTCACAATTAATACCGCCTGGAACACCATAGTGTGATGGTGTGTCCGAACATCATAGTTGCACCCTGTTGGATATGGTGCGTACCATGATGTCTCTTATCGAATTACCACTATCGTTCATGGGTTAGGCATTAGAGACAACCGCACTCACTTTTATAGGGCACCACGTTACTCCGTTGAGACGACACCGTATGAACTGTGGTTTAGAGAAACCTAAGCTGTCGTTTCTTAAAAGTTTGGGGCTGCGACGCTTATGTGAAAAGTTTCAGGTTGATAAGCTCGAACCCAAAGCGGATAAAATGCATCTTCATAGGACACCCAAAACAGTTGGGTATACCTCCTAATTCAGATCCGAAAGCAATAAGGATTGTTTCTTGAATCGGGTCCTTTCTCGAGGAAAAGTTTGTCTCGAAAAGTTGAGTGGGAGGATAGTGGAGACTTGATGAGGTTATTGAACCGTCACTTCAACTTGTGTGTAGCAGGGCACAGGAAGTTGTTCCCGTGGCACCTACACCAATTGAAGTAGAAGCTTATGATAGTGATCATGAAGTTTCGGATCAAGTCACTAACGCACCTCGTGAGGGTGACAAGGATGCGTACTACTTGTAATGGTATGCAATCCTGTCTTGAAGGTCATGTTGCTGGACAACAATGAACCTACGAGCTATGGAGAAGCAATGGTGGTCCCAAATTCCGACAAATGGTTAGAAGCCATGAAATCCGAGATAGTATCCATATATCAGAACAAAGCATGGACTTTGGTGGACTTGCCTGATGATCGGCAAGCCATTGAGATAAATGGATCTTTAAGAAGAAGACGGACGTGGATGGTAATATAACCGTCTATGAAGCTCGACTTGTGGCGAAGAGTTTTTCACAAGTTCAAGGAGTTGACTATGATGAGATTTTCTCATTCGTAGCGATGCTTAAAGTCCGTCGGAATCATGTTAGCATAAGCTGCATTTATGAAATCTGGCAGATGGATGTCAAAATGAGTTTCCTTACCAGTTTCCGTAAGGAAAGGTTGTATGAGATACAATCAGAAAGGTTTTGTCGATCCTAAGGATGCTGAAAGGTATGCTAGCTCCAGTGATCCTTCCATGGACTGGAGTAAGCATCTCGGAGTTGGAATATACTCTTTGATAAGATGATCAAAGATTTTGGGTTTATACAAAGTTTATGAGAAACTTGTATTTCCAAAAAGGTGAGTGGGAGCACTATAGAATTTCTGATGAGTATATGTTGTTGACATATTGATGATCAGAAATGATGTAGAATTTCTGGAAAGCATATAGAGTTATTTGAAAGATGTTTTTCAATAGAAAACCTGGATTAAGCTACTTGAACATTGAGCATCGAGATCTATAAGGATAGATCAAAATGCTTAACAATACTTTCAAATGAGCATATACCTTGACATGATCTTGAAGGTGTTCAAGATGGACCAGTCAAAGAAGGAGTTCTTGCCTGAGATGTAAGGTATGAAGTTAAGACTTAAAGCTCGACCACGGCAGAAAAGAGAGAAAGGACGAAGGTCGTTCCCTATGCCTTAGACGTAGGCTCTACAGTATGCTATGCTGTGTACCGACCGAAGTGTGCCTTGCCATGAGTCATCAAGGGTACAAGAATGATCCAGAATGGATCATTGGACAGCGTCAAAATTGTCCTTGGAGTAAATAAGGACATGTTTCTCGATTATGGAGGTGATAAAGAGTTCGGCGTAAAGGGTTACGCCGATGTAAGCTTTGACACCTATCCGAATGACTCAATAGCAAACCGGATACGATAGTGGAGCAACCATTTGGAATAGTTTCAAATGGAGCGTGGAAGCAGCATTTATAATATGACCTAGAAATTTGCAAAGCACACACGGATCTGAAAGGTTCAGATCCGTTGACTAAAACCTCTCTCACAAACAAAACATGATCAAACCCCAGAACTCATTGAGTCTTAATCACATGATGATGTGAACTAGTTTACAGACACTAGTAAACTCTTTGGATGTTGCTCACATGGCGATGTGACCTATCAGTGTTAATCACATGGCGATGTGAACTAGATTATTGACTCTCGTGCAAGTGGGAGACTGTTGGAAATATGCCCTAGAGGCAATGATAAATTAGTTATTATTATATTTCCTTGTTCATGATAATCGTTTATTATCCATGCTATAATTGTATTGAAAGGAAACTCAGATACATGTGTGGGTACATAGACAACACCATGTCCCTAGTAAGCCTCTAGTTGACTAGCTCGTTAATCAATAGATGGTTACGGTTTCCTGACCATGGACATTGGATGTCATTGATAACGGGATCACATCATTAGTAGAATGATGTGATGGACAAGACCCAATACTAAGCCTAGCACAAAGATCGTAGTTCAGATGCTAAAGCTTTTCTAATGTCAAGTATCTTTTCCTTAGACCATGAGATTGTGCAACTCCGGATACCGTAGGAATGCTTTGGGTGTACCAAACATCACAACGAATCGGATGGCTATAAAGGTTCATTACAGGTATCTCCGAAAGTATCTCTGGGTTGGCACGAATCGAGATCGATTTGTCACTCCGGTTGACGGAGAGGTATCTCTGGGCCCACTCGGTAGGACATCATCATAATGTGCACAATGTGACCAAGGGGTTGATCACGGGATGATGTGTTACGGAACGAGTAAAGAGACTTGCCGGTAACGAGATTGAACAAGGTATCGGGATACCGACGATCGAATCTCGGGCAAGTACAATACCGCTAGACAAAGGGAATTGAATACGGGATCGATTGAGTCCTTGACATCGTGGTTCATCCGATGAGATCATCGTGGAACATGTGGGAGCCAACATGGGTATCCAGATCCCGCTGTTGGTTATTGACGGAGAACGCCTCGGTCATGTCTCAGATGGTTCCCGAACCCGTAGGGTCTACACACTTAAGGTTCAATGACGCTAGGGTTATAAAGGAAGTTTGTATGTGGTTACCGAATGTTGTTCGGAGTCCCGGATGAGATCCCGGACGTCACGAGGTAAAGATTTATATATGGGAAGTCCTGTTTTGGTCACCGGAAAAGTTTCGGGTTTTTCCGTAACGCATGGGACCACCGGAGGGTCCTGGGTCCACCAAGTGGGGCCACCAACCCTGGAGGGCTGCATGGGCCAAGTGTGGAGGGACCAGCCCTGTGGGCTGGTGCGCCCCACAGGCCCAAGCGCAGGGAAGTGGGGAAGGGGCAAACCCTAGGCAGATGGGCCCTAAGGCCCACCCTAGGTGCACCTCCCCCTCTTCCCCTTGTGGCCGCCACCCAGATGGGATCTTGGGGCTGCCGCCACCCCTGGGGAGGGAACCCTAGGTGGGGGCGCAGCCCTCCCTTCCCTATATATACTTGAGGTTTGGGCTGCCCAACACACGTGAGTTTTCACCTCCTCTGGGCGCAGCCCTACCTCTCTCCCTATTCCTCTCCCGTGGTGCTTGGCGAAGCCCTGCAGGATTGCCACGCCTCCACCATCACCACGTTGTGCTGCTGCTGGATGGAGTCTTCCTCAACCTCTCCCTCTCTCCTTGCTGGATCAAGGCATGGGAGACGCCACCGGCTGTACGTGTGTTGAACGCGGAGGTGCCGTCCGCTCGCACTAGGATCTCGGTGATTTGGATCACGACGTGTACGACTCCTTCAACCCCGTTCTCTTGAACGCTTCCGCTTAGCGATCTAAAAGGGTATGTAGATGCACTCTCCTTCCCCTCGTTGCTGGTTTCTCCATAGATAGATCTTGGTGACACGTAGGAAAATTTTGAATTTCTGCTACGTTCTCCAACAAGTATAACTGAGCATACCCAGGTCGCTCATGCGGAACATCCTGGTCATCTACTGCTTGAAGGAGCCGATCTCCGCTGTGGCCGCTCCGGTGATGACGAGGTCGTCAACGTAGACCCCGACGATCAGAAGCAAGCTGCCCGAGCCGTGGTGGTACACAGCGTGCTCCGACGGGCAATGCTCGAACCCCAAAGCGCACAAGCTCTCGTCCAGCTTCGCGTTCCAGGCCCTTGGTGCTTGGCGAAGTTTGTATAGCGCCTTGCGGAGGCGCAACACCTTGCCCTCCTGGCCGGCCACGACGTACCCCAACGGCTGCTGCACGTAAACCTCTTCGAGCAGGTCATCATTGAAGAAAGCGGACTTCATGTCCATGTGGTGTACCTTGCCAGCCATGGTGCGCCGTGAGCGCGATGAGGATGCGCACTGAGTCCATGCACGCGACCTGCACGAAGACCTCCTCGAAGTCCACGCCCTACCGCTGAACGTAACCCTTCGCTAGCAGCCGCACCTTGTGCTTCACCACCACGCCTCGAGGGTACTTTTTGAGCTTATAGACCCACTTGAGGCCGATCAGGCGGTGACCGGGCGGGAGCTCACAAAGCTCCCAGGTCTTGTTGGCGACGATGCTCTTCATCTCTTCATCCATCGCCACACGCCAGCCTGGCTTCCTCTCTGCCTCAGCATAGGAAGCAGGCTCCTTTCCCGCCAACATGCACAGCTCGTTGTCGCTGTAGATCGCCTCCACCTTATAGGGGAACGCGATGGAAAACAAAATTTTCCGAACTACACACCAGCCCAGGACCACTATGGAGACTGCATACATGGTTTGATCTTTTTCGTTACCGACTCGTAGCGCAGCGGGAAGTAGAGTCGATGACGGTCGGCGGTGCAGATCCCCGCAGCTAGGATTTACATCCTCCCAACCACGAGGATGTATACCCTCATCTGCTCCTCAGACAGCCCTCCGGGAGGCGGTCGAACAGTCCCCCGGACGGTGTTGCGGACAACCCTTTGGGAGGACCTTCGAAACTCGGACGGTCACTCGGACAGCCCTTCGGGAGGACTCACAGAACTCGGACCGTCACTTGGACAGCCCTTCGGGAGGCATTCTCGAACAGCCCCTCGGGCACTAAGATCGAAACTATGACCTCTCTACAGAGTTGCACACATACGGTGTCATCTATCCGGCAGGGCTTCGCCGTCCAGAACTAGTTCCTGCCGGAACCCAGACAGCCTTTCGGCTCTACGAAACTATTTCGCTGGGAGGGAGAGAGAAGCCAGATCATGCATGGCACTTGTATGTGAGAAAGAGTGAGTGTGGAGGGTTGCCCCTCCACCTCTATTTATAGGAAATCCCAAGGGGTAGGGTAGTTTAACACAAGTTAGTGTTCTCACGAGTGCTAAGAGGAGGCCTTGTTCGCACTACTGTCATATTGGTCGTAGAGGAACTACGTTGTGAAGGGTTGGGGCATTGGGATAATTAGAGGTGACAGTAAAAGCCTTTGATTCCTCGCCGTCACAACTGATAGGGGAATAACGGAGAACCCTTAGAGAAGCCGCGTCCACAGGGTAACCCTTAATTATCATTAGTTGTAACCCTGTGGGGGAGACTATGATGGTGGCGTGTGTGGCACGAAGTCTACTTCGAGTAGAACGTGTTATGTACACGGCTCCACCCACTTATGCATTTGACCAGTGAATAGAGGATTCGATAGTTCATATTAGTGGTAGTGATTCTGAAACCCTCGAGAACGCTTTATTACTCAAGCACTGTCCTTACTAACTTAGCATCTTTTATTTACTGCTTTTACTCTCTTTGTTAGTAGTTTAGTTAAATCCCTTTTTATCTAGTTTTCTTAGCAATGATAGAATAGACTATTTCAAAACTCCGGTTTGGTGCGTACTTGACTGCGTGATAGTGACAACGTAGTTGCGGGGTTTGTGGTGCCTTCCTACAACTTCCTGTGGGTTCGACACTCTACTTATCACAACGAAAGTGCTACAACAGCCTTGTGCACTTGCAGGTCATTAGCTGGTAGTTCAAAAATATGATACCCCTCATAGAACCATGGTAAGAGTTTAAATACGTTATTGAAGTCATGTATATTGTTGATTATTACATGATATGCAGTACTGATGCGAGTGTCCTTATTTCATAAGGCCAAAAACAGCAAGAAGAGAGCATCCAGTTCAGAGCTTTCTGGAAACTCCCACAACATCTAGAAGGATTCTAGTATGAGACAGATTGCAATAGAAGCACCCTTAAGTAATTCATAATGTTTTGGGTTCAAAATTATTGTGTGGGCCATCATATTGTAATGTACTAACTGTGCACGAACGATGCTTTCAGTCATGATGCAGACCACAAAGAGGGCATGTCTACAAGAATTCTGCCACAAGTACCTGACATGCAGATTATCGACAAAAAGAGCTCCTCCACCACAATACTTTCAAGCTTTGTGGTCTCATCACATAATTCATCCTCTGAACAATGCATCCATGAGCTAGAAGCAAATATTACATCACAAGCGACAAACACAAAACAGGCAAATGCCACATTTGTAGAAAATCTGAATGTCCTACTTAGTGCACATATGTAGAAAATTGAAGAGCTCAAAAGGAAACAACAACTAGAAATAAAAGTTATCAAGATGGATAAGACAGAAAAAAGAGGCTTTGAAAAAAAGCAACAAGAATTGGAGGGAATTCTTAGTCATCTCTTAAGGAAGTCTTCGAAGGAGACTGTGTCACATCCCATCAATCACTAATGGTGCACTACTGTTCGTCATGATGCCATCTCTAGTGTCTTATTTCTAATGCTTGATAATATGTCATTTGGATACTCATTTTAATATGTGGATCACTGTTGTGAGAAATGTCAAGTCCCATTGTTATTATAATAAAAGTTGTGATGGCAATGTTAAATTTCAAAATCTTATATTTACTAATTGGATGCACCATCCGAGCCTCCACGTTAATCCTTAGAATTAAGCGAAATTGTCCGTTGGATCTCCTTATTTGTTGTCCATAACCGTCCGAAGATTTATTTTAAGAGTCCTCACGTTTTATCCCACCTCCTACGCAAGACTGTTGGAAAAGGAAAATAAAACACATGATCCCACCTCCCACGTGAAAACCTCTTCCCTAGCGATTATATAGGCTGCCAAAAAAAAACTAATATAATCCAATCAGGATGCACGACTCTGCTAGGTCGAACGCGCTGACGGAGATGATGGAGAGGTAGTAGGCGCACCCATGGCCTTCGAAGATGTTGAATAGCTGGCCATGGGGAAGAAACAAGGCGACAAGATAGAGAAGCGAGCAACACGCTGCTGCTGCTCCAGCTGCCGGTCATCATCTGCCGCAGTGTTCATCGATAGAATGCTAGGGCGACTCTCCCTTATCTTCCTCCTTGCGAGATACAAAAGTAAGAACGTTTTGCCAGAAACAAGATCTTTTCCTTATTATTAATCTATTCTGGTGCCTCACATACGTATTTGTTCCCTTCAACCCTCCATCAGCTCTCCTCTCCTCTCCCGGGATTTTGTTGATGAATCCCCAAGCTGATTGGAAAATATTGCATCCGATGTGAAAAGAGCCACGATCCAGCTTCAGCCTCTTCCCTACCCCTTCTCCAACCTGCTAATCTCCACTGTTTTCAGGTTTGAACCAAACAATAATCAAGCATCTATTTTGGGTTAATTAATGAATAGTTCTCACAATGATTGATGCAGCAATTGCTCACGTGTATTGGTGTCAAACTGAAGCGGATTGGGCAGCCGGCATCATCAGTAAAGTTGCCGACTAGAGGAACTACCGTGAACAAGCCTGACACAAGAGTTTGGCTAATCTGCAGTACGACTCATTAATAGTATTTTCTTGGACATGTTGAATCATTCCTCTGTCCCATTATTCAAATTTACATATTGTGATACTGTCACAACTGTAAAATGTAGGTTCCACAACCAAGCAGAAGTTGTCACCAAAGATGGAAGGTGGAAATTGGTAAAACCGGTATTTACATGTTACACATCCGCAGCCGTTGGATGAACTACCGCAGAGTCCTGACTACCTATCCCACACATAAGACTCTTTACAAGGCTGTTCGCCCATTGGCAGGTGATCGACCGAGCTCTAATGATGTTCCTCATCATGTGTCTCTCCATATTGTGTTTTATGCCATGCCAGACTTCAAGGTTCCATCCGTACTGGAATCCATCTAGGGAAACCTGATTCAATCCATCTATGCCTTCCCCTTCTCATATTCAAGGTTTTGCAATACAGGATGATTGATGCATCGTATGAGGATCCACAATAATATGAAGTAAGGAGGAGACATCGGTAGTTGAGGCTGGGAAGTGGAGGATTATGTTGGATTGGTGGTGGCACGCAAATCACACTCTAAATCCAATTGGAGTTCATTATTCTACCATCGCCCCACGCCGTCAGTAAATAATTCCCCATCCTAAGTCCCTCGGTTATCAGGTTGTTGGATTTATAACAGAGTCCTCAATAAACAAGCTTGATTCATAATATCTTATCAAGAAAAATTGGCCTTTTTCTGCCATACCAGATTACACGTTGGAGGGAGGGGTGGAGAATCGGCTTGGGTGGTCTGCAATTTGCAACATCTAAAGTGGAATCCGGCACGGACATCTCGCCAATGACGACAATATTTGGTTTGGTTTCAGTGAGCATGTGCTTGAACGCCTTGAATTTCTTGATATATCTCTACTGTTAAGGCTAGCTCCTGGATGCTCCTGCAGGCTGCAGGTCTGGCCTGGCTACCAGATACAAATACTGTCCAGGAGGAAGGCCATGTTCAATTGTGTTGGTTGTTGTGTTCGTTCTATTGGGATACAAGTCACATGGCGTGATGGACATCAGGTAGGCAGCACAAAATTACGAAATAATCATGTTTTGTGCGTTTTCAATAGTTCCCCTACGATTATAGGAATCAGATTTGTGATGGAGATCAGGTAGGCAGAAATATGTTTGCTGTCAAGAAAATATAAGACCTCCTATGAATTAATTTGTTTAGAAGTTCAATTATAGATCTCATCTTATTAGTATCTGAGTTTAGCGAGAGGCATATGTGCTGTCAGTTTTTTTTTCGAAAAGGGGGAGCTCCCCGGCCTCTACATCAAGAGTGATGCATACGACCATCTTATTAACCAAGAAGCAAATTGTGCCAACAAAGTTCCAAAGTCTCAAACTTACAAGAAGGAAAAAGCAGCCCACACAGAGCGCAAAAGGCTAGATACACAAACTAGCCAGGAAAAGATGCCACAACCGGCTGGCTAAACAAGGTAGGTAAACTAATTGCCTATCCTATTACATGACCGCCACATCCAAACCGGTTGAAGATATCCCGAGCTACCATCTCCCAACGGATAGACCTAGTAACCAAATGCTCCCTGGCCTCCATCGGAGCGAGTAGCGACCACGAACGGATCACTGCCGTAGGTCGGAAAATAACCTGCAAAAAATGAATCCGTGATGTTCTGTTAAAAACCAAATCATTTCTGCAAAGCCAGATGGTCCACAACAAAGCGCAGACTCCAACCCGAATATATCTTGCTAAGGTAGACTCAATCCCATTAAGCCAAGTCCCAAATAAAGCATTAACAGTAGTCGGTGGAGTAATATTGAAAGCAATGTGGACCGTCTGCCAAAGGACCTTGGCCAACGGGCAATCAAAAAAGAGATGCTTAATCATCTCATCCCGATCACAGAAACTACACCTAGTAGGTCTTGTCCAATTACGCTTTATTAAGTTTTCCTTTGTTAGAATAACTTGTTTATGGACAAACCACATAAACACTTTTATTTTCAAAGGAACTTTGACATCCCAGACATTCTTGGAAGTTGGAATGGAGTTCGAATTGATAACATCAATATACATTGACCTAACTGTAAATACTCCAGACCTAGTCAACTTCCAGCGTAATTCATCAGGTTGGTCAGAAAGTTGAACCTCCATTAGTCTCCTAACCAAATGGAGCCAAACTTCCCAACGATTGCCCGCTAGCGACCGTCTAAACTGAATATTAAGGGGGATAGAATGAAATACTGTTGCCACGAACACCTCACGTCGTTGAGCAATACGATATAAAGACGGATATTGAATGGCCAAGGGTGAGTCGCCAAGCCAAGTATCCTCCCAGAAACGTGTAGTAGCCCCATTTCCAAGAACAACTCTTGTCCTACTGAACAGTAGTTGTTTGACTTTCATGAGTCCTTTCCAGAAAGGCGAGTCAGTCGGCCTAACTGTTAGCTGGGACAGCGTTCTAGTCTGGAGGTACTTGCTGCGAAGGATCTGCGCCCACATGGCTTCAGTCCCTGAAGCGAGCTTCCACAACCACTTACTAAGAAGGCATCTGTTCTTAACTTCAAGATTCTCAATACCAAGCCCTCCTTGGTCTTTGGGTCGACAGATAATATCCCACGTAGCAAGCCGGTATTTTCTTTTAAGTTCATCACCCTGCCAAAAGAAGCGTGATCAATAGAAGTCCAGTCTTTTCCTAACACCAAGTGGGACCTCAAAGAACGATAAGAGAAACATAGGCATACTCGTGAGCACCGAATTTATCAAGATTAACCGGCCTCCGTATGACATGAGCTTACCCTTCCAGCAACTCAGTTTCTTCTCAAATCGGTCCTCGATACACTTCCACTCTCTGTTTGTTAGCCTACGATGGTGTATCGGAATACCAAGGTAAGAGAAGGGCAAACTCCCCAACTCTCACCCAAACAATTGCCTATAAGACTCCTGTTCGTCTTTGGCTCTACCAAAGCAGAACAACTCGCTCTTATGAAAGTTAATCTTTAACCCGGACAATTGTTCAAAGAGGCATAACAACAGCTTCATATTTCTCGCCTTGGCCAAGTCATGCTCCATAAAGATGATTGTATCATCAGCGTATTGAAGGATGGATACACCTCCATCAACCAGATGAGGTACCAAGCCACCCACTTGACCACTCTCCTTAGCCCTTCCTATCAAAATTGCTACATATCCACCACAATGTTAAACAGGATAGGGGACATCGGATCTCCTTGTCTGAGGCCTTTATGAGTGGAAATAATGACCTATATCGTCATTCACTTTAATTCCCACACTCCCCTTTTGCGTAAATGATTCGACCTGCCAGCGCCAGGCATCATCAAAACCTTTCATACGCAATGCCTGTTGGAGGAATGGCCACTTGACCTTATCAGACGCTTTTGAAATCCACCTTAAAAATTACCCCATCTAATTTTTGGAGTGAATTTCATGGAGCGATTCATGAAGGACAACCACCCCTTCAAGGATGTTTCTGTCTGGCATGAAAGCAGTTTGGGCTTGTTGCACCACAGAATGCGTAATCTGTGAGAGCCTATTAGTCCCGACCTTGGTGAAGATTTTGAAACTAACATTGAGGAGGCAAATCGGCCTGAACTGCTCAATTCTCACAGCCTCCGATTTCTTAGGGAGCAATGTGATAGTTCCAAAATTCAAGTGAAATAATTGAAGCTATCCAGAGAAAAGATCCCGAAACATAGGTAACAAATCCCCCTTAATAATGTGCCAGCACTTCTTATAATGTGCTGTCAGTTTTTATGTCTGACGCTATTGTCTTCTATACGTACTGAATTAACAAAATTTCTATGTTCAGGCAACGATCCAGGGCTGGAAATAACTCATCGTAATAATTAGCTAATTTTGTATATTGTCAGTTATACTTCTCTTCATATATACTAAGACATCACGTTCCTCTCTCTATCTGCTAACATGAATGCCCAGTTTTAATAGAAGTCATGAAGATTATGGTGAGATTGTCTTCAGCAAAGGAGATTTGTATTGGTGGTAGATTGATGACAACAGAAGAGGACTGCCTGAACAAAGCTACTCTTGGCCTTGGACACAGTATGCAGGCAGCCAAAGCCATGTGCGTGCAATAAGGCAATGACAATGGCATCATGTAGTCTGGCGTATAATGCCTATTTATGTTTGACTGAATTTCTGCAGGCAGCAAAGGTATTAACAATGGCATCATGCTGTCTCGGCTAATGCTTCTATTAAATTAGCCTTTTTAGCATATTGGCTCAGACATATGTGTACGTACACACATGTAACAATGGATTGGTCAGAATTGGCAGCATTATTAAATCTTTAAATTCGTATACATATAGAGAAGAAAAACAGAGCTATCACTATGGATGACGCATAATGAAGTTCTCATATTTACATGGCTGAGTATATATGTATGTCCCAGTATTTGTATAGTTCAATGTTATGTGAGTAAATATACATCTTACACCAAAATAGTTAGAAATCCCCAGTTCAATATATTATTTTTATAAATAAATAGATGATTAACTCGAGATATGCACAATAAATTCAAGGTATATATCCAAACTTTTTGTAAGTAAAAGGCAGTATAACCAAGAGTAGAATCTAACACTTATTTATTGTCATTTTGGCTTTAAGTATTGAGAGAAATAAAGTCAGGGTAACTATTCATTCTTAATGGAACAAAGATAATGCAAGCAAATGTCTTTCCTAAGGTTGGGGAATTGCATCTATTACCCATAGGGCATGTGCGTGCATTCATTCTTGGGGTAAAAAACATGAAATGAGATGATTGCCTCCTTGCCCCTCGCATCTTGAATAGTACGCCATTGCACAGAATCTAGATAAAACATATCCAACAAGTTGTGGTCGACAAAATGTTATTTCATGAGGAAGCTAAAACATATGAGATGCCGGGAGGATTGCTTACTGTCTTTGTAAATGCTAGAGCCAAATAAAGCGTTTACTTTTATCACGCCTCACAATCTGGTGCAACTAAAAATAAATTCCTTTATATTTTATATTTGACCTCTTTTAGATACATAGGTTCAAAGAAAATAGCACATAAAATGAAATTCACATTTACAACTACGTTATTCATCAATACTTGCTCCATAATCATGTCAGCAACACATCATATTTGAGAATTATGAGAGATTGGACAGCCAAAAAGTAAAATTATTCATGCAACTATCTAATCGCAAGTGGATATATCCCCTCTTTCCCCTGTATCATTGAATAAAAAATTACATGTTATACATATTATTATAATTAATAGTGTTGAAAATTCAAATTCGCTAGCCCGTGTGGACGCACGGGTTGATGACTAGTTTCTCTAATTTAAATTCAAATTGCCTACAGAATCAACCATTTTGAGGGAGTATAATAAAACTTGTCAAGGTACTGGTGATGGAAATTGTAACCGTCACCGCAGTAGTGTTCCCACTTCTAAGCACCCACGTCAGCACCGTCCGGACCCACATGTAAGCAGCCACATCAGCACCGTTTGGTCCCACATGTAAGAAGCCACGTCAGCATCTTCTGGGCCCATATGTCAGCACTGTTGACCAGTTAAAACTGACGTCGAGTTATTACTGACGGGACCGTCAGCAATAAAACCCATGGTAGACCCACATGGAAGAAGCCACGTTAGCAAACACTGGCCCGTCAACGAAAATGGCCATCGGTAACATTATTTGGTTCATCACCTAAAATGCGATATTGCGTGATGAAATATGTGGTACCATCAAAATTGTATTGCCTATGACGGCGCTTTGGTGACGGTGAAGGTGTCGGCCGAAAAACGTCACGTACGTATTTTCCATGACGACAAAGGGCTATACGTGACATAAGTGAAATGTCGCAAAATAGAGCAAATTTTATGGTGCCAGCTGCTGACGTGAGCTCTTGCCCAGTTGCTCGACTGGTAGTATTCAGCCGCATGCGAGGATGCGATGATGTAGCTGGCAGGCGTACGAGCCCAGCATTCGAACTTGCCCTTGGCACCCATTTTTCATGGGGTGCCCAACCCCCCATCATTGAGGCCTCCTTCTGGGAGGTCAGGGCGGAGGCAGAGTATGTTGCTGATGCCTGCAAGCTGGAGCGAATCATTAAGCGGTGTTCCGTAGAGGAGGGTGACTCATAGGCCGCATGTATACTGAACGAAATTACTTCACACACGACGTTTGCTGGGACGATGCTTGCATGATGGATAATCTAACAGCTTTCTGCAGTTTGGTCTTTTGCATGGATGGTGGGATATGCAGCGTCGTGCGTGTATCGTCAGTGAAGTATCATCCGTGTAGCAAGTCTCTATACTGAACAATTGAACTGTAGTTATATTTTGGTACATATGGTTGTTGTTTATTGTGTCCCTTGCCTGTGTTAGAGCAACATCAAGTTTAGCTGGCGAGAAATGCGACGCCGTTGCGTTGTAAGCGTTAACATTTTTGGCGGAAGCCCAAGCTAGAGCTCGGCAATCACGGAATGATCATAAATCATTGCAGGCCTCAGCTGGTTAGGATTGTGCGTGGCAAACTCATGGCGAAAGGGAAGGGATGGCCGAGCCTTGTCAACATGGGAGACCTCCTTGTTAGGATGGCTCGGGTGTGGGTGTACGTTGATGCATCCCTCGAGTAATATTGAGTGGTCGTTGGAGACATGCATACAACTCCTACAGGGGCCGGCGCGGTACAAAAAACGATGGAGCCCTCGAACCCATCTCATAAAAGGATCTCTTCGACTCTCCTAGAAGCTTAAAATGGTGAGGTCAATACAGGGTGTACATGTTACCGCAGGTCATGTATAAAAAGTTTGATTTGATTAAGGTGCTAAGGTGTGGTTACAGAGCCATCGCATCAATGCTTGTATAACAAGCCATGGGGTAATAGAAGCACTGATTTATTGTCGAAGGCTTGTTCATAAAACAAAACTGATATACAAAATTTTAAAAGAGAAGGAAGGTTGAAGTAGCCTGTTCTCGTTGCCGCGTGTGGTGGCCCGATATTCTTGTTCTGCATGCTTCGGGCTTCTTAACCGCACATGCTTCCCTCATGCCAGTTCGAGCAGGAGGGATCCTTCGGTGGGTCCTGGGCTTGTGGCGGAACGCCGCCGTTTTTCTTTTGCTCCATCACACACTACAGTATGAAAACATACCGGTCAGGTCAAATGATTTGAGTTTCTGAACTTTTGATGGTGCATTTATATGCTGGACTATAACTTTTATGTCAACTGGCCTTTTGTTATATGGCAGTAATTTATTTTGTTCCGATACAACACTTGTTCTTAACGGGCGCAGCCACCGGCTATACAACACAGCAAGCCATTTTTGTTAATGCAGGTTTATTGTTAGTTTACGTATTTGGTTTCATCGATCTACTTGTAGGCAGAAAGCATCGTAGGAGGCCAACGGGCCAAATCACGCGAACCGGCCCAGAGGCATAACGGGTCATAATTGGGCTGGTCCAAAACTGCCTTTAGAACAATTATGG
Source organism: Aegilops longissima (assembly GCA_021605205.1). Taxonomy (NCBI): domain Eukaryota; kingdom Viridiplantae; phylum Streptophyta; class Magnoliopsida; order Poales; family Poaceae; genus Aegilops; species Aegilops longissima. Next base: position 734,663,802 of record CM038679.1, read on the forward strand.
GCCCTAATGGGCCTATATCCCATTGAAAATAATTGGACCAAAATTTATGAAGGCCCCAAAATTTCTGGTCATAAACATCGGGCCATAACGTGGGCCCATAGTAACAATGGGCCGTTAATGGGCCCAAAATAATATGCATGACTTATTTGGCCCAAACAGGCCATGGGCCCTTAGCAGGCCAAAACTCAACTCGTGCCTTGATGGGCCATAAGATACGCAGCCCTCTTAGCCGGCCTAAAGAAAGCTTGGGCCTGAAATGTGCTGAAAGCCCAGGGGCCATTAGTAGGCTGAACCCTGCCTTAGACCAGTGTCGGTCGAATTACATGTTGGGTTGTTAACAATATGAATGCCACTCGGGCCATAAATGCGCCGCCGTACTACACATGCCTTTAACAGGCCGAATGTGAGGGCGGGCCGAAATTGTGACCTAGAGGACATGGGTCGTTAATAGGCTGAATGTCACGTCGGACTATAAATGGCCCAAGTGTAGTGTCAACAGTTAACAAGAAAGTTACACAGGCCAGGATTAATACCCAACTTTTTAACGGGCCGTTAAAAGGCCGAAAGATAGACCAGATAGAAAATGGCTCAATTCCAGCATGTGCCGTTAACAGGCCGAAAATACCCAACTTTTTAACAGGCCATTAAAAGGCCGAAAGATAGACCTGACAGAAAACGGCCCAATTCCAACATGGGTTGTTAACAGGCCGAAAAGAAACCAGGACGTATTTGGTCCGATATACATAGCGGACTGTTAACGGGCCGAAAGTGTCGATGGGCCGCAATGATGTCGAATGGAAAACGGGCCGGTGATGGGCCAAATTTATACCCTCCTTATCGGGCGTGGCTATAAATGGGCCATGTGTAAACATGCCGTTATTGGGCCGGCCTATTTATACTAAATGGACCACTGTTGGGCCATGTCACGTGTCCACGTATCATAGGAGCCTCTCATCCATTTGATGGATGGCATCCGTAACAATGCGGAGCTGACACGTGGTTTCGTTGGCGAATGAGAACTTGACACGTGGAAAATCGCCATTGGTCATGACTATTAACGGGTTTTGGATCCAAAACTGGCACCCGATATCTTAAAGGCAACCCGTTACTTGGCTGCCACGTGTCGGTTACCCTTAACGAAATCACTTCCATGAAGCATCATTTATCATCATGGAAATGAACACTTCCGTGATGATAAATGAAGTATTGTCATGGAGCACTTCTACGACTAACTTGATTTTGTCATAAAATCGTCACGGATGTACATGCATGATAAAAAACGTAACCTACTGTAACAAACACGTATTATCACGGAAGTGTTTTTTTAGTGATATTGGCAATATTTATGATGAAGCTGAACAATCAGATGGTGTAAAGAATTTCCTGAATATTATGGAGAGTGCCCATGTGGAGATTAAGAAAATATGTGTACCTCATATCCAACCTACCTCCAGGTGTATGTTGTTGTTGCAATGTTGCTCACACTTAACAGCCAACCACGAGTACTAGAAACTTCACAAGCTTGCCTCGAGGAACTTGAAGGACATGTTAGAGGACGAGTCATGTGTGGTTCTTCTCTTAACTCAAATTCTATGGTTAATGCTTTCCTCATTTCAATTTTTTGTATGCAGGGACACCTTTAAGTGTAAACTTATGTATCGATATGTGTAATGTTTGGTTTTGGTTGTCAAGTCGACTCAGTTTGGTACACAACACTAGTACACTGCTACTCCTAAAAGAAGTCTACTTATAATAGGTTGAAAGTAATGCTCCAATCTCAGTTGGAAAGGAAACAGCCAATAATTCCTCTGTTTATACGATCGCCTTCAAACTGCAAGACTGCACGGTTTCCTTCATTAAGATTTACTTAGAACCCTAATTTATATTACTGCTTATAGTTATGACTTGAAACAGTGCAAATATTTATCCTTCTTTTTATTCTTTCTCTTAAAATCATAACTAAAACACAACTGCTCATTAAACAACATGTCAAGTATGCACGAAACAAAAATGGCATGGCAAAGCGCGCCCTTTTCCTTCTAGTAAATACACTATGCTCTCTAATTTTTAAGGCCTCACAATCGGTTGAGGTCTTCATTTTGAAATTGCGTCATCACATTTTGACCGGGTCAACAATTTCTCAAGGAGTTCTCTAGTTGAATTCTTTTACTTTATTATGATCTCTAATTTTAGAGCTATCCCATTCGATTGAGATGCTCAATTTTGAATTTGGTTCACATTTTGATCGGGTCAAGATTCATTCAATACTAGCAACGGGCTTAGAAAAACATATTAGTCCTACCATCCTCTTACCACCTAGAAAAAAGAAGTGCCAACATGTGATACTATAGCATCAGTATAGTACTTGCAGCTTTCGAGGCGGAAAATTTCCCCATATAAATATGAGTTGATTACCGGATAACACAAAATCGCACCGTGAAAGGCCCACCAAAATACCACATTATAAAAAAAACACTCCATCATATATTGCACTCGACAAACCAAATATTCCCACAATTCTAAAATATATTGTCCATTAGTTTTTTTGAAAAGTCAAATTCACCTCGACCAAGTCCAGTGCCAAAAATATCAACATCCACGATACTATATAAATAAAATATGAAAATTCATTTCATATTCAATCTAATGATAACAATTTGATATTATGGATATAAATATATTCTCTTCAAATTTGGTGAAACTTAAAGAGATTTGAATTTTCAACAAACTGATGTACCTTTTATTTCGAAACTGGTGGAGTAAAAAAAATATGAAAACCCAACAACAACAACAGCACAACAAAGCGCGTCGAACCCTTCTATTTTGGAAGAAAGCTGAAGGAAGAAGAAAGAAAGACAAACATTGGATATTAATCTAATGGCCTTAAAAATTGACTATAATAATATTCGTTTCTTTTAATTTGATGTTCTTGTTTCGGTTTTTCTTTAGGAGTGTCTATGTCCAGTCGAATGAGACTTAGCGTCTGCGCCATCGGCCCTAGGCCTGTTTGCTCCTCGCACATTGGCTGGTGCTGCTTGGTTGTCTCTACGTCTTGGGCAAGCCTTGCCCCATGTGACTTGTTTTCTTTTTATCGATTTATTTTCCTTTTCTCTTTTCTTCTACAACTACATGACTATGCGTCTCTTCGTTTTGAAAAAATGAGAAGAAAAAGAGAGACGAGAAAGCCCAACAGCAAACTTGCTGGCCCTAGGAGAAATGCTTCGGCCTATTCAACAAGTGGAAAATGGAGAAAACACTACAAAAATAATTTAAAATAAAAAAAACATAAAATGAAGTTACATGTGGGAACTAGCCCAGCGCACACCCTAGCTTCGGGTTTAAATATTTTCTGGTTTAGTTGGAACATGAATATTTTCCGAGTTTTTTTTTCATCTTTTGTTTCTCTATTTTCTGAATTTCATTGTTTTTCTGTTTATTTTTTCTTCTTCCTTCACTTTTTTTTGTTTCTATTTTCTTTCTTTCAAGAAATATATATTAAATGATATACCTATATTTATTGAATAATACATGAACAGTTTTTAAATAGGCTAGCACTTTTTTAAAGGTGTATTTCATGAACACCTATCAAATGTCATGATTGTTTAAGTCTTATTTCATTTTTATTTTCTTGTTTATGAAAAACAAATGCAAAGTGTTCACCCAATTTTAAAACAATTTGCCTTTTATGAAAATATATTCATTATACATTATATATTTGAAAAAAACATCAATCAATAATTTAAAAATATTTAAATTTTATTGGGAAAAAATGTTTCATTGTGTAATTCCAAAAAAATCCATGTTGAAGCTATGTTGAAAACATTTAGTTGCGGTCGAGTACAACACCTGCTTTTACATGCCTAGTGGTAAACATGCGACTGTCACCTCCCAGGTAAAAACACCGCTTTAGCCCTCCCAAGTTGTAGTCATGTTGAAGATCAGTTGTAACTTCGAGAAGCACTTGCAGTTGCGTGCCTAGTGCCGGACAAGCAACTGTCCCCTTCCTGTACAAAACACGAATGAGTTACGGTCGTGTGGAAGACATGCACTTGACAAGAGCGACACTTCCAGTTCATGCCTAGTGGCAGACATGCAATTGTCGCCTCCCTACTAAACACCACGTAGTTGCATTAGGGGGTAACACTTACAGTTGCATGCCTAATTAAATACATGCAGTTGTCCCTCCCTATCAAAACATCACAGCGTTGCAATCGCATTAAACACATGCAGTTGCAGTCAGGGGGGATACTTGCAGTTGCATACCTAGAGGTAGACATGCAAGTACCCCTTCTCAACAAGACACCATAGAGTTGCAATCGGGGCAACACATGCAGTTGTGTGCCTAGTGGCAGATATGAAACTGTCCCCACCCCGACTAAACAACACAGAGTTGCGGCCATGAGGAAAACATATGTTGTAGTCGGGGCGCAACAGTTTACATTTGCGTGCCTAGTGATAGATATGCAACTACCCCCTCACCCCGACAAAACGTCACTAAGTTGTAGTCGCATAGAAGACATACAATTGCAATAGCTTGGAAGACATACAATTGAAAGGTGACATTTGCAGTTGTGCCTAGTGGTAGACATGCAACTGTCCCCTCGCCACAAAACACCACAAAATTGAAGTCGAAGGCGACACTTGCAGCTGCATGTCTAGTGGCAGACATGCAACTTTAACTGCCCCTCCTCGATAAAACACAACGGAGTTGGATTGAAGACATACAATTGCAATCGGGGACGACATTTGCAGTTGCATGCTTAGTAGAAGACATGCAACTGCCGCCTCCTCTAATAAAAAACCACTAAGTTGCAACCACATAGAAGACATGCAGTTGTAGTCGTGTGCAACACTTGCAGTTGTGTCCCTAGTGCCTGACATACAACTTCCTTCCCATCGACAAAACACTGGTAAGTTGCAGCAGCATTGAAGACATGAAGTTGCATTTAGGTCGATTATGACCCACAAGTATATATAGGTGATCAATCGTAGTCCTTTCGATAAGTAAGAGTATCGAACCCAACAAGGAACAGAAGGAAATGATAAGCGGTTTTCAGCAAGGTATTTTCTCCAAAACTGAAATTATCGATAACAGGTAGTTTGATAGTAAGATATTTTATAACGAACAATAAGTAGCAATAGTAACAAAGGTGCAGTAAGGTAGCCCAATCTTTTTTATAGCAATTGACAGGCCGAAAGTTTATCTTATAGTAAGTAAAGCGTTTTTTAGGATACATGGGAATTCATCTTTATCATGTTTCTTTGATTCACGTTCGTTACTTTGATAATTTGATATTTAATTGATTGGTGCTTGGGTGTTGTTCTTATTTGAACAAACCTCCCACTTATGATTAACTCCTCTGATAAGCATCACAAACTAAACCAAATCGGCTCGCTTCCTATATGCATGTGCGTCGAGATACATGTGATTTGCGCATGTATTGGCCGGCGGGCTACATCAGCTAGACACCGGGGACAGGCACGCGCAGGACGGGGCGGAGCAGGAGGCCGGCCTTCCGCCGTGCGGTGATGCCGAACGCCTCGGTCATGTCGAACTCGGCTGGGTCAGCCACGCCGGGCGCATCCCAGTCGAAGTGCAGCAGCAGGCTGGCCAATGCGAGCTCCACGTTGGCGAGCCCGAACGCCATCCCAGGGCACATCCTCCTCCCGGCACCGAACGGCAGGAGCTCGAAGTCCGCGCCCCTGAAGTCCACCCCCGCCGCCGATGCGCCCCCTGCTTGGCCTCGAACCGCTCCGGCCGGAACTCCTCGGGTGCGTCGGGCCAGTACCGCTCGTCGCGGCCCAGCGCCCAAACGTTGACCAACACTTGCGTGCCCTGCGGCACGTCGTACCCGAGCACCCGGCACTCCCGCGGGAGAAGCAGCGGCAGCGGCGTGTGCAGCCGGAACGTCTCCCGGATGACGAGGTGCAGATACGGGACGAGCTCGCCAAGTTGTTGTTCGACCACCTTGCCGCCGGCCTCGAAAGCTCGCCGCACCTCTGTTGTGGCCCGATGCATCACCTTTGGGTTCTTGACCAGCTCCGCTATTATCCACTCCAGCGTGGTCGCCGACGCCTCGCTGCCGGCGCCGAAGATGTCCTGCATATGCGCGCGAAACAGTTAATAAGGGTGCACGGCATGGCAGAGTGTACGCGTTCGAGGTTTATTTGTTTGCTTGCTTACGAAGATGACGCCTTTGATGGAGTCCATGTCGAGAGGGAGCTGGAGGCTGCCGTCGTTCTGTACCCTCAGGAGCACGTCGATGAGGTCCTAGTCGTCGCCGTCGACGGTTCCCATCCTCTGCTGGTGCTGGGCGATGATGCCGTCGAGCATCCCGAACACGGTGTCGCGGCACTCCTCGGCGCGGCGGACCGCGCCGCTGGCCCAGACGGCGAGCCGCAACGACGGCCACAGGTCGGCCGGGTTGAACCCCCCAGCGAGGCCGATGGAGCGATCGAGCTCCCGGAGGAACACGTCGCGATCGTTGCACCGGTCGCCAATGACGGCGCGCAGCGTGCTGTCCGCCACGAGGGCCGACAGCCGCGCGCGCATGTCGATCACGTCCCCGTTCCCGGCGGCCGACGCGACCGAGCGGAGCATGGCGCCGACCTCCTCCTCCCTTATGGCGCGGAATGAGAGCATGCGGCGGGCCGTGAGGAGCTCGATGACAGCGATCTTGCGCCAGTGCTCGCCATAGGGCGCGAAGGCGATGTCCCGCCCGCTGTTGGTGAGCACGCGCACGGTGGAGCTCAGCGGGCGCGTGGCGAAGGCAGCATCGTGGGTCTTCATCACCTCTCACGCGCCCTCCCGGGACGACAAACCAGCGTTGGCACATCGCCAAGCCGGAGCAGCATGACGGGCCACCCATGGCACCGCGCCAGGTCGCGCATGGCCTGGTGCGGGAGTGCCCCGGCGATGTGATGCATGCTGCCGATCACCGGCAGCGTCCACGGCCCTGGCGGCAGCCGCAGCTTGTCCTCGCCGTTCGGCGAGCTGCGCCTCCACCGCCTGGCGAGCAGCACGACGAGCAGCGACGGAAGGGCCAGGACGAGGTACACGACGTCCTCCGTTTTTGTGATCTCATTGACCGATCAGTGTGCGGCTTCATATATAGACGGGCGGTACACTCCATGGTTTGCAGTTAGCGTCAAAGAACATGGAGTAGGTATGAAATCAAAGATGCGGTGGAGGAATGGACAAAAGAATTAGTATTTGTGAGATCACCGCCCGGCCCATGCATTTGTGAGATCACGTTATGAGCATGCGTTGGTTTCCCTTAAAGAGGAAAGAGTGATGCAGTAAAATAGCGTAAGTATTTTTCTCAATTTTTAAGAACCAAGGTATCAATCCAGTAGGAGGTTACATGCAAGTTGCCTTATATCTGCACAAACAAATAATAACCTTGCAACCAAGGCGATAAAGGGGGTGCCAATCCCTTCACGGCCACTTGCAAAAGTGAGATTTGATAGAGATAATAAGATAAATATTTTGGTATTTTTATGATATAGATTGGAAAATAAATATTGCAAAATAAACGGCGGCAGAAATAGTAAATTGACAAGAAAATAATATGATGGAAGATAAACCCGGGGACCATAGGTTTCACTAGTGGCTTCTCTCAAGATAGCATAATCTACGATGGGTGAACAAATTACTGTCGAGCAATTGATAGAAAAGCGCATAGTTATGAGAATATCTAGGAATGATCATGTATATAGGCATCACGTCCGCGACAAGTAGACCAAAACGATTCTGTATCTACTACTATTACTCCACACATCGACCGCTATCCAGCATGCATCTAGAGTATTAAGTTCATAAGAACAGAGTAACGCATTAGGCAAGATGACATGATGTAGAGGGATAAACTCAAGTAATATGATATAAACCCCATATTTTTATCCTCGATGGCAACAATACAATACGTGTCTTGCTGCCCCTGCTGTCACTGGGAAAGGACACCGCAAGATTGAACCTAAAGCTAACACTTCTCCCATTGCAAGTAATATCAATCTAGTAGGCTAAACTAAATCGATAATTCGGAGAGACTTGCAAAGATATCAAATCATACATATAAGAATTCAGAAAAGAACCAAATATTCTTCATAGATAATCTTGATCATAAACCCACAATTCATCGGATCTCGACAAACACACCGCAAAAAGAATTACATCGAATAGATCTCCAAAAGAATCGAGGAGAACTTTGTATTGAGATCCAAAGAGAGAGAAGAAGCCATCTAGCTAGTAACTATGGACCCGAAGGTCTGTGGTAAACTACTCACACATCATCGCAGATGCTATGATGTTGATGTAGAAGCCCTCCGTGATCGATTCCCCCTCCGGCGGAGAGCCGGAAAGGCCCCAAGATGGGACCTCACAGGTACAGAAGGTTGCGGCGGTGGAAATAGGGTTTCGTGTTGCTCTCAGATGTTTTCAGGGTATATGAGTATATATAGGCGAAAGAAGTAGGTCGGTGGAGCTGGGAGGGGCCCACGAGGGTGGGGGCGCGCCTCCCTTCCTCGTGGCCGCCTCGTTGCTTCCTTGACGTCCACTCCAAGTCTCCTGGATTGCGTTTGTTCCAAAAATAACTCTCCCGAAGGTTTTGTTCCGTTTGGATTCCGTTTGATATTCCTTTTCTGCGAAACACTGAAATAGGCAAAAAAACAACAATTTGCACTGGTCCTTTGGTTAGTAGGTTAGTCTCAAAAATAATATAAAAGTGCATAATAAAGCCCATTAACACTAGTAGAAAAACACCTATTAGTCCCGATTCGTAAGGGCCTTTAGTCCCGGTTCGTGAACCGAGACTAATGGGTTGTTACTAATACCTCCACCCTTTAGTCCCGGTTCTAATACGAACCGGGACAGATGGTCCTCCACGTGGCCGGTGCGCCGAGCCCAGGCAGGGGGGGGGGGCTTTGGTCCCGGTTGGTAGGCATCCACGCCAAGATTCCAATGGCTGGGGTTTTGTTTTTTAAAGGGGGGTTGGGGGTTTTAGGGGTTAATTTAGGTGTTTCATATATTGTGTTAGCTAGCTAATTAATAGAGAGAAGTGTCCTCTTTTTTGTCCGTGCTTGGTCGACTCTACGTACTATACATACGTATAGAGAGGACTAGCTAGACACGCTAGCTAGCTAGTAAGCAAACGAAGGAAACAAAAGATCGTCATGAACATATATGCATACAGAGGGAAGTGATGATATCGACCACCTCTCCTTCTCCGAGAGATTGGTCGAACAACAAGTTCTCGTATATCTATCCGACACTACCGGGTACATATATACAATAATTATCTTTTACAAAAATAATCTCCTAACATACGGACGCGTGGTCCACATAGTATTCTCCGTCTTCAGCGATCACGTGGTCAAGAAAGAATGTTGCCAATCCTCTTGAATTGCTCGCAGGCGATCTGGTGCTAGTAGTTCATCCCGCATCCAAACATCTAATTTTAAGAAGGGTCAATACATACATACATACATACATACATACATATATATATATATATATATATATATATATATATATATATATATATATATATATATATATATATATATATATATATATATATATATATATGAATGAATGAATGAAACTCAACACAAATGATGGTAATAAAATAAAATTGTGAATATTGTTATTTACGCACTTCATATTGTTTGTCAGAGTAGCCCCGCTCACAGGTCGTGTGGCGGATGGACTCGCAAATGTAGTATCCACAGAAATCATTCCCTTGTTCCTGCCACAACCACTTTACAAGAAATAGAGATTAATCAAACTGATAATTAGCAAGCATGTTAAATGGTATTGATGAAACTAGCGCTTGAATCAGTAGGACATGCGTGGAATATGCTACTATAGTATTTACTTTCGGGTGTCTAAATTGCAGCTTCTTCGGCAGTCCCGGAGCTTTTTTGGTGAACTTTCTCCAAACCCTGCCATACAAAGAAAACAATTACTTGATATCAGAAATGAACAGAGTTGCTGATATGGTGGATAATGATCGATTTAACTTACTTCTCGAGCATTTCAGTCATGTCCGCATACTCCTTGGGATCTTTTCGTCTCGAGTCTAAGACAGTTACTACTCCCTCCCTGCTAAGCTTAATCTCTAGGAGAATATAGTGGTACCTGCGCATGCATGCATAACTCATCAATATTGCATTACTATAACCTGGACTAACAAGAGAAACCGAATATGCCACAAGACAGTAACACTCACTTGAAGTTGTAAGGAAAGAGTATTATATCCTTGTGTTCATTTATTACCAACGATTGTAGCAAGTTGGCCTCAGTATTTTCGGCATGAAATTCAACCTCAGTTGCATCTATGAGATATGTGTTAATGAACCTAATGGAACCCACTTGTCTTTTCTTCAATTCGGCGATCTTCAATCTGCATAATATAGTGAAGATAATTATAAATACATGCAATGAAAGAGCTGAGTTATATAGAGAGACTTAATGACAGAAGTAGTACTACTTACAGACAGTAGCAGGTGACCGTTGCTTTATCGAGGGCCAACTGATAGAACTCCTCAAATGGAATAGGCATCAGTTCAATTCCAACGAGGTCATGCTCCTTTTTAACTCTCACATACAAAGTACTCCTACCCTCAGACTCTCTGTAGGTTTTCATGTACCAATCATGCAATCTTCGCATCATCGTTGATAGAGAGCTTTCATCTTTGATAAGAGGCTTCCCGTACTCGTATCTTTGTATCTGCACCTCCAAGAAATCATAATGTACATCGTCGGGCAGGTAATCTTCAGGATTGCCATAACCGGGCACCATCCTCGGATCGACGATGTCGCTAGCAGGCACCTTGAGCGGGGGCCACGATTGCTTCGCTTGTTCGCCGAGCTGGGCAATTTGTTTCCCAGCTCGTCGTTCTTTCATTCTTTGATCACTTTGAGTACGCCCCGACCTCTCCGCTTCGCAAATGCCTTTCCAATAATGCGCTCATAGTTGCCTTTCGCGGAGACTTGGGTGGTTTCCTCGGGGCAGCAGAGTGCGCTTCGCTTTCACCGGATCTACCTTCTCCTCCGGAGGTGGACGCCTTTGCTTTCAACCCTGCAAACCAGTCATCCACTTCGGTCTGCGCGATCTTCGCGTTTTCCTCCTCGGTCCTCTCGTACGGTAACTTCTCTGGAGTCTTCAGAGAAGGACCGTATCTGTATTTCCTCCCGCCTTTGGCTGTACTGCTAGACGCCGGCAGAGCAGACGGAGCGGATGTCTTCTTTTTTGCTTGCTTACGAGGCAGAGGAGAAGGACTACGACGCGTCGGAGCAGCCTGAGCGGCGGCGGGTCTCTTCCGCCCTTGCTGACGAGGCGGAGAAGGAGGAGGCTGGCTGCTCGGGCGCGCCGGCGCCGGCGCAGGCGGGTGCTCTCAACTTCCCGTCTTTCTTACGGTCCTCACTGTGCCATCGCATCAACTTGGCATGCTCTCCGTTTCTGAACAGACGTTTCAACCGTGGTATTATAGGAGCATACCACATCACCTTCGCAGGAACCCTCTTCCTGGGGGCTCGCCGTCAACATCACCAGGTCATCTCGCTCGATCTTATACCGTAATGCATCGCATACCGGGCATGCGTTCAGATCCTTGTACGCACCAGGTAGAGGATGCAGTCATTAGGGCATGCATGTATATTCTGCACCTCCAATCCTAGAGGGCATACGACCTTCTTTGCTGCGTATGTACTATCGGGCAATTCGTTATCCTTTGGAAGCTTCTTCTTCAATATTTTCAGTAGCTTCTCAAATCCTTTGTCAGGCACAGCATTCTCTGCCTTCCACTGCAGCAATTCCAGTACGGTACCGAGCTTTGTGTTGCCATCTTCGCAATTGGGGTACAATCCTTTTTGTGGTCCTCTAACATGCGATCGAACTTGGCTTCTCCTTTTGACTTTCGATTGCGCCCTTGCATCGACAATGACCCGGCGGAGATCATCATCATCGGGCACATCGTCTGGTTCCTCTTGATCTTCAGCAGCTTCACGTTGCAGCATCATCGCACATCGTCTGGTTCCTCTTCATGTTCAGTAGCATCACCGTATTCAGGGGCACATAGTTGTCATCATACTCTTCTTCTTCTCCTCTTCCATCATAACCCCTATTTCTCCGTGCCTCGTCCAAACATTATAGTGTGGCATGAAACCCTTGTAAAGCAGGTGGGTGTGGAGGATTTTCCGTCAGAGTAAGACTTCAGATTCCACATATAGGGCATGGACAACACATAAAACCATTCTGCTTGTTTGCCTTAGCCACTTCGAGAAAATCATGCATGCCCTTAATGTACTCGGAGGTGTGTCTTGAACCGTACATCCATTGTCGGTTCATCTGCGTGCATTATATATAATTAATGTGTCAAAAATCATTACAGAACATCATGAATAGATAATTAAGTGACCAAATTAATAGAAGTTCATCATCACATTAAAACCAAAGTACATACATAGTTCTCATCTAACAACATAAAGCTCTGCAGAGCATCTAAATTAATTAAACCATACACTGAAACTATGTAAAACATTTCAATGCGAAACAAATGCGATCATAATCGCAACCAATGTAACAACTGATCCAACGGCATAATGATACCAAGCCTCGCATGAATGGCATATTTTCTAATCTTTCTAATCTTCAAGCGCATTGCATCCATCTTGATCTTGTGATCATCGATTTACATCCGCAACATGCAACTCCAATATCATCTTCTCCTCCTCAATTTTTCTAATTTTTTCTTCAACAAATTGTTTTCTTCTTCAACTAAATTTAACCTCTCGACAATAGGGTCGGTTGGAATTTCCGGTTCAACAACCTCCTAGATAAATTAAATCTATGTCACGTTGGTCGGCATAATTGTCATAAACAATAAATGAACCACTAGTTATGAAAAGATAATATATATATATACCACATCCGAATCATAAACAGGACGAGGGCCGACGGGGGCGGATACCAAAACCGTCGCACTATATAAGATGCAATAATAAAAGTAAAAAAATCATACAAGTATCTATATAAACATACAAGTAAGAATTTTTTTCCTTTCAGAAAGAAGATAAGAACAAGAGGCTCACAATGGTGGTGCCGGCGACGAGATCGGCGCGGGCGATCGACGGCGGTGAAGACGGGGACGGGACGTGACGGACCGCTAAACCTAGACAAATATTAAGGAAAATGGAGCTTGGAGGTCGAGCTTGAGAGGAGAAAGCTTAAGTAGTGTGGCTCGGGCATTCCATCGAACACCTCGTGTGCATAGGAGGTGAGCTAGAGCACCATTAAAGCTCTCCTCGCCAAGCCACGAAAAAACAGAGCACTGGAGTGCTCTGCTGTCATGGGCGAGGGGTATATATAGGCAACTAATTGGTCGGTTGGTGACTTGAACCGGGACTAAAGGGCCGCTTTGGTCCCGGTTTAAGCCACCAACCGGGACCAATGGTGGTGGGCCAGGAGCGAGGCCCATTGGTCCGGTTCGTCCCACCAACCGGGACCAAAAGGTCCGGACAAACCGGGACCAATGGCCCACGTGGCCCGGCCGGCCCCCGGGGCTCACGAACCGGGTCCAATGCCCCCATTGGTCCCGTTTCTGGACTGAACCGGGACTAATGGGCTGGACCGGCCTGGACCATTGGCCCCTTTTCTACTAGTGTAAACGTCCAAAATAGATAATATAATAGCATGAAACAATAAAAAATTATAGATACGTTGGAGATGTATTAGTATCCTCGGCACCTGCAACTGTTTTGCTAGTATCTGTGAGTCACGAGGACACAACAATCTCAAAACCCGCAAGATCAAAACTATTTAAGCTTATAGGTAGGATGTGGTTATGAAGTGGAGCTGCGCCAAGCCTAGCCAATCTTCATCGGTTAGAACTGGAGCCAGAGGGCCAAGACGTGCGAATATGTTGTGCGCTTCGCAACCCAAATTAACTTGCAAAAGAAAACCTATATCCAGAAAACCATATCGTCGTTGTCAAATGGAGACAAATCCTAAAGTTTTCCTAAACATACCACCATCGGACCGAAGTTCTGGAACCCGCCCCTTCCTATCATCATTGCGATAAACGGAGGAAGAGGCCGGTAGTAAGGTAGACCATCGGTGGCCTGTGATCCACTTAAGGGTCCCTGGATATGAGATGTATCTCTTTTTTTTGCAGGGGGATATGAGATGTATCAACTACTGTAGATCTGCCAACTAATTCCAGATGACAATTGGTTCAACATGACTTTACTAGATATTAGATCCAATTAACTCTGCCAATTGATAGTTGACGGTTGATTCAATTGTCAGTCTCAACAAAAGAGCAAAAGTTGACAATTACAAGAGGAATTATTCAATCTAACCTAGTATAAACCTAGTTAACTCCGTCAGTTAAGCCTAGCTTGGCTGACAGTTTGAGATGATAAGCTAGAGCAAGGCTTCTAGTACTCTTCTTCATACCGGTCCACCACCTCCACCTCCCGTCCTCCTCCACCTATATGTCGGGTTCCAGCCGCCGCCCCTCGTCCTGCTCGATGCCCAAGTCCATGGCGACAATGTGCTTGGCCAAGACATTTTTGCTCTCTATGCACTTGCGCAGTGCCGCCGTGGCCTTGGCGCACAACTCGATGGACACTGGGAAGACCTTTCCGGGCTTCCTGTTGGCCACGCCTTTCCGGTGTTGCAGGTCGTGATCGCACTGCACCCTCGCCTTCTCGAACTCCTTGATGCTATCGCCCTCCATCATGTCGCTGAGGGCGAGCACCATGTCCGCGAGTTTGGCAAACCTGGTTCTGATCATCTTCCATCGACCCCGGCCATGGCGATATCGTTAGTGTTTCGCTCGTTGGTTGGCACACTGCTATGAGCCTAAGAGGAGGTTTTGATACCATTGTTGTGGGGGCAGAGATTATTCTATGGATGGATAGCAAGCCCTTGCGGAAAGTGGTGGCTATTCTCGGGTGTAGTACACCCGAGTTAGCAAAATATTGAAAAATGCGATCAAACATTGTCCAAGAAATCTGAATTTTCGGGACATGAAACATTATCAGGCGTGTTAGGTTCTTGCAAAATTTCATTTCAAAATAACATCTGAGGAGCTCTCACCAAAAATAACAAAATCACTGCTCAAACAGTGCACAAAACTTTCAGCAGCGGTTTTGTTTTTTTCTTCGGTGAGAGCTCCTCGGAGGTTATTTTTCGATGAAACTTGGCAAGAACCTGAAACATATGATAAAGTTGGTGGAGCGAAATTTCAGATTTTTTAGATTTTGTTTGATAAACTTTTTTGCTAACTTGGGTGGCAGTACACCCGAGAGTAGAAAATCCAGTCTCCAAGCCTTGCCGTATCTGAATTAGCCAGAGTTTTCTTGATTGATCGGCTTTAGTTTCTGTCTCAACTCTCAAGTTCTTTCTTTTTCCCGTGCTTCTTTTTTTTCTGAGGAAAACGTGAGAGCAACTAGTTAACGAGCGCTCCTTCGGGAGCCCCGTAACGATCAGCGCCACTTGTCACGCTCTCAGCCATTCGCCACGTGTCGCTCTCTGGACACTTCCTCCGTTTTTTTGCATGCTTTTTCGGCTTTTACCTTTCCTCCGTGTTTTTCGATGTTTTGGTTTTCCCCCTGTCTTTCTTAGCTTTTCGATCAAAAAACTCGAAAAAAAATTGCGCGAAAAACCTGTTTTCTTTTTTTCCTTTCGCGTGAGTCACGGCTTTTCTTCCGCGACAGGCACGATTGTGCTTTAGCGAGAATCAAGGCCGTGCCTTTCAGTAACGAAGAAAAACTCGTTTTCTGTTTTTTTTCCTTTCACGTGAGTCATGGTTTTGCTTCCTCGAGAGGCACGGTTGTGCTTTCGCGAGAGTCACGGCCATGCCTCTCGGAAAGGGAAAAACAAAACGCGTTTTCTGTTTTTCTGCCTTCGCGAGAGTCACGGTTTTGCTTTCACAAGAGGCACCGTTGTGTTTTCACGAGAGTCACGGCCGTGCCTCTCGGAAAGGGAAAAATTATGCATTTTCTGTTTTTTTTTTCTTTTGCGAGAGTCACGGTTTTGCTTCTGCGAGAGGCATGGTTGTGCTTTCGTGAGAGTCACGGCCGTGCCTCTCGGAAATGAAAAAAAAAACGCGTTTTCTGTTTCTTTTCCTTCCACGAGAGTCACGGTTTTTCTTTCACGAGAGGCACGGTTGTGATTTCGCGAAAGGCACGGGCGTGCCTCTTTCGGAAAGGTAAAAAACCTGTGCTCTCGGTTCGGTTTTTTCGTCCGGTTTTTTTCCTTAAAAAAAGTTCGTCAAAACCTATCAACATGGGATCTAGTTTTGAAGATCTCGACTCGAGGAATCCAACGATGAAAACGGTTCGAGATTTGGACGCACGGTTAAAAAATAAAACGTTTTGAATAAATGGATCTACGAAAAAGGGAAAACTCCCAGGTTGCGACAAGTGGCGTGCTGCATGTGCGCCACTTGTCGCGACCTGGAAAGGTGGAGTGTTGTTTGCAACGAATACTTCTGAATTAGTGATTTCGGGAGAACGTGTCTGGGCCTCTGCGCTGAAACCTCGCCAGGATGTCCATAGTGGGCTTCCTAAGCCAGCAGGCCTATTTATTCCATCAGGCTAGATGACTCCTAGAGATTATTATAGTACCTCTTAAAACAACTTGCAGATATTATAATTCAGATCAAGTCCCGCTAAAAAAGTTAGAACATGATTAACTTGACTCTGTTGCTGGTTTGGTAACTAGAGAAATGGCTAGGATCCAGGTGTAAGTGTAATAGAATTTATTTTCCTTAAAAGACCATAAAAAAGATTGGTTTGATAGCAAATATTTTTTTGGCAAGCCTATTGGCTAGCTATTTGGCATCAAAAATTGGCAACCCATTAGAGGTGGGCAATGCAATTTGGTAACCAACCAAATGATAGTTATATTACTTTGGATTTCCTCAAAAATTGTCAAGCCTAATTTTAGCATCAAATCAGTCATGCTCTCACTCAAGCACTTGCAATAATAATAATAATGATAATTAATAATTATTATTATTGATCCTGAGAAAGGTACCGTACACTCTCCATTACAAAATGTACTATCTATTATACAAATTAAAATGTGAAATAACAATTTTATAATACTACATGGATGCATAAAACTATATTCTCTTTTGTGGTTTTGTAACTCTTTTCTCACACCGCCATATCTTGTGATGTTGTAACTATTAATAAAACTTGCACAACTTCTCACACAATTGCACATTATACATGCAGTTAAATTATAGGTATATGACACATAATTACACGTTTAAGATTTTTCATGATAAGCTGATAACGTGAGTACGTCACAACAAATATAACATGGTTTTGTAATTCCAATCAATCATAGGTCGGGCATGGATTGTTTTTCCCTTTTTCCATAGGCTACCCATGGGCAAATAATTAAACTGATAAAGCATATGTCACGTGGGGCTACAAAGATGTATCCGAAATTTAAATATCTCTACTCCTAATGAAGCAGTCGGTAGGATTGTGTCCAGGTTTTTTTTTCCATCACACCACTTATGTTCGGTTTTTTTCATCCGTTTTTTTTTCGTCCCCTGCCCACACCCCACCCCACGCACCCACCAAAGAACAGAACACCCCGCACAAACACCTCTGCTATCGAATTTTCAAAAAAAAAAAAACACACCTCTGCTATCGATCCCTTAGTGGAGACGCCGCCGGATCTCGTGCAATCTCCACCTCCCGTTTCCTCCTCCCCATCGGGAGCATGCTAGGATTAGCGTCGCCGTCGTTGTCGCCAGCCACAGCCCGCCCCTCGCCTCCTCTGTCCGACCTCAGCCTACTTTGCCTCTGATCCGCCGCTACTGTATGGACCCATTCACGCACCCTGCCAGTGCGCCGCCATTGGCCTCTCCCCGTCTCCCCCATCTCGCCGCTCCTTCTCGCGTCGTCGCTGCTGCCATGTACGGATCACCTCCGCTGCGGATTGGCGCCGCCACAGCACAACCGGATCCCAGTCGTCTCTCCTTTGCAACATCCACCGATGAATCGTTGTTCCGCCACCGCGCGTGGCCGCCCGACTAACCCTAGCCACCTTTGTTTCCCTAACCCTAGCCGCCTTTGCTCGACGGGTAATGTCACGATTTTTTTTCAAAACTATCACCTTTTTTGAAGCAAATTCGGAAACTATATCACAGAATGAAAAAAAATGCAAAACTATGACCCTGTCGGCCACGTGAAGGCCGAAAAGGGACTTTTCGGCCAGCCTTCGACCGAAAAGAGGACGTCAGCCCGCGGTTGACCGAAAACGGGCTGTGGTGGGCCGAAGAGTTGCTGTCGGTGGTGGCCGGGCCGAAAATAATAGCTTCGGCCAGCTGGTGGCCGAAATGGGCCCTTTTCGGCCCAGCCCAGGCCGAAGTGTACTTCGGCCACCCGTAGGCCGAAAAGGCTGGATAAGCCCGAGCGGTGGCTTCTTCCTCCTGTGCCGCTGCTGTTCTTCTTTCTCTCCTTTCTCTCTCTGTCGTTCTTCTCTGTAGGTCGCCACCCCACCCCGATCTCCTCCATTTGCCACCCATTTTCACATCCAAACCACAGAATCGGTAGATCGTAGCAAACTCCGACGGCCTATGGTGTTTTTTTTGCTATGGGATAGTTTTTGATGCATTTTGGGACCAAAAAGTATTTTTCGGCCTAGAGTAGACCAAAAAGTACTTTTTGGCCTAGTGTAGACCGAAAACAGCCATTTCGGCCAGCTCAAGCACTTTTCGGCCATGGCACGGCCGAAAACACTACTTCGGCCAACAGTTGGCCGAAAACTACCTTTTCGGCCTCCACGTGGCCGATAGGGTCATAGTTTTGCATTTTTTTCATTCTGTGCTATAGTTTCCGAAATTGCTACAAAATACGTCATAGTTTTGAAAAAAAATCTAATGTCACATCAGCTCAGTTTCTTCAGAACTGACATGGTCAGTCATGTACTAAAAATGTGATGTTGTTTCCGTAGTTATCCCTTTAAATAGCAATGTGTGTGTTGCATCTGATGTGCATGAGTTCAACCTAGCGAGCTCATGGGAGAAGAAAAACGGAGCTACAACAGCCCTGATGAAGATCTCCACCCGTGGTCCGAGGACCAACCATGACGTCGAGTTGCTACAGCTTGGAGTCAGGAGTGGTGTTCGCACCCCAGCGTGTCCCAGTATGTGCTTTGGAAGACACGCTTCAATCTCAGAAGACCCTGATGCGTCCACATTATTTGCTTCAGAAATAGATAGCAGCTCTCCGATGTAGTAAGGAGAAACCAAGAATGATAGAGCATCCTCGTGTCAAACTGAACACACCCTGGCACTTCTCCATTATTTAATTCAGAAACAGGCAGAAACAACTGCTATCTCTGAATTTATTTAAGGTTGTTTCTCTTATCTCTATTCTGATGTACATGCATCTTCCCTTGCTATCTTCCATACATATATGTGCTAGAACCCATGCTAGCAAAGTAGTCCTCATGTGAGAGGAAGCAAAGAAGGTATGAGGCTATGCAATAATGCTCCATGTTAGTTGGAAGTCCAATCTCGGCTTGAGTACCGAGTGGCATGTGTCATCTATAGCATGTCCCCTTTGTCTGAATGTTCAACCAGAAATGTACATGCAACTCTTCATAGCTACTAACATGAATTTGCACTCAGGCTCTCACATGGACTAAATCGTTATTGTCGGTATGTACCACTGTTTAATTTTTACAGTCCATCGGATTATTTATATGGCCAGTACTGATCTCAAGGACAACATACTATAATTTCCTCTATTACTTGTCAATATTGTTGTAACTACAGTCACTCCCATTCAAAATTTTATTTAGAGGAACTACAACGGTATTTTACTGACCTGAACATTGAACTAAGAAATACAAAAGGTTCAAGGCATATGCAGATAATTGAAGTTTTATATTTGTGGACAAGGGAGAAATCACTAAATTAGAAGGTAGAGTAGGAATCAGTGGGTTCCTGCCGGCAGTGGTTGCAAGCACACAGGGATAGGACATGAAGATGAGATCAAATCTCCTGATTCCATCTTATCTCGGTTCCTGGCAAATGGGGTTCGGGTTGAGTTGTTCGTTTGATCAACCACATTTTTTGGCTGCTTATGAATATACAACGCAACCACAAAATCTCTACTATTAAAGGGGTAATTTGATTGTTTAACTTCATACTTTGATCATAAATCTCTGAAAAATATTTAATTGATGGTTAAAAGTCATAATCATAAGAAAGTGAGTTTGTGGTTGTTGAATGAAATGTTTTTTTCCTATGTATGGTTGCCTGCACCTGCACCTGTTCGATCTCCTCTATTTGAGATCCTATCTCAGACCGAGGTATTCAGTGCCAAATTCGTCAACAATTAGTACTGAATTATTAGCAATTTGTACTGATCTATTGACTGTTAAATACACCATTCTGAATCATGTCATTGTAAACCTATTGCAAAAAATACTTATTTATTGTCGATTCCATCCTCTTTTCAAACAAAGATTCTGACTGTTCAGAATTTATCTCATATATGTTGTATTCTTGGTCCATTTGTTTTACAAAATATAAAAAAAAATGGTCCGTTTGTGCAGGACGCCGGCCACATCGGCGTAAGAAGAGCAGGCAACTCACGAAAGTCGTCCTAGAGGGAAAGAGAGAGGGAGGAGGAGGATACGTCCGCTACTGGTTAATCTTATGTCCAAACTGCTCACGAGAGTTTTCTTACCTGACGAGAAAACTAAGATGTGCAGCTGCATGGTGTTTATCTTATGTCCAAACTATTTTCAATTAGCTTCTAAGAATATGGTATAATACATTAGAAAATATTACATTGTGTAGGCATCCAACTCGGAAGGACTCATGAATTCCGCTGAAAAAACACTCGTTCTAAATAGCCTTGCCATGGAATTGCTTGATCTGCATGCAATGTGTCGTCTCTGATTCTATAGCAATTGAGTTTATGCTGGGATCGCACAAATGGCCTGCTGCTCGGTGTTCAGTGTGTTGTTTGATGAGTACTTGGGGTGCTTGCAGGCCCAAGCACCCAGCAGAGCAAGTGCCGGGTCCCAGGTGCCCTACTAAATCATGTTTTCTTAGCTCTACTGATTAGCGCCGGTGAAATAAGATTAATCTGGATGTGTGCAAGTAAGATATGCATTGTATAGCAAGAGGAATTGTAGTTATTAAATCATTTTGTAGCATCTGAACGGGAAAATGTTCTTGTCATCCGAGGAAGCTAACATCCTTTCTCAAAAGTGCAGGGTTTCCTTTGTTTTTGCTTGGTCACTAAAATGCACGCCACTGTGGCCTTTGTATACTCAATTGAAGAATGGATGTTTCCTGTTTACTGTACATCATGCTACGACTACAAGGCAACTCAAATTTAGTTTCAGTTTTCTTAAGTGCGGATCGGTAAGCTGTTTATCTTAGTTTCGCTGTTAAATTGTTTGCTCTATCACTACACGCATGTGGTCCTATCTACGTCATTTCTCTTAATTCTAAGATGTTATGAATAGGTTATGAGAGTGGATTTTCTACTCTCGGGTGTACTACACCCGAGTTTGCAAACAATTGGGAAAACGTGATCAAAGAAAGTTGAAATCTGAAAATTTGAGACATCAGACTTTATAAAATATTCGAGCTTCTTGCAAAATTTCAGCCAAAAATAACATCATCGGACCTCTCGCCAAAAAAAATAAAAATCAATGTTCAAAGTTTTGTGCACTGTTTGAGCAGTGATTTTGTTTTTTATGGTGAGAACTCCTCGGATGTTATTTTTCGCTCAAATTTTGCAAGAAGCTCAAACATTTGATTATTTTTTTGTCTCAAAATTTCAGATTTTTTGGATTTTGTTTTATCACACTTTTTAAGTATTTTTTTTGTTGAAATTGGGTGTACTACACTCGATAGTTGTCACAACTTTCTATATATCTCATGGTTTTGTGGTTTATGCCATGGAAGCTTTTTGCCAATGCACAAGTGCAAAGTCCTTTCATTTTCCTCCTACAAACCATCTCTCTCTGTATCCTCAGTCGCGTACTATAACATTTGACAACAAGTATATGTTGTGTTGGTCTCAATGGGCTGGCACAGTACTGCAGACTATGGCTAAAGGCTATGTTTACAAACATAAATTAATGATTCAAAGAAGAGGAGCAGAAGGTGCTATGATATTTACCTCAAGGAGATGAATCGGTGAACCGGTGGACTTATTATTCGGTGAGGCCAGCGGGGTATTCCATTTCATGCATTTCCTCTTCAGTATGCTGACTCCAATCTCCAGAGTCCTAGATGCTTCTTTCTTACTCCATTTAAATGTGTAATTGTTTTTACCAGTTGGTACACGTTTTTCTTTCAATATGCACTCTCACAATAATATATTTTTCTGTTCTTCAAATTGATTTGTTGATGGTACAAGGGAATCATTGAAAAAATGTCTTCTCATCAAGGATTGGACTGTGTTCTCATTATAGAACATAATTTATTATGTGAGGCATTCGCCATTGTAACATCTTGTCTAGGGTATATTTTTTCCCACTAAACTGAACTGCCTCGCAAACAAATTGTATGTAATACCCCCTTCTCCGTAAATAAATGACATCTACTTGGGCAGTAGGTCATGCTTGGCAGAATTGCCTCCTCCCGGTCTTCAGGACTCCTGCAGCACTTGAGCGCCAGTGTGGTCGGGCCACATAGAACACCAACAAGCCACAACAGCGCACCACTCCGTAAGATATTTTGGCTCATGTTTCGCTAAATTTGAAAGTATAGACCTGCATGTGTATATAACTATATATACGTGTCTCGTGAGAATTCAAGTTGCTATTCTTCATAGCATTAAATACAATGAATTTTACAGGGATATTGATAGAGGGATTTTATAAATTTATTTATGACTTTATGATTATGTTTTCACTATAGTTTATGGTTCAATTTGTACCTTGCAAACTGGCAAGTAAAATATCACTTATTTAAGAAACAGAGTGCTGTTAAAATGTGGCTGATTACCTTTTAAATATTTTACGGGATTTAACGATATATGAGTATACATCCATGTCTACTTGATCCTTTTATACTGAATATGCAGCCAGAGTTTGGGCAATGATCAAAACATGGCTTGGTTTACATGATGTTCATCCTACGGATTGGGGAGGCATGGTTTCCGTCAACGAGTGGTGGTGCAGCAACACTTCCGGGAGGTCACGATCTCGAAGGCCGCTTGTTTCCCTTATTCCTATCGCTTGGGAAATCTGGAATGAGCGAAATGCTCGGGTGTTCTGCAACAATGCGACTCCGGTTGTTGTGCTTGTGACACACATCAAAGCGGAGGCATCATCAGGGTGCCTTGCCGGGCGAAATATTTGTGTAATATAATGCCGCGAGAGTGATTCTTAAAATCTTCATCATATTCAATGAAAATGACAAGCCTTTTGACTTGTTCAAACAAAATACGGACCCGAATGGAGTGGAATGTTTAATATGTGCATACCATTTATAGATTGAGAGATCTATTTACTGATGGCTGGTTTTTAAAGATGTCTGACATTCTATGAGAAAAGGCTTGTGAGTGGAATTAATGAATATGGTGCTTGTGAAGTTTCCTCCATAGCTCTTTTGCAATCAATCATTTATTATGGGTAAATGGTCGTCCAAATCCGAAATACACAATAGATTTTTGGTTGCATATATCTGTGAGTTACAATCTATTTCTTTCTTATTTTTCAATTGTTCCATTGTATGCATGCGCATTGGAAGGCAGAAAGTAATGTTGGCTGGTCGCCAGAGAAGTAAAAAAGGCTAACATCTTGAGCTGTAGGGACCATGGTTGTTTTCTTAAAGTTTCTGATGGACTCTTGTGAGGGCCGGATTTTCGGGATATTAATTTCCAGAAAATGGTCCTTGTGCTCACCAGCCCCATTACTGTTAGCTAATGAGACACTAACTTGATACAGAAGCTCCAAGCAAAATACATAATATGTAGTACAAGACCATCCTGGCCTATGGGTACAACAAATGGTTTCTAGTGGCTGATGGCGGAAGCGGTTTGTGGTCTTTCAGCGTCTATAGGACTCCATTTCCCACAGGAACAGCTGACCAGGTTATCTCCTATCTTCGCGAGGCTGCTATCACCATTTGTGCATGTTCCCGGGCTGTCATCGCAACGCTCCTCTCCAAGCAAGAAATCTGGCCAAGACAATAGCCAGGGACAAGCCAGTGAGTACTTTGGAATGTACTCACAAACATTATGAACACAGGTATAATACACAAATAATAATCATGCTCTAAAATATTCTATGATCACAACGTCAGTCACAAAAATAAAATCCTTGATGCATGCACGCAGGTTATTTATATATAACATGAACATGCAATAATGGAGTAAAAAGAAATGCACCGATCGGGTGTCTGAAGCGACGCCTCGAAAGGATAATGATATAAAGCATGCCTTAGTCGGGCGTCTAGGCGACACCACATAAAGAGCTTATAAAGTAAATAGATAACAAACATGCCACAGTCGGGCGTCTGAGCGACACCACATAAAGGGCTTATAAAGTAAATAAATAACAGCATGCCACACTCGGGTGTCTCAGCGACACCACGTAAAGGGTTTATAAAAATAATCACAGTGAATATCCAGGAGGTAGAACCGTCCCAGGGATACTCAATAATTCAAATAATGTAAATGGTTAGTCCATAATAATAATAATCATAACCATCATGAGTCACAAGTCACGATCCATGTTCTGGTTTAGCAGATTTTCTTTTTTCCTCCGAAGACCGACACTAAGACCGACACTTGACCCATCCCAGACTGTAGTCCTTTACCATGGACACGGCTATTCGAATAGATGTTTAATCTCTGCAGAGGGTGTACTCTTTACCCACGAGTAACGGATTTCTTTAGTACATCGGACTAATTCCGTCTAGGGTCTTTATTTCTTTAGTCCATCGGACTAATTCCGTCTAGGGTCTTTTTGTTGACAACACACCTGACCGCACACACCAGCCTAACTCACCAGTGTCTGGAATCACCCACGACACCCGTTTAAGCAAAACTCTAAGTGGGGAGGCTACAACCTCGATTAGCATGGGATCACAAAATTTATAACACGCACAAACTAGGGGAGCTACCCCCTCAGCTCCAACCGGAAACACCCATGCCCCCGGACCAGGTGGCATGCCTACCGGATGCAGCCGATATCTTCCACCACGGCCTCTCTGTACGGTGTGTGCTAGGAAAGGGGTTGACAACTTACTGAACTGTACCCTACCTATGGCAGGGACAAGTGGTAGTACGAAACAAGTATGGGGGTTACTGGAACAAGACTCGATCTACGGTCGACTCAGGAGGTTTAAGTATTTCCTGCAAGATTAGCATAACAAATATATTTCAACCAACAGACAGAATCACCACTCGTCATACCTCATCATGCCATACCAGACACAACCGTCCCGACGGAGGACTAGAGACAAACCCGTGCCTACCCAAGACAGAGGCTTTCCCGGATTCCTTCCGATAGGCATGAAAGGCATACGAGGGTGATTACCATTATATCATATCAACTTCCAATAGCAAGGAACATTCATTCTGCACTCCTGAGTATGATCGTATCCTCACATAAAATAACGGAAACTCTGGAACGAGGGGTGTTGTAACTGTATCAAACAACACACGACAATATTATGCCAGGGTTCAGAATGCTTGCCTTCCAGTTGTGGAGAGTTAGGGTGCATCCCAAGACCTTTGAAAGTTTTCTTCTCTCTCCGACAATCCTATTTTGAAAAATATTCAAATCAACACAAACTTTAAAAACAGTACAAAAAGCTTTCCAAATTATTTTTGAAATAATCTTAAAATAAACTAGGTGAAATTTGAGGGAGGTAGGAAAAAGAATCAACTCATTTGGAGTTATATTTAAAAAGTTATAGCCAGTCAAAGTTTTGGTCAAATTCTGTTTTTAAATAAAACAGAAAAAGAAAAACGTTTCGAAACATAAACACGTCGAAGACGTACTTTGGGTTTAAGTCTTCACTTAATCCCGTGTGGACCGGCTCGTGGTCACTGACAGTGGGTCCAGAGGGCCCACTGGTCAGGTTTGACCAGTCGCCGCGCCTTCCTCCTCCTCTGGCCGAACAGAGGCGAGGCTTCGGCGATCGACGCCGGCGAACGGCGGCTCCCCGCGGGGTTCTGATGGCGGGGATGGATCCGCCAGTCCAGGGCGGTCCTCCCGGTGGTCGCTAGGTAGGTGGGGGTGAAGGGAGTCGCTGGCGGCGAGCTCCGCGGCGGAGGTGGCCTCGGGAGGTTTTGGGGGTCGGGGCTACGGTGGTTCTCGAGCGAGTTTGAGGTGTTGGGTGGCTCCGCAAAATCGAGGGGAGTCGGGCGGTGGAGCTGGATGGACGGGGAAGGCCCTGGTTGCGACGAGCGGGACTGGGACGTGGCGGCGGCCGAGCTGGCCGGAGACGGGGAAGACGGCCTTCCCTGGTCGATTCCGGGCTAGGGGAACTCTAGGAGGATGGCTTGAGCTTGCCCGAGTGACTGGACGAGCTCGGGGCTCCTCTTATAAGCAGCCAAGGTCGGTTCCGCGGCCGTGGATAAGGACGCCGGCGAACCACCGTCCTGTTGCAGCAGGTCGACGTGGAGGAGATTGGGGCTGGTCGGCGCATTCCGACGAGCTCCCCACTGCTCAAGGGGGCGAGCTGGCGCGCGCGTGTGGCTCGGGCGGCGCCGTCCGCGGCAGAGCCCTGCTGTGGCCGGCCGCTAGCTGCCACGGCCGACCTGATGGCGGCGCTGTGGAGCTCCAGGGGCGGCCTGGAGCGTGCTGGTGAGTGGATGAGGTCGGGCGTGGCTCTGCAGGTGAGCAAAGGCCAGGGGCCATACGCGGCGACTCGGGCGCACACACGTACAAAACGCGCGCTCTGGGCGCGCCCAGAGCATGCACGCTACGTGCTCGGCAAATTTCCATGGCATGCTAGGGGGCTCCAATCCACGAGGGGGTTTAGCAGGGTGGGGCTATAGGCTAAGTTAAAGCTATGAGACAAGCTGGTTAGGCAAAGCAAGCAAGTCCAATGTGCAAACTAAAAACCATGCCAAAGCTTGCCATGCACAGAAGGTGTTTGACAAAATGCTAAGGGCATCTAGGCAACTCTTGGGGTGGCCAAAATCTCCAGATCCTAGTCTCTTTAGGTGTAGGTGATTGTGGCAAGGTTAATGGGTCAAGACCAGAAACTTGTTAGTGTAAGTCTTTGAGAAAACCAAATCTGGTCAGAAAGAAAAGGACATTATTGCATGGTCCCAAGGATACTCCATTGGGGCCACTCTCCTGGACTTAAGGGTTTTGTAGAGTGGTCTATAAGCATGAAAAAGAATCATGGTGATTAGGGCAGGTAAAAATATGGTTGCAGAAGAAAACACCTCATTGGACCAGAGAGCAAAAGAGGATGTTTTGCTCAAATTTTGCAAAGAACAATGGGTCTTTGCATAAAGATGAATTATATGCATCTACTGTCATCTCCAAATACTTGGTAGAATTTTTAAAGAGTTATTTAAAGGGGTTGTAGTGCAAAGGTACCAATTGGACTAGTTCTGAAACTCTGGGGTACAGCTCTGAATCTCCCATGACAAAAATATATTTTTGCACAAAAGTGATTTAGGGACATTATATGTCCTCCCCAAATTTTGATGGGGTTTTTAAATAAATTTATCAAAGGGTTGTAGTGCAATTGGAACCCAAAACTTATAAAAAAACCATTTTTAAAAGAATAAAGCTCAGGGAGAATAATCATGTAAATAGTTTCCACTGATAAAATAAATGTTTCTTGAGAGGGTATAAAAGTCCAAATATTTTTGAAAAGCTTTCACTTGGGGTGAAAACTCCACAATATCAAAGAAAAGAGAGGTTCTGAAATCAAAAGGAAATCCAGAAAGTAAAAATTTTAATCTCCTTGCAAAATTTTTAATAAATAAAACCTGGTTAAATTTTTGGCATGTTACAACTGAAAGGATCGATATGGTTGACTAGAGGGGGTGGGGTGAATAGGCAACTAACAATTTTTAAGCTTTTCTTTACCAATTTAAACTTTGCAATAATAAAGGTTGTCTAGATGTGCAACTAGGTGAGCAACCTATATGATGCAACAACAACAAGCACACAAGCAAGCAAAGGATATAACACAAATAAGCTTGCACAAGTAAAGGCACGAGATAACCAAGAGTGGAGCCGGTGGAGACGAGGATGTGTTACCGAAGTTCCTTCCTTTTAAAGGGAAGTACGTCTCCGTTAGAGCGGTGTGGAGGCACAATGCTCCCCAAGAAGCCACTGGGGCCACCGTATTCTCCTCACGCCCTCACACAATGCGAGATGCCGTGATTCCACTATTGGTGCCCTTGAAGGCGGCGACCGAACCTTTACAAGCAAGGTTGGGGCAATCTCCACAACAATTGGAGGCTCCCAACAACACCACGAAGCTTCACCACAATGGAATATGGCTTCGAGGTGACCTCAACCGTCTAGGGTGCTCAACACCCAAGAGTAACAAGATCCGCTAGGGATAAGTGGGGGGAATCAAATTTCTCTTGGTGGAAGTGTAGATCGGGGCCTTCTCAACCAATCCCGAGCAAATCAACAAGTTTGATTGGCTAGGGAGAGAGATCGGGCGAAAATGGAGCTTGGAGCAACAATGGAGATTTGGGGGAAAGAGGTGGTTCAACTTTGGGGAAGAAGACACCTATTTATAGTGGGGGAACCAATCCAACCGTTACCCACCAACCAGCCCCGCACAGAGCGGTACTACCGCTCGGGCAGGGCGGTACTACCGCTTATAAGTGGTACTACCGCACCCACCCAGCGGTACTACCGCGCTGACAAGGGAAACAGGGCCCTGTCCCCCGAGCAGTACTACCGCGGAAGTACAGGCGGTACTACTGCTTGGAGCGGTACTACCGCTCCTACTGCCGCAACTAGTACCGCAAAACCCGACACGAGAAAAAGCAGTTGATAATCGAGGCGGTAGTAGCCCGGAACCACTGCGGTACTACGGCCGAAGCTTACAAGCGGTACTACCGCTCAGGAAGCGGTACTACCGCTCGGGGAGCGGTACTACCGCTTGACGAGCTTCGGCGGTACTACCGCTGAGGACCGCGGTACTACCGCTGGGACAGGACAGGTGGGCACAGATAAAGGAAAGATAGCTCCAATGAAGTGGAAAAAGGCAACGGATGAGATAGAGATGTGAACGTGTTGATTCCACCCTAGCCTAACCAAAGCGGATCCCCTCTTGATAGTACGGTGACTCCTACGAAACTAGACCACCAGCAGAGAAACGAAGGAGCTACACCGTCTTGAATAATACACCGAGGGGAAGCAATCGTCTCGTGCCACAGGATGAATCTCTGAAAGAACTCAACGCACATGATTAGTCCGCAAAAGCATTGTCATCAATCACCAAAACACCTTGGGGATAAATATGCCCTTACAATCTTCCCTTTTTGGTGGATTGATGACAATACGGGATTTGCACAAACATGAAAGATAAAGGATTAGCGCAAAGCCCCACCGTCCTAAAATGTAGAAGGGCTCCCCCTGGATGTGTGCTGTCTAGATAAGTGCTTTGGACTGCACGACACAGATACCAGGATCAACGCTCCCCCTACATTTTAGAGACCAACTACCTAAGCATGATATATGAGAGCAATACAGATAACAGGATAAGCATGCAACTCATAAGCTAGATAGACATAGATAAAGATATTCGAAAGATAAGGTAGCATATGTCTCACACCATATGACTAGAACTTAGGTCTCACTGACACAAACCAGGCACAAACCAAACCAGGCAAACGCGAGAAAACACAAACGCCACGAGGAAACACAAACGACGCGAGGAAACACAAATCCCTAAACTCTCTCCCCCTTTGGCAGCGAGACACCAAAAAGGAGAGGGAGTGTGGCTACAGCTCTAGGAGAGAGCAAGAGAATCAGAGCTCAGAGGGAACGTCTGCGCCACCATCATCGGTCGGGAAGTGCTCGGCATCAGAATCGGTCCACGGGCAGTGCTGCTGAATCCACTCCTCCTCCTCAGTAAGCTGGTCCTCAGATCCACTGTTAACTGTGGCACCCAACTGGCGCATGAGCTCCTTGTGACGACGACGGGCCTTCTTCTCACCCACATGAGTCATGAACTGACCGTGAGCCTCCATGCAGAACAACTTCTTCATCTTTAGCTTGAGCTTCTTTTCCCAAGAGGGCTCTGCCGCAGAAGGCACATAGTCATCATCATCCTCAGCCTCAGTCTCAGCCTCCTCCTCGGTCTCCATGGCAGTGACAGACGAAGGAACTCCAGATTTAGGGACCTGAAAGCCCCAGTTGTCCTTCTTCCTCAGACGCTTGATGTCGTGAGAAACCAACTCCCCGGTCTCTAGCATCACCTAGGGATAGACACGACCCCAGGCCTGCTCAATAAGCAGCATGATGAACGGGCCATAAATCGGGCACTTGTGCTCGGAGATAGCAGATAACAGCTCAGACCACATAACATGAGAGATATCCAGAGAATCTCCGGTGTTTTGCTCTTTCTCACGCTGACAGAAGAGAAGCATGTCCACGAGATAAGAGTGAACCATATCCAGATTCCCGATGCGAGGGAAAAGAGTCTCACGGAAGACACGGTGAAGAATGTCTAGAAAGGTAGGAAGCTCATATGTTTCCTTCTTCGTCTCAGGGTTGATCTTCAAAGTGCAGTAGGGCCATAGAGCTTGCTTGTGAGTGGCGGAGTTGTTGCGGTGAGGACGAAAGCCGACAGGAGACTCAAGCCCTTGATCTTCCACCCTAATCAAATTCATGAACGCCTTCCACTTGACTGAAAGCAAGTTGCCATTGGTCATCCAAGTCAGTGTCCTGTCCTCATCAGTCCCGAGATGAACCGTGGCATAGAATTGGGCCACCATATCAGCATCATAATCTTTGTTGAATTGCATGACACCAAGAATGTTCAGCTGAGTGCACATCTGAAGAGCTTCACCAAAATAATCAGGATCCTTCTCCATATGGTCGGTGTCGATGGAGTGCACGTTAACATAGAGGTTCTTATTGGCCTTGAGAATATCAAAGAAGTGTTGGGGAACGTAGTAATTTCAAAAAATTTCCTACGCACACGCAAGACCATGGTGATGGCATAGCAACGAGAGGGGAGAGTGTCTGTCCACGTACCCTCGTAGACCGAAAGCGGAAGCGTTATAACAACGCAGTTGATGTAGTCGTACGTCTTCACGATCCGACCGATCCAAGCACCGAACGTACGGCACCTCCGAGTTCTGCACACGTTCAGCTCGATGACGATCCCCGGACTCCGATCCAGCAAAGTGTCGGGGATGAGTTCCGTCAGCACGACGGCGTGGTTACGATGTTGATGCTCCACCGACGCAGGGCTTCGCCTAAGCTCCGCGACGATATGACTTCTCCGGCGCAGGGCTTCGTCTAAGCTCTACGACGATATGACCAAGTGGAATATGGTGGAGGGGGCACCGACACGGCTAAGGAACGATCCGTAGATCAACTTGTGTGTCATGGGGTGCCCCCTGCCCCAGATATAAAGGAGCCAAGGGGGGTGCGGCCAGCCTTGGGAAGGCGCTGGAGGAGTCCTACTCCCACCGAGTAGGACTCCCCCTCTCCTAGTTGGATTAGGATTGGAGGAGGGAAGAGGAAGGGCCGCCTCTCCTTGTCCTATTCGGACTAGAGGGGAGGGGGCGCAGCCCACCTGGCCGGCCCTTCCTCTTCTCTCTTATGGCCCATTAAGGCCCATAGACCTCCGGGGTTCCGTAACCCCGGTACTCGATAAATTCGGTTTCACTCGGAACACTTCCGATGTCCAAATGTAGGCTTCAATATATCAATCTTTATGTCTCGACCATTTCGAGACTCCTCGTCATGTCCGTGATCACATCCGGGACTCCAAACAACCTTCGGTGCATCAATACTTATAAACTCATAATGAACTGTCATCGAACGTTAAGCGTGCGGACCCTACGGGTTCGAGAACTATGTAGACATGACCTAGAACCATTCTCGGTCAATAACCAATAGCGGAACCTGGATGCCCATATTGGTTCCTACATATTCTACGAAGATCTTTATCGGTCAAACCGCATAACGACATACGTTGTTCCCTTTGTCATCGGTATGTTACTTACCCGAGATTCGATCGTCGGTATCCAATACCTAGTTCAATCTCGTTACCGGTAAGTCTCTTTACTCGTTCCGTAATACATCATCTCACAACTAACTCATTAGTTGTAATGCTTGCAAGGCTTAAGTGATGTGTATTACCGAGAAGGCCCAGAGATACCTCTCCGACAATCGGAGTGACAAAACCTAATCTCGAAATACGCCAACCCAACAAGTACCTTTGGAGACACCTGTAGTACTCCTTTATAATCACCCAGTTTCGTTGTGACGTTTGGTAGTACCCAAAGTGTTCCTCCGGTAAACGGGAGTTGCATAATCTCATAGTTATAGGAACATGTATGGGTCATGAAGAAAGCATTAACAACATACTAAACGATCAAGTGTTAAGCTAACGGAATGGGTCATGTCAATCACATCATTCTCCTAATGATGTGATCCCATTAATCAAATGACAACACATGTCTATGGTTAGGAAACATAACCATCTTCGATTAATGAGCTAGTCTTGTAGAGGCATACTAGTGATTATCTGTTTGTCTATGTATTCACACATGTATTATGTTTCCGGTTAATACAATTATAGCATGAATAATAAACATTTATCATGGTATAAGGAAATAAATAATAACTTTATTATTGCCTCTAGGGCATATTTCCTTCAGTCTCCCACTTGCACTAGAGTCAATAATCTAGATCACATCACCATGTGATTAACATCGATAGTTCACATCATCATGTGATTAACACCCATAATTCACATCGCCATGTGACCAAGACCCAAAGGGTTTACTAGATTCAGTAATCTAGTTCACATCGCTATGTGATTAACACCCAAAGAGTACTAAGGTGTGATCATGTTTTGCTTTGTGAGAGAATCTTAGTCAACGGGTCTCATCACATTCAGAGCCGTAAGTATTTTGCAAATTTCTATGTCTACAATGCTCGCACGGAGCTACTCTAGCTAATTGCTCCCACTTTCAATATGTATCTAGATTGAGACTCGAGTCATCTAGATTAGTGTTAAAACTTGCATCGACGTAACCCTTTACTTATTTAACCTTTTTCCACTTCCATAATCGAGAAACATATCCTTATTCTACTAAGGATAATTTTGACCGCCGTCCATTGATCTACTCCTAGATCACTATTGCACTCCCTTGCCAAGCTTAGTGGTAGGGTATGCAATAGATCTGGTACACAGCATGACATACTTTATAGAACCTATGGCTGATTGCATAGGGAATGACTTTCATTCTCTTTCTATCTTCTGCCGTGGTCGGGTTTTGAGTCTTACTCAATCTCACACCTTGTAACACAGGCAAGAACTCTTTCTTTGACTATTCCATTTTGAACTACTTCAAAATCTTGTCAAGGTATGTATTCATTGAAAAACTTATCAAGCGTCTTTGATCTATCTCTATAGATCTTGATGCTCAGTATGTAAGCAGCTTCACCGAGGTCCTTCATCGAAAAACTCTTATTCAAGTATCCCTTTATGCTATCCAGAAATTCTATATCATTTCCGATCAGTAATATGTCATCTACATATAATATCGAAATGCCACTGAGCTCCCACTCACTTTCTTGTAAATACAGGCTTCTCCAAAAGTCAGATAAACCCAAATGCTTTGATCACACTATCAAAGCGTTTATTCCAACTCCGAGATGCTTGCACCAGTCCATAAATGGATCGCTGGAGCTTGCACACTTTGTTAGCTCCCTTTGGATCGATAAAACCTTCTGGTTGCATCATATACAACTCTTCTTCCAGAAATCCATTCAGGAATGCAGTCTTTACATCCATTTGCCAAATTTCATAATCATAAAATGCGGCAATTGCTAACATGATTCGGACAGACTTAAGCATCGCTACGGGTGAGAAGGTCTCATCGTAGTCAATCCCTTGAACTTGTCGAAAACCCTTTGCGACAAGTCGAGCTTTGTAGATAGTAATACTACTATCAGCATCTGTCTTCCTCTTGAAGATCCATTTATATAATATGGCTTGCCGATCATCGGGCAACTCCATCAAAGTCCACACTTTGTTCTCATATATGGATCCCATCTCAGATTTCATGGTCTCAAACCATTTCGCGGAATCTGGGCTCATCATCGCTTCCTCATAGTTCGTAGGTTCATCATGGTCTAGTAACATGACTTCTAGAATAGGATTACCGTACCACTCAGTGCGGATCTTACTCTGGAAGACCTACGAGGTTTGGTAGCAACTTGATCTGAAGTTTCATGATCATCATCATTAACTTCCTCACTAATTGGTGTAGGAATCACTGGAACTGATTCTGTGATGAACTACTTTCCAATAAGGGAGAAGGTACAATTACCTTATCAAGTTCTACTTTCCTCCCACTCACTTCTTTCGAGAGAAACTTCTTCTCTAGAAAGGATTCATCTTAGCAACCAATATCTTGCTTTCGGATCTGTGATAGAAGGTGTACCCAATAGTTACCTTTGGGTATTCTATGAAGACGATTTCTCGATTTGGGTTCGAGCTTATCGGTGAAAACTTTTTCACATAAGCATCACAACTCCAAACTTTAAGAAACGACAGCTTAGGTTTACTGCTAAACCATAGTTCATACGGTGTCATCTCAACGGATTTAGATGGTGCCCTATTAAACGTGAATGCAGCTGTCTTTAATGCATAACCCCAAAACGATAGCGGTAAATCTGTAAGAGACATCATAGATCGCACCATATCTAGTAAAGTGCGATTACGACGTTCGGACACACCATTGCGCTGTGGTGTTCCGGGTGGCGTGAGTTGCGAAACTATTCCGCATTGTTTCAAATGTAGACCAAACTCGTAACTCAAATATTCGCCTCCATGATCAGATCGTAGAAACTTTATTTTCTTATTACGATGATTTTCAACTTCACTCTGAAATTCTTTGAACTTTTCAAATGTTTCAGACTTATGTTTCATTAAGTAGATATACCCATGTCTGCTTAAATCATCTGTGAAGGTGAGGAAATAACGATATCCGCCACGAGCTTCAACATTCATCGGACCACATACATCTGTATGTATGATTTCCAACAAATCAGTTGCTCTCTCCATAGTACCGGAGAACGGGGTTTTAGTCATCTTGCCCATGAGGCACGGTTCGCAAGTGCCAAGTGATTCATAATCAAGTGACTCCAAAAGTCCATCAGTATGGAGTTTCTTCATGCTCTTTATACCGATATGACCTAAACGGCAGTGCCACAAATAAGTTGCACTATCATTATTAACTTTGCATCTTTTGGTTTCAATATTATGAATATGTGTATCACTATGATCGAGATCCAATGAACCATTTTCATTGGGTGTGTAACCATATAAGGTTTTATTCATGTAAACAGAACAACCATTTATTCTCTTACTTAAATGAATAACCGTATTGCAATAAACATGATCAAATCATATTTATGCTTAACACCAAATAACACTTATTTAGGTTCCACACTAATCCCGAAAGTATAGGGAGTGTGCGATGATGATCATATCAATCTTAGAACTACTTCCAACACTCATCGTCACTTCCCCTTCAACTAGTTTCTGTTCATTCTGCAACTCCCGTTTCGAGTTACTACTCTTAGCAACTGAACCAGTATCAAATACCGAGGGGTTGCTACGAACACTAGTAAAATACACATCAATAATCTGTATATCAAATATACCTTTGTTCACTTTGCCATCCTTCTTATCTGCCAAATACTTGGGGTAGTTCCGCTTCCAGTGACCAGTTCCATTGCAGCAAAAGCACTTAGTCTCAGGCTTAGGTCCAGACTTGGGCTTCTTCACTTGAGTAGCAACTTGCTTGCCGTTCTTCTTGAAGTTCCCCTTCTTCCCTTTGCCCTTTTCCTTGAGACTAGTGGTCTTGTCAACCATCAACACTTGATGCTTTTTCTTGATTTCTACCTTCGTCGATTTCAACATCACGAAGAGCTTGGGAATCGTTCTCGTCATCCCTTGCATACTATAGTTCATCACGAAGTTCTAGTAACTTAGTGATGGTGACTAGAGAATTCTGTCAATCACTATCTTATCTGGAAGATTAACTCCCACTTGATTCAAGCGATTGAAGTACGCAGACAATCTGAGAACATGCTCACTAGTTGAGCGATTCTCCTCCATCTTTTAGCTATAGAACTTGTTGGAGACTTCATATCTCTCAATCCGGGCATTCTGTTGAAATATCAACTTCAACTCCTGGAACATCTCATATGCTCCATGACGTTCAAAACGTCGTTGAAGACCCGGTTCTAAGCCGTAAAGCATGGCACACTGAACTATAGAGTAGTAATCATATTGAGCTAGCCAAACGTTCATAACGTCTGCATCTGCTCCTGCAATAGGTCTGTCACCTAGCGGTGCATCAAGGACATACTTCTTCTGTGCAGCAATGAGGATACACCTCAGATCACGGATCCAATCCGCAATATTGCTACTAACATTTTTCAATACAATTTTCTCTAGGAACACATATAAAAAACACAGGGAAGCAACAACGTGAGCTATTGATCTACAACATAATTTGCAAAATACTACCAGGACTAAGTTCATGATAAATTTTAGTTCAATTAATCATATTACTTAAGAACTCCCACTTAGACTGACATCTCTCTAGTCATCTTAAGTGATTACGTGATCCAAATCAACTAAACCATGTCCGATCATCACGTGAGATGGAGTAGTTTCAATGGTGAACATCACTATGTTGATCATATCTACTATATGATTCACGCTCGACCTTTCGGTCTCCGTGTTCCGAGGCCATATCTGTTATATGCTAGGCTCGTCAAGTTTAACCTGAGTATTCCGCGTGTGCAACTGTTTTGCACCCGTTGTAGATGGACGTAGAACTTATCACACCCGATCATCACGTGGTGTCTGGGTACTACGAACTTTGGCAACGGTGCATACTCAGGGAGAACACTTCTTGATAATTTTTAGTGAGAGATCATCTTATAATGCTACCGTCAATCAAAGCAAGATAAGATGCATAAAGGATAAACATCACATGCAATCAATATAAGTGATATGATATGGTCATCATCATCTTGTGCTTGTGATCTCCATCGACGAAGCACCGCCATGATCACCATCGCCACCGGTAGCGACACCTTGATCTCCATCGTAGCATCGTTGTCGTCTCGCCAACTATTGCTTCTACGACTATCGCTACTCCTTAGTGATAAAATAAAGCAATTACATGACGCTTGCATTTCATACAATAAGCGACAACCATATGGCTCCTGCCGATTGCCGATAACTCGGTTATAAAACATGATCATCTCATACAATAAAATATAGCATCACGTCTTGACCATATCACATCACAACATGCCCTGCAAAAACAAGTTAGATGTCCTCTACTTTGTTGTTGCAAGTTTTACGTGGCTGCTACGGGCTGAGCAAGAACCGTTTTACCACGCATCAAAACCACAACGATAGTTTGTCAAATAGACTCCGTTTAACCTTCTCAAGGACCGGGCGTAGTCATACTCGGTTCAACTAAAGTGAGAGACAGACACCGCCGGTCACCTTTTAAGCAACGAGTGCTCGAGCGGTGAAACCAGTCTCGCGTAAGCGTCACGCGTAATGTCGGTCGGGCCGCTTCATCTCACAATACCGCTGAACCAAAGTATGACATGCTGGTAGGCAGTATGACTTGTATCGTCCACAACTCACTTGTGTTCTACTCGTGCACATGACATCAACGCATAAAACCAGGCTCGGATGCCTTTGTTGGGGAACGAGTAATTTCAAAAATTTCCTACGCACACGCAAGACCATGGTGATGGCATAGCAACGAGGGGAGAGTGTCGTCCACGCACCCTCGAGACCGAAAGCGGAAGCGTTATAACAACGCTGTTGATGTAGTCGACGTCTTCACGATCCGACCGATCCAAGCACCGAACGACGGCACCTCCGAGTTCTGCACACGCTCAGCTCGATGATGATCCCGGACTCGATCCAGCAAAGTGTCGGGATGAGTTCCACAAGACGACGGCGTGGGACGATGTTGATGCTCCACCGACGCAGGGCTTCGCCTAAGCTCATGACGATATGACTCTCCGGCGCAGGGCTTCGCCTAAGCTCTCTGACGATATGACCAAGTGGAATATGGTGGAGGGGGCACCGACACGGCTAAGGAACGATCCGTAGATCAACTTGTGTGTCATGGGGTGCCCCTGCCCCGTGATATAAAGGAGCCAAGGGGGGTGCGGCCAGCCTTGGGGGAGGCGCTGGAGGAGTCCTACTCCCACCGAGTAGGACTCCCCCTCCTAGTTGGATTAGGATTGGAGGAGGGAAGAGGGAAGGCGCCGCCCCTCTCCTTGTCCTATTCGGACTAGAGGGGGGGGGGCGCAGCCCACCTGGCCGGCCCTTCCTCTTCTCTCTTATGGCCCATTAAGGCCCATAGACCTCCCGGGGTTCCGTAACCCCGGTACTCGATAAATTCGATTTCACTCGGAACACTTCCGATGTCCAAATGTAGGCTTCAATATATCAATCTTTATGTCTCGACCATTTCGAGACTCCTCGTCATGTCCGTGATCACATCCGGGACTCGAACAACCTTGGTGCATCAATACTTATAAACTCGTAATGAACTGTCATCGAACGTTAAGCGTGCGGACCCTACGGGTTCGAGAACTATGTAGACATGACCTAGAACCATTCTCGGTCAATAACCAATAGCGGAACCTGGATGCCCATATTGGTTCCTACATATTATCTGAAGATCTTTATCGGTCAAACCGCATAACGACATCGTTGTTCCCTTTGTCATCGGTATGTTACTTACCCGAGATTCGATCGTCGGTATCCAATACCTAGTTCAATCTCGTTACGTAAGTCTCTTTACTCGTTCCGTAATACATCATCTCACAACTAACTCATTAGTTGTAATGCTTGCAAGGCTTAAGTGATGTGTATTACCAAGAAGGCCAGAGATACCTCTCCGACAATCGGAGTGACAAAACCTAATCTCGAAATCGCCAACCCAACAAGTACCTTTGGAGACACCTGTAGTACTCCTTTATAATCACCCGATTACGTTGTGACATTTGGTAGTACCCAAAGTGTTCCTCCGGTAAACGGGAGTTGCATAATCTCATAGTTATAGGAACATGTATGGGTCATGAAGAAAGCATTAACAACATACTAAACGATCAAGTGTTAAGCTAACGGAATGGGTCATGTCAATCACATCATTCTCCTAATGATGTGATCCCATTAATCAAATGACAACACATGTCTATGGTTAGGAAACATAACCATCTTCGATTAATGAGCTAGTCTTGTAGAGGCATACTAGTGACTATCTGTTTGTCTATGTATTCACACATGTATTATGTTTCCGGTTAATACAATTCTAGCATGAATAATAAACATTTATCATGGTATAAGGAAATAAATAATAACTTTATTATTGCCTCTAGGGCATATTTCCTTCAAGAAAATGGCAAACTGAAACCTGTTCCAGAACGGACGGTTGACCATAGTGGGATCTTGGTCTGCCTCATAGGGGTTGCGGCGACGTCGTGCCCAGAACTCCTTGGCTGGCATTTCTGGCACAGTTTTGCCTGGCTACGACTTGACACCAGGCGTCTTCTGGAGTTGGGGTGGAGGGGCGGCACTTGAGGAACCTCCTGCAGATTGGGGTGGAGGAGCAGCACTAGAGGAACCTCCTGCAGACTCAGTTGTACGGTACCGCTTGGACGTGGCACGACCGGGGTTGACACGCCGAGCCTGATGCTCAGGGAGCTTATCACCTGGAACCACACACACGAACACGCAAACAACCAGAAAGAACGAGCATAAGCCACCAAACAAAACCAAAACGGATCACTGATTAGTATAAGTATGGTGGAAACTGGTAGAGGGCGGTAGTACCGCGACCTGAGAGCGGTAGTACCACTCCAAGGGGAGCGGTAGTACCGCTTGAGACGGGAAACAGCTGTTTCCTACTGCCGTGGTCAGATCTGGCACTACCGTCCTACCAAATTCAAAAATACTCCTACCAAACACCAATCCAAACTGCCTAGAGGCCTTCTCCATCCTACTCAAGCCTAGATTTGGCCAAAAATCTAGAGATGCAACTACTATTGCCCCTAGGATGCTAGATTGGAAATCTAGACAAGAAGAAAGAGGGAACGGAGGCAATACCGGCATCCATGGCAAGAGGACAAGGTGGGGATCGACTCCACCAAGGGAATGGAGAGGAGCGCCTGAGAGGGAGATCCGCGGAGCCCTCCTTGGCGCCGATTCTTTGGAGAGACGAACAGGGACGTGGGGGCGAGCGAATGGGTGTGGGGGAGATGAAAATTCCCCCTGCCCCCGACATAACCCCCCTGCCCCCGCCTCGCAGCGGTAGTACCGCGCTGGTGGGCGGTAGTACCGCTTAGAGCGGTAGTACCGCTCAGCAACCACAGGCCTCTAAACACACGGCTTAAGCTCAAAGAAAACGGGAAAACTCAGCCAAGAGAAAGGAAAAACCAACAAGGCTACAAACACACAAACAACGGACCAGAACACACCTCTTTAAAAGAGGGCGGTGGCCGAGGCCACCTATGTTTGAGTCAAGAGGTATGGCGTCGCGAAGATTTTAACCTTGGACCCATGACCAAAACTCGTCCTTGAAGCACTAGTACCATACAAATATGGTTAAAGTGAAAGACTAGATCAATTTATGCATAATGGGGGGAGGAAGAGTTCATTGAGAGAACAACACTCCCCCTATGTCCATGCCTACATCTAAACTAGACGACAAGTTGAGTGTGGTGGGGGGTGCACGGGTTCAAGTCACATTGCAAATCAATGATATTTAGCTCATGCCTTAACTCGCGAAATCTTGCTTCATACAAGGGCTTCGTGAAAATATCTGCAAGGTTATCATGAGTGTTGACATACTTGAGCTCGATCTCCCCTCGCCTAATGTGATCCCGGATGAAGTGATACCGAATCTCAATGTGCTTTGTCTTGAAGTGTTGCACCGGGTTGAGAGAAATCTTGATGGCACTTTCATTATCACACCAAAGAGGCACTTTGTCACAAATGACACCGTACTCCTTTAAAGTTTGCCTCATCCATAGGAGTTGAGCACAACAACTACCGGCCGCCACATATTCCGCTTCGGTGGACGAGAGAGACACACAACTTTGCTTCTTGGAAGGCCAACTTACCAAAGAGCAACCAAGAAACTGGCACCCTCCGGAGGTGGACTTCCTATCCACTTTGTCTCCCACCCAATCGGAATCCGTAAATCCTTCAAGCTTGAAGTTTGCCCCTCTTGGGTACCATAAGCCAAAGTTTGGGGTATGAGCCAAATATCGAAAGATCCGCTTGACCGCCACATAGTGACTTTCCTTCGGTGCGGCTTGAAACCGTGCACACATTCCCACACTTAACATGATGTCCGGTCTAGATGCACAAAGGTAAAGCAAGGAGCCAATCATGGAGCGATATACCTTTTGATCCACCGCTTTACCATTGGCACTTGGTAGGCATTGGTGTAGTAGCCGGCTTGACATCACTTAGCTTGAATCTTTTGAGCATGTCTTGAGTGTATTTGGCTTGGTTGATGAAGGTTCCTTCTCTTCTTTTTTTCATATCAATACCAAGGAAGAACTTCAACTCTCCCATAGAAGACATCTTGAACTTGGAGGTCATGAGAGCGGAAAATTCCTCATTGAAAGCTTTGTTTGGGGAACCAGAGATAATATCATCAACATATAGTTGGCATACAAACAACTCCCCATTGACCTTCTTAGTAAAAAGAGTGGGATCGATTTGCCCCACCTCAAATCCACGATCTTGTGGCAACTCGGTAAGGTGGTCATACTACGCACGTGGGGCTTGTTTAAGGCCATAGAGTGCCTTATCGAGTTGATACACATGATCCGGGAAGTAGGGGTCCTCAAACCCGGGGGGTTGCTTGACATAGACCAACTAATTAATAGGACCATTAAGAAAAGCACTTTTCACATCCATTTGTTGCAACTTAAAGTTGTGATGGGAAGCATAAGCAATCAACAAACGAATGGATTCAAGGCGAGCAACAGGAGCAAAGGTTTCACCATAGTCGATACCCTCGACTTGGGAGTAGCCTTGTGCTACCAATCTTGCCTTGTTGCGAATGATGTTCCCATGAACATCTTGCTTGTTCTTGAAGATCCACTTGGTTCCAATGACGTTGTGGTTCCCCGATGGCCTTGGCACCAATCTCCACACCTTGTTGTACTCTAAGTTGTTGAGCTCTTCATGCATGGCATTGAGCCAATCCGAGTCTTCGAGCGCCTCAAAGACTTTTTGGGGTTCAACACAAGAGACAAACGCGTGATGTTCACAATAGTTTGCCAATTGTCTATGAGTGCTTACCCCTTTTCTTAGGCTTCCAACCACATTCTCCATGAGATGGCCTTTGGTGGTGAGTTTGGACGCAATCTTGGCCGCACGACGCTCTAATTCCTCCTCGGAGGTGAGGTGAGGAGGGGTCACTTGATCATCTTGAGCGCCGTCTTGAGCATGTTCTTGATCTTGAGCATGCTCGGGGGAGAGAACTTGACCTTGGGCATCATTTGGTGTGTCACCATCGTCTTGAGCATTATCTTGCCCTTGGTCTTGTTCATGAGGTTGAGGGACTTCCCTTTGTTCTTCGGAAGCGTGTGGGTCTTGAGTAGGTGATGGCTCCACTTGAGTGGAGCATTGTCCTTCTCCTTCGGCCACAAGGGGTTCCTCAATGGGTAGAATATGACCAATACCCATTCTTCTTATGGCTTGGGGAGGAATTTCATCACCTACATCACAAGTACCACTTTGCTCCACTTGGGAGCCGTTATTCTCATCAAACTCCACGTTAAATGTCTCCTCAATAAGTCCCGTGTATTTATTGAGGACACGGTAAGCATGAGAGTTTGTAGCATAACCAACAAAAATGCCCTCATGAGCTCTAGCTTCAAATTTAGACAAACTAACTCCTTTCTTGAGAATGAAACACTTACACCCGAACACCCGGAAGTACTTGAGATTGGGCTTGTTTCCGGTGAGTATCTCATAAGGAGTCTTGTTCAAGCCTTTGCGGAGATAGAGCCGATTGGATGCATGACATGCGGTGTTGATGGCTTCGGCCCAAAAGTTGTATGGAGACTTGAACACCGCCATCATGGTCCTTGCCGCATCCATCAACGTCCGGTTCTTCCTCTCGCAACACCATTTTGTTGAGGGTATATGGTGCTGAATATTGATGCTTGATCCCTCATCACTAAGAAACTCATCCAAGGTGTAGTTCTTGAACTCGGTGCCGTTGTCACTTCTTATTGTCAAGATCTTTGCATTATGTTGACGTTGAGCTTCATTTGCAAAGTCGATGACAGTTTGTTGAATCTCACTCTTCCTCTTGAAGAAGTATACCCAAGTGTATCTTGAATAATCATCCACAATCACCAAGCAATACTTTCTACCCCCAAGACTATCAAAGGATGGAGGTCCAAAGAGGTCCATGTGCAGGAGCTCCAAGGGTCTCTTCGAGTAGATGATAGTCGTGGGAGGGTGAGCCGTTTCATGAAGCTTTCCTTCGATACAAGCACTGTAAGCACGATCTTTGGCAAAACTAACATTTGTTAGTCCACGGACATGGTCCCCCTTGAGAAGACTTTGCAAAGATCTCATATTGTCGTGGGATAAATGGCGATGCCAAAGCCATCCCACGTCAACTTTAGCCATTAGGCATGTCGCAGTCTTAGTGGGTCGCTCCGAAAAGTTTATCACATAGAGACCGTTCTCGACATGCCCAACAAAGGCTACTTTAAGAGTCTTGCTCCACAAGAGGGCCACTGTATCAATGTCAAAGAAGGCGGCAAAGCCCATGAGTGCAAGTTGACGAACGGAAAGCAAATTGTATGCAAGGGACTCAACAAGCATGACTTTCTCGATCGTTAGATCATGAGAAACGACAACCTTGCCAAGACCCAATACCTTAGAATGTGAGGCATCACCCCACTCGACATTGGTGGGCATAGATGGGATCTTTTGCACGTCCACCACCAAGTCCTTGCTCCCGGTCATATGATTTGTTGCTCCACTATCGAGCAACCATGATCCCCCACCGGAAGCAAACACCTACAAGAGATCAATGCTTGGTTTTAGGTACCCATTTAGTAATGGGTCCTTTGATGTTAGTAACGAGGGTCTTAGGAACCCAAATAGACCATTCAATGTATTCATGAGGAGAACCAACAAATTTGGCATAAACATGCCCATCACTAGCGCGGCATAACACATAAGAAGGATTAAAGTCGCCGGCTATGTTCGGAGGGGTGGCGTTGCCCTTCTTGGCATTGCCACCCTTTGCATGGTTCTTCTTCTTCTTGGAAGCACCCTCTCCCTCCCTCACAAAAGTTTTCTTGAGAGGAGGAGGTTGCTTGGTCTTGTCATTCTTCTTCTTGTTCTTGGGCTTGGGTGCGAACCCAATCCCCTCCTTGGCCACAACTTCCTTTTGATTACTCAAAAGGTCGTTAAGGTTCTTCTCACCTTGTATGCATGTGACAAGGCCTTTTCAAGTTGCTCCTTCAACAGCATTCTCCTCAACAAGATGCA
This sequence comes from Aegilops longissima, assembly GCA_021605205.1. Classification (NCBI taxonomy): domain Eukaryota; kingdom Viridiplantae; phylum Streptophyta; class Magnoliopsida; order Poales; family Poaceae; genus Aegilops; species Aegilops longissima. The sequence continues at coordinate 734,708,592 of CM038679.1, forward strand.
CATGCTCACAACAAGGGTTAGTAGCATTTGCATTATCAATCAATACCATATGAGGAAAGGTGGCTTTCTCCTTGGTTAGCTTCACTTGGAGTTGATCATGAGACTCTTCGAGACTAGCATGAGTACCCTTCAAGACTTTGTGAGCCTTGTCGAGAATGTCAAACTCCTCGTTGAGTCTAACAAGATCAACTCCAAGTTTTGCCTTCTCGGAGCTTAGCACACGAGACACAACAAGAGCATGATCAAGAACTTTCTTTAATTTAGCATGATCATCGTTGTATGACTCCTCAAGAGCCAAACGAAGACCACACTCTTCCTCAAGAGCATTGGAAAAGATCCAAAATCTCATCGGCATAGTCAGGACTATGCCCTTCCATCTTAGAGATGGTTTCTTCATGAGCCTCGATCATGTCATTGGCTTCACCAAGTTGTTCCAAGCAACGAAGTGCTTCTTGGATTTGCCCTTGAGTTTACCCATAAAGGTCTCAAACTCATTCTCCTCCACATTAGTCCCCTCATGTTCATAATTTCAATCCGTCAAAGAAGAATGATTGATGATGGTAGTTTTTGTTGGGAACGTAGTAATTTCAAAAAAATTCCTACGCACACGCAAGATCATGGTGATGCATAGCAACGAGAGGGGAGAGTGTGTCCACGTACCCTCGTAGACCGAAAGCGGAAGCGTTATGACAACGCGGTTGATGTGGTCGTATGTCTTCACGATCCGACCGATCCAAGCACCGAACGTACGGCACCTCCGTGTTCTGCACACGTTCAGCTCGATGACGATCCCCGGACTCCGATCCAGCAGGGTGTCGGGGATGAGTTCTGTCAGCACGACGACGTGGTGACGATGATGATGTTCTACCGACGCAGGGCTTCGCCTAAACTCCGCGACGATATGACGGAGGTGGAGTATGGTGGAGGGGGGCACCGCACACGGCTAAGGAACGATCACGAAGATCAACTTGTGTGTTCTAGGGTGCCCCTGCCCCGTATATAAAGGAGCAAGGGGAGGCCGGCCGGCCCTAGGGGCGCGCCAGGAGGGGGAGTCCTCCTCCTAGTGGGAGTAGGACTCCCTTTCCTAGTCCAACTAGGAAGAGAGAGGGGGAAGGAAAGAGAGGGAGAGGGAGAGGGAAAGAGGGGCCGCGCACTCCCTCCCTAGTCCAATTCGGACTCCCCATGGGGGGGCGCCACCTCCTGGGCTGCAGCCCTCTCTCTCGCCTCAGGCCCACTAAGGCCCAATACTTCCCGGGGTTCGGTAACCCCTCGGCACTCGATTTTCTCCGAAATCACTCGGAACACTTCCGGTGTCCGAATATAGTCGTCCAATATATCGATCTTTATGTCTCGACCATTTCGAGACTCCTCGTCATGTCCGTGATTACATCCGGGACTCTGAACAACCTTCGGTACATCAAAACTTATAAACTCATAATAAAACTGTCATCGTAACGTTAAGCGTGCGGACCCTATGGGTTCGAGAACTATGTAGACATGACCTAGAACTGTTTCTGGTCAATAACCAATAGTGGAACCTGGATGTTCATATTGGCTCCTACATATTCTACGAAGATCTTTATCGGTCAAACCGCATAACAACATACGTTGTTCCCTTTGTCATCGGTATGTTACTTGCCCGAGATTCGATCGTCGGTATCCATTACCTGGTTCAATCTTGTTACCGGCAAGTCTCTTTACTCGTTCCGTAATACATCATCCCGTAACTAGCTCATTAGTTACAATGCTTGCAAGGCTTAAGTGATGTGTATTACCGAGAGGACCCAGAGATACCTCTCCAACAATCGGAGTGACAAAACCTAATCTCGAAATACGCCAACCCAACATGTACCTTCGGAGACACCTGTAGAGCACCTTTATAGTCACCCAGTTACGTTGTGACGTTTGGTAGCACACAAAGTGTTCCTCCGGTAAACGGGAGTTGCATAATCTCATTGTCATAGGAACATGTATAAGTCATGAAGAAAGCAATAGCAACATACTAAACGATCGTGTGCTAAGCTAACGGAATGGGTCATGTCAATCACATCATTCTCCTAATGATGTGATCCCGTTAATCAAATGACAACTCATGTGTATGGCTAGGAAACATAACCATCTTTGATCAACGAGCTAGTCTAGTAGAGGCATACTAGTGACACTCTGTTTGTCTATATATTCACACATGTATTATGTTTCCGGTTAGTACAATTCTACCATGAATAATAAACATTTATCATGAAATAAGGAAATAAATAATAACTTTATTATTTCCTCTAGGGCATATTTCCTTCAGTCTCCCACTTGCACTAGAGTCAATAATCTAGTTCATATCGCCATGTCATTTAACACCAATAATTCACATCACCATGTGATTAGCACCCATAGTTCACATCGTCATGTGACCAACACCCAAAGGGTTTACTAGAGTCAATAATCTAGTTCACATCGCTATGTGATTAACACCCAAAGAGTACTAAGGTGTGATCATGTTTTGCTTGTGAGATAATTTTACTCAACGGGCCTGTCACATTCAGATCCATAAGTATTTTGCAAATATTCTATGTCTACAATGCTCTGCACAGAGCTACTCTAGCTAATTGCTCCCACTTTCAATATGTATCTAGACCAAGACTTAGAGTCATCTAGATCAGTGCCAAAACTTGTATCGACGTAACCCTTTACTTATTTAACCTTTTGTCACGTCCATAATCGAGAAACATATCCTTATTCCACTAAGGATAATTTTGACCGCTGTCCAGTGATCTACTCCTAGATCACTATTGTACTCCCTTTCCAAAATCAGTGTAGGGTATACAATAGATCTGGTACACAGCATGACATACTTTATAGAACCTATGGCTGAGGCATAGGGAATGACTTTCATTCTCTTTCTATCTTCTGCTGTGGTCGGCTTTGAGTCTTACTCAATTTCACACCTTGTAACACAGGTAAGAACTCTTTCTTTGACTGTTCCATTTTAAACTACTTCAAAATCTTGTCAAGGTATGTACTCATTGAAAAACTTATCAAGCGCCTTGATCTATCTCTATAGATCTTGATGCTCAATATGTAAGCAGCTTCACTGAGGTCTTTCTTTGAAAAACTCCTTTCAAACACTTCTTTATGCTTTGCAGAATAATTCTACATTATTTCTGATCAATAATATGTCATTCACATATAATTATCAGAAATGCTGTAGTGCTCCCACTCACTTTCTTGTAAATACAGGCTTCACCGCAAGTCTGTATAAAACTATATGCTTTGATCAACTCATCAAAGAGTATATTCCAACTCCGAGATGCTTGCACCAGTCCATAGATGGATCGCTGGAGCTTGCATATTTTGTTAGCATCTTTAGGATTGACAAAACCTTCTGGTTGCATCACATACAACTCTTTCTTTAATAAATCCATTAAGGAATGCAGTTTTGTTTATCCATTTGCCAGATTTCATAAAATGCGGCAATTGCTAACATGATTCGGACAGACTTAAGCATAGATACGAGTGAGAAACTCTCATCGTAGTCAACACCTTGAACTTGTCAAAAACCTTTTGCGACAATTCTAGCTTTGTAGATAGTAACACTACTATAAGCGTCCGTCTTCCTCTTAAAGATCCATTTAATCTCAATGGCTCGCCGATCATTTGGGCAAGTCAATCAAAGTCCATACTTTGTTCTCATACATGGATCACATCTCAGATTTCATGGCCTCAAACCATTTGGCGGAATCTGGGCCCATCATCGCTTCCTCATAGTTCGTAGGTTCATCATGGTCAAGTAACATGACCTTCAGAATAGGATTACCGTACCACTCTGGTGCGGACCGTACTCTGGAAGACCTACGAGGTTCTATAGTAACTTGATCTAAAGTTTCATGATCATCATCATTAGCTTCCTCACTAATTGGTGTAGGAATCACTGGAACTGATTTCTGTGATGAACTACTTTCCAATTTGGGAGAAGGTACAAATTACCTTATCAAGCTCTACTTTCCTCCCACTCACTTCTTTCGAGAGAAACTCCTTCTCTAGAAAGGATCCATTCTTGGCAACGAATGTATTGCCTTTCGGATCTGTGATAGAAGGTGTACCCAACATTTTGGGTATCCTATGATGACGCACTTTTCCGATTTGGGTTCAAGCTTATCATGTTGAAACTTTTTCACATAAGCATTGCAACCCAAACTTTAAGAAACGACAACTTTGGTTTCTTGCTAAACCATAATTCATACGGTGTCGTCTCAACGGATTTTATATGGTGCCCTTTTAACGTGAATGCAGCTGTCTCTAATGCATAACCCCAAAATGATAATGGTAAATCAGTAAGAGACATCATAGATCGCACCATATCCAATAAAGTGCGGTTACGACGTTCGGACACACCATAACGTTGTGGTGTTCCAGGTGGCGTGAGCTGTGAAACTATTCCACATTGTTTTAATTGAAGACCAAACTCGTAACTAAAATATTCGTCTCCGCAATCAGATCGCAGAAATTTACTTTCTTGTTACGATGATTTTTCCACTTCACTCTGAAATTCTTTGAACCTTTCAACTATTTCAGACTTATGTTTCATCAAGTAGATATACCCATATCTGCTCAAATCATCTGTGAAGGTCAGAAAATAACGATACCCGCCGCGAGCCTTAATACTCATTGGTCTGCATACATCAGTATGTATTATTTCCAACAAGTTTGTTGCTCGTTCCATTGTTCCGAAGAACGGAGTTTTAGTCATCTCGCCCGAAGGCACGGTTCGCAAGCATCAAATGATTTATAATCAAGTGATTCCAAAAGTCCATCAGTATGGAGTTTCTTCATGCGTTTTACACCGATATGACCTAAACGGCAGTGCCACAAATAAGTTGCACTATCATTATCAACTCTGCATCTTTTGGCTTCAACATTATGAATATGTGTATCACTACGATCGAGATCCAACAAACTATTTTCATTGGGTGTATGACCATCGAAGGTTTTATTCATGTAAACAGAACAACAATTATTCTTTGACTTTAAATGAATAACCGTATCGCCATAAACATGATCAAATCATATTCATGTTCAACGCAAACGCCAAATAACATTTATTTAGGTTTAACACTAATCTCGAAGGTATAGGGAGTGTGCGATGATGATCATATCAATCTTGGAACTACTTCCAACACTCATCGTCACTTCCCCTTCAACTAGTCTCTGTTTATTCTGTAACTCCTGTTTCGAATTACTAATCTTAGCAACCAAACACGTATCAAATACTCAGGAGCTACTATAAATACTAGTAAGGCACACATCAATAACCTGTATATCAAATATACCCTTGTTCACTTTGCCATCCTTCTTATCCACCAAATATTCAGGGTATTTCTGCTTCCGGTGACCATTTCCTTTGCAGTGTAAGCACTCAGTTTCAGGTTTTGGTCCAGCTTTGGTCTTCTTCATGGGAGTGACAACTTGTTTGCCATTCTACTTGAAGTTTCCCTTTCTTTCCCTTTGCCCTTTTCTTGAAACTAGTGGTCTTGTCAATCATCAACACTTGATGCTCTTTCTTGATTTCTACCTTCGTCGATTTCAACATCACGAAGAGCTCAGGAATCGTTTTCGTCATCCCTTGCATACTATAGTTCATCACGAAGTTCTAGTAACTTAGTGATGGTGACTAGAGAATTCTGTCAATCACTATCTTATCTGGAAGATTAACTCCCACTTTATTCAAGCGATTGAAGTACCCAGACAATCTGAGCACATGCTCACAAGTTGAGCGATTCTCCTCCATCTTTTAGCTATAGAACTTGTTGGAGACTTCATGTCTCTCAACTCGGGTATTTGCTTGAAATATTAACTTCAATTCCTGGAACATCTCATATGGTCCATGACGTTCAAAACGTCTTTGAAGTCCCGATTCTAAGCCGTTAAGCTTGGTGCACTAAACTTATCAAGTAGTCATCATATTGAGCTAGCCAAACGTTCATAACGTCTGCATCTGCTCCTGCAATAGGTATGTCACCTAGCGGTGCATCAAGGACATAATTCTTCTGTGCAGCAATGAGGATAAACCTCAGATCACGGATCCAATACGCATCATTGCTACTAACATTTTTCAACATAATTTTTCTCTAGGAACATATCAAAATAAACATATGAAAGCAACAACGCGAGCTATTGTTCTACAACATAATTTGCAAAATACTACCAGGACTAAGTTCATGATAAATTTAAGTTCAATTAATCATATTACTTAAGAACTCCCACTTAGACAGACATCTCTCTAGTCATCTAAGTGATAACGCGATCCAAATCAACTAAACCATAACCGATCATCATGTGAAATGGAGTAGTTTTAAATGGTGAACATCACTATGTTGATCATATCTACTATATGATTCACGCTCGACCTTTCGGTCTCCGTGTTCCGAGGCCATATCTGCATATGCTAGGCTCGTCAAGTTTAACCTGAGTATTCCGCGTGCAAAACTGGCTTGCACCCGTTGTAGATGGACATTTAGCTTATCACACCCGATCATCACGTGGTGTCTGGGCACAACGAACTTTGGCAACGGTGCATACTCAGGGCGAACACTTCTTGATAATTTAGTGAGAGATCATCTTAAAATGCTACCGTCAATCAAAGCAAGATAAGATGCATAAAGGATAAACATCACATGCAATCAATATAAGTGATATGATATGGCCACCATCATTATGTGCTTGTGATCTCCATCTCCGAAGCATCGTCATGATCACCATCGTCATCGGCGCGACACCTTGATCTCCATCGTAGCATCGTTGTCGTCTCGCCAACTATTGCTTCTACGACTATCGCTACCGCTTAGTGATAAAGTAAAGCAATTACAGGGCGTTTGCATTTCATACAATAAAGCGACAACCATATGGCTCCTGCCAGTTGCCGATAACTTGATTACAAAACATGATCATCTCATACAATAAAATATAGCATCACGTCTTGACCATATCACATCACAACATGCCCTGCAAAAACAAGTTAGACGTCCTCTACTTTGTTGTTGCAAGTTTTATGTAGCTGCTACGGGCTGAGCAAGAACCGTTCTTACCTACGCATCAAAACCACAACGATAGTTCGTCAAGTTAGTGCTGTTTTAACCTTCGCAAGGACCGGGCATAGCCAGACTCGGTTCAACTAAAGTTGGAGAAACTGACACCCGCCAGCCACCTGTGTGCAAAGCACGTCGGTAGAACCAGTCTCGCATAAGCGTACGCGTAATGTCGGTCCGGGCCGCTTCATCCAACAATACTGCCGAACCAAAGTATGACATGCTGGTAAGCAGTATGACTTGTATCGCCCACAACTCACTTGTGTTCTACTCGTGCATATAACATCAACGCATAAAACCTGGCTCTGATACCACTGTTGGGAACGTAGTAATTTCAAAAAAAATCCTACGCACACGCAAGATCATGGTGATGCATAGCAACGAGAGGGGAGTGTGTGTCCACTTACCCTCGTAGACCGAAAGCGGAAGCGTTATGACAACGCGGTTGATGTAGTCGTACGTCTTCACGATCCGATCGATCCAAGCACCGAACGTACGGCATCTTCGTGTTCTGCACACGTTCAGCTCGATCACGATCCCCGGACTCCGATCCAGCAGGGTGTCGGGGATGAGTTTCGTCAGCACGACGGCGTGGTGACGATGATGATGTTCTACCGATACAGGGCTTCGCCTAAACTCCGCGACGATATGACCGAGGTGGAATATGGTGGAGGGGGGCACCGCACACGGCTAAGGAACGATCACGAAGATCAACTTGTGTGTTCTAGGGTGCCCCCCTGCCCCCGTATATAAAGGAGCAAGGGGGGAGGCCAGCCGGCCCTAGGGGGCGCACCAAGGAGGGGGGAGTCCTCCTCCTAGTGGGAGTAGGACTCCCCTTTCCTAGTCCAACTAGGAAGAGAGAGGGGAAAGGAAAGAGAGGGAGAGGGAGAGGGAAAGAGGGCCCCCCCCCCCTCCCTAGTCCAATTCGGACTCCCCATGGGGGGGTGCCACCTCCTGGGTTGCAGCCTTCTCTCTCCCCTCAGGCCCACTAAGGCCCAATACTTCCCCGGGGGGTTCCGGTAACCCCTCCGGCACTCCGGTTTTCTCCGAAATCACTCGGAACACTTCCGGTGTCCGAATATAGTCGTCCAATATATCGATCTTTATGTCTCGACCATTTCGAGACTCCTCGTCATGTCCGTGATTACATCCAGGACTCCGAACAACCTTCGGTACATCAAAACTTATAAACTCATAATAAAACTGTCATCGTAACGTTAAGCGTGCGGACCCTACGGGTTCGAGAACTATGTAGACATGACCTAGAACTATTTCTGGTCAATAACCAATAGTGGAACCTGGATGTTCATATTGGCTCCTACATATTCTACGAAGATCTTTATCAGTCAAACCGCATAACAACATACGTTGTTCCCTTTGTCATCGGTATGTTACTTACCCGAGATTCGATCGTCGGTATCCAATACCTAGTTCAATCTCGTTACCGGCAAGTCTCTTTGCTCGTTCTGTAATACATCATCCCGTAACTAGCTCATTAGGTACAATGCTTGCAAGGCTTAAGTGATGTGTATTACCGAGAGGGCCCAGAGATACCTCTCCGACAATCGGAGTGACAAAACCTAATCTCGAAATACGCCAACCCAACATGTACCTTCGGAGACACCTGTAGAGCACCTTTATAATCACCCGATTCACGTTGTGACGTTTGGTAGCACACAAAGTGTTCCTCCGGTAAACGGGAGTTGCATAATCTCATAGTCATAGGAACATGTATAAGTCATGAAGAAAGCAATAGCAACATACTAAACGATCGTGTGCTAGGCTAACGGAATCGTTCATGTCAATCACATCATTCTCCTAATGATGTGATCCCGTTAATCAAATGACAACTCATGTCTATGGCTAGGAAACATAACCATCTTTGATCAACGAGCTAGTCTAGTATAGGCATACTAGTGACACTCTGTTTGTCTATATATTCACACATGTATTATGTTTCCGGTTAATACAATTCTAGCATGAATAATAAACATTTATCATGAAATAAGGAAATAAATAATAACTTTATTATTGCCTCTAGGGCATATTTCCTTCAGTTTTGATGTTAGGGGTTACCTTGTTGGTGGCTTTAGCCATGAGGCACTTGGCGATGATGCTTTCATTAGGTGAGTCGAAGAGAGACAACCGACGAGTCGTCGCAATGGCAACGGAGGCCATGGCAACCGACTCACCATCTTCATCATCATCATCATCCTTATTGTACTCTTCTTGAACCACCAAAGCTTTGTGAGGAGCCTTCTTGGTGAAGTTGCTCTTGTTGGGGAAAGACTTGGCCTTGTCCTTACGAATGAGCTTGCCACCATCATCTTCCCTCTTCTCATATGGGCACTCCGCAACAAAGTGACTCACATTGCCACAATTGAAGCAAGTCCTCACTCGTTGCTTGCCCTTTGCGCCACTTGAGTTGCTCTTGTTGAAGTTGGGCCTTGAGTTCTTCTTGCTCCAAAATGGCCTTGAAGCAAGGGCCATGTGTTCATGATAGTCATACTTCGTATCTTCGAGGTTGCTCTCTTCTTCTTCCTCCTCTCCTTCTTCTTCGACACAAACCTTGGCCTTCAAAGCGAGGTTGGGCTTCTTTCCTCTTTGGGAGCGAAGCACCGCATTGTCGGCGGTCTTGTCCAATATGCTCATAGCCACAAACTCATCCAACACATCACTTGAGGACAAGGTGTGGAAGTCCCGCCTTTGACGGATGACGGAGGACATGGCTTTGTGGTAGGGCATCATTGCCTTGAGGAATTTGTGCTTGATCCAGTTGTCATCCGTGTCCTTACTTCCATGATCCCAGAGGGAGACCGCGAGCTTGGTAACTCTCCGATAGAGCTCACGAGGTTCTTCATCTTCTTTCATAGCAAACTCATCGGCTTCATCTTGCATCACTTCATAGTTGGAACGTTGAATGCTCGCGCTTCCTCGATAAAGGGAAACCACCTTGTGCCAAGCATCTTTGGCAAGGGAGTAGGGCCAGAGATGAGGGAGGTCTTCGGGAAGGATTGCTTCTTGGATGATGAAGAGAGCATTCTCATTGAATTGATGGTCCACTACTTCTCTAGGAGAGAAGTTGCTCGGGTCATGCGGATAGAAACCTTCTTCAATGATTCTCCAAAGGTTAGTGTTCACATGATTTAAATGACGCTTAAAACGATAAACCCAAGAATCAAAATCCTCCTTTTTATCAATCTTAGGAGGTGGACCGGCATGATTCAAATGAGTAGAAGGAATCGGTCCACCATAAACGGGAGGAGGTTGCACATGGGCGAAGATGCCGGTGCCATCCTTACAACTAGACGATGGGGCTTTCTCACTAATAGCTTCCCCCTTATCGGAGTTAGCATCCGTCCCCGTGTTGGCGGGATCACCCACTTTCACGGGTGCGGTGGAAAGTTTAAGCCCTTCTAGGAATTCCTTAAACATGTCCTTGACCTCGGTCGTCATGGAGGTTTTCAATGTGTCTAATGCCACATTGAATTCCTCACGAGAGATCGAGGTACCCCCATCTCCCGTAGATGATATCGGATTCGCACCGGAGTGCTCTCCCACATCATCTACGATGTCAACCGTACTCTTCGGACGGTAAAGTCCTTAAAAAGAGACGAGGCTCTGATACCAATTGAAAGGATCGATATGGTTGACTAGAGGGGGGGGGGTGAATAGGCAACTAACAATTTTTAAGCTTTTCTTTACCAATTTACACTTTGCAATAATAAAGGTTGTCTAGATGTGCAACTAGGTGAGCAACCTATATGATGCAACAACAACAAGCACACAAGCAAGCAAAGGATATAACACAAATAAGCTTGCACAAGTAAAGGCACGAGATAACCAAGAGTGGAGCCGGTGGAGACGAGGATGTGTTACCGAAGTTCCATCCTTTTAAGGGGAAGTACGTCTACGCTAGAGCGGTGTGGAGGCACAATGCTCCCCAAGAAGCCACTAGGGCCACCGTATTCTCCTCACACCCTCACACAATGCGAGATGCCGTGATTCCACTATTCGTGCCCTTGAAGGCGGCGAACGAACCTTTACAAGCAAGGTTGGGGCAATCTCCACAACAATTGGAGGCTCCCAACAACACCATGAAGCTTCACCACAATGGAATATGGCTTCGAGGTGACCTCAACCGTCTAGGGTGCTCAACACCCAAGAGTAACAAGATCCGCTAGGGATAAGTGGGGGGAATCAAATTTCTCTTGGTGAAAGTGTAGATCGGGGCCTTCTCAACCAATCCCGAGCAAATCAACAAGTTTGATTGGCTAGGGAGAGAGATCGGGCGAAAATGGAGCTTGGAGCAACAATGGGGCTTTGGGGGAAAGAGGTGGTTCAACTTTGGGGAAGAAGACACCTATTTATAGTGGGGGAACCAATCCAATCGTTACCCACCAACCAGCCCCGCACAGATCGGTACTATCGCTCGGGCAGGGCGGTACTACCGCTTATAAGCGGTACTACCGCACCCACCCAGCGGTACTACCGCGCTGACAAGGGAAACAGGGCCCTGTCCCCCGAGCGGTACTACCGCAGAAGTACAGGCGGTACTACCGCTTGGAGCGGTACTACCGCCCCTACTGCCGCAACTAGTACCGCAAAACCCGACACGAGAAAAAGTAGTCGAGAATCGAGGCGGTAGTAGCCCGGAACCACTGCGGTACTACGGCCGAAGCTTACAAGCGGTACTACCGCTCGGGGAGCGGTACTACCGCTCGGGGAGCTTCGGCGTACTACCGCTGAGGACCGCGGTACTACCGCTGGGACAGGATAGGTGGGCACAGATAAAGGAAAGATAGCTCCTACGAAGTGGAAAAAGGCAACGGATGAGATAGAGATGTGAACGTGTTGATTCCACCCTAGCCTAACCAAAGCGGATCCCCTCTTGATAGTACGGTGACTTCTACGAAACTAGACCACCAGCAGAGAAACAAAGGAGCTACACCTGCTTGAATAATACACCGAGGGGAAGCAATCGTCTCGTGCCACAGGATGAATCTCTGAAAGAACTCAACGCACACGATTAGTCCGCAAAAGCATTGTCATCAATCACCAAAACACCTTGGGGATAAATATGCCCTTACAACAACACTACCCCCTTAAGAAAAATCTCGTCCTCGAGATTTGCTAAAAGTTGTTTTGAAAATATTACTCCTGCCCTCAAAGTAATATCACAAAAATAACCATCCTATTCAGGCAATAAAATGTGGCTACAATGAGCGGGCAATAAGTGGTGTAAAACTACAGTGTGGAACGCTGGTGCTGCGTGGAAAAATCCATGGTTTGAGATAAACGAGAGATTTCTACGATGGATACAGTAAATTTAGAATAAATACTAAATTTCTAAAATATGCTGGTCGTAGCCGAGAGGACAGTGTTCCCTCTGGCTGACAGGTGGACCCGAGGCCCACTATCGGCCTCTTCTTCTACCTCTGGCTCTCTCTTCTTCCTCTCTCCCGCGCGCTTTCCCGCGCTTTCTCCACTGGCGACGTCTAGCGCGTAGGGCATCTAGGCCGTACTGCGGTAGTGCGCGGCGTGCTAGCTGCCGGTGCAGCGTGCACTTACCTCGCGGGTCAGTGCACTGTCGGCACTGCTCACGGATTCGTCTCCGAACACCGGCGATCGAGCGATGAGCGGCGCTGGTGGACCTCGCCCACCGTACACCAATCTCGAGCTATAAAACGACTGAGGTGCTCCTTTCTTCTTCCTCACACCTGGCCTCGCTTCTCCTTCTCCTTCTCCTTCATTTCTGTTTGCAGGAGCTCGAGACGAGGCTCTAATGGCGGAGGTGACACTACAAGAAATATGTCAACTAGTGACCTTCTCTTAGTGACTCTAGCTGAATTGGTCGTAAATCCACGGCCAGTTCGCTTAGAAGGGCTCAAACCCTGAATTGCCTTAGACCAAATGGTCATAAAAGCAGACAACAGTGGTCCATGACCTTATTTCTACCTGATTACGACCAATACAAATGGTCATGAGGTTGTGAATGTGGATGCATTAGTACTTATTGCTATGACTAGGCGCCACCTCATCAGTTTTGCCTATGTGTCATGTCCATGTGGCAGTTTTTGCCCTAGGTTGTGAAGCAACCTATATTTCTGTCGTTCCCAAAATTCCCAAAAAAATCTCATAAATTCTTTGGGTCATATCTTCGTCAAATATGTAAAAATCTTCCTTGCCTAGTTCAAAAATAATTAAAAAATATTCATTTTCCTATTCTGTTCAGAGCAGCACTTTGTGAAGGAAGTGTTATTTATATATTCTTGATTTCCCTAAAAATTTGCGAAGACGGTCTTCTTAGTAACTGATCATCCTCAGCCAAAACTCATGCCCATTAGCCATGTGCATTTCCCGTACCGCAAATCAAACACTTGGCTGCTTATTCATGTTTGAGCATCGATCGGTCTCCTCGTGAGAATCTTATGTTATAATTTTCTTCCTAGCATCTACCTGGGGAGTGAACAACCCACTAGACATGCCTAGGCCTCCCAGAACGCATGGCAACACCACGGTCACGCGGTGACCACGCGGCGGGTATGCAAGCTTATGCGCTCTAGAGTTGGGGCCCTCGGCCACCTCCAAACCTCGATGTCTCGCCATCAAACCATGTATTTCTGATTAAAGAGATACTTATTTACCTAGAAATGATTTTTGGAAAAAATAAATAGCAAACTATGAGGCACCTGCAGTTCAAATTTGACCCGCTTCCAGCTGAATCAGCGGCAATTTGTCTTTTTCACCAGAGGTGGATCAAAACTTCTGACACCCAACCATTTTGTCAATTGTGCGTTATATATGGCTTAGTATTTTATAAAATTGATTAGGTCCAATTTTGCAACAATTATTTGGTAATTCCTTCATAAAAAACCTCCTTTTGGGCACTCGGAAAATGAAAAATGAATTTTTCGTGCAAAGAAAATGAAAACTTCCTTAGGCAACATTGTTTGGAATTCCAAGATGCACCCTCATGCACAATATGAGATCATTTGAACAAACTATGCCATGAATGTGGCCATAAGATTGATCATTTGGCTTGAAAGCCATGAATCTTCACGCATGATAGCTCATTTCTGAGAACACTTTTTTAAAATAATTACCGTATTACAAGTTTATTATTTTTCCTGGAAACTTGGTCACATATAATGACACAATGCGAAGGTTTTCGAATTTTTTGATTATTTTTGAATTTTTTATGCCCGTTTCAAAATGCGGTCAAAACGGCGGGCTTGACCGTTCCTAGCTAGTGGTTGAATCTTGGAATTTTTTTGGTGTTTCTATGATTAAATAGATACTTATGTACCTAGAAATGATTTTTGGAAAAAATAAAGAGCAAACTATGAGGCAGCTACAGTTCAAATTTGACCCGTTTCCTACTAAATCGACGGCAATTTGTCTTTTTCACCAGAGGTGGATCAAAACTTTTTTCACCCAACCATTTGGTCAATTGTGCATTATATATGGTCTAGTATTTTATAAAAATGATTTGGTCCATTTTTGCAACAATTATTTGGTAGGTCCTTCACAAAAAAACCTCCTTTTGGGCACTCGGAAAACGAAAAATGAATTTTCCGTGCAAAGACAATAAAAACTTCCTTAGGCAAAATTGTTTGGAATTCCAAGATGTACCCTTGTGCACAATATGAGATCATTTGAACAAACTATGCCATGAATGTGGCCATAAGGTTGATCATTTGGCTTGAAAGCCATGAATCTTCACGCATGATAGCTCATTTCTGAGAACACTTTTTTAAAATAATTACTGTATTACAAGTTTATTATTTTTCCTGGAAACTTAGTCACATATAATGACACAATGCGAAGGTTTTCCAATTTTTTGTTTTTTTTTTGAATTTTTTATGCCCGTTTCAAAATGCGGTCAAAACGGCGGGCTTGACCGTTCCTAGCTAGTGGTTGAATCTTGGATTTTTTTTGGTGTTTCTCTGATTAAATAGATACTTATGTACCTAGAAATGATTTTTGGAAAAAATAAAGAACAAACTACGAGGTAGCTACAGTTCAAATTTGACCCGCTTCCAGCTGAATCGGTGGAAATTTGTCTTTTTCATGAGAGGTGGATCAAAACTTTTTTCACCCAACAATTTGGTCAATTGTGCATTAAATATGGCCTAGTATTTTACAAAAATTATTTGGTAGGTCCTTCACAAAAAAACCTCATTTGGGGCACTCGGAAAATGGAAAATGATTTTTTTGTGCAAAGAATATAAAAATCCCTTTGTCGATGCTGTTTACTATTCCAAGATGTAAACTTTTGCAGAGTATAAAGAACTCATTTTGGACAAATATAAAGAATATAAAGAATATCATTTGAACAAATATTTGGTAGGTTTTTTACAAAAAAGAACTCATTTTGAGCACTAAAAAATGGAAAATGATTTTTTAATGATATCTACATTATTCAGAGTTTGTTATTTTTACTGAAAAGTAGGTCACACTTGGTGACACAATGCGAAGGTTTTTTATTTATATTTATTTTTATGAATTTCTTAGGTCGTCAAATAGGATACATGATTCAAAATCTTCTTTTCAGTCGATTATGACCAATTTAAATGGTCTTAACATCATCAATGGGGATACTGCGTTCTGATTGGTCTAAAATCAGCTCACGCGGATCATGAATTAAGCACCGTCGAATGCACCCAGATCCAACGGCAGCCCACACCCCCCCTCGTCGCTCTCACCCTCTCCCGAATCACCCCGTATCCCTCTCATCCTCGTCCACCCACGAAACCCTAGCCCCTTCTCCCAATCGCCGATGACGCTCCCTTTTCCCCATCGCCGCCGCCTCGCCTCTCCCTCCCTCAGATCCGCCGCCGTCCGCCTCCGCGCGGCCTCCAGCTCCAGCCTGCACGTGCACCCCGTCCTCGCCCGCCTCCGCGCGGCCTCCACCTCCGGCCCCACCCTCGCCTTCCACCCTCCCGCGCAGATCCGCTCATCTCATGGCCAGATCCAGCAGTAATCCCTCCTTCCCACTTCCCTGCCTCTGGATCGAGCAGGCGCCGCCGCCCCCACCCCACCCCCTCCCTCCGGATCGAGCAGGCGCGGCTTGGGGAGGCTGGCGTTCCCCGTCGAGATCCGTCGCGCGCGTCCTCCAGCGCCAACCGCGACCGGCTCCCGTCGCTAGGGTTTCGGTCGGTGTGGCTCCGACGACTCAGGTGCATCCATCTACTCCATATCCTCCTCACAGCCATTCCTAACTTCCTTAGTTCGTCGTCTCTGCCTCCCAGATCTAGGATGCCATCCTCGCTCGAGCACCGGAACATCATGGACGCTGGCTGCTTCCTCCCCTGCCTCGGCGCCATGGAGCAGCTCCGTCCGTCCGTGTTCTTGTTCTCGGGATTCCTACCACTGGCCATGGGCCGTGGCGAATGAGTAGCTCCAACCGCAGGGCTCAAAGGTATGAATCCCTTTCTCCTCCCCTCGTCTTTTCTTCTTCCGCTCTCTGTCTGACCCCCTTCTCATCTCTCTTTCGAACCAGGACGTCACCATGGGAGATGAAGGCGTGATGTGGTGTGCTGCTGCTTGGGAGGGACACCATGGACCTCCCTCCTCCGCTTCTTCTCTTCCCCTACTCAAGGTGATGGATTGGTACATCGACCTACTCCCCTGCTTCCTATGTTAATTTGGTGCGCGATGTGGATGTGATGTATTTTAGGCATGATTAAATACGTGTTTTGGCACAATTCCTTGTACAATTCCTTTGCTGAAAATAGGACATATGGAGTACCCGAATTTGCCGGAACGGAAGTTAATCGACATTCCGGCAAACTTAAGGGCCTCTCGGGGTACCTGCAAAATCATTATCCCCGCGTACTGAAGTCGCCAATGGGTCATTTCAGAAGATCACAAGTAGCATCATCACAAGTACAACATCATCACAAGTACAGCAGCAGCAGCAGTGAATACATGCATAACAGCAGCAGCAACAGGTTTATTCTTCTTCTTCATAAACACTAATTGTTGCCAACATCATCACAAGTAGCATCATCACAAGTACAACATCATCACAAGTTTAATTTTATATATACTAGGTATATACTATACATACCAGCCCATTCAAAAACTTTGCTAGCCGTGTGTGTGACACTAATTGTTTCAGTTTTGGCTAGGAGAGACTATAACAGAGTAGCAGATGCCTTAGAAAATTAAGTGTGTTCACTCGGTGTAAATGATGGTGTTAATGCAGACAGCGTAGCAATCCCTTAGTACTTGGAACTAGTGGCGAGCAGAGTGAGCTTGGACCGGTATGTAACTTATGCAACTCTGCACTTTTCTCTCATAAGAACACATTCCAACCATTCAGATGCTCACCATGGAGGAGTGGAGGACTGGATGATCTGCAGCTTCGGGACGGAGGCGCCGTGGGCAGCCGGTGCAAAGGGGCTCGATCTGCTGCTTCGGGGGCTTCTTGACGAGACGGACCCATGCTCGGTGAAGCCTGCTCGTCTAGGAAACGCATGATTCGGGGCGACGACGGCAATGGCTTGCGGTCTAGTGGAGGGTGGTGGATGGTTGGGAGGAGGGGGAGGGGGCAGCGCCGGTGGATGGTTGGTTGGGGGCAGCGGCGGTGGTGGTGGATGCTTGGGAGCGGCGGCGGCGGTGGATGCTCGAGGGTGGCGGCGGCTTGCGGTGGTGAGGGGTGGAAGAGCTGCGGTGGTGATGGGTGGAGGAGCGCTAGAGGGGGGGCGGGGCACGCTGGAAAGGGGTCGTCGGCGGCGAGGGGGAAAGGGATCTGGCCTGGGGCGAGGGGCTAGGGATTTGATCTTGCTGGGGAGAGGGGGAAAGGGATAGCAATGGCGCACCTCCCAGGGGTGCGCCATAAGTACATCCATAGCAATGGCGCACCACCGTAGGGTGCGCCATAAGTAACTTTTTTTATTGATAACAATGGCGCACCCTCTCCTGGTGCGCCATTAGTAACTTTTTTTATTATCTTTTTATTGATAAAAATTATTACACTATATAGAGGAGAGGAGTAGAGGAGGGAGGGAGGGAGGGAGCATTTACATTCGTTGACGAGGCGGTGGTTGGCGTCGCATCGGAGATGCAGACCGTAGAAGGAGGAGGACGCCGGTCGTGGTCGTGGTCGTGGGCCGGCCTCGTCGCATCGCGTCGGCGTTCGTTGTCAGCCTTCGATAGACTGCGAGTAGCCCCGCCGAAGTCTCCACCTCCGGGCTCCGGCTTCCTCGTCACGGCGGCGGAATGAGGTGCAGCTGCCGGTGGGGTGGGGTGGGGCGCGACGCGACCTAGCCTAACCTAGGTTGGAGCGGGGAAGGGTGTGGGGGGTCGTCGGCGGCGGTGGAGCGGGGGAGGGTGCGGGGGGTCGGCGGTGGCGAGGGGATCTGGCGCGGGGGGTGAGGGGAAAAGGGATAGAGGGGGGAAGAATAGCAATGGCGCACCACCCAGGGGTGCGCCATAAGTACATCCATAGCAATGGCGCACCACCGAAGGGTGCGCCATTAGTAACTTTTTTTTATTTTTGAAAATATCATCAAATTTGTTTTTTTGGATTTTTAATTGCATTCATTTGTGAATTGGTAAAACATTTATGAATATGAAAAAATATCATCAAATTTGAAAAAATATTCATGAATTCAAAAAGCGCCCATGAAATTTAAAAATATTCATGAGTTCAAAAAATATTAACAAATTCAATACTTTTTGTGAGTTAGAAATTCAATACCAGAATAAACACATAAATAAATATTCATGAGGACTAGAACAGAAGAAATATCATTACTAGTTTTGCAAAACAAAAAATATATAATTGTTAGTAGTGGCGCACCTTGGTTGTGGTGTGCCATTACTAGTTTGTACCCTGGTGCGCCACTACTAGTTTTGGAAAAAAAATATTAGTAATGGCGCACCGTGTGTGTGGTGCGCCATTACTAGTTAAAACTATTAATGTGCACTGTGCCCTGATGCGCCATTAGTAGTTTTGGAAAAATAAAATAAATAAAATTTGCTAGTAATGGCGCACCATGTGTCTGGTGCGCCATTTGTAATGAGGACACTAATGGCGCACCTGTGTCTGGTGCGCCACTGCTATATAGCAGTGGCGCACCACGTACATGGTGCGTCATTAATGTCCATATCAGCTATAGCCCTTTTCCTAGTAGTGCGATCGTCACCGAACGTTAAGCGTGCGGACCCTACGGGTTTGAGAACTATGTAGACATGACCGAGACACGTCTCCGGTCGATAACCAATAGCGGAACCTGGATGCTCATATTGGCTCCCACATATTCTACGAAGATCTTTATCGGTCAAACCGAATAACAACATACGTTGTTCCCTTTGTCATCTGCATGTTACTTGCCCGAGATTCGATCGTCGGTATCACCATACCTAGTTGAATCTCATTACCGGCAAGTCTCTTTACTCGTTCTGTAGTGCATCATCCCGCAACTAACTCATTAGTCACATTGCTTGCAAGTCTTATAGTGATGTGCATTACCGAGAGGGCCCAGAGATACCTCCCCGACAATCGGAGTGACAAATCCTAATCTCGATCTATGCCAACTCAACAAGTACCATCGGAGACACCTGTAGAGCACCTTTATAATCACCCAGTTACGTTGTAACGTTTGGTAGCACAGGTAGCACACGAAGTGTTCCTCCGGTATTCGGGAGTTGCATAATCTTATAGTCGTAGGAACATGTATACGTAATGAAGAAAGCAATAGCAATATACTAAACGATCAAGTGCTAAGCTAACAGAATGGGTCAGGTCAATCACATCATTCTCTAATGATGTGATCCCGTTAATCAAATGACAACTCATGTCTATGGCTAGGAAACTTAACCATCTTTGATTCAACGAGCTAGTCAAGTAGAGGCATACTAGTGACACCCTGTCTGTCTATGTATTCACACATGTACTAAGTTTCCGGTTAATACAATTTTAGCATGAATAATAAACAGGAAATATAAACAACAACTTTATTATTGCCTCTAGGGCATATTTCCTTCAGTCGGAAATCGAGTGTTCGCACGCGCGCCGCGCATTAGCAACGTCCGAATTTCACATCAAATTTCACCTTCGAAATAGAGTTGATAATTTTATATGGATCTTGGTCGCAGATTATGGGGGTGCCCAAGATGAGAATTTTTCCGTTTTCCTTTGGTAATTGGTTTACCTGGCTAAGGATAACCCACATCCAATTTTGGGCACAACGAAGAGAAATAGAATGACCGCTTTGACACTCACCGGCCTTTCTTATTTGATGTTGTTATTGACACTTCAAATCCGTGAGAGGCATGATTTTACTTCCGCAAGAGGCACGGATTTGCTTCTGCGATAGGCAGGGTTGTGCCTCTCGGAAACGGCTTCCGGAAAGGGGAAAAACGTGCTCTCGGTTCGGTTTTTTTGTCCGGTTTTTATTAAAAAAAATTGCCAAAATCTATCTATGTGGGATCTAGTTTTAAAAAGAAATAAGGGAGTATAATGACTGTATGAGTTGGGTTCATTCTGGTGCGCGGTTGGTTCATGTCATATTTCTGTACCAAAAGGGGACAAAGACATGTTATTATAAGTAAAATATCCGAGCTAATAATACAGTGATTAGTTATAACACAGCCCAATTAGTAAAGCTAGTCAACCATCGCAGCTGGCAGGCAGGGCGCAGCATCTTCTTGATGCTCTATTCTTGAGCGTAGATACACGCCAACCGTGTCGTTATGCTCTTGCACGCATGAGCGATAGAAAACGGGAAACAATGGGTCCTTTGTCCGATCGATCCATCCAGATGACTTCATTTTGAACTGCTCCAAAAAGATGCTTAAAAGATTTGACCTTTTTTTTATATTTTTACATGAATAGGCATGTATGTGGTCGAAGTACCTGTGAAATTTCGTTCAATAATATATTGCATAACTGCTGCACAAAAAAATCAGCAAAAAACAACAAAAAACAAGCCCCTAATTTTCATGTATTTTGTCTTTTTGTGTCTTTTACATGTAAGCACATATATTGCTGAAATTTTGGCCTGTTATACTGCATTGCGATACATTCACACACAAAAAAAGTGAAAATTTTCGAGCGGTAAAAATCTGGTTTTTTGAATTTCCAAAACCTGGAACTATGTGCCTGTGCTCAGATGCCACTTTTCGGGCGATGGCATCCATTCCAAGAAAAAAAATAAGGGGATGATCAATCAGATCCGCTCCCCCCCAAAGATGCTACACTATGGAACCACCTACAAAACCAAATGTGCATCCTGAGATGGCAAAAAACATTGCCATGTGGGATAGCAAATTTTAATTATATAAGCAGAGAGAGGGAGGGGTCCATCCCAGTGAAACTCGAGGGAATGATAGTTTTATTTGGACAGATAACTAGAACTGAAAATATAAATGATTAATTGTGTTTGATTATTATTGGATAGTTGCAAAATATTTTTGTATAGTCGCATGAGTTGTATGTTGAGGTAGCTTTTACTTATGCATGATTGCATGTTGAGGTGGGGCTTTTTTCATGCATTTTGAATGATGAGATGACATGCTTGCATGTGGAGAGAATTAGGTTAGTGGGGGCTAGCGATGAAGATATAGAAGATTGCTCTTGTCAAAATAAATGTAGTCTAAAGGGATCTGTTTTGAGGGATGGGAAGCTATTTTGGAGGCACTAAAGTATAGGGGAAGGGCTAGGTGTGTGTTAATTCCTTAAATAATTTTGTAGAGGATTAATGTGTTTGAGGAGAAGGACTATATCAGGCTACTCATAGCAGTGAGTATAATATATTATAGTATATGATATTAAACTTTCATAGTGCACTGTATCAAAGAATAGTGTCATAGATGATCTTATTTATTGCCATGCATGACACATGGTAGCATATCATTTATTATGATACGGTATCTACCTATGTTACTCTAACCCCTCCCCTCTCTCTCTCTCCTTTAATTATTTGCCACATCAGCGTGTTTGCTTGTCCCGAGTGCAGTATACCAGCTAAGATACCAGCACTATGGCCAGCCTTAGATGCTCCAAGCTAATTGGCTCAGCTATGCCATTAGGCCATCCGGGGTAGGGACGCAAATTGATGGATGTTAGGGTGCCCTTTAACACTAGCTTGTTCTCCTTTGGGTTTTTTAGTTCATTTTAGTCGGAGCGTACCCTTTAGGTTACCCATCTGCATGCCTAATTCGAGAAATTATGTTGCCTTTCGACTCCAGGATATTATGCCTAAAAAGGACTTCCAACGATTAACTCAGAGCACAATTGGTTTGATGGCAAATAGGCTTACTTGCTATTTGGCGTAAAAGACTATCAATTTTGCACATCAATTTATATCGTAACCGACAAGTTCTTAGAATTTTTTGCCAAGCCCATTTATTATTTTCATTAATTCATAGGAAAATCCTAAAGCCCTATATGCCTCATTCCTGCTTGGCAAGGGGAATGTGGAGCGGACTTTGGATTTTTGCGAGAGGAGCCCAGATAGCTACCCTGTGAGGAAAAAAAACCTGACCTAAACTTGCTCTTGCATATTATGGAATGATGCGAATTAATGTATTTATTTTCCCTCTTGCAAGGTGACTTGGACAAAGTCTTTCTTCCTTCGATCTCCACCGGTGAGCATGTGGATTCGCCTCCCCTCTGCCTACCGCTTCAGTGGTCGGTAGCTGGGAGGGAAATCCTGGTGCCTCATCAACTCCGGTTAGTAGGCCTTTAGTCCTTGCAGTGGCTGCGCTCGGACAGATGCCTTTGCTTCTTCTTTGAGTTAGTCTTCTAGGCTCCCATGGAGATTCTTGGCAGCTCCTCAAGGTGGCGAGATTACGGTTTCTCACCGTGTGTATGCGACAACAAGATTTGGTCTCAGTTCTTTCGCTCGATTCAAGGGTTCAACGGCAACGATTGTGCTTCCGGGGCACTAGTCCTCAGGAACACGTGCGCGAAGACTTCCAGGCTGTCATAAACAAGGTCATGACGGCTCCGCAATGGATGCGGCAATAGCGACCTCGGCGTACTTTTTATTATGTTTGGGGTGTTTTGTACTTCTGGTGAACTTTTTATAATAGACGTGAGTACTTTTCGCTAAAAATGCAAATTATATATTATCTGATTGCAACTTTTTTGTCATCATTTTCTTCAGATTTGATTTATTTATTTTCTTTCTTTTTTAGGGTAACAGTAATGGCCTTCATCCGTTTTGTCCTTTTTTTTAATTTGGATTGCTTATCACATGTGTCATGTGGTTAATCCATTCTGTTTTATAGTAATCAGAGTAGCTATATGCAAGTTGACTGAATTTGAAATTTGGATAAGTTGATTTTGTGGGAGGAGAAACGGTTAAATGAGGAAGAAAAGAAAATGAGGAAGAAACCTGTAGGGGGGAGAAGAAAGGAAGACGGACATTGGATATTAATCCAATGGCCTATAGAAAATTGACTATAATAACATTTGTTTTTGTTTCTGTTGATATTCTTGTTTTTATTTTAATGTATGTCTACTAATAAGCAAATAATGGCTGTCACAAAGAAGTCTTGAACCAACTTGCTAATATATAGAGGGTCCATTATTTTACAGCACACTGTCAAATAGATTCAACAACCACAAACTGAACCAACCAAATACATCGATGACGGCTTGCCTAGACACCGGGGACGGGGACGGGGACGGGGACGCGCAGCACGGGGCGGAGCAGGAGGCCGGCCTTCCGCCTGTTGGTGATGCCGAACGCCTCGGTCATGTCGAACTCGGCCGGGTCTGCCACGCCGGGCGCCTCCCAGTCGAAGTGCAGCAGCAGGCTGGCCAGCGCCAGCTCCACGTTGGCCAGCCCGAACGCCATCCCGGGGCACATCCTCCTCCCGGCACCGAACGGCAGGAGCTCGAAGTCCGCGCCCCTGAAGTCCAGGCCCGCCGCCGCCCCGCCGCCCTTGGCCTCGAACCGCTCCGGCCTGAACTCCTCGGGCGCGTCGGGCCAGTACCGCTCGTCGCGGCCCAGCGCCCAGACGTTGACCAGCACCTGGGTGCCCCGCGGCACGTCGTAGCCGAGCACCCGGCACGCCGGCTCCTCCCGGCACTCCCGCGGGAGCAGCAGCGGCAGCGGCGTGTGCAGCCGGAACGTCTCCCGGATGACGAGGTGCAGGTAGGGGACGAGCTCGCCGAGCTGATGCTCGACCACCTTGCCGCCTGCCGCGAAGGCTCGCCGCACCTCTGATGTCGCCCGCTGCATCACCTTTGGGTTCTTGACCAGCTCCGCTATTATCCACTCCAGCGTCGTCGACGATGTCTCGCTGCCGGCGCCGAAGATGTCCTGCAGATGCGCGCGAGACGGTTAGTGTACACGCTGATGGCATGGCAGAGCGGTGTACGCTCTGGTGGCTTAATTAGATTGCTTACGAAGACGACGGCTTTGATGCAGTCCATGTCGAGAGGGAGCTGGAGGCTGCCGTCGTTCTGTACCCTTAGGAGCACGTCGATGAGGTCCTCGTCGTCGCCGTCGATGGTGCCCATCCTCTGCTGGTGCTCAGCGATGATGCCGTCGAGGATCCCGAACACGATGTCGCGGCACTCCTCGGCGCGGCGGACGGCGCCGCTGGCCCAGACGGCGAGCCGCGACGAAGGCCACAAGTCTGCCGGGTTAAACCCGCCGGCTAGGCCGATGGAGCGGTCGAGCTCCCGGATGAGCACGTCGCGGTCCTTGCACCGGTCACCCATGACGGCGCGCACCGTGGTGTCCGCTACGAGCACCGCCAGCCGCGCGCGCATGTCGATCACCTCCCCCTCCCCGGCGGCCGACGCGACGGCCCGGAGCATGGTGCCGACCTCCTCCTCCCGGATGGAACGGAAGGAGAGCACTCGCCGCGCCGTGAGGAGCTCCGTGACGGCGATCTTGCGCATCTGGCGCCAGTGCTCGCCGTAGGGTGCGAAGGCAATGTCCCGCCCGCCGTTGGTGAGCACGCGCACGGTGGAGCTCAGCGCGCGCGTGGCGAAGGCCACGTCGTGGGTCTTCATCACCTCGCGGGCGCCCTCCCGGGACGACACCACCAGCGTGGGCACTTCGCCGAGCCGGAGCAGCATGACGGGCCACCCGTGCCGCCGCGCCAGGTCGCGCATGGTCCGGTGCGGGAGCGCCCCGGCGATGTGGTGCATGCTGCCGATCACCGGCAGCGTCCACGGCCCCGGCGGCAGCCGCAGCTTGTCCTCGCCGTCCGCCGAGGTGCGCCTCACCCGCCTGGTTAGCAGGACGACGAGCAGCGACCCGAGGGCCAGGAAGAGGTAGACGATGTCCTCCATTTTCGTGATGGCATTGATCGATCAGTGTGCCGCTCATATATAGACGCGCGGTACACTCCATTGGCAGCCAGAGTTTTTTGGCACCGTGTCGTGGTGAGCATCAAAGAACATGCGACCTACGTATGTAAATCAAAGATGCGGTTGAGGAATGGACAAAAGACTCACGTAAGCTAAGTGCATGCCGCTGAGAGCATCTTCAACAGAACATTGCCCGGTGCATTTGTTTCGACACACGTAACGTCGAGGTCATGGCCGTGGATTTCCCCTTTCAGAAAAAGACCGTCGAGCATCTCCAATAGATGGTCATCCAAGATTACATGTAAGCTAAGTGCATGCCGCTGAGAGCATCTTCAACAGAAGCACAAAAGTTTTGCGCCTTAAAATAGTTTTAGCGCGTCACTAAAGCACTTTTAACGCGCTGGACCTAACATTGGTTTTTTTTTTTAGCATCAGTACAGACATAAGCGCTCATATACACGCGCATACACTCATCCCTATGAACGCACACACGCACACCCTATCCCTATGAGCACCTCCGAGAGACTGAGCCGGCATATTATCTTGAGATTTACGAAGTCACCGTAGGCGCCTCGTCGTCGACGGGAACGTCTCCTCCCACTGAAAGCGCATCGCCGGAAATCCTGAAATAAATCCAGGAATAATGCGAGCACCAGGATTTGAACTCTGATGGGTTGGGGATACCACTGTCCACCTAACCAACTCAACCACAGGTTGATTCGCAACATTGGTTTAGTAGATGCTCAAAAACACGTGTCCAAAAAAACATGTAGTGTAAATTATAAAGCGCGCGCAATCCGGCGCCTCAAATTTACAGCATGCGATAGCGTTTTTCAGCGCGCACCCAACCTTTTTTTGCGCGCGCATTATTTTACAGCTTTTGCTGGAGCTGTCCGACGCTCAAAAATCCGAATTTTAGCGTGCAGAGCAGTTTTTGGGCGCCTCTTGGAGATGCTCTAAGTGAGGTGGTAATTACCCAAAAAAAGAGTAACAATGTAATTAAGGCGGACGCTACTAGACCGCCGCATGTAATCTATCTATTATTATATACTTAAGATAGAAGACAAATAAGCGATTACGTTCGTCCACATATGCTAATATTATTTCCACCGTTTGATTCGAATAATGATGGCTGAGATTAAAAAGATTTTACGTAACATGCTATTGTTTACGGAGGAGCACATTGAACCATCACGTGTACACACGTATATGGTAATATATGTAGAAACAACTCTAGATGGATGCCGATTCTAAAATAAATAAATAAACTCTAGATGGATGTCCTTCAAAAAATAAAGTCTAGATGGATGACAGCCCTCACACAAATAGAGCCATGGTTGGTCACGGCTCCTCATCCAAAAGAACAAAAAATCAATCATGTACTATGAAGGAAACTTACGTATAAAGCAAGGAAGAAAACTACGAAAAGCATGCGTTTGCGTCCTCTAACACAAAAGGCAATAGACATACTAGGAAGCATCCATGATTGGTCACGGTTTCTTATCCAAAAGAAAACAAATTCAATCACATACGTGCAGATATCAAGAAAACTACGAAGCCGCGGAGGAAACTGCGATAGGAGAGATCGATATAGTTTTTTTTTTTAACAGATCGATATAGCTTTTCAGAAAAAGGAGAGATCGATATACATCCATCTCGCCCGAGATGCCGCCGCCTCCGATTGGACTGCATCATCTCGCCCGAGCTCCTCGAGCCCTTGGTGCTAGGGGATGCCATCCCCTTCCATTTGAATCTACGGCGATGCAATGCACGCAACCAAGGTCAAAGGTACAAGGAGCACGTGACGTGCGAAATCCCTGACGACGAAAAATCCAAGAGAAGAAGGCTGCGTCTACACCCACCCCCAGCAGCGACGAAACAGCGATATCACGCAGCCATGCTCCGGCATAAATTGAGCTGATCTCATATAAGGTGCAGGCCACCAACAGCGCTTTCTCTTTTCCTGGTCAGATTTGTCCAATGATATGATCTGAAAAAGGCAGCAGGAATAATTTATTTATCCATGGATGAGATGGTTAGATATACGCGGATTCTCATGGTGCAAACAATGGTGAATGGCGATACACAATTGTACAAGAGGCTGTGATGGGCTATGGTGCTCAGTCTGCACTTGCATGCCGCTCTATCCAAGTCCCAGCTGACTACTAAATCCAATGAGCTTTGCTTCGTTTTTGTTCGTTTCTTTAATATGGTTGTCAGTAACCAAACAGTTTTTAAAAGAGAAGCTGGTCTATGGCCTAGAATCAGAGACTATGAAACTAATCAATTAGCATTTAGATGGTACAAATTCGACCCATGGTCTCATCATGTTTGTTTAGGCAATGTTTTTGCTCCTGTCAAACAACGCGGACTAAATTTTCCTGCCTTTAAATGTAGATGCGCATATGTCATGTTTAATGGAGTGCAGGTGTTGATCTTTTTTATGTGTACGACAATATGCTTGAGATTACAATTTCGTCTATTGAGCTGTCGGTCTTCTATGGTCAGCGAGGTATATTGCCTCACTGGCAGATCTTACATAGATTACTGAATCATGAATAATCTCTTTTGTCAATCTTTCAATTAGGTTTTCTCATCATTCCAAGCAAACCTATGCATAGCCTCTCTATTAATATGCTTATGTCGTTACCTATTTTATCCAGCAAGTTTTAAAGTTGCAACTACAGCTTTTGTCATTCTGTCTACGGAAATGGCTATTATTTGCGGGCAACAACAACGATGATTGATGACCACAAATAAAATGAAGAATAACATCCGGTCATATACAAGCTATCTCAGTAGTTAGTTTTACTTCAGAAGATGATGCATATTGGTACTCTTTTATAAGGTGTACATACGTCTTCCATTACTTTGTGTTACAAGTCGTAAGCCAGGTAAGACATATATGTAATGAGCTATTTATCATAGACCCCAAGATTTCAGTTTCCCTGTATATCAATATGCTTATGTTGTTACCTATTTTATTCAGCATGTTTTGAACTTACAACTGGATCAAGTGTTATTATGGTCTGCTTATCCATTTAAAGCTAACTACAGCTTTTGTCGTTATCTCTACGGAAATGGCTATTATTTGCTGGCAAGAACCATGATGATTGGTGACAAAAACAAATAACATCCGGTTAGATACAAGCTATCTCAGTAGATAGTTTTACTTCAGAAGATGGTGCATATTGGTAGTCTTTTACAAGGTGTACGTACGTCTTTTATTGCTTTGTGTTACAAGTCGTAAGCCAGGTACGGCATATATGTAATGAGCTATTTATCATAGGATCCTTAGATTTCAGTTTCCCACATTACAACAAGGTATTGAGTAGAAATATCTTACTCTTAACCCTCATTATTATACTCTCTCTCATGCTGCTCTATTTATTGTTCCAGTTTTGTAAAGAGGTGTGAATCACACATGAAACCAGTGTAACAATCAGAAACAAGATTTTTTTTTCTTTCTTTCTGAAATTAGCTCCAGGTCTATCAAATTTGGCACACCAAATCTCTTCGATTCAACTGATAACATGTTTAATCTACGTAAATATTTAACATCACATCGCCTTTAATTTTATGAAGAAATAAACATATATGTCCAAATACCAAATTAGATGCACGGCATGTATGATGACTTGAAAAAAATAGGACTAAGAAAATGCAAGGCATACAGGTTCGAGTCTGGAAACAACCTCTTGCAGAAATATAGGGAAAGACTGCGTACTATAGACCCAAAGTGGCTGGACACTCGCCCGGACCCTGCGCAAGCGGGAGCTACGTGAAACGGGCTGCCCTTTTTTATGCATTACATGGGCTAGAACGACAACAGATCTATTCTATTGTGATACATGTACTGAGTTGTGTCCTACAAAAGAAACATAACTATGTTTTGTCTCCAATGATAAGTATGTAAGAACGTTTAAGTTGTGCTGAAATAACAACGCTATGAGAGGGGTGAATGAAAGGTGGGTGTTTCCAAAACTACAAAAAGAAATTGAAGGATGTTTGTAGATGTGGTAATGGTACAAGGTATATGACTCCCCAAATATTTGGCTTAAACCTAGGTCGTAGGTCCACCTAGACTAATTTCGCACTAATATACTTATATAGCCGTAGAATGCAAAGGGAAAACAGGAAAAACAACATGAGCATGATAAAAGACGACCATTACAGCGATAGGGGGAATGTTTCAGCAAAAAGTTTTATGAATAACTAATATGAAGTTTCACCAAATTTTACATATTAGTAATAATTGCACATCCTTTTAAATAACGTCCAAACATTATATGATGGCACCATCTATCAAGGAGATTTCTCAGTTTAGATACAAACTATATGTGCTTTTATTTTGATATTGGTGAATAATTTCTATAAAGGTTATTTGTAAGAATATGACATTGTGTACTAGAACTGCAAGAGGAAAAGCTGGAGACCTACTCATCTACATGCAAGGCACCAAGGCACCGCTTCAGTAACATTTTTTTATTTATTATCAACATATACCGTAAATGAATATATTTCTACCAAATGCAATCATTTTTCACAAGAGGTATCACTATGACAATATGAAAACATATATAACATAACAATATGAGACAATCTTTTTTAAAGCAAACATATATAACATAACAATATCAAATCTAGCCGCGCAAATGCGCGGGTCGCACCGCTAGTTTCTTTTAATCAAATCAAACACCATAGTCGGATCTTGATCCAAAGACTTTCTAGCCTTCTTCTTTCTACCTCAGCCCCAGCATCGACGTACACGTACCAACACCAGGTGAATCGCCCCCATCCTCCTCAAGACGTCTCGTCCCGCCTATTGCGTCATCTATGATAAAATGGTGTTGGACCTCCAAATATACCGAGGTTTGTAGAAAGAAGTATTCCTTTTTCTCAAATTGATGGCCTTAAGGCTACCGACTGAGAAGTAGTGCTTTAATTGCAACATATGATCAGTACTTGCACATAACCACTGTATTTGTCTTGGTCACCAACGAAGCTAATGAGATTGTCGGTCTCACTACCCTTGTTAGTTACAAAAATTAATAAATCTTTTGGTAAGAATTTATATTTTCAACAAAAACAAAATAACGGTTCAGACTGTAAACAATAAATAAAAGAAAGTGATCGAGAATGAAAACAATAAGAATAAATGGACCGGGATACATATAGATAATTGCAAGTTTGAGCCCATCTATCATACACAACTCTCTCTTCTAGATCATTCATCTAAACATGGCTAGTACAAGACTAATAGATCGAAGGGCATATATGAATACATATTATCCGGCAAAAAATTCATACAGAATCCAAAACTAAACCATGTATAGGTTTGATCATAAATTGACAATTTATCACACTGCAACAAACACACCACAAGTTACATCAAATGGGTCACAATCATGTAGGGCAGCTCATGTGATTATTGCAATGAAGAACAAGGGAGAGAGAAGTTATCATCTCGCTACTGTTATGGATTCATAGTCCAAGGAGGACTACTCACACAGAGGCATGATGGCAACAAGGATGATGAAAATGGCTCTGGTGATGGATTCCTCCGGTAGAGTTCCAAAACACGACAGAGTTCCAAATCAGGCCTACGGGGTGGACCTCCACGGAAAGGAGAGGTGGCAGCAGCAAAAACTCTTGATAAATAAAATTGGGGTTTTTTAGGAGTATATAAAAAGCGTCCAAAGAAAGAGGTTGTGCAGGACAAACCGCGCGACCATGAGCCCCTCTAATGCGTCCTAGTGGTGTGTGACCTCTGTGCGGGCCCCCTCTGGTGACCCTAGGTGGCCATGACTCTGTCGTCGCTTGAAACTCCGCAGTGTATTTTTCCCCGGCTTTTTGTCTCTGAAAAAATGATTTTCCTGAAAATGTCCAAAAATAACATAAAACAGCAACTAACACTTTACTCTAACTTAATAGGTTAGTCTACAAAAATGATAAAAATCATGGCAAAACTATGCAACTATGGTATAAATATAGCATGCATGAAATAAAAATTATAGATACGTTTGATACGTATCAGCATCTCCGAGTCTCTGCTCGTTCCCGAGCAAGTACATGATAAGCAAATAACTTTTGGTTGTGAATGTTGTCTTAGCATGAACATGACCAGTCGAATGTAGTTTACGTGTAACTCAAAAGAATAGTGATGCAATGCAATGGCCTATAATTGATAACACAGAAGTAATATTAAAACATGCAAAAATGACATACTCTTGTTTTTCATGATTTAAGACTTTAATCACTGTGCCCATAGTAAAAGGTTTAGAAAGAATGTCAAATTGTATTAAAAGCATAACATTGCTTGGTCTTCATCATAAAATGGCAATGTTTAGAAAGAATTTCAAATAGTAAAAGCAAGTAATTGAAAAGAGCGTTTGATCGAGGTTGTAAGAATATAAGAGGAAGATGGAATGGGATTCATAGGTACACTAGTGGTTTATCTCCAAGTGAAAGCATGGTGCGGTGAACACATTATAATTGCAGCTTTTACAACCATATGACTGCATGGTCCAAAGGAAATTACTCAGGGGTGATCATGATGGCCTTCAACTTTATGGAAATTGCCGCCGTAATGACTTCCCCCTCTGATAGAGTACTGGAAAAGACCTCCAAATTGGATTGTCACAGAACAGAGGTGTGTAGCGGCGGAAACAGGAGAACTCCTCGATGTTTAGGGTTTTCAGGATGAAAGATAACTATAGGCATCGAGAGGCGATACAATTGAGCACCAGAGGGCCCACATGGCCCCACCGCACGCTCCCTGGTCACATGGGGGCTATGGGCCATCCCCTGGCCTAGGTCGGTGGCTGCCGGAAGCTTCCCAATGCAAAATAATTTCTGGAAATTCTTCTGGATTTTTGGAGCTCCATAAATTAATTTTCCTGAAAGCCCAAAAACAAGCAGAAAATAGTAAGTTGTACTAGGCACAAACCTAATAGGTTAGTCCAAAAACATAATTAAAACTGGTACCAAAATTATCCAAAATGATATAAACATGGCATGACACAAACAAAAATTATATCTACGTTTGAGATGTATCAAACCTCATCATTGAAATATACAAACCAAATTCTATAATGTAAAGATCTCTACTACTGTATTAATTATTATACATGAAGTGCATGCTGATACGTCTTCAACGTATCTATAATTTTAGATTATTCCATGCTGCTATATTATTAAGCTTGGATGTTTTACAATCATTTTATAGCAACTTTATATCATTTTTTGGGACTAACATATAGACATAGTGCCCAGTGCAAGTTGCTATTTTTTGCTTGTTTTTTACATCACAGAAAATCAATACCAATCGGAGTCCAAATGTAGCGAAACTTTTTGGAGATTTTTTTTGGACCAGAAGACACCCGGTGGGCCAAAGAAGTGCCAGAGGGGAGCTCCAAGGGAATCACAACCCACCAGGGCATGCCTGGGGGCCCAGGCGCGCCAAGGTGGGTTGTGCCCACCTCGATGGCCTCCCGCACCGCCTCTTCGCCCTATAAATTGCCAAATATTCCAAAACCCCCGAAGATAACCCTATATCAGATGTTCCACCGTCGAAGGCCTCTATAGCCATGAAAAATCAATCTAGACCCCGCTCTGGCACCCTGCCGGAGGGGGAAATCATCACCGGTGGCCATCTTCATCATCCCGGCGGCCACCATGATGAGGAGGGAGTAGTCCACCCTCGGGGCTGAGGGTTTGTACTAGTAGCTATGTGTTTAATATTTCTCTCTCTCTCTCTCTCATGTTCTTGAGATGGCACGATCTTGATGTATCGCGGGCTTTGTTTATATAGTTGGATCATATGGTGTTTTCCCCTCTCTATCTTGTTGTGATAAATTGAGTTTTCCCTTTGAGATTTCATTTTATCGGATTGAATACTTTTATGGATTTGAGAGCACTTGATATATGTCTTGCATATGAATACCTTGGTGACAATATGGTATTATATTTACTCACTTGATATGTGTTTTGGTACTCAACTCGCGGATTCCCAAGGTGACATTGGGGTAATCTATGCATAGGGGTTGATGCATGTTCTCGTCTTTGTTTCTCCGGTACAAATCTTGGGGCACTTTTTGAGGTTCTTTGTGTTGGGTTGAGTATTATGAATCCGAAATTGTTTGATGTGTATCATATAATTAACTCATGGATACTTGTGGTGATATTGGAGTATCTAGGCGACATTAGAGTTGGTTAATGCGTATCATCTGGTGTTATTTTAGTACGAACTCTTGGATAGATCGAACGGAAAGAATAGCTTTGTGTTATTTTAGTATGAACTCTTGAATAGATCGAAAGGAAAGAATAACTTTAAGGTGCTTTCGTACCCTACAAACAATTTCTTCTCATGTTCTCCACTAGATAAGAACTTCGGTGTGATTCTTCATCACCCGTTGACGGATGGTTATGTGATCCAATTAGATTAGCATTGTTTAGAGATTGCACTAGAGAAGGTACGGACCCTAGGCCTCATTTTCAAGCATTGCAATACCGTTTTTGCTCACTTTTGTTACTCGTTACCTCGCTGTTTTTTATTGTTACCATTACAAAAAAATCAATATCTACTATCATTACTATGCTTTTATCACCATCTCTTCGCCAAAGTAGTGAACCTATACAAATTACCATTGTATTTGGTGTGTTGGGGATACAAGAGACTTTTTGCTATTTGGTTGCAGGGTTGTTTGGGAGAGACCATCTTCATCCTACGTCTCCCATGGATTGATAGACCTTAGGTCATCCACTTGAGGGAAATTTGCTACTATCCTACAAAACACTGCGCTTGGAGGCCCAACACGAGTCTACAAGAACAAGTTGTGTAGTAAACATCAAGCTCTTTTCTGTCGCCGCTGACGGGGAGGTGAGTGCTTGAAGGTATATCTTTAGATCTTGCAATTGAATCTTTTAGTTTCTTGTTTTATCACTAGTTTGGTTTATAAAATAAAACTACAAAAAAAAGAATTGAGGTTGCATCATATTGTTCATCTTTATAATGTCTTTCTTGAAAATGATGGAAAGGAAAATTGTGCTTAATTGATAGAATAAGAATTCAATAAAATGTTTGGCATAAATGATGAGCATGACTGCAATATTGTTAGTACGAATTCTTTGAATATCAATGATGCTAATATCAATGATGCTAATGATATGCAAAGCCATAAGCTTGGGGATGCTGTGTTTGACGAAGATGATATATTTAGTCTCCCAAGTATTGATGAGAAAAATTATTATGATGATTGCATGCCTCCTATTTATGATGATTATATTGATGAAAATGGATTTGGAGTGGTCATGACTTTATTTAATGATGAATCTACTATTTTGGAGGAGGTTGCAATTGATTATGACAACAAAGTTCCTATATATGATGATTATGGTGATGACATGTATGCTATAAACAATAATGATAACCATGAAAATTTTCATCATTATTTTAATGTTCAATTTGATTATGTCAATCAAGTACCTCATGATAGTTATTTTTGTTGAGTTTTCTCCCACTACTATGAATGAGAATAAATTTGCTTATGTGGAGAGTAACAAAATTTCTATGCTTATGGATCATGAAAAGAATGATTTATGTGATAGCTATATTGTTGAATTCATTAATCATGCTACTGAATATTATTATGAGAGAGGAACATATGCTTTTACATATTGCAATTATATCAAGTTTCCTCTCCATATGTTGAAAGTCTTAAAGTTTTGCTTGCTTTGCCTTCCTACGCTAGTTGATTCTTGCTCCCATAATTTGTTTGCTCACAAAATCCCTATGCATAGGAAGTGGATTAGACTTAAATGTTCTTGCCCTGTGATTCATGATGCTCTTTCTATGTTTCAATGCTTATCTTTTATGCGAGCATCATTGAAATCGTCATGCCTAGCTAGAAAGGCATTAAAGAAAAGCGCTTGTTGGGAGACAACTGTGACGCCCCCGATTTAATCGTACACTAATCATGCACGCAAATGTGTACGATCAAGATCAGGGACTCACGGGAAGATATCACAACACAACTCTACAAATAAAATAAGTCATACAAGCATCATAATACAAGCCAGGGGCCTCGAGCGCTCGAATACAAGTGCTCGATCATAGACGAGTCAGCGGAAGCAACAATATCTGAGTACAGACATAAGTTAAACAAGTTTGCCTTAAGAAGGCTAGCACAAACTGGGATACAGATCGAAAGAGGCGCAGGCCTCCTGCCTGGGATCCTCCTAAACTACTCCTGGTCGTCGTCAGCGGGCTGCACGTAGTAGTAGGCACCTCCGGTGTAGTAGTCGTCATCGACGGTGGCGTCTGGCTCCTGGGCTCCATCGTCTGGTTGCAGCAATCGAGTATAGATAGGGGGAAAAAGGGGAAACAATGCAACCGTGAGTACTCATCCAAAGTACTCGCAAGCAAGGAGCTACACTACATATGCATGGATATATGTGTAAAGGGCCATATCAGTGGACTGAACTGCAGAATGCCAGAATAAGAGGGGGATAGCTAGTCTTATCGAAGACTACGCTTCTGGTCACCTGTCTTGCAACAGGTAGAAGAGGGCAGTCTGAAGTCCTCCAAGTAACATCACATAGCAATAATCCTACCCGGCGATCCCCTCCTCGTAACCCTGAGAGAGAGCGACCACCGGTTGTATCTGGCACTTGGAAGGGTGTGTTTTATTAAGATTCGGTTCTAGTTGTCATAAGGTCAAGGTACAACTCCAAGTCGTCCTGTTACCGAAGATCACGGTTATTGAATAGATTAACTTCCTGCAGGGTGCACCATCTTACCCAGACGCTTGATCCCATTTGGCGGACACACTTTCTCGGGTCATGCCCGCCGTGGAAGATCAACACGTCGCAGCCCTACCTAGGCTCAACAGAGAGGCCAGCACGCCGGTCTAAACCTAAGCGCGCAGGGGTCTGGGCCCATCGCCCTGAGCACACCTACACGTTGCGTACGCGGCCGGAAACAGACCTAGCCTAGTGGCGTTCCAGTCCAATCCGACGCGTGTCGCTCAGTCGCTGGCGTCACGAAGTGCTTCGGCTGATACCACGACGCCGGGATACCCATAACTACTCCCGCGTAGATGGTTAGTGCGTATAGGCTCGTAGCCAACTCAGATCAAATACCAAGATCTCGTAAAGCATGTTAAGTATCCGCGAACGACGAACAGGACCAGGCCCACCTCTCTCCTAGGCGGTCTCAACCTGCCCTGTCGCTCCGCCTCAAAGATCCACTCGCGGGTGCTCCACCAGCCGACCCGACTTTAGTCTCCACATGTATCATGTATAAAGTATATAGTATATACCCGTGATCACCTCCCAAGTGATCACGGCCCGATAGTATAGCACGGCAGACGGACAAGAATGTAGGGCCACAGATGAAAGTACTAGCATCCTATACTAAGCATATAGGATTGCAGGTAAGGTAACAACAATAGTAACAAGGACAGGCTATGCATCGGGATAGGTATAATGAAAGCGATAACATGCTACACTACTCTAATGCAAGCGGTATAGAGTAGAATAGGCGATATCTGGTGATCAAGGGGGGCTTTCTGGTTGCTCGGCAAGAGAGAGGGGTCGTCAACACCGTAGTCGAACTGGGCAGCAGCGTCGGTCTCGTAGTCTACCGGAGAGAAGAGGGGGAAGAAACAATGAATACCATGTAAACAGATGCATATCGATGCATGACATGACAAGTAACGATGCTAGGCGTGCCCTAACGTTGTATGAGGTGGTACGGTTAAGAAACATCCGGAAAGTATTCCGGTGTTTAGCGTTTCGAGAGGAGCCGAGGGGAAAGTTGCGGGTTCGATAAGTTAGGGGTGTGGCGGACGAGCGGACTGCGATCCGGATTCGTCTCGTCGTTACGAGCAACTTTCATGTAGAAAGTATTTTCATTCGATTACGGATTAAAAGATATGATTTTCTAAAGATTTAAATCATTTTCTGATTTTAATTATATATTTAATTCCAACATTATCCAAACGATGCAGTGATGACGTAGGCATGACATCGAGTGATGTCAAGAGGTCAACTGGTCGGTTGACCAGTCAAACCAGAACAGTGGGTCGATGGGACCCACATGTCATTGTCAAGGGCCTTAATGAGTTTTAAAACTAACTAAAATGGGTTAATTAGTGGGTGGGCCCTCGTAGTCGCGTGTCTAATTAGGTTTTAGTTAATTAACTAAATTAATTAGCAGTGTATATATTTGTTTTTATTTGTTTTATGGCATGGGGCCCGCTTGTCAGTGGCAGTAGCCGCCACGTCAGCATGTTGACTGGGTCAACCCAATCACGGGCCCTCAGACCCATCGTCGTCGGCTACGCAGGCGGGGCCACTGTGCCACGTTGGCGTCGGCGCCGGAGATACTCCGGCGAGGCCATCCGCGGCGGCCGAACGCCGGAGATGGACGGAATCGCGCTACGGCGTGTCATTTGAGCCTTGGTCGGGCGCGTTCGAATGGTGAGGCTGGGCCGCATCCAACCGTGATGGTGGCGCGGGCCGTAACGGCCGGAACCTTCGCCGGCGGCGAGTGGAGGCGGTGGTGGCGTTCGGGAGGTGGACGGGTTTTGGCTACAGGCCACCAAAATCGACGCGGGGGGTTGCGTTCGAACGGGGAGTCGATGCCGCGTCTTCTAGGACTGGTGGCGTCGCCAGAGTTCGTCGAAGCCGACGACGGCGAGCACCGAGGCGGATGCCGGAGCTCGGGCATGGGCGGCTACGGCGAGGAGAGGCACAGCCGGGGACAGGGATAGGCGCGTTGGGGCCCTGGAGACGTGCTGAGAACGACGACGGACGCGAGCCACGCTTGCGGTGGCCTCGACGGAGAGCTCGACCGCGGCGGCGGGAGGGTGAGCGCGACGGGGGAGCGAGCCACGGATGCGGTGAGCTAGGAGGGAGGAGGAGGAGGTTCAGAGGCGGGGCGGCCGCGGCGCGGCAGGCGGCGGCGACGGCGGCGCCGGAGCGTCAGCGGCGACGGCCGGGCGCCCTAGGGAAGAGGGGGAGCGAGGGGGGGGGCTCACGGGGTTCGTAGGGGTTCGGGGGCAGCGGGCTCGGGGGCGGCCGGGGAAGACCGACGAGGAGGAGGGCGAGGAGGCGGCGCTCGGCGGCGACGAGGCCTGGCGGCGGCGAGGCGAGGTGGTCGGGGTCGACGGGATCGGGGCCGATCCCGATCCGGATCGGTGGGGGAGAGGAGAGGGGCGAGTGGGTGGAGTGGGGTGTCGGTGGGGGTCGTGGGTGGACCGAGGGGATAAGGGGAGGCCGGCTGGGCCAGGTGGGCTTGGCCCAGTTGGGCCTGTGGCCGGCCTGGCTAGCTGGGCCGCGGTCCAGCAGGGGAGGGGGGCTTCTCTTTCCTTTTCTTTTTTATGCTAGTTTAGTTTTTTTCTCTTTTGTATTTTCTTTTCTTTTATTTATTTACTTTTCTGTTTTAATTCATTTAAACATATTTAGGCATTTTATAAAAATGGGTTTGTTGCACCATAATTAACTTTGTAATATTTGACAACCCCCGAACATTTTAGTTTTAATTTTTTGAAAACTTTTATTGCTATCATGCATTTGAATTTGAATTTGAAACAGTTTTGATTTAACCCGTGATTAACTATAAAGGATGAGGTGACGTGGCACCATCAACGTGAGATTACTGTAGCATGATTATCCGGCGTTACAAATCTCCTCCACTACAAGAAATCTCGCCCGAGATTTAGGAGGTAGAAGGAAAGAGTGCGGGTATTCATCACGAAGACGATCCTCGCGTTCCCGTGTGGCCGTCTTGAGTGATTTGACCTTTGGACTTTGAGGAACTTGATCGCCTTCCGGCGTGTGCGGCGTTCAGCTTGGTCGAGAATGCGGACGGATGCTCTTTATAGGAGAGGTCCTATTGCAATTCGAGCACTTCATGGTCCATCGCCGGATTGGGTCCTTGAAGCAGCGTCGGAGTTGTGAGACGTGGAACACATCGTGAACTCGAGAAAGGTTCGACGGAAGCTCCGATTGATATGCCACTTTCCCACGCCTTTCCGAATAGTGAATGGGCCAATATAGCGAGGAGCTAGCTTGCCCTTGATCCCGAAGCGGTGAGCACCCTTCATTGGTGTAACGTGAAGATAGGCCTTTTCGCCAGGTTGATAGACCATGTCCTTATGATGACGGTCATAATTACTCTTTTGACGTGACTGAGCAGTCTTGAGATTCTCGCGAATAATGCGGACTTGTTCTTCGGCATGTTGGATAATATCCGGACCGAAGAGTGGACGTTCCCGTTTCGACCAGTTCGGAGGGGTTCGGCACTTCCGTCCATATAACACTTCGAAGGGGGCCATCTTCAGACTAGCTTGATAGCTATTATTATAAGAGAACTCAGCATACGGAAGAGATTCCTCCCATTTATTGCCGAAGGAAATAACACAAGCTCGAAGCATGTCTTCGAGAACTTGGTTGACACGTTCAACTTGCCCTTGTGACTTCGGATGAAACGCAGTACTGAAAGATAAGTGAGTCCCCATAGCTTCTTGGAAACTTGCCCAGAATCTTGAAGTGAATAAGCTGCCACGGTCCGAACTGATAACCAATGGAATACCATGAAGTGAAACGATTCTGGACATATAGAGAGTTGCAAGCTGACTAGCAGTGATCGTTTCTTTGACCGCCAGAAAATGTGCAACTTTGGAAAGTCGGTCGATGACGACAAGAATAGCATCATTACATTTCCGCGACTTGGGAAATCCAGTGACGAAGTCCATTTCAACATGGTCCCATTTCCATTCAGGAATAGAGATAGGTTGCAGAGTTCCAGCAGGCCTTTGATGTTCTGCTTTGATACGACGGCAAACGTCACACTCAGCCACATAGCGAGCAATGTCTTGCTTCATATTAGACCACCAGAATCTTTGACGAATGTCCTGGTACATCTTTGTACTACCAGGATGGATACATAGAGGCGTATCATGAGCTTCTTTCATAACCTCCTGAGCCATATTCAGGTTTTCCTTCTTACACGGCACCACTAGGCGGCCTTTGAAGTACAAGGCGCCATCATCAGCAATAGTGAAGAATGAGGGATTTCCTTCTTTGAGGTCGCGCTTAATCTTGTAGACTTCAGAGTCATATCCCTGCATTGTCTTGATGGAGCCCACGAGATCGGGTTCGACAGCCAGGGTAAAGAGGGAACCCTGGGAAACAACACGGAGATTCATCTTGCGGAACTCCGGAGGAGGGGGAGCGAGTGCACCCGGAGGAACAATATGGAGGTTCAGCTTTCTGAATTCTTCAACAAGTGAGCGCTGAACTTTGTGAACCTGAAGGTGGTTGCAGTAAGACTTGCGGCTCAAGGCATCAACCATTACATTAGCCTTGCCTGGGGTATAGGAAATACCCAAATCGAAGTCTGCAACAGTCTCCATCCATCTCTGCTGACGGAGGTTCAGGTCTGGCTGAGTAAACAGATACTTCAGACTTTGGTGGTCGGTGAAGATCTCGCAACGATTACCGAGTAGGTAATGTCGCCACTGTTTTAGCGCATGAATGACAGCAGCAAGTTCGAGGTCGTGAACTGGGTAGTTCTCTTCGTGAGGGCGCAATTGTCGAGAGGCATAAGCAACCACTTTGCGCTCTTGCATTAGGACACAGCCTAATCCTTGACGGGAAGCGTCGCAGTAAATGACGAAGTCCTTCTTAGTATCAGGAGGAGCTAGCACTGGGGCAGAAGTCAACTTGTCTTTGAGTGCCTGGAAACTTTCCTGACATTTATCATCCATTGGAACTTGACGCCTTATGCAACAAAGTTAGTCGAGGCTGGCAATCTTGGAGAAGTTCTCGATTTAATCGACGGCAATAGCTGGCGAGACCGAGAAAACTTCTGACTTGCTTAACGTTCTTCGGAGGAGTCCAATCGAGAATAGCCTGAACTCTTTCAGGGTTGACGGCAATACCATCCTTAGAGATGACATGCCCAAGATAGGTTACTTCGGGAAGCCAGAATTCACATTTGGAGAACTTGGCATAGAGTTGATGCTCTCGTAGCTTTTCCAGCACAAGACGAAGATGTTCAGCATGCTCTTCTTCGTCCTTAGAAAATACCAGGATATCATCCAGATAAACCACGATGAACTTGTCGAGGTAATCCATGAATATATAGTTCATCAGGCGAGAGAAGGTGGCTGGAGCATTGGTTAAGCCGAAGGACATGACGGTGTACTCGTATGAACCATAACGAGTCACAAAGGCGGTCTTGGGGATATCCTCCTCACGAACACGGATCTGGTGGTAACCCAACCTCAAGTCGAGTTTCGAGAACACTGATGAACCAGCCAGTTGATCATACAGATCATTTATCCGAGGAAGAGGATACTTATTCTGAATGGTAGCTTGGTTTATAGGACGGTAGTCTTGGACCAATCGGTTTGTCCCATCCTTCTTCTTGACAAAGAGAGAAGGTGCTCCCCATGGAGAGCAGCTTGGGCGAATGAAACCACTGCGAAGAGACTTGTCGATTTCCTCCTTGAGCTCAAGGAGTTCATGCGGCGGCATCTTGTAGGGTCGCTTGGCTATAGGAGTGGTGCCTGGTTTCAAGTCGATGACGAATTCGACAGCCCTAGCAGGGGGAATCCCTGGAAGTTCTTCAGGAAAGACGTCCTGGAAATCGCGAACGACAGGAATGTTCTCAATGCCCTCGAGGGGTGCGGCGTTCAATGCATTCAATGCATAGAGCCTTGCCTCGGCATCCTGAACCAGACGAGCATTGTAGCTTATTATTTCATCAGAAGGGTGTAGCAGATGGACGGTCTTAGTGGCGCAAACGATAGAAGCAGTATGCGCTTTCAACCAATCCATCCCCAAAATGAGGTCGATGTTAGACGTCTTCAGGATAATGGGTGAGGCATAGA
The DNA here is from genome assembly GCA_021605205.1 of Aegilops longissima. Lineage (NCBI taxonomy): Eukaryota > Viridiplantae > Streptophyta > Magnoliopsida > Poales > Poaceae > Aegilops > Aegilops longissima. The sequence goes on from CM038679.1 coordinate 734,750,861, forward strand.
ATTCCAGCCCTTCGATCTCCACGGGGACGTCGACGCCAACCATGGAGGTTTGACATTGTCCCAAGGGGGTTTTTACCACTACCGAAGAGTTCATCTCCTCACACTTAACGTCGTGCTTGTATGCAAAATCTTCTGACATGAATGAATGCGATGCTCCTGAATCGAATAAAACAGATGCAGGTACTGAATTTACGAGGAGTGTACCCATCACAGTAGCAGGCTGGTCTTGAGCTTCGTTCAGATCAACGTGGTTGGCCTGAACTCGACCATAAGGCTTGGCATTGTTGTTGCGGGGTTGGTTGTTTCCACGGCCAGTCGCTGGAAGGGCCAGCTGATTCTGGTTCTGGTTGCATTCTCTAGCACGGTGCCCTGGTTGACCACACCTGAAGCACAAACCATTATTGGGAGTGGGAACAGGAGCTTGGGGTGGTGGAGCTGGAAGCTTTGGCTGCCTGGTTAAAGTAGGCAGACGAGGTGCAGCATAGCTCTGCCTTGGAGCAGGTGCATTCGACTGGTATATGCTGTTGGGAATCCATATCTTACGCTTTGGCGAGGACGGGCCCGAAGATGAGCCCGTGTCACGGTTGCGCCTGTTAGAGCTCTGGTATTCCTGCAGACCAGTTTCGACATTGATAGCTTTGTTCACCAAGGTGGCGAAATCGGCAAAGTCGTGCACTAGAAGTGCGAGCTTGATGTCAGCTTGAAGGCCGTCACGGAACTTCTCTTGTCTTCGTGCATCAGTTGCAATATCCTCTTCAGCATAGCGAGACAAGTCCAGGAACTCTCGCTGATAAGCTTCAACAGTCTTGTTGCCTTGGGTGAGGTTGCGGAACTCACGCTTCTTCCGGTCCAAGACTCCTTGAGGGATGAAGCGGGCACGGAAAGCAGCTTGGAAGTCTGGCCAGGTGATGATTGTTCCAACTGGCAGAGTACGCCTGTGGCTGTCCCACCATTGAGCTGCGGGTCCCTTCAGGAAGAAGGAAGCAAAAGTGACATAGCTGGCAGGGGCTACATCAGCAGACTCCATCTCATAGGTGATGTCACGGAGCCAGTCATCAGCATCCAGCGGCTGGGTTGAGTTGCGGTACACACTTGGGTTGAGGCGTATGAAATCCTGCAGAGTTATTGTGTTTGGCTGCTGGTTCATATTGGGGCGAGGAAACTGAGCCATCATGTTCTCCATGAACTGGCGATTCATCTCAAGCTGTTGGATCATACCAGCCATGTACTCGGGCGGTGGTGGGAAGTTGCCACCACGACCACGACCAGCTGGTCTAACCATCCTGCTAATATATAACAGGGGTAGTTCAGCATTTGAGAAATTATGCAAAGGACAAGAATCATTCATGATGAAACATGCATAATGAAAGCAGCACGATAGAAACCACATAGTAGTCGGCATATCTTACAAAAGGGATCATGCATAGAGTTCAGTACGCAGAGTTCAGTACATAGACTAAGACATCATAGGCGGCACGCAGGCTCGCGGCGAATGCATCAAACACTAACTAGCAGGCCTACATCAGTCCCACGCAGTACTGCGGAGGTAGCTGTAGCCTGAAAGCTGGTAGTGTGGCAGCGGATAGTCCTCTCGTCGGTGACACAGGGGCGCGGATACTCAGTGCGAACCCGACGACAAAGTGGCGAAGAGAACCAAGTGCGGAGAGTAGCCTCCACCTCCGCCAACCGACACCACAGGGCATCACGGTCTGGCTAGGTAGATCGCAGAACGCGGCAGCTCTCTGGATCGGACAAAGGGGTGCAGCAGCGTCAGAGCACGGTAAAGGTGCTGACGGGTGATGTACAACTCGTGGCGAAGAGCTCGATCCAGCCCATCAGCATGCAGAACAAAGTTCTGATGGTAGAAGGGCTCTCTGGTGACAGTGGAGTAGGCAGCAGTGTAGTATCCCTCCTCACCAACATCAGACGCGATAGCAATGTGCCTGAAGGGGGAGGTGTCCAACTCCCGATACTCTCCACGAAGACGTGTCAGAGCAGCATAAGCAGCATCGTGGACTGCCATATCGATAGTCACCCCAACACCATGTGCGGTGTGAAGCACAGTAGTGGAGTCATACTCCCGAGAGTAGAGGTGGACGATGGCTCGGTACTGCTCCTGGTTAAAGTCCTGGTACTCCTCAAAGACGGTGTACTCAGGATGCCAGCGAAAACCCAGATAGATCATCATCTCTGCTAGCACCGCAGGTGATCCCGAGGCACCAATGGCCGTCGTGTGGCACACGACCCGCCTCGTGGGTTCCATCTGAAAACAAAGATGTTTCAAAGGAGTCAAATGACAGTGTGGAAATTGATCAAAATACAATTCCAAGAAATAACTATGGCTTTATCCAACTTTGGGGTGAATGTGGTCACGGATCCTAGTGTTAGTTAGTAAATTTGTTTAACCCGAGTAGAAGAGAGTTCAGAGTCCCAGAGTAAAGGTCGAGGAGTAAAAGATCCTACTACCACCCGATGGCGACGTGGGCCCATAAGGAACACAGCCAAGTTAGTAAAAGTTTTTGCAATGTCTAGACTCGACTTCGGCCAAGGAGTGTGGAAGGGGGATTCCTACAGGCAGTCGGCTCTGATACCAACTTGGGCGCCTTCGATTTAATCGTACACTAATCATGCACGCAAATGTGTACGATCAAGATCGGACTCACGGAAGATATCACAACACAACTCTACAAATAAAATAAGTCATACAAGCATCATAATACAAGCCAGGGGCCTCGAGGGCTCGAATACAAGTGCTCGATCATAGACGAGTCAGCGGAAGCAACAATATCTGAGTACAGACATAAGTTAAACAAGTTTGCCTTAAGAAGGCTAGCACAAACTGGGATACAGATCGAAAGAGGCGCAGGCCTCCTGCCTGGGATCCTCCTAAACTACTCATGGTCATCGTCAGCGGGCTGCACGTAGTAGTAGGCACCTCGAGTGTAGTAGTCGTCATCGACGGTGGCGTCGGGCTCCTGGGCTCCATCGTCTGGTTGCAGCAATCGAGTATAGATAGGGGAAAAGGGGGAAACAATGCAACCGTGAGTACTCATCCAAAGTACTGCAAGCAAGGAGCTACACTACATATGCATGGATATATGTGTAAAGGGCCATAATAAATGGACTGAACTTCAGAATGCCGAATAAGAGGGGATAGCTAGTCTTATCGAAGACTACGCTTCGGTCACCTGTCCCGCAACATGTAGAAGAGGCGATCTGAAGTCCTCCAAGTAACATCACATAGCAATAATCCTACCCGCGATCCCTCCTCGTAACCACGAGAGAGAGCGACCACCGGTTGTATCCGCACTTGGAAGGGTGTGTTTTATTAAGATTTCGGTTCTAGTTGTCATAAGGTCAAGGTACAACTCCAAGTCGCCCTGTTATCAAGATGACGGCTATTCAATAGATTAACTTCCTGCAGGGTGCACCATCTTACCCAGACGCTTGATCCCATTTGGCGGACACACTTTCTGGGTCATGCCCGCCGCGGAAGATCAACACGTCGCAGCCCTACCTAGGCTCAACAGAGAGGCCAGACGCCGGTCTAAACCTAAGCGCAGGGTGCAGGGCCCATCGCCTCGAGCACACACTGCACGTTGCGTCGTGCCGAAGCAGACCTAGCCTAGTGGCGTTCGGTCCAATCCGGCGCGCGCCGCTCGATCATTGGCGTCACGAAGTGCTTCGGCTGATACCACGACGCCGGGATACCCATAACTACTCCCGCGTAGATGGTTAGTGCGTATAGGCTCGTAGCCAACTCAGATCAAATACCAAGATCTCGTAAAGCGTGTTAAGTATCCGCGAATGCCGAACAGGACCAGGCCCACCTCTCTCCTAGGCGGTCTCAACCTGCCCTGTCGCTCCGCCTCAAAGATCCACTCGCGGGTGCTCCACCAGCCGACCCGACTTTAGTCTCCACATGTATCATGTATAAAGTATATAGTATATACCCGTGATCACCTCCCAAGTGATCACGGCCCGATAGTATAGCACGGCAGACGGACAAGAATGTAGGGCCACAAATGAAAGTACTAGCATCCTATACTAAGCATATAGGATTGCGGGTAAGGTAACAACAGTAGTAACAAGGACAGGCTATGCATCAGGATAGGTATAACTGAAAGCAGTAACATGCTACACTACTCTAATGCAAGTAGTATAGAGTAGAATAGGCGATATCTGGTGATCAAGGGGGGGGCTTGCCTGGTTGCTCTGGCAAGAGAGAGGGGTCGTCAACACCGTAGTCGAACTGGGCAGCAGCAGCGTCGGTCTCGTAGTCTACCGGAGAGAAGAGGGGGAAGAAACAATGAATACCATGTAAACAGATGCATATCGATGCATGACATGACAAGTAGCGATGCTAGGCGTGCCCTAACGTGGTATGAGGTGGTACCGGTTAAGGGGGGAAACATCCGGGAAAGTATTCCCGGTGTTTCGCGTTTTCGGGCAGAGGAGCCGGAGGGGAAAGTTGCGGGTTCGATAGGTTAGGGGGTGTGGCGGACGAACGGACTGCGTATCCGGATTCGTCTCGTCGTTCTGAGCAACTTTCATGTAGAAAGTATTTTCATTCGAGTTGCGGATTAAAAGATATGATTTTCAAAAGATTTAAATCATTTTCTGATTTTAATTATATATTTAATTCCAACATTATCCAAACAGTGTGTGATGACGTAGGCATGACATCAGAGTGATGTCAGCAGGTCAACTGGTCGGTTGACCAGTCAAACTGACAGTGGGTCGATGGGACCCACATGTCATTGTCAAGGGCCTTAACAGAGTTTTAAAACTAACTAAAATGAGTTAATTAGTGGGTGGGCCCCTGTAGTCAGTGTCTAATTAGGTTTTAGTTAATTAACTAAATTAATTAGCAGTGTATATATTTGTTTTAATTTTTTATGACATGGGGCCCGCCTGTCAGTGGCAGTAGCCGCCACGTCAGCATGTTGACTGGGTCAACCCAGTCAACGGGGCCCTCAGGACCCACTGGTCAGCGACACAGAGGCGGGGGCCACTGCGCCACGTCGGTGTCGGCGCCGGAGCGACTCCGGCGAGGCCATCCGCGGCGGCCGAACGCCGGAGATGGCCGGAATCGCGCTACGGCGCGTCATTTGAGCCTTGGTCGGGCGCGTTGAATGGTGAGGTGGGCGCATCTAACCGTGATGGTGGCGCGGGCCGTAACGGCGGAACCGCCGCGGCGAGTGGAGGCGGTGGTGGCGTTCGGGAGGTGGGCGGGTTTTGGCTACTGAGCCACCAAAATCGACGCGGGGGGTTGCGTTCGAACGGGGAGTCGATGCCGCGTCTTCTAGGACCGGTGGCGTTGCCGGAGTTCGTCGAAGCCGACGGCGGCGAGCACCGAGGCGGATGCCGGAGCTCGGGCATGGGCGGCTACTGGCGAGAGAGGCTGGCCGGGGACGGGATAAGCGCGTTGGGGCCCTGGAGACGTGCTGAGAACGATGACGCAGTCGGACGCGAGCCACGCTTGCGGTGGCCTCAACGGAGAGCTCGACCGCGGCGGCGGGAGGGTGAGCGCGACGGGGGAGCGAGCCACGGGATGCGGTGAGCTAGGAGGGGAGGAGGAGGAGGTTCGGGGGGGGCGGCCCGGCGCGGCAGCGGGCGGCGGCGGCGCCGGAGCGCTGCTGAGCGGCGACGGCCGGGCGCCCTAGGGAAGAGGGGAGCGAAGGGGGGGGGGGCTCACGAGGGTTCGAGGGGTTCGGGGGCAGCGGGCTCGGGGGCGGCCGGGGAAGACCGGCGAGGAGGAGGGAGAGGAAGCGGCGCGGCGGCAGCGGCGAACTGGGCGGCGAGGCGAGGTGGTCGGGGTCGACGGGATCGGGCCGATCCCGATCCAGATCGGTGGGGAGAGGAGAGGCGAGTGTGTGGAGTGGGGTGTCGGTGGGGGTCGTGGGTGGACCGAGGGATAAGGGAGGCCGGTGGGCAGTGGGCTTGGCCTAGTTGGGCTGTGGTGGGCTTTGGCTAGCTGGGCATGTCCAGAGGCGGGGGCTTCTCTTTCCTTTTCTTTTTTTATGCTAGTTTAGTTTTTTTCTCTTTTGTATTTTCTTTTCTTTTATTTATTTACTTTTCTGTTTTAATTCATTTAAACATATTTAGGCATTTTATAAAAATGGGTTTGTTGCACCATAATTAACTTTGTAATATTTGACAACCCCCGAACATTTTAGTTTTAATTTTTTGAAAACTTTTATTGCTATCATGCATTTGAATTTGAATTTCGAAACAGTTTTGATTTAACCCGTGATTAACTACAGTGACAGAGGTGACGTGGCACCATCAACGTGAGATTACTGTAGCATGATTATCCGGGCGTTACAACAACCCAACATTTACCGCTACTGTTTTGTTTCTTCACATGATTAGGCTACTGTAGTAATAATGTTCTATAGCTTTTCTTTCAATAAATTGCCAAGTAAAGCCTTTGGGATAGTGTGGATGATAGTTAACTTGATTCTGTGCAAAAACAGAAACTTTTGCGCCTAGTCCAGGAATTTCTAAAATTCACTGGAACGGGATTTTGATCTGAATATTTTATAGGTGATAGATATAAATTCCCTATGTTTTCTAATTGTTCATAATTTTTGGAGTAGCAGCAGTTTGGTTGGAGTACAGATTACTACAGACTATTTTGTTTTTGACAGATTCTGTTTTCAATGCATAGTTTGCTTGTTTTCTAGTTTCTATGGCTTATATTTCTCAATATAAAATTGTGGAAATGATAATATACAGTAGGAATTGTGTGAGAACAATTATGAATCTTTTCTTTGACAATACCAAAGTGAATGATTTGTCTTTATCATATTAATCTATCTCACGAAGTCCCATTAAGTTTTGTGTGATTGAAGTTTTCAAGTTTTGGGTGAGATATCGATATGAGGAGAATAAGGATTTTCAAGACCCTAAGTTAGGGGTTTCCCAAGGCACCCAAAAGGTAATATTTAATGAAGATCCAAGCAACTAAACTTGGGGATGCCCCGGAAGGCATCCCCTCTTTCATCTTCAACATTATCGGTAACCTCACTTGGAGCTATGTTTTCATTCATCACATGATATGTGTTTTTCTTGGAGTGTCATTTTATTTTGTTAGGATTTCCTTGATGTTAATTATATAATGTTTTTCATCTTTTATTTCAATAAAAGTGGCAAGGATAGCCTTTGCCATGCTTATTTTGCAAGTATATGAGTTGTTGTTTCAAAACAGAAAGTTTATCGATGTTGCAAAAATTCTCTAGGAAAACCAGAATGTGATAAAATGTTGAATTTTTTTGCATAATAATCTATGATAAATTTTCTACAGTATGGTAAATTTTCAGAATTTTTTGAGTTAAATAAGTATGGATACTTCTTCATCCATTACAGACTGTCTTGTTTTGGCAGATTGTTGTTATGTTTGCGTATGTTTGCTTGTTTAATGATTCTATTTAAGGATAGGAGTATTAAATATGCAGAGGCATTTAGTATGAAATTGAATAATAATTTTAGTGATTTGACACAGTAGAGAATGATAAGGTTTTGCATTGATTTATACTAATGTATCTCACGAGTTCTTATTGAGTATTGTGTGGATGAAGTTTTTAAGATTTAGGGAATCCGTGATATAAAGGAAATTAAGGAGACACAAAAGCTCAAGCTTGGGGATGCACAAGGCATCCCAAGATAATATTTCAAGAAGTATCAATCATCTAAGCTTGGGGATGCCCTGGTAGGCATCCCACCTTTCTTCATCAACAATTATCGGTTAGCCTCGGTTGAGCCTAAGTTTTTTCTTATTCACATGATGTGTGCTATTCTTGGAATGTCATTTTATTTTGATTTGCTTGTTGTTTTAATAAAATACTTAGATATGGAAGTTTTTAAATAAAAGAGAGTCCTCAAATAGCTACCCATTTACATAACTACTCGCTTGATCTTCACTTATATCTTTTTGAGCATGATGTGATTTAATATTTTTGAAGAAATGCTCTCATGCTTCACTTATATTATTTTGAGAGACGCAAACTTTTATGCTCATGTTCTTCACTTAAGTTTATTTGAGCTTGTCAAAAGCAATTGCAACATATGAAACTAGTCCCAAAGTGATAGATATTCAAGAGGGATATAATAAAAACTTTCATGAAGATCATTGGACAAAATAAACTTGATTCTTTGTAATAGTTTTGAGATATGATGATAGCGATATGTGAGTCATGTTGGTGAGTAATTATGCTTTAGTAAGAATATTGGTGTTAAGGTTTGTGATTCCCTATGCAAGCACGAAAGTCAATAGTTATGCAATGAAATTACATCCTACTTGTGGTGCATTATTCAGTGTTAGTTATGCTCAATGATCGTTTATGTGATTTTTTGTTTCTTGGTTCGTTGATTCTCAATCTATTTGCTAGCCTCCATTTGTACTAAGTGGGATTACTACTTGTGCATCCAAAATCTTTAAACCCAGTTTTGCCCCCTGTTCAAGAATTCATCCGATTAACCAGTTAACTTGCCGATTAATCCCTACTCGTAGGGTCACTGAGTAGCCGATAAACTGATAAATCATCCGATTAATTGATTAAATGGCCGATTAACTTGCCGATTAGCTGATTAATCCCCTACTCGCCAGCCAATCGAGCAGCTACCAGTTAACGATTTCCTCAACAATCATTTTGCCACATGAGTCCACCATACCTACCTATTTGCGGTATTTCCATGCTGTTCTAAGCAAATTTGTATGTGCCATCTCTAATTTTCAAAATAATTTCCTTTTTGTGTGCTCATACCGCTCATGAAACGGTAGGGGTGGCTGATATTTTTCATGCTAGATGTGTTGTTCTCAAGATGAGTGTTTATTCACTTGAATTGCATGAGAGTACGGCAAAGGTAATAGGGATGCCCGGTCCGAAATGAAAAATGAATTTACTTTATGTTGTTAAATAATAAATTTCTTGGAAAGTGTTGGTATGGACGGTACCCGTGGATACCGCTAGCCGTGGAATGTGAAAAAATGGTGGAAAAAGGAATAAACTTTATTTTCTGTTTGGGAACCACCTATGATACATCTAGCATGGAAAGTATTGGGAACTACTCGGTCATTCTCGTTGATAGGAAAAGCATGCCACCAGAATGTTTTCATCTCTCTTTTTCGTTTTGAACTCTGGCACCTCTACAAATCCCTACTTCCCTCTGTGAAGGGCCTATCTATTTACGTTATGCAATTTTTATTTTTTATTTTGGAGTCTCCATCTTCTCTTATAAAGCACCAATTAGGGAGCACTGTGATCATACTTGAGCATTGGATGTAGCTAATATGCGAGTGTGTTTCATGAATGGATCAATGATTGAGCATGATGGGCTAGGGATAACTTTCTTAGTGTTGATATTTTGAAATACATGGTTGCTTGTTGATATGCTTGAGTATTGAAATCTTCATGTCAAAACTATACTATTGCTTTGAACCATATAAAAGAACAAATGCCATGCTACAAAAGAAAAGAATATGTGATGAACATGTTAGGCAGCATTCCACATCAAAAATTCAATTTTTATCATTTACCTACTCGAGGACGAGCAGGAATTAAGCTTGGCGATACTGATACGTCTCCAATGTATCTATAATTTTTATTGTTCCATGTGAAGGAAATATGCCCTAGAGGCAATAATAAAGTTGTTATCACTAGTAGAAAAAGGGTCAAATGTTCAGCTCATTAGTACCGGTTTGAATTTGAGCCAGCACTAATGTGACCATTAGTGCCGATTCCAACGGCTAGGCGGGCCGCTCTCATTAGTACCGGTTTGTGCCGAACTTTTAACACCGGTTCGTGCCACGAGCCGGTACTAAAGAGAGTGGTGGCAGGATGTTGTCAGTCTGGGGCCCCTCCGGCACCTTTAGTACCGGTTCGTGCCTCGAACCGGTACTAAAGGTCGTCCTATATAAACCCTTCGTCAACCCGCACTCTGTTCTTCCCCCTTTCCCCTCTCCCTCTCCTCTGTTCTGCCCTTCTTCCTCTCGAGCTCATCACAAATTTTGCCCAAAATTTGTCAACATTTGCAGGCCCCCATCCATTCAAATGATCACAAAGGTTAGCAACTTTGTCCTTTCATCTCTCATTGCTAGATTAGCTCTTGCATTGGTTTATATAGTGATTAATTGTGGGTTTTAGTAATTTGGGAGGAATTATATGTGGTAGTATTTGATTTATATGCAATTTGAGGTCAAAATAACACTTAGTTTGCATATGTAGGTGTGGTTTACTTAGTGCCTTCTAAATCTCCGTCGTAACCACCGTCGATAGCCCGCACCGTCCCGTCGCTGGCACCACCTTGTGGTGATCCTATTGTTCTTATCTTTTTTATATAAAAAATTCATGTTTGTGTGATTTGGATATATATTTACTCATATAATTATCTTACTCGTACGTTGTTTGTTTGTCATGGTTTTGATATCTGTCCCCGTCGGCCCTCGCCCATGTTATGATTCGGATGTGGTATATTCTGTTTTAAAACTATTTGTTGCATTTCGTGTTTATGGCAAAATATGCCCATCAAGTTGACATAGATATTTTTATCTAGGAGGTATGTGAACCGGAAATTCCAACCGACCCTATTGTCGAGAGGTTAAATTTAGTTGAAAGAGAAAACGAGTGCTTGAAAGAAAAACTGAAAAGAATTGAGGGGGAGAAGATGGAATTGGAGTTGCATGTTGCCAATGTCATCGATGATCACAAGATCAAGAAGGAGAAAATGCGCTTGAAGATTAGAAAGATTAGAAAATATGCCATTGATAGTGAGGCTTGGTATCATTATGTTGTTGGATCAATTGTTACCTTAGTTGCGATCTTGATCGCATTTGTTGTTGCATTTAATGCTTTAGCTAGAGAGTTATTTGTTTGTTGCATTTAAGTGTTGTATGAACTTTATGTGTGAACTTGTATTAATTTGGTATTTTCGGTGTTATGTAATGAAGATGAGACGACAATGGATGTACGATGACCGATGCTCTCCTGAGTTCATTAATGGTGTGCATACTTTTCTTCTTGCGGCTGAGGCAAACAAGCGGGTGGATGGTTTTATGCCTTGTCCATGTGCTGGCTGTAAGAATGATCACAATTACTCTAAGTCAATAACCATTCACGTCCACCTGTTTGAGTCCGGTTTCATGCCCCACTATAATGTTTGGACCAAGCATGAAGAAAGAGGGGTTATGATGGAAGACAATGAAGAAGAAGAGGACGACGACGGCTATCCTGGCCATGGGTTCCCTGAATACGATGATACAACACTGGGGGAAGAAGCTGAGCCGGCAATGCGGGAAGAAGCTGAAGAAGAGGCATCAGATGAGCCTGCTGATGATCTAGGTCGGGCCATTACCGATGCAAAGAGAAACTGCGCAAGTGATTTGGAGAAGAAGAAGTTGCAGCGCATGTTAGAGGATCACAAGAAATTGTTGTACCCGAACTGCGAAGCTGACAAGAAAAAGTTGGGCACCACACTGGCATTACTGCAATGGAAGGCAGATAATGATGTATCTGACAAGGGATTTGGAAATTTGCTGGTAATGTTAAAGAAGATGCTTCCAAAAGACAACGAATTGCCCGAGAGTACGTACGAAGCAAAGAAGGCTGTCTGCCCTCTAGGGTTAGAGGTGCAGAAGATACATGCATGCCCTAATGACTGCATCCTCTACCGCGGTGAGTACACGGATTTGAACGCGTGCCCGGTATGCGGTGCATTGCGCTATAAGATCAGCCGCGATGACCCTGGTGATGTCGAGGGCGAGCGCCCCAGGAAGAAGACTCCTGCCAAGGTGATGTGGTATGCTCCTATAATACCACAGTTGAAACGTTTGTTCCAAAACAAAGAGCATGCCAAGGCGATGCGATGGCACAGTGAAGACCGTAAGAAAGACGGAAAGTTGAGAGTACCCGCTGACGGGTCGCAGTGGAGAAAAATCGATAGAAAGTACAGGGAGGAGTTTGCAGGTGACGCAAGGAACGTATGGTTTGGTCTAAGCGCAGATGGCATTAATCCTTTTGGGGAGCAGAGCAGCTACCATAGCACCTAGCCTGTGACTCTATTTTTGTATAACCTTCCTCCTTGGTTGTGCATGAAGCGGAAGTTCATTATGATGCCAGTGCTCATCCAAGGCCCTAAGCAACCTGGCAACGACATTGATGTGTACTTAATGCCATTAGTTGAAGAACTCTTACAGCTGTGGAATGGAACAGGTGTACGTGCGTGGGATGAGCACTTACATGAAGAATTTGACCTAAAGGCGTTGCTATTCGTGACCATCAATGATTAGCCTACTCTCAGTAACCTTTCAGGACAGACAAACAAGGGATACCGCGCATGCACGCACTGTTTGGATAATTGTAGGAAGAATGTGTGCCTGGGACATCGTCAATTTCTTCCGAGCAGGCATCCCGTAAGAAAGAAAGGCAAGCATTTCAAAGGTGAGGCAGATCACTGGATGAAGCCTCGCCACCATACTGGTGCTGATGTACATGATATGTTCAAAGATTTAAAGGTAGTCTTTGGAAAGGGTCCTGGCGGACAACCTGTTTCGAGTGACGCTGACAAACACGCACCCATGTGGAAGAAGAAATCTATATTTTGGGACCTGCCCTATTGGAAAGACCTAGAAGTCCGCTTCGCAATCGACGTGATGCACGTGACGAAGAATCTTTGCGTGACCCTGCTTGGCTTCTTGGGCGTGTATGGGAAGACAAAAGATACACCGGAGGCACAGGAGGACCAGCAACGTATGCACGGAAAAGACGGCACACATCAGGGTCATGCCAGCTATGCTCTTACCAAAGAAGAGAAGGAAATCTTCTTTGAATGCCTGCTCAGTATTAAGGTACCGTCTGGCTTCTCGTCGAATATAAAGGGAATAATAAATATGGCAGAGAAAAAGTTCCAGAACCTAAAGTCTCATGACTGCCATGTGATTATGACGCAACTGCTTCCGGTCGCATTGAGGGGCCTTCTACCGGAAAACGTTCGATTAGCCATTGTGAAGCTATGTGCATTCCTCAATGCAATCTCTCAGAAGGTAATCGATCCAGAAATCATACCAAGGTTAGAGAATGATTTGGTGCAATGTCTTGTCAGTTTCGAGTTGGTGTTCCCACCATCCTTCTTCAACATCATGACGCACGTCCTAGTTCACCTATGCGAAGAGATTAACGTTTTGGGTCCTGTATTTCTACACAATATATTCCCCTTTGAGAGGTTCATGGGAGTCTTAAGGAAATATGTTCATAATCGTGCTAGGCCAGAAGGAAGCATCTCGAAGGTCCATGAAAATGAGGCGGTCATTGAGTTTTGTATTGACTTTATTCCTGCCCTTAAGCCGATTGGTGTTCCTTAATCGCGGCATAAGGGCAGACTGGATGGAAAAGGCACGCTAGGAGGGGATCAAATAATATGTATGGATGATACATCTCCAACGTATCTATAATTTTTGATTGCTCCATGCTACTTTATCTATTGTTCTGGACTATATTGGGCATTATTTTCCACTTTTATATTATTTTTGGGACCAACCTATTAACCGGAGGCCCAAACCAGAATTGTTGTTTTTTTGCCTTTTTCAGTGTTTCGAAGAAACAGAATATCAAACGGAGTCCAAACGGAATGAAATCTTCGGAAACGTGATTTTCTCATCAGATAAGACCCAGGAGACTTGGACCCTCCGTCAAGAAAGCCACGAGGCGGTCACGAGGTGGAGGGCCCCAGGCGCGCCCCGCCTCGTGGGCCCCTCAGCTCCACCGACGTACTCCTTCCTCCTATATATACCTACGTACCCCCAAACGATCAGAACAGGAGCCAAAAACCTAATTCCACCGTCGCAACTTCCTGTATCCACGAGATCCCATCTTGGGGCCTGTTCCGGAGCTCCGCCAGAGGGGGCATCCACCATGGAGGGCTTCTACATCAACACCATAGCCCCTCCGATGAAGTGTGAGTAGTTTACTTCAGACCTTCGGGTCCATAGCTAGTAGCTAGATGGCTTCTTCTCTCTTTTTGGATCTCAATACAATGTTCTCCCCCTCTCTCGTGGAGATCTATTCGATGTAATCTTCTTTTTGTGGTGTGTTTGTTGAGATCGATGAATTGTGGGTTTATGATCCAGCTTATCTATGAATAATATTTGAATCTTCTCTGAATTCTTTTATATGGTTGAGTTATCTTTGCAAGTCTCTTCGAATTATCTGTTTGGTTTGGCCAACTAGATTGGTAGTTCTTGTAATGGGAGAAGTGCTTAGCTTTGGGTTCAATCTTGCGGTGTCCTTACCTAGTGACAGAAAGGGTTGCAAGGCACGTATTGTATTGTTGCCATCAAGGATAACAAGATGGGGTATTTATCATATTGCATGAATTTATTCCTCTACATCATGTCATCTTGCTTAAGGCGTTACTCTGTTTTTAACTTAATACTCTAGACGCATGCTGGATAGCGGTCGATGAGTGGAGTAATAGTAGTAGATGCAGAATCGTTTCGGTCTACTTGTCTCGGACGTGATGCCTATATACATGATCGTACCTAGATAACCTCATAACTATGCTCAATTCTGTCAATTGCTCAACAATAATTTGCTCACCCACCGTAGAATATCTATGCTATTGAGAGAAGCCACAAGTGAAACCTATGCCCCCCGGGTCTATTCTCATCATATCAATCTCCATCACTTTTATACTTGCTTTGTTTTACTTTGCCTTTTACTTTTCACTTTGCATCTTTATACCAAAAATACCAAAAATATTATCTCTACCAGATCTCACTCTCGTAAGTGACCATGAAGGGATTGACAACCCCTAATCGCGTTGGTTGCGAGTAGCTATCGTTTTGTGCAGGTACGAGGGACTTGCGCGTGGCCTCCTACTGGATTGATACCTTGGTTCTCAAAAACTGAGGGAAATACTTACGCTACTGTGCTGCATCATCCTATCCTCTTCGGGGAAAACCAATGCAAGCTCAAGACCTAGCAAGAAGGATTTATGGCGCCGTTGCCGGGGAGGCTTACGTGAAGTCAAGTCAAGATTTGACTCCCGACAACGAGCCATTTCTGGCGCCGTTGCCGGGGAGTCTACGCAAAAGTCAACATACCAAGTACCCATCACAATCCCTATCTCTCGCATTACATTATTTTCCATTTGCCTCTTGTTTTCCTATCCCACACTTCACCCTTGCCGTTTCATTTGCCCTCTCTTTCCCAATCTCCTCCTCTTTTTCCCTTTGCCTTTTGTTTGCTCGTGTGTTGGATTGCTTGTTGTCGCGATGGCTCAAGATGCTACCAAATTGTGTGACTTCACCAATACCAATAATAAGGATTTC
Source organism: Aegilops longissima (assembly GCA_021605205.1). NCBI lineage: Eukaryota > Viridiplantae > Streptophyta > Magnoliopsida > Poales > Poaceae > Aegilops > Aegilops longissima. The sequence continues at coordinate 734,766,189 of CM038679.1, forward strand.
CTTAGCACTCCGATTGCTCCTCTTGTCAATACTGAATCTTGTGAAATCAATACTGCCTTGTTGTATCTTGTTATGAAAGATCAATTTGCCGGCCTTCCTAGTGAAGATGCCGCTACTCATCTGAATAGCTTCGTTGATTTATGTGATATGCAAAAGAAAAAAGATGTCGATAATGATGTCGCTAAATTGAAGCTATTTCCTTTTTCGCTTAGAGATCGTGCTAAAGCATGGTTTTCATCTTTGCCTAAAAATAGTATTGATTCTTGGAACAAGTGCAAAGATACTTTTATCTCTAAGTATTTTCCTCCCGCTAAGATCATCTCTCTTAGGAACGATATTGTGAATTTGAAGCAACTTGATCATGAACATGTTGCACAAGCTTGGGAGAGAATGAAATTAATCATACGTAATTGTCCTACTCATGGTTTGAACTTGTGGATGATTATACAAAAAATTTATGCTGGATTGAATTTTGCTTCTAGAAATCTTTTAGATTCGGCATCGGGAGGCACTTTTATGGAAATCACTTTAGGAGATGCTACTAAACTCCTAGATAATATTATGGTTAATTATTCTCAATGGCATACTGAAAGATCTACTAATAAAAAGTGCATGCTATAGAAGAAATCAATGTTTTGAGTGGAAAGATGGATGAACTTATGAAATTATTTGCTACTAAGAGTGTTTCTTCTGATCCTAATGATATGCCTTTGTCTACCTTGATTGAGAATAATAATTAATCTATGGATGTGAATTTTGTTGGTAGGAATAATTTTGGTAACAACGCGTATAGAGGGAATTTTAATCCTAGGCCTTATCCTAGTAATCCTTCTAATAATTATGGAAATTCCTACAACAACTCTTATGGAAATTTTAATAAGTTGCCCTCTGAATTTGAGACTAGTGTTAAAGAGTTTATGAATTCACAAAATAATTTTAATGCTTTGCGCGAAGAGAAATTGCTTAAAGTTGATGATTTTGCTAGGAACGTTGATAGAATTTCTCTTGAGATTGATTCTTTAAAACTTAGATCTATTCCTCCTAAGCATGATATCAATGAGTCTCTCAAAGCTATGAGAATTTCCATTGATGAGTGCAAAGAAAGAACCGCTAGGATCCGTGCTTCCAAAGATGCCTTTATTAAAGCGTGTTCTTCTAATTCCTATGATAATCAAGATGAAGATCTAAAAGTTATTGATGTGTCCCCTATTAAATCTTTGATTTTCAGTATGAATCTTGATGAAAATGAATATGATCTTCCTTTACCTAGAAGGCGTTCTAAGAATTCGGAGTTTTTAGATCATGATGATGAAATTGATAAAAGTGGGATTGAAAGAAATAAAAATCTAGATGTTGCTAAACCCACTATATTGGATCTTAAGGAATTTAATTACGAAAATTGCTCTTTAATTGATTGTATTTCCTTGTTGCAATCCGTGCTAAATTCTCCCCATGCGTATAGTCAAAATAAGGCCTTTACCGAACACATTGTTGATGCCTTGATGCAATGTTATGAAGAAAAACTTGAGTTGAAAATTTCTATCCCTAGAAAACTCTATGATGAATGTGAACCTACTATCAAAATTAAAATTAAAGATTATGAGTTTAATGCTTTGTGTGATTTGGGTGCTAGTGTCTCCACTATTCCGAAAACTTTGTGTGATATAAAGAAAGGCATGGAACACTTTCCTAGAAATAAAATAAAATTGCCATATGAATCTATTATGAGAGCCACTTATGGATTGCCTACCAAAGATGGCAATACCTAGATCTATCCTTGCTTTTATGCCTAGCTAGGGGCGTTAAATGATAGCGCTTGTTGGGAGGCAACCCAATTTTATTTTTAGTTTTTTGTTTTTGCTCCTGTTTAGGAATAAATAATCCATATAGCCTCTGTTTAGATGTGTTTCTATGTTTTAATTAGTGTTTGTGCCAAGTTAAACCTATTGGATCTTCTTGGATGATAGTTATTTGATGTTGCTGTAATTTCCAGAAACTTTGCGCTCAGTGCCCGAATTGTTAAAAATCACCAGAACGTGATAAAATACTGATTCCAATTGCTACTGATCAATAAACAAATTTTCCAGGTCTTCTAATGTTGGTAGAATTGTTTGAGTTGCAGAAGTTTGCGTTAGTTACATATTACTACAGACTATTCTGTTTTTGACAGATTCTCTTTTGCGTGTTGTTTGCTTATTTTGATGAATCTATGGCTAGTAAAATAGTTTATAATCCATAGAGAAGTTGTAATACAGTAGGTTTAACACCAATATAAATAAATAATGAGTTCATTACAGTACCTTAAATTAGTCTTTTGTTTTCTTTCTCTAACGGAGCTCACGAGATTTCTATTGAGTTTTGTGTTGTGAAGTTTTCAAGTTTTGGGTGAATTCTTTTTGATGGATTATGGAACAAGGAGTGGAAAGAGCCTAAGCTTGGGTATGCCCATTGCACCCCCAAGATAATCCAAGGACACAAAAAAGTCAAAGCTTGGGGATGCCCCGGAAGGCATCCCCTCTTTCGTCCACTTCCATCGGTAATTTACTTGGAGCTATATTTTTATTCACCACATGATAAGTGTTTTGCTTGGAGCGTCTTGTATTATTTGCATATTTGCTTGTTAGTTTACCACAATCATCCTTGCTGTACACACCTTTTGAGAGAGCCATACATGAATTGAAATTTGATAGAATAATCTATGTGCTTCACTTATATCTTTTTAGCTTGATAGTTTGCTCATAGTGCTTCACTTATATCTTTTGAGCGTGATAATTTTTGCTCTAGTGCTTCACTTAGATATTTTAGAGCATGGTGGTGGATTTGTTTTAAAGAAACTTGATCTCTCATGCTTCACTTAGATTATTTTGAGAGTCGTTAATAGCATGGTAATTCGCTTAATGTTAATATACTTGGTATTCAAGATATGTCAAACTTTCTTTTGAGTGCGTTGAATACTAAGATAAGTTTGATGCTTGATAATTGTTTTGAGATATGGAGGTGATAATATCAAAGTCGTGCTAGTTGAGTAGTTGTGAATTTGAGAAATGCTTGTGTTGAAGTTAGCAAATCCCGTAGCATGCACGTATGGTTAAAGTTGTGTAACAAATTTGAAACATGAAGTGTACCTGGCTTGTGCATCCTTATGAGTGGCGGTCGAGGACGAGCGATGGTCTTTTCCTACCAATCTATCCCCCTAGGAGCATGCGTGTAGTACTTTATTTTTGATGACTTCTAAATTTTTGCAATAAGTATATGAGTTCTTTTGACTAATGTTGAGTCCATGGATTATACGCACTTTTACCTTTCCGCCTTTGCTAGCCTCTTGATTGCCGTGCATTGCCCTTTCTCACCTTGAGAGTTGGTGCAAACTTCACGGTGCATCCAAACCCGTGATATGATACGCTCTTTCACACATAAACCTCCTTATATCTTCCTCAAAACAGCCACCATACCTACCTATTATGGCATTTCCATAGCCATTCCGAGATATATTGCCATGCAACTTTCCACCGTTCCGTTCATCATCATCATGACATACTTTACTTTTGTCATATAACCATTGCATGATCATGTAGTTGACATCGTATTTGTGGCAACACCACCATGCATTATTTTTCATACATTTCACTCTTGATTCATTGCACCATCCCGGTACACCGCCGGAGCCATTCATATAGAGTCATACCTTGTTCTAGTTTCGAGTTGTAATCCTTATGTTGTAATCAATAGAAGTGTGATGATCATCATTATTAGAGCATTGCCCAAAAAAGAGAAAGGCCAAAAAAAAAAAAAAGAAAGGCCCAAAAAAATAAAAAAAATAAAAAGGGCAATGCTACTATCTCTTTTTCCACACTTGTGCTTCAAAGTAGCACCTTATTCTTCATGTAGTGAGTCTCATATATTGTGCTTCAAAGTAGCACCTTATTCTTCATGTAGTGAGTCTCAGATATTGTGCTTCAAAGTAGCACCATGTTTTTCATATAGTGAGTCTCATAAGTTGTCTTTTTATACTAGTGGGAAATTTTTTCGTTATAGAACTTGGCTTGTATATTCCTACGATGGGCTTCCTCAAAATGCCCTAGGTCTTCGTGAGCAAGCAAGTTGGATGCACACCCACTAGTTTTATTTTGTTGAGCATTCATAGCTCTAGTGCATCTGTTGCATGGCAATCCCTACTCCTCATGTTGACATCAATTGATGGCCATCTCCATAACCCGTTGATTATCCTCGTCAATGTGACACTTTCTCCTTTTTTGTCTTCTCCACACAATCCCCATCATCATATTATATTCCACCCATAGTGCTATATCCATGGCTCACGCTCATATATTGCGTGAAGGTTGAAAAAGTTTGAGATTATTTAAGTATGAAACATTTGCTTGGCTTGTCATCGGGGGTATAGAAGTTGGGAACATCTTTGTGTGACGAAAATGAAGCATAGCCTAAATATATGATTTGTAGGGATGAACTTTCTTTTGCCATGCTATTTTGAGAAGACATGATTACTTTGATTAGTATGCTTGAAGTATCATTATTTTTATGTCAATATGAACTTTTGTCTTGAATCTTTCAGATCTGAATATTCATACCATGTTTAAGAAGATTTACATTGAAATTATGCCAAAGTATCACTCTGCATCAAAAATTCTCCTTTTTATCATTTACCTACTCGAGGACGAGCAGGAATTAAGCTTGGGGATGCCTGATACGTCTCCAACGTATCTATAATTTTTGATTGCTCCATGCTACTTTATCTATTGTTTTGGACTATATTGGGATTTATTTTCCACTTTTATATTATTTTTGGGACTAACCTATTAACTGGAGGCCCAACCCAGAATTGCTGTTTTTTGCCTTTTTCAGTGTTTCGAAGAAACAGAATATCAAACGGAGTCCAAACGGAATGAAATCTCCGGAAACGTGATTTTCTCATCAGATAAGACCTAGGAGACTTAGACCCTCCGTCAAGAAAGCCACGAGGCGGTCACGAGGGTGGAGGGCGCGCCCCCTGCCTCGTGGGCCCCTCGAAGCTCCACCGACGTACTCCTTCCTCCTATATATACCTACGTACCCCCAAACGATCAGAACAGGAGCCAAAAACCTAATTCCACCGCCGCAACTTCCTGTATCCACGAGATCCCATCTTGGGGCCTGTTCCGGAGCTCCGCCGGAGGGGGCATACACCACGGAGGGCTTCTACATCAACACCATAGCCCCTCCGATGAAGTGTGACTAGTTTACTTCAGACCTTCGGATCCATAGCTAGTAGCTAGATGGCTTCTTCTCTCTTTTTGGATCTCAATACAATGTTCTCCCCCTCTCTCGTGGAGATCTATTCGATGTAATCTTCTTTTTGCGGTGTGTATGTTGAGATCGATGAATTGTGGGTTTATGATCCAGCTTATCTATGAATAATATTTGAATCTTCTCTGAATTCTTTTATGTATGATTGAGTTATCTTTGCAAGTCTCTTCGAATTATCCGTTTGGTTTGGCCAACTAGATTGGTAGTTCTTGCAATGGGAGAAGTGCTTAGCTTTGGGTTCAATCTTATGTGTCCTTACCAGTGATGTAAAGGGTTGCAAGGCACGTATTGTATTGTTGCCATCGAGGATAACAAGATGGGGTATTTATCATATTGCATGAATTTATTCCTCTACATCATGTCATCTTGCTTAAGGCGTTACTCTGTTTTTAACTTAATACTCTAGATGCATTCTGGATAGCAGTCGATGAGTGGAGTAATAGTAGTAGATGCAGAATCGTTTCGGTCTACTTGTCTCGGACGTGATGCCTATATACATGATCATACCTAGATAACCTCATAACTATGCTCAATTCTGTCAATTGCTCAACAATAATTTGTTCACCCACCGTAGAATATCTATGCTCTTGAGAGAAGCCACTAGTGAAACCTATGGCCCCCGGGTCTATTCTCATCATATCAATCTCCATCACTTTTATACTTGCTTTGTTTTACTTTGCCTTTTACTTTTTACTTTGCATCTTTATACCAAAAATATTATCTCTATCAGATCTCATTCTCGTAAGTGACCGTGAAGGGATTGACAACCCCTAATCGCGTTGGTTGCGAGTAGCTATCGTTTTGTGCAGTACGAGGGACATGCGCGTGGCCTCCTACTGGATTGATACCTTGGTTCTCAAAAACTGAGGGAAATACTTACGCTACTTTGCTGCATCATCCTCTCCTCTTCGGGGAAAACCAATGCAAGCTCAAGATGTAGAAATGGACGGGCATTCTTTCACTCAGGCACACTACACAGTTGTGCAGAATTCCGCGTTAGTGGCTCCGTATATGGAGGAACACAAGAATTTTCTACGCTCCAAACACCCAGAGCAGTCTGACGGCTGGATTACACGTGAACAAACGGGGACCTTCGCCGGCTGGTTGCAGACACGTGCCATGCATGATGCCGCTATTCAAGATGACCGAATATAATGAATTTCAAAGGGTACGAGATAAATGGGAATACATTTTACACGATCAGCCAAGATAAGAAGAGCACTAACCAAAACAGCGGTGTCCGCTTTGATGCACCAACCAAGACGGGAAAGGAAACATATTATGGTTACATAGAGGACAAATGGGAACTTGACTATGGACGTTGTTTGAAGGTCCCTTTGTTTCGGTGCAAATGGGTCAATATGACACGAGGCAGGGTAATGAAAGACCCGCAGTACGGAATGACAACAGTGGATCTCAACAATCTTACGTATGCAGACGAACCATTCTTACTAGCCAATGATGTGGCACAGGTTTTCTATGTGAAGGACATGTCTACCAAGCCGAGAAAAAGAAAAGATAAGGAAGTGAATGCATCATATGATGAGCCAAAGCGCCACATAGTTCTTTCTGGGAAAAGAAACATCGTTGGAGTGGATGACAAGACAGACATGTCCGAAGATTATGAAAAGTTTGATGAAATTGATCCATTCACAGTGAATATTGACCCGAGCATCCAGTTAAATGATGAAGATTGTCCATGGTTACGGCTCAAAGGGACACACGCGAAGAAAAAGTTTCACACCCAAGGATCTGGGATGTGATGGGCTTCACTATCATCACTTTCTTCTGTGTTTCACACCCATGAGGGAATCTTTGTAATAGTTAGGGTACTTATGTGTTTTGGAATTTGAAACGCGAAGAAATTTTATGTGCAAACAAATTCTTTCATGCATTTACTGATTTTTTCAGCTAAATGACCCTGAAATTGAAGAACACTTCAAATGAACTCCGAAAAGGTTGAAAGTTGGCATGGTATCATAATTTCACCCATATAGCATGTGCAAATAAGTAGAGAGGGTTACGGCAAAAACTGGATGCACTTCGTGTACAAAATGAACAATCTCTTTCGAAGTATCAGGGTTTCGGACGAAAACTCAACTGTTACAAAGGCATTTCATTTTTTAAATAACCTAAGAATTACCAAATTGAATAGAATGATAAAACACACTAATATTAAACATAAGAAAAAAAGAATCACTAAAAAATGTATTTTTAAAGTTAAGTTATTCACAAACTAGTGATTCACACAAATTTCAAATAATTCAAAATTTAAACTATTCAAATTTGAAAAGTTTAAGCACTAACAGAAAGTTTGTAATTTTTTGTACCTAAAGAATAAATATTCACAAAGAAACTCTAAATACAGCAAAAAAACAACTCAGAAAAAATGAAAGAAAATAAATAAATAAATAAAATAAAAAAAATAAAAAAGCCCGCCTACTAGGCAGAGCGGCCTGCATACGACTAAAAACCCAACCTGTTGTTGGGCGGGATGCAGCCCACAAGGCTGAGAGGCCTGAGCGTAGCAGAGCAGGTAGGCCTGAAGGCCTTCTTTGGAGAGGAGCTCGAAGGAGCAGCCGCGGCTGGGTTTATAAACCAGTGTAACTGCCCTTCGCTAGGCGAGGTGGGACTAAACTTTGCGCCCCTCACCTGGCAGCGCACCCTGCTTTAGTACCGGGTGGTGGCTCCAGCCAGTACTAAAGGGGGGGGGGGGGTCTTTAGTACCGGTTGGAGCCACCACCCGGTACTAAAGTGGGTCGCTTCCCGCCTCTCCGCCTGGACAAATTTGACCTTTAGTACCGGTTGGTGGCTCCAACCGGTACTAAAGGCCCATCCTATATAAGCAGCACTTACAAATTTCATGAGTTTTCATCTGCTTCTTCTCCTTTGCCCCCACGCTTCGCCGACGCCCCCCATCGCCGCCATCGCCGCCCGTCCCGTCGCCGCCGCCCGTCCCGTCCCCCGTCGCCGTCCCCATCGTCGCCCCCCGTCACCTCGCCTCACCGGTGAGCTCCTGCACCGCCGCCATGTCCACACACACCCACACACACACACACACATTGTTAATTAGTTGTAAACTTGTTAGCATTTTTTATGTTTTTTAGTTATAGAAATATTTATAGAAATGTTAGAAATTTTTTCTGTTTTTTAGTTATAGATAGAAATGTTAGAAATGTTTCTGTTTTTTAGTTATAGAAATATTAGAAATGTTATAGAAATGTTTGTTATATAGAAATGTTAGAAATGTTTCTGTTTTTTAGTTATAGAAATATTAGAAATGTTATAGAAATGTTTGTTATATAGAAATGTTAGAAATTTAGTTATCACAATCCAATAATTTAAAATATGTTACTTTTTGCGGGCATATAGTATTTGTTTTCGACGATGCTCGGCCCGCATCCTCGCCGTCGACCCGTTTGCGACGACGTCCTGCTTTAGCGGACCCATGTCCGGGACTGGGCTTCGCCGGGCTGGCACTGGGAACCCGGCCCTGGGTCCCGTCGTCGACCCTGATCTCCTTTGGTGGCATTCGCGTGGGCCACATTCGGTGTAGAGGGAGCCGGCCCCGCCGAAGGTGGTGCGTCGCCGTGTCAGGGAGGAGGAAGAGCACGTCCGTCGCTACATGGCTGCTATGGATGTCAGGTTCTCCAATACCTGGCAGGTTCTTTGGGCAGATGACCGGAGATATGATCCTGTGGTGGTTCCTTCTCTTTGGGTGTCCACCGCCCGCGCCTCAGGAACCGTGAGTGGCCTAGATTCTTCTGTAGTATTCGATCTTTATTAGCTAGCTAGCTAGTGATGTATTTGATATATAATATTCAAGACGATGCATATTATGTACTATGATTCAGTTTATCCTTATTGATTGCATCCATGCATTGTAATTTGAATACTAAATTGTTTTATATTTCTTCTAGATTAGTTAAATAAAAGCTATGGCGGACAATACTGGCAGAGAGGGAGAAGAGACCCCGTTCGAGATCATACGCAGCCCTCGCGGGCCAGATGATCAGAATGAAGACTATGACGGCTCCCAATATCTGAACAATACTGGGGAGGGTGATGATATGATATTCGATCGCGACGACCGAACTGATGAAGTCATGAACTATGATTATGATTATGATGACACCGACAATGTTGATCTTGAAATAACAGAGACCGGCGAGGTATATTTATATAAGCAGACATCTGGTGGTGATCATCACATGCTTTTTTATTTTAAGATATATTAACGAATCGATCTTTCTTCTTTCAGCCCTCCGAATCGAGCAAATCTTCTTCTACAGACAGCAGGACAAAGCGAGCCCGGGCAAAAAGTTGAAGGAGGGTGTAAAGTACAACATCGATGCCATCAAAGCTAATGGCAAACCAAGCACGCCTAAGAACATTGCGAGCAAGTTCATTGGTCAGTGCGGAGTTCTTGTGAGGGACCAACTCCCGATCTCCATTCAAGAATGGAAAGAGCCAAAAAATAAACGTCCAGAACTTACTTGGGTCGATGACAGAGCAAAAAAAATGCTTTGGGAATCTCTCATGGAACATTTCACCCTACCAGATCATTTCACTGATGCCGATGTGCAGAAAGTCAAGGACGCTGCTCTTAGGAAGATGGAAATTGCATTCAACACCCACAAGAAAACTGTATGGGCCAACTACGTCGAAGGAGGAAGGAAGACTCCAGAATTCAAGGGAACACTGGAGAAGCAAAGAGAACACTGGCCCGCTTTCGTGGAATTCAAGGAATCATAATTATCTAAGGAACGGTCGAGAAAAAACAAGGCCAATGCCGTAAAAAAGACGCAGTTCCATAGGCTGGGGCCAGGTGGCTATGCGGTGGCAATGCCTAAGTGGGATAAGTCTGAGCAAGAGATGGTGGATGCAGGGGTCACTCCAGTTACTAGGAGCAGGCCCCCTAGGTGCAGAACTTGGTTCTATGCGCATGGGGGGCATTGGACCCGAAGACAGGCCTGGTTTCGAACAAGGCAAATCTAAAAGGAGCCAAAGAAAAGTTACTTGAAGCAATAGAAGATGCTTGAAAGGGGGTGTTCATGCCCAACAGAGAGAACGACGAGCTAACGCGCGCCCTGGGAAATCCTGAACACCCGGGAAGAACACGAGGCAAGGGCGTTGTTCCGTGGTATGAGGGCTTTTCATACTGGAAAGCTGACTACAGAAGCCGTGCAAGAAGGAAGATGGAGGAGGAGAAGAAGAGGAAGCTGGAGGAGGAGCAGAGTAAGCAGGAAGCTGAACGCCTTCTAGGCCTAGAATCAGTGCACACGGACTTGGCACTCAAATTCCAGCGGCAGCAACAACAAATCGACTCACTTAGCCAGGAAAGGGGGTCTTAGCAGCGGCAGCAGCTAGCGCATGATCCAGCATTGGATAGCACCATCCCATCCATGCCGAGAAGCAGCGTTGGTTCCGCCCCGGGCGACGCACTACTGGATAGATACCTTGTGGATGACATCATGGAGAGCACTAATTGTGAGCTACACTTCAAAATGAAGAACGTATCCATGAGGGTGGCGGACGCCATTGCTTATACAAATCCCCCCGATGCAACCTTCCATTGCAACCTGATTCCAGCGGGCTATGCTCATGTCGTGGTTGATGAGCTGGTGGACCAATATTCGGGGCTAGAGCTTGACATTCCTGGAGGAGACGAGGAGCACACACTGGGAGAAGCCATACATCGCATCATTGTATCGAGAAAGGATTGCATCATCTTTCGAAGGCCACCGACAACGCGTCGTCATCCGACTCCTCCTCGATGTGAGGCCACTCCTCCTCCTCCAAGTCCGGCACAGCAGCAGGCCACTCCTCCTGCTTCATGTCTGGCACAGCGTGAGGCCACTCCTCCTGCTTCAAGTCCGACACCGCGTGAGGCCAGTCCTCCTGCTCCAACTAAGGCACGGCAGCCATCTCCGCCGCCTTAGCAATCGTGGAAGAGAGCCGACACAACTATGGTGCGTAGCGGTACGAGTCGAGGTAATACAGAAGGTACAGGCGGAGGCAAGCAATATAAATATGGTCCAAGCCTCGAGACGAGCCCATGTCTCCCCTCAGGAAGGCACATCGAGCACGAGTATAGAAGGAGTCGAGCTCGAGCCAAGCAGCTGGCAAAAAATGCGGGAAAACCGTTCCCCAGTTGGGAGAACAGGCGGCGCAATCGATCCCTCCGCTGGTTGAGACAATAACACATAAGAGTACCGGCACCCTATATATATATATATATGTGGGCAAACCGTTAACGTTCCCCAGGTGGGCAATCTGGTAACAACCGACGAGCATATAATGCAGGCTGAAATGCTCAAGATCACTGTTGGACAACTCCTCGAGATCGAGCCCATGTCTCCCCTTAGAGAGGAGGAAATAAAACGGAAATATGTCCGCGGCGAACCTTTGGTCGAGCCCGAGGAGGTCAAGAACCTCCCAACGAGAATGTATGAATTGCATGATTGGTACATGAAAATTACCAAGAGTTCCAATCGAGAGTCCCTCATGGTGCAAGTCAAGGAAGAGCATTACTTCCATAAGAAAGCTCTATCAGTTGAGTATTAAGAACTATTTCAGTTATGCAATCAAGATGCACTCGACAAATCTATCGTCAGTTGCTATTGTCTGTAAGTGATTTCTTTCTGTAATTTAAGTCTGAAGCTAGCTATAGTGCACATTGATTGATCACTAATTAATTACCTGTAATTATATATCCTCACTATATATTCTTTTCTGTGGTATTATGCAGGATGAAGATGTATGAAATGAAAAAAGCTGGACGCTATGGCATTGGTTGACCCAAATACCATTAATGAACACACATGGAAATTGGAATGGTGTAAAGCAGATGTAGAGAACAAAATGCTAGAGTTCTTGAAGCGCCTCAATTTCAATGAAGATATACTACTTCCTTACAACTTCCTGTGAGTCACACTATCTTGTACTACAAATTCTGTTTTTGCTTATACTAGCTAGCTAGATGTTGATTAGTGTTATGCACATGCCCGCTTAATTAAGACATGCAAATTAACGTGTGCACATGCAGTTACCACTGGATCTTGTTAGTCATTAAAGTTGAAGAAGGAACAGTTGATGTACTGGACTCACTACTTAAAAAGGAAAGTGACTTCACCATCTTGAAGGGGATAGTCAGCAGGTAATTTCAATCATTATTAACTATATCTCGGCCTATTTAGTTCGTCATTTTCTTGATATAAACTATTTAATAACCCTTACTCATTTTCTTTGCCGGCGGGCAGGGCTTGGGCAAAGTTCATCAAGGTGACTCCAGGCAAATGGCGATAAAAGCTGTTTTGGTATCGACCCAAGGTAAATAATTAAGTAGTACTAGCTAGCTACTATCTCTTTAATTCTTGTTTGAATACCATTAATTAATTATCATGCTTGATTAATTATTACCTGATTAAATTCAATTCTCGTAAAGGCCCTGAAGCAGGCGCCGGGGACTGATTTGTGTGCATTCTACATTTGCGAGAACATTCTCATGATGGCGTCCGAAATGAGAAAATCTGATAGACAGCAATGGGTACGTTTGACAGAACACTATTCACAATTTTTACATGATTATCGATATCTAGTCACACAACTAATATACACATGCATGCATATTGATCTCCTTCGTCTTAACAATTCAAAGATGTGCGGGAGAAGCTCCTACCAACGGAGTACATACGAGCACTTCAAGAGGAAATAGCAGTATTTTTGCTCGACCAGGTCATAGATCCCAAAGGATAATACTATTACCCGCTACCGCCCCCATGAACCACTCCCAATTGTCATCGTGCTCCAAAGGCACCAAGGCAACATGTAGGATAAATATATATATATATATATATATATATATATATATATATATATATATATATATATATATATATATATATATATATATATATATATATATATAATTAGGTATATATATATATATACCTAATTGTATTATATATATATATATATACATGTGTATGTGTGAATAATGGTGGTTGTGAGACATTCGATGATCATGTACATTCTATATATTTATGCTGGTTGTGAGACATTCGATGATCATGTATACTGTGATGGATATGTGAATAATTGGTTCTATGAGAAATTCTATATATTTATATATATACATAACGTGTACAATATGGAGTATCGTAAAATACCAGCAAACGAGAAAGAATTAAATGGAAAGCACAAAATTAAAGAAAACGAAATCATGAATCCATAACCACCCCAACATTTTAGTACTGGTTGGTGTTACCAACCGGTACTAAAGTGCTCTCCGCCCCCGACGCTGGCTCGTGCCACGTGGTGGCCCTTTAGTGGCGGTTCGCGCAGAACCGGTACTAAAGGGGGGACCTTTAGTCCCCACTCTTTAGTGCCGGTTGCAGAACCAGCACCAAAGGCCCTTACGAACCGGTGCTATAGGCCGGTTTTGCACTAGTGTATTTATATTTCCTTATATCATGATAAATGTTTATTATTCATGCTAGAATTGTATTAATTGGAAACTTAGAACATGTGTGAATACATAGACAAACAGAGTGTCACTAGTATGCGTCTACTTGACTAGCTCGTTGAATCAAAGATGGTTAAGTTTCCTAGCCATATACATGAGTTGTCATTTGATTAACGGGATCACATCATTAGAGAATGATGTGATTGACTTGACTCATCCATTAGCTTAGCACGATGATCGTTTAGTTTGTTGTTGTTGCTTTCCTCATGACTTATACATGCTCCTGTGACTATGAGATTATGCAACTCCTGAATACCGGAGGAACACTTTGTGTGCTATCAAACATCACAACGTAACTGGGTGATTATAAAGATGCTCTACGGGTGTCTCTGATGGTGTTTGTTGAGTTGGCATAAATTGAGATTAGGATTTTTCACTCCGATTGTCGGAGAGGTATCTCTGGGCCCTCTCGGTAACGCACATCACTATAAGCCTTGCAAGCAATGTGACAAATGAGTTAGTTGCGGGATGATGCATTACGGAACGAGTAAAGAGACTTGCCGGTAACGAGATTGAACTAGGTATTGAGATACCGACGATCGAATCTCGGGCAAGTAACATACCGATCACAAACGGAACAACATATATTGTTATGAGGTTTGACCAATAAAGATCTTCGTAGAATATGTAGGAACCAATATGAGCATCCAGGTTCTGCTATTGGTTATTGACCAGTGACAAATCTCGGTCATGTCTACATAGTTCTCGAACCCGTAGGGTCCGCACGCTTAACGTTCGATGACGATCGGTATTATGAGTTTATGTGTTTTGATGTACCGAAGGTTGTTCGGAGTCTCGGATGTGATCACAGACATGACGAGGAGTCTCTAAATGGTCAAGACATAAAGATCAATATATTGGAAGGCTATGTTTGGATATTGGAATGATTCCAGGTGACTTCGGGCATTTACCGGAGTACCAAGGGGTTACCGGAACCCCCCAGGGAGTCTATGTGCCTTATTGGGCCTAGTGGGAGAGAGGAGGAGGCGGCCAAGGTGGGGGCGCCCCCCCTCCCCCCCATGATACATCTCCAACGTATCTATAATTTTTAATTACTCCATGCTATATTATCTACTGTTTTGGACAATATTGGGCTTTATTTTCCACTTTTATATTATTTTTGGGACTAACCTATTAACCGGAGGCCCAGCCCAGAATTGTTGTTTTTTGCCTATTTCAGAGTTTCAAAGAAAAGGAATATCAAACGGAGTCCAAACGGAATGAAACCTCCGGGAACGTGATTTTCTCACCGAACATGATCCAGGAGACTTGGACCCTACGTCAAGAAAGAAAGGAGGAAGTCACGAGGTATGGGGGCGTGCCCACCCCCCATGGCGCGCCCTCCACCCTCATGGGCACCTCGTGGCTCCCCTGACATACTTCTTCCTCCTATATATACCCATATACCCTAAAACGATTGGGGAATAGAATAGATCGGGAGTTCCACCGCCGCAAGCCTTTGTAGCCACCAAAAGTCAATCAGGACCCTGTTCCGGCACCCTGCCGGAGGGGGGAACCCTCACCGGTGGCCATCTTCATCATCCCGGTGTTCTCCATGACGAGGAGGGAGTAGTTCACCCTCAGGGCTGAGGGTATGTACCAGTAGCTATGTGTTTGATCTCTCTCTCTCTCGTGTTCTTGATTTGGCACGATCTTGATGTATCGCGAGCTTTGCTATTATAGTTGGATCTTATGTTTCTTCTCCCCCTCTACTCTCTTGTAATGGATTGAGTTTTCCCCTTGAAGTATCTTATCGGATTGAGTCTTTAATGACTTGAGAACACTTGATGTATGTCTTGCCATGCGTATCTGTGGTGAAAATGGGATATCACGTGATTCACTTGATGTATGTTTTGGTGATCAACTTGCGGGTTCCGCCCATGAACCTATGCATAGGGGTTGGCACCCGTTTTCGTCTTGATTCTCAGTAGAAACTTTGGGGCACTCTTTGAGGTCCTATGTGTTGGTTGAATAGATGAATCTGAGATTGTGTGATGCATATCGTATAATCATACCCACGGATACTTGAGGTGACATTGGAGTATCTAGGTGACATTAGGGTTTTGGTTGATTTGTGTCTTAAGGTGTTATTCTAGTATGAACTCTAGGGCTGTTTGTGACACTTATAGGAATAGCCCAATGGATTGATTGGAAAGAATAACTCTGAGGTGGTTTCGTACCCTACCATAATCTCTTCGTTTGTTCTCCGCTATTAGTGACTTTGGAGTGACTCTTTGTTGCATGTTGAGGGATAGTTATATGATCCAACTATGTTATTATTGTTGAGAGAACTTGCACTAGTGAAAGTATGAACCCTAGGCCTTGTTTCCTAGCATTGCAATACCGTTTACGCTCACTTTTACCACTTGTCACCTTGCTGTTTTTATATTTTCATATTACAAAAACCTATATCTACCATCCATATTGCACTTGTATCATCATCTCTTCGCCGAACTAGTGCACCTATACAATTTACCATTGTATTGGGTGTGTTGGGGATACAAGAGACTCTTTGTTATTTGGTTGCAGGGTTGCTTGAGAGAGACCATCTTCATCCTACGCCTCCCACGTTGATAAACCTTAGGTCATCCACTTGAGGGAAATTTGCTACTGTCCTACAAACCTCTGCACTTGGAGGCCCAACAACGTCTACAAGGAGAAGGTTGCGTAGTAGACATCACCCCCCCCCCCCAAGCCCAATCCGAATTGGGAGGGGCCCCGGCCCCCCTTTCCTTCTCTCCCTCTCCCTCTTCCTTCTTCTCCTACTCCAACTAGGGAAAAGGGGAATCCTACTCCCACCGCGGGAGTAGGACTCCACCCCTTGGGCGCACCATGAGAGGGTCGGCCCTCCCCTCCTCCACTCCTTTATATACGGGGGAGGGGGCACCCCATAGACACAAGTTGATTGTTTAGCCGTGTGTGGTGCCCCCCTTCATAGATTTCCACCTCGGTCATACCGTTGTACTGCTTAGGTGAAGCCCTGCGTCCGTAACTTCATCATCACATCATCACACCATCGTGCTGACGAAACTATCCCTCGACCTCAGCTGGATCTAGAGTTTGTGGGACGCCACCAAGCTGAACGTGTGCAGATCACGGAGGTGCCGTACTTTCGGTACAAGGATCGGTCGGATCATGAAGACATACGACTACATCAACCGCGTTGTCATAATGCTTCCGCTTTCGGTCTACGAGGGTACGTGGACAACACTCTCCCCTCTCATTGCTATGCATCACCTAGATGGATCATGCGTGTGCGCAGGAATTTTTTTGAAATTACTGTGTTCCCCAACACCATGCTTCTATATTATCATTCCTGGATGTTTTACAATCATTTTATAGCAACTTTATATCATTTTTTGGGACTAACCTATTGACATAGTGCGCAGTGCCACTTGCTGTTTTTTGCTCTCTTTTTTACATCGCAGAAAATCAATACCAAACGGAGTCCAAGCGTAGAGAAAAATTTTGGAGATTTTTTCTGGACCAGAAGACACCCGGTGGGCCAAACAAGTACCAGAGGGGAGCTCCGAGGGGAGCACAACCCACCAGGGAATTCCTTGGGACCCAGGCGTGCCTAGGTGGGTTGTGCCCACCACAACCCACCTCGGTGGCCTCCCGCGCCGCCTCTTTGCCCAATAAAATGCCAAATATTCCAAAACCCCCGAAGATAACCCTAGATTAGAAGTTCCGCCACCGTATGCCTCTGTAGCCACGAAAAACCGTTCTAGACCCTGTTCCAACACCCTGCCGGAGGGGGAAATCATCACCGGTGGCCATCTTCATCATCCCGGCGGCCACCATGATGAGGGAGTAGTCCACCCTCGGGGCTGAGGGTTTGTACCAGTAGCTATGTGTTTAATCTTTGTCTCTCTCTCGTGTTCTTGAGATGGCACGATCTTGATGTATGGTAGGCTTTGTTACTATAGCTGGATCATATGGTTTTTTTCCCTCTCTATCTTGTTGTGATGAATTGAGTTTTTCCTTTGAGATTTCGTTTTATCGGATTGAATACTTTTATGGATTTGAGAACACTTGATATATGCCTTGCATATGAATACCCATGGTGACAATGGGGTATTATATTGATTCACTTGATATATGTTTTGGCACTCAACTCGCGGACTCCCGAGGTGACATTGGGGTAATCTATGCATAGGGGTCGATGCATGTTTTCGTCTTTGTTTCGCTGGTACAAATCTTGGTGCACTCTTTGAGGTTCTTTGTATTGGATTGAGTATTATTGTCGGTGGGAGACGACACCTATGGGATCACTGGAATCCCTTCTACGGTTGCGGGGCGCGGGGATCGTTAGAAGAGCGGGACCAGCAGACAACACAAAGGGATTTTACCCAGGTTCGGGCCGCGAGGATGCGTAAAACCCTAGTCCTGCTTTGGTGGATGTATTTAGTGTTCTTGAGCTCTTGAACTAGCTCTAGGTGCTGCGAGGTTCGAAAGAGCCGAATCCTTTCTCTGTGTGCCGTGGGCCTCCTTATAGGCGAAAGGGCTGCCACAATGGCACACAGGAGGTGGAAAGTGCTACAGTGTCACGAGTCTATCGCTAGTATTACAGGACAAGACGCATTTAATGCGAGGCTTAGGTGTCCCTTCGCTTTAATGGGGACGGGGGTGAGGCCCGTCCCGTCCGTTGCCGCTCCTCCTCGCTTCGACACGTGCCCTGGGCAGCGACGCATGCGGTGCCATGTAGGCAGGCAGGCAGCTGAGGTGACGCGATGGTGGAGCCTCCATGAAGGATTTCCTGCCGCCATGCAGGTGCCTGCCCAACTGGTTGGGTCGACAGCCGCATGCGAACGGCGGCGAAGACTTATCTGGTGCGGGCCTGGCAGTGGCCCAGCTGGTGCGCTTTGGTGAGGGCCTTGTCGGGTGGCCTGGCAAGGGTCTTGCTGTGGCACGCTGGCCTCCCCGGAAAGGGTCTTGCCGGGTGGCCCGGCAAGGGTCTTTCCGTGGTGTGCTGGCCTCCCCGGCAAGGGTCTTGCTGGGGGTCTTGTGGGTTTCTTCGGTGAGGATGGTTGCCCTCTTATCCTCATTTGATCTTGAGCATTCTATGTCTTCACAAAGATCTGCATGCCACCACGGAGGTGCCTCCCGAGCCCTGTCCCAACGCATTTGTCTGACCATTGGTGGGCTCAAGGGTGGCTCGCTCGGCTGGTGTGGGCGGGCAGCCCCGGCAAGGGTCTTGCTGGGGCCGCTGAGGCTACCCTGGCAAGGGTCCTTGCCGGGAAAACATGCTTCGCCCATCCGATCCTTGTGGCCTTGGTCCTTTTCGTTGCTTCATTTGTCTTCATGGCTTTGGCTCCTCTCCATCCCCCCTTTACTGCTATGTCTATGCGTGGTCATGGCGGGAGGCTCTGACTGCCCGTGCACAAGTAAAGGGGTCAAAAGCAGGGCCCCTACTTTTGTACACCGACAATTATGAATCTGAAATTGTTTGATGTGTATTGTATAATTAACTCATGGATACTTGTGGTGACATTGGAGTATCTAGGTGACATTAGAGTTGGTTGATGTGTATCATATGGTGTTATTTTAGTACGAACTCTTGGATAGATTGAGTGGAAAGAATAGCTGATACGTCCATTTTGCATCATGCTTTTATATCGATATTTACTACATTATGGGTTGTTACTACATGTTATGTCACAATACTTATGACTATTCTCTCTTATTTAACAAGGTTAACATGAAGAGGGAGAATGCCGGCAGCTGGAATTCTGCGCTGGAAAAGGAGCAAATATTAGAGACCTATTCTGCACAACTCCAAAAGTCCTGAAACTCCACGGAAGTCATTTTTGGAAATAATAAAAAATACTGAGCGAAGAAAATACTAGAGGGGGCCCACGCCCTGGGCACGAGGGTGGGGGCGCGCCCCCTGCCTCGTGGGCCACCTGGCAGCCCTCCGGTGCCCATCTTCTGCTATATAAAGTCTTTTACCCTGAAAAAAAAATCATAAGCAAGCTTACGGGACGAAACTCCGCCGCCACGAGGGGGAACCTTGGCGGAACCAATCAAGAGCTCCGGCAGAGCTATTCTACCGGGGAAACTTCCCTCTGGGAGGGGGAAATCATCACCATCGTCATCACCAACGATCCTCTCATCGGGAGGGGGTCAATCTCCATCAACATCTTCACCAGCACCATCTCCTCTCAAACCCTAGTTCATCTCTTGTATCAAATCTTTGTACCCAAGTCTCAGATTTGTACCTGTGGGTTGCTAGTAGTGTCGATTACTCCTTGTAGTTGATGCTAGTTGGTTTATTTGGTGGAAGATCATATGTTCAGATCCATTATGCATATTAATACTCCTCTGATTATGAACATGAATACGATTTGTGAGTAGTTACGTTTGTTCCTGAGGACATGGGAGAAGTCTTGCTATTAGTAGTCATGTGAATTTGGTATTCGTTCAATATTTTGATGAGATGTATGTTGTCTCTCCTCTAGTGGTGTTATGTGAACGTCGACTACATGACACTTCACCATTATTTCGGCCTAGAGGAAGGCATTGGGAAGTAATAAGTTGATGATGGGTTGCTAGAGTGACAGAAGCTTAAACCCTAGTTTATGAGTTGCCTCGTAAGTGGCTGATTTGGATCCACTTGTTTCATGCTATGGTTAGGTTTACCTTAGTACTTCTTTTGTAGTTGCGGATGCTTGCAATAGGGGTTAATCATAAGTGGGATGCTTGTCCAAGTAAGGGCTGTACCCAAGCACCGGTCCACCCACATATCAAATTATCAAAGTAACGAACGCGAATCATATGAGCATGATGAAAACTAGCTTGACGATAATTTCCATGTGTCCTCGGGAGTGTTTTCCTTTATGTAAGAGTTTGTCCAGGCTTGTCCTTTGCTACAAAAAGGATCGGGCCACCTTGATGCACCGTATTTACTTTCATTGCTTGTTACCCGTTACAAATTATCTTATCACAAAACTATCTGTTACATATAATTTCAGTGCTTGCAGAGAATACCTTACTAAAAACCGCTTGTCATTTCCTTCTGGTCCTCGTTGGGTTCGACACTCTTACTTATCGAAAGGACTACGATATATCCCCTACACTTGTGGGTCATCAAGACTCTTT
This sequence comes from Aegilops longissima, assembly GCA_021605205.1. Taxonomy (NCBI): domain Eukaryota; kingdom Viridiplantae; phylum Streptophyta; class Magnoliopsida; order Poales; family Poaceae; genus Aegilops; species Aegilops longissima. Next base: position 734,787,121 of record CM038679.1, read on the forward strand.
TCTGGCGCCATTGCCGGGGAGTGAAGCGCCTTTGGTAAAGGAAACATTTATATAGTGTGCTGAAATTTACTGTCACTTGTTACTATCACTACAAAAAAAATACACTTCCGTGATGATACGTGTTTGTCACAGTAGGTCGCGTTTTTTGTCATGCATATACATCCATGAAAAATTTATGACAGAATCAAGATAGTCATACCTGTGCTGTCGTAGAAGTGTTCCATGACATTACCAAAATTATCATCACGGAAGTGTCCACTTCCATGACGATAAATCGCGCGTCACAGAAGTGCTTTCGTCAAGGGTGACCGACACATGCCATCCACCGTAACGGAACGCCGTTAAGCTATCGGGTCGGGTTTTGGATCCGATAACCCGTTAACAGCCCTGACCAATGGGGATTTTCCACGTGTAAAATCATCATTGGCTGGAGGAAACACGTGTCGGCTCATTGTTGGGACAGATGTCATCCACTCATTGGACAGAAGGCGCCTGTGATACGTCGACACATGGCACGGCCCAACAGAGGCCCATTCCTGTGAAAAGGCCGGCCCATTTGACTTGGTCAAAAGGTGACGGGCCGGCCCATGGAAAGCCTGTTAACGGCCTGTTCGCATATAGCCCATTTACATCCCGCTAACCCAAGGCCCGTTACGCCCTATCCGAATTAGGCCCAGTAGCGTCATCTGGGCCATCCAATATGATTCCAGCCCGTTTTCACTTCTGGCCCATGTATGGCCCATGACGTCTTTCGGCCCATATGAGGCCCTATGTAACTCTTGGCCTATTAACGGCCCGTGGTGAAACTGGCCCGCAATGAACAGTGTATCACTTTAGACCCATTAACGGCCCGTGGTGAAACTGGCCCGTAATGAACAGTGTATCACTTTATACCCATTAAGGGCCCGTTATTCAGTTGGGCCATTTCCAGCCCATGTTATCTTTCGGCCTTCTCAGAGCCCATTTATTCTTGGGCTCATTTCGAGCATTCGTTTACTTACGGCCCGTTACTGTCATTTTCTGCTTGTGGGCCAAATTCAGCCCGTGGTTACAGTCGGCCCGTTTGTGGTCCGTTAATACATTGGGCCATTTTCATAGCGTCATCAAATACAGCCTATTAACGATGGCCCGTTATGGTTGGTCCATGAACAGACGATTCCAACTCTAGCTCGTTTACGGCCATAATGCGGCCTGTTATTGGCCCATGTTTGGCCAATCGATCATATGGCCCGTATAAGGCCCATTGATGATACGGCCCGTAGAACGCTCATTGTTTCTACGGCCCGTAGAAGGCCCAATGTTTCTATGGCCCGTAGAAGGCCTACTGTTTCTACGGCCCGTAGAAGGCCCACTATTTCTACGGCCCATAGAAGGCCCACTGTTTCTACGGCCCGTAGGAGGCCCACTGTCACTACAGTAAATATTAGCCCATGGTTATTGTGGCCTAGTTTTAAAAAATAGGTTATTGCAGCCACTAGCAAACCGCGGAAAAAGAACTGCACTGACTACAAGCAAACAAATAAACAAGACAACAAGGAAATAAATAAGCAAGCAACTTATGCTAGGCTATCACGGCTATTACACATATTACATCCACTGGGCATCAAAGTTCACCACCAGTGCAAATATAGGGAACACAGCAACATATAAATGTCGTAGCAAAACAAGTCCAGAACTGAAACCACTTCAGAAGAGTTCAAGAAACAATATCCTGGGTACCCATAATGCTGGCAAGATGATTAGCAAGCTTATTAACTTTCTCTTCTTTGGCGCTTAAATCATCCAGCGCTCGCTGTTGCACAAGAAAGTACGCATCTGAATTCTGCAGGGACTTCCTCAGTCCTTCGGCTTCTTGCCACAGCACAGCTGACTGATGCCTTTCAGCTTGTAGCTGAGACTGAAGAAGCCGAAGTGATTCAGGCAGCGAGTTCGAAGAGCTTGTGCCAGCGGTACTAGCCAGTAACTCGAACACTACATCAACGCAGGACTGTGGGGTTTTCTCACTGTCTACAAGATTGTTTTTATCACCTTTCTTGGAGACCAACAGGGTTGTCTCACTATATTGAACCTTATCTGCATTACTTTCTCTACCATTGCATAGTGGGGTGCTCTTCTCCAATATTCTGTTTGCATACTACAAGAGAAACAAGCAGACACATCATAGGTTTAGCTTGTAGTATACCAAACTTATTTTGGTAAACCAGTTCAGTAGTTAGGTGGACAGGATAACAACATGAAACAAACATATATCTATGTACTATGGTCACTGTATTGTCCATATCATTCTAGTTTATGTTCCCTAATCAAGATAGAGACACAGTTCAACTCATATATTTTTAAGACACAACAGCATAGACAGAATATAAGTGTGAGAAACTACACAGCATTGGCATCACTTGTAATGTGCATCACATGAGAACATAACTGTTTATACAACTTAAACTGAAATCAACATAGAGCAAGAAGTTAGAACAACAATCCGGTTAAAGAAATAGGTTTAAAACATACCTATTGCACCATTGGGGTTTCAATTGGATCCTTCAAATTCGAAAGTAGTTGGTATGAGTAAATACAGTGATGCAACAGCAAAGGAGTATGGACCATAGCTACGGAATCTGACCTGAGAACAGTTGCTCTTCTGCTTTAAACGTGGAGTTTGGGTTAGCTGTGGTGGTCTTCGTGCTTTGGGCACTGCAGTAGCTTTACAAACTGCTCGTGTGGGGGTACTCTGTGGTGGACATGGTGCTTTGTCAACTATAAGTGGGTTACTATCCGCTGGGGTTACGGTTAGATGGGTTGTAGCTGGTTCTCTCGCCCAACGTGTAAGTGTGCAACTGGAAGAGTCTCGATTATGTGTAGTGGGGCTAGTTTGTGGGCCAAGACAACCATGGTTCTATCTGCATCGACGGGTAGCACTGTCTTTTGTGAAGAACGGGTTTTGCTCCCTTAGATACTGCCATCACCCCTCCAATTCAAATGGCTGATAAACAAGAAAAGAAATTGAACGCATGACATTGTATGATAGATGATGTGGTAATTCACATATATGTTGTCTAACCAAACAGACAGCATGACACAATTTCACATATATGATGCCTAACTAAACAGGATAGCATGACACAGTTTCAGATATATGATGGATAACTTAACAGGATATAATGGCATAATTCAACATATGATGAGTACCTAAATAGGATGACATGAAAAAACTATATGATGTCTTTCTAAAATAGGTTGGGATGAAATAATTCACATACATGTTGTCTAAGTATACAGGATGGCATGATATAATTGACATAATTGATTCATATACTAAGCAGCTGGCATTCGCATGTATGATCTCTAAACTAAGCAGATAGAATTCAATATGCATATGATGTCTAAACTAAGCAATGCAAGACACCATATGCATCATATGAGAAATATAAACATTGCAACTTAGAGCATACACCTCAGGTGGGATATAGGACTGGTCATCTGTCTCTGAATCCTCCTCTGAGGAGCTCCCTGTAACCATCGAGATATATGCTTCAACAGGTACCATTGCCTGCTCTGAAGACCTTGTTTTCACTCCAGATTTTTCCATAACCGGCTCAAATGGCTGATACACATGAAGAGTAGTTCAATATACATGATTGTCGACAAATGGAATACGAATGAAAAAAAGATGGCATGAGATAATTCACATATATGATGCCTGGCTCCATGGCGGTGCATAATTCACATATATGATAACTGGCTGAAAAGCATGGCATTGCATAATTCACATATCTGATATAGAAAGCAAACAGGAGGCATTCACACAAAGCATGTCTAATCTAAGCAGATGGCATGGCAATGCAAGACACCATATACATGATATGAGCAATATAACCCAGCCAAGTTAGAGCATGCACCTCGGGGGGGGGGGGGGGATACGACTAGTCATCTCTCTGAATCCTCCTCTAAGGAGCTATCTGTAACCAGCAAGAAATCTGCATCGACAGGTAGCACTGACTGCTCAGAAGACCTTGTTTTCACTCCAGATTTTCCCATGACCGACTCAAATGGCTGATCCACAGGAAGAGTAGATGAATGTATAAACATTGTTGACAAATGGAATACATTATGGAAAAAATATGGCACGATACAATTCACATATACGATGGTGGCTAAAAGGATGGCATTGCATGATTCACGATATGATGTCCTGCTAAAGAAGATGGCATTGCATAATTCTATATATACTCCCTTCGTTCCTAAATATTTGTCTTTTAGAGATTTCAAATGGACTACCACATACGGATGTATATAGACATATTTTAGAGTGTAGATTCACTCATTTTGTTCCGTATGTAGTCACTTGTTGAAATCTCTAAAAAGAAAAATATTTAGGAATGGTGGGAGTATGATATAGAAACCAAACAGGTGGCATTCACACAAAGCAAATCTAAACTAAGATGATGACATATAAGATGTATAATGTAAGCAATGCAAGGCGCCATATGCATGATATGACCAACATCAGCATGCCAGGTTAGAGCGAACACCTCAGGTGGTAAAAGGCATGGTCGGCTCCTTCTGAATGTCCATTTGAACAGTTATCTTCCTCTGGAATACAATCTGGAAATGCAGGAGAGGGGGGGGGTACTTCGCCCACCATGGAGCAGCGTCTGCATGACATTATATTCAAGACATAAAGGTCTCTTCTTTTCTCTACATGTTCAGTACGATTGTGTACAATATCTGACATGCATAATAAAAAAAGTAGTTAGATTTGGCAAGGCCTAAGGGGTGCATGCAAAAATCAAGACTGATGGTAGCAAACGAGTGGATGGATCCAAAACTAATGATAGCATGTAGATTATAGCTCCAGTTTAAAAAGATAGACAATGGATCATCTGTTGTTTGTTGGCCACCCAACATGAACCACATAGAAGACCCCAGATGAACCAGATAGTAGACAGATACTATTCGTTGCTGGCTCGATATGAGACCCATGGGCAATTCAAAACTCAAGATTGAACGATAAAGTAGCAGGTAATAATAACCGATGTATAACGTAAGCAAACACGAAAGACTGCGACCTCTTCCGGAACTGTCTAGTACTCAGGTTCATCTGATCAGTCGATGATGGTAATGCAGTTGGCATGGCTGCCGGCAACGGGGAAGATGATCTGAGGCGGCAAAAGAAAGTCTGCAGGGGGATCTCTGCTGTAGTGAACGCTTTTGTCGATGGTGCACCTCAGGTGGGGTGGATGACTGCACGGCAGGAGCAGGACATAACACACAGAGTTTTCTTTGAGGCCAATCTGAAAATGAAGTAAATCGGTAAGGGCTCCTTAGAATTGGAGGATTCTATAAACGCAGGGACAGGAAAAACACAGGAATAGGATATGAATGCACGTGCAAAACAGAGCATTTGGAAACATAGGATTTCAGTCAACCTGGGTGTTTGGCTCACATGAATTGGAAGAACAGAGGAATGGAGAAACAAAGTGATGCGACGAGTGTACAACCTCTTTGGCATAGCCTTGTGGACCTCAGCATCATTGGGTTGGACGTGGAGGATGGTGATGATGCTGGTGTGACTGTCGGAGGCGGGGAAGAAGATCCGAGGCCTCTGGAAACGGCGCCGAGGGTACTGCTCCACTGTGATGGACGGTTCCGTCGTTGGAGCAGCTCCGCTAAGGTGTACAGCGACGAGGCTGAAGCATGACAAGACAGACAACTTTAATCTGAAGTGGGACCCTAATATCATCTGCAATAGATGATGTAAAATACATCACCAAAAACTGCTAAATGTAAAACGCATCAGCCGCGCCACGGCCGCTCCGACGGATGCTGTAAGTACTGTTCACTCTGAACTTAACTGAAGAAAATGAACTTCACAGTCGAAACTGAATTTTACTGTCGAAACTAATTAAACTAGTAAGAGAGCATTGCAATTGATGTTTAGGGCGTTCGAGCACTAGTAGCAGAGAAGCAGTGATCTAAATCAGCAGACGCTCGAGCAGGGAACGCACTAGCAGAGAGCAAGTCGTGCAGTAGCACCGCGAGCGAGTGCTAAAGCAGCAACTCCTGTAGCTGTCGGAGGTCGTGCAACAGCAGCAGCAGCGCAAGCGAGAGCAAGAGCAGAGCAGCAGCACGAACAAAAGCAGGAGCAGTGCAGCAGCGCGACCGACAGCAAGAACAGAGCCGCAGCGCGAGCGAGAGCCGGAGCAACTGCAGCTAGTGCCGTTGTGGAAGTCGACGCCGAGGAAGCAACGACATGGGGGAGAGACGCCGTGGATGATGTGGCCGGCGACGACGCCGTCGATGGAGACGCCATGTCTGCTCGGTATCGAGCATCGGCAGCCCCGTGAGATCGAATAAAAGATAAAATGCAGCGGTGAGTGTAGAACCTCCTTGGTGGCACCGAGTTGGCCTTGGCTTCATCGGAGGAATTGGTGAGGGTGCTCCGGTTCCTGTGGGGCAGGTCAAGACGGCGCTGTGGGGATTGAGGTGGCGCGATAGACGAGGCGAACATCGGGGCCGCTCCTTGGAGGTGGAGGACGGGGCGGCTGATCCGGCGGGACGACGAGATCGACAACGGATCCTCATCCGGTGCGGTGGATGAGGGACAGCGAGCTGTTGCGGTGGACGACGTAGTCGGGGAAGAGTCTCCGGCTGGGCGGCGGTCGGGAGGCCGACGGAGGAGCATGGGGTTTCGCGGGTTTTGGCGGCCTCGGTGTATGAATGGTGGGCGAAGGGGGAGGGGGGAGCCAAGCTTAGGGACGCGCTTGTCCGAAATGTAGGATAAGTTACCGGCGTACCCCCACCGGTTTTGACACCACGACATGGAGCTTCATTTCTGGCTGAGGGGTAGAACGGGGATTTCACGTGTCTGGGCTGCGGGAGCGATTTCGGATGAGGAGGGAGTTCTCGCGCGCGTCCAAATTTCGGGATAACAAGGCACGGCGCGGGTTGAAGAAGCGGGACTTTCAAAGCAGGTGAGACAAAAGATACTCGAGCTTGAAAATTTCGGGATAACAAGGTGCGGATTCCTTGTTCGGCAGGACAAACTTAACGTGTAAAAAATTCATACAAGACACAAGAGAGTCATCTCCCCTTTTACTATATTGCTATAGATGCCATTGAAAAAACTACAAGAAAAATGTAAAAAAAATTGAGAGAACAAGATTACCCTGCACAGTACCAAATCGATTCACACTTCCCTCAACAACAACAAAAAACAAATCAATTCCCACCAAAGAAAGAGTAATGTCCCTTTTTTATATGATTAGAGATGCCATGATCTCGAATTTGAATTTTTTAATCCACGTTATGTTGAATTCGAATATATCATTAGATGACCTTGCGGTTTATAATTTATGTAGTCGTACATTTTGATCTTCCATCATATATGAACATTTTACTCCACCATGTGAACATATATATTGTCGTCTACCATATGGACTAAATTTGAATCAATTTTCCTTATTTGAATATGATTGTTGTCAAGTTATACAATAATTTAAATATTATCTTGATAAAAAAAAGACATGCATATAGCAGTAATCATATTTCACTATGAACTACATGTACCATACGCTCTCCAATTCAAATATTGTATCCATTTTATGTTGTATTCAAATCATAGTACATTATTGGTCTAGGTAGCGAGATGTTCGGGATAATCTAAACCCTGTTTTCATACGTATAATTTTTGGCTGAATTGGGACAAGTTTTGGTATAAGCCTCTTGCAAAACCGAAGATTCTCTCAACAAGCCTCGTGGTTCCGAGAGGGAACATGTCACCTTTGTGTGCGAAACGATATACGCTGCCTCCCCCCCTGATTTTATTTACAGAGGCAACATAGAACTATATGAGTGCCCTGTTAAATTTTGGAATTATTTCGGGTTCATTTGGCCTTGTTAGACATTAATTGAGTTTCTGGACTTTTAATGTGCATAATCTAAATTGAATTGCATGCACATGCTCCGGTGCACCAAAGTGGGTTGAAAAATCACATGTGTGTCCTTGGTTGAATTTCTAGGTCCCATCGAAGAAATGAGAATGAAATTCAAACATCTCAAGGCCATGACTCTGCCGAGAACATCGAGAAACATAGATTTTAAATTCATGTAAATCCAAAACTCGCTGGAAATCATGAAACTTTGCATGGTGTCATGTCATGGCACTAACATGTTGTGGTAAAAATTGGGCCGATTTGGAAGCTCGTGGTTCTAAGAGGAATGTGCCACCTTTGAGTGTGAAACGATATCGCTGCCCCCCCTTGAGTTTCTTAACAAAGGCAACATAGAACTACATTAGTGCCATGTTAAATTTTGGAATTATTCCGGTTCGTTTGTCGCTTTTATACATTAATTGAGTTTCTGGTCATTTAATGTGCATAAGTCAAATTTGAACTACAAGCACATGCTCCCGTGCACCAAAGTTGGCTGAAAAATCACATTTGTGTCCTCGGGTGAATTTCTAGGTCCCATGCAAGAAATGAGAATAAAATTAAAACATCTGGGCATCATGGCTCGGCCAAGAACATTGAGAAACTTGGTTTTAAAATTCTTGTAAATCCAAAACACGTCTGAAAATCATGAAACTTGGCATGGATGTCATGTCATGGTACTACCATGTTGTGGTAAAAAAATGGCCGAATAGGAACAGATTTTGGTATAAACTTCTTTCAAACCAAAGCTTCTCTCAAGAAGGCTCGTGGTTCTGAGAGGGAACGTGTCACCTTTGAGTGCGAAACGATATATGTTGTCCCCCTTGAGTTTATTTACAAAGGCAACATAGAACTACATGAGTGCCCTGTTAAATTTTGGAATTATTCCGGCTTCGTTTGGCCTTATTTACACATTAATTGAGTTTTTGGTCATTTAATGTGCATAATTCAAATTTGAACTACAAGCACGTGCTCCCGTGCACCAAAGTTGGTTGAAAAATCACATTTGTGTCCTCGGGTGAATTTCTACTCCCATGCAAAAAATGAGAATAAGATTCAAACATCTGGGCATCGTGGCTCGGTCGAGAACATTGAGAAACTTGGATTTAAAATCATGAAACTTGGCATGGTGTCATGTAATGGTGTACCATGCTGTGGTAAAAAAATTGGCCGAATAGGAACAAATTTTGGTATAAGCTTCTTGCAAATCGGAGCTTCTCTCAAGAAGGCTCGTGGTTCTCGGAGGGAACGTGTCACCTTTGTGTGCATAATTCAAATTTGAAATACAAGCACATGTTCCAAAGGCACCAAAGTTGGTTGAAAAATCACATGTGTGTCCTCGGTAAATTTCTAGGTTCCATGCAAGAAATGGGAATGAAATTCAAAATTCAAGGCGTCGTGGCTGGGTTGGAAACATTGAGAAACTTAGTTTTTTAATTCCTGTAAATCCAAAACACGCATGAAAATAATGAAACTTGGCTTGGTGCCATGACATGGCACCAACATTGTAGTCCGATTTGCGAAGGCGCACACATTAACAATCAACAAAGTCATTTTGGAACAAGTGCTGTCACGTTACAATCGGAAACACAAGTATTATTGAAACCATGGGCGTTCTACTTACTAGTACCATTTACGTGCCGCCACGCGTCCCCATTTTTTACTAGCTAGGAGGCGCCGTGCAGGGTAGCTATTTGAGTACGAGAGGTGTGTGATCAGACCCCTGCGCGTGCTTATCGGGAGGAGAGCCCTTTGACCTCCATCTGCCGTCCACCTCTCTCCCAAGGTCTCCATTAATGGCGTCCGAGCCTTTGTTTAATGGTGTGGCTATGTCTCACTCGACTGAGATTTAAGAGAGAGAAAAGAAAATCTGAAAGCACGAATCTCGATGTAAGATCCGACGGACCTATATAGCATCTACTGCGACTTATAGCAAGAATGATGAATATATAAGGATGATTTTTATTTTTTTATCAAAGAAGGGCTTGCCCCTTCCGATTTTCATTACTGAAAGCCACCACAATTCACAAGAAGTTCAGCACAACTCCAGCCTAACACGAAGGACTAAAAGCTACGTACCAGATTGAAATCGCAACATCCCAAGAGGCCAATAAAGGCCAAACATCCGTGCTAGAACCCAACATTTCACAACCGACGACAAAATCCACATCCTAAACAGATTATTACATCAAAAGAAACCAAGAAACTGAAGGAAGCCCAGCAGCAACTAGAAGAACAGCAACGCCAGGGTCGCCACAGCAAGAGTTTTCTTCATTCCAGCCTCGCAACATTGATCTTCCACAGAAAGATAAGGACGATTAATTGTCTTACATAATTAGAAAGATAATTAAAAAAGCCACATGCGGCTACGCCTGAAATACACTAGGGCAAAAGAAGAAGGAAGATAAGGATCTGGCTCGCTGATCTCTACTTTCTTGATGCGTTGCTGCAGGCCGCGGGAACTAGTCTCTGCGGTGAGCGGCGATGAGCTCTTTCGTGTCCTCAAGACGCTGCTTGAGAACATCCATGGATTCCTCCACCAGCCTTTGGTGCTCGTTGCGGAGCATGTCATTCTCGTCCATAAGTTTCTTGACGATGACGCCGGTCCTCTTCAACAAGGCACTGGTCTCCTCCTGCTGGTCTGCACTTCGGACGATCTTCTCCCTCAGCAGGTCGCGCTTGGCCCGGAGCCTCTCATTGCCCTCCCTTAGTTGCCGGATGACACCGGTAGCCTGTTCAAACGAGGCTTTCACGTCGTCCTGCAACCTCGTCAAGCCGGAGATCTGATCCATCTGGCTATGGACGATCGCATGCATGCGCCTGTAACAGTCGTCCCTGCCCGCGAGAAATTTTCCGAGGCCGCCGTGATGCGGCGGGACATCTCTGCTGCATTCGTGGCGCGGCGGGTCATCTCTGCTGCTTCTGCAGCGCGGCCGGACCAGTCTGCTGCATCGACGGCGTGGCGGGACCTCTGTGCTGCTTCAGCGGCATGGCGGGACCTCTCGGTTGCTACTTTCGCACAAGGGATATGTCGGCTGCTCGCAGCGAGGCGGGACATCTCTCGTGCTTCCGCTTCCATGCTCGCCTCTCCCTGGTGGCAATCTCTCGACCCAGAACTCACGCAGGCCATGGCAGACGGAAGGGAAGGATGCTGAATGACTTGTTTGTTTTTGTGGATGAGGAGTTGAGGAGGAATGTGCAGTCATCTTGGCATACTAGTATTTATAACCGAGTACTAATACGCTCCTGAGTGGGAAACCGTTTAGGTTGTGATCGCTGTGAACAGGTTTGGAATTCAATATAGCGTGGTACTAAATACGCTCCTAAGTGGGAAACCGAGGTTGTGATCGGTGTGAACAGGTTTGCAATTCAATATAGCATGGAGTAATTTGGAATGTGACGAGACGCAAGCTCAAAATTTATTGACGGATCTAGTTTCGAAGTGCGGCACTATTCCCGGATGGAGTACTTCTTTTTCTACTCCCTCCTTTCCGGTTTTATAGGGCTTATGTCAAAATTTTAGTTTTTCCATTTATAAGGCTCAATTTGGTTGTTCCCAACACATGTTCAGATTCCAAGGTGCATTAAATCATTGCATGCAAGTATTAAGAGAAAATTGACCAATGCATGTACTTTATGCATGCATGCATTGCAATTAATGCAATGATAAACATATTTTTTTGAGAAAAACAAGAGCATTAATTAGGTGCTTTTGCAAACTACAAAAAATATTCCACCACTCACCATAAACCGGAAAGGAGGGAGTACTGCTGTGTACGTGCAATAACTGGCACCGTCGTATACATATCTTACGGTTAAGGGGGCGTTCGACAGGAATAGCCGCGTGGCGAGCTCTAGGCTAGTCCTTTTTTCAGACGCATTAAACCTATCTCTTGGGACTTCTCGCACGCACCATCGTGCCACCCACAAAAACTTGTACTCCCTCTATTCTAAATTACTTGTCGAAGGAATTGATGTATCTAGACCTATTTTAATTCTAGATACAATCATTTTTACGACAACTAATTTCGAACGGAGGGAGTACTCTGAGTTTAGTAGTACGTTATACAGGAAGAGAAGAGGTGCACGCACACACTCGTCCTCTCACACACGCGTCTGTTTTTTCTCGAAAAGGAGGATGATGACCCCTGGCCTCTGCATCTAGGAGTCACACACGCATCTGTAGCTACGAATTGTAGTGTTCTCAACCATCCGATTGGCTCTATCATGGATGTACCTATATAATAAAACATGTCTAGATACATCTATATTTTGACAAATGGAAGGCATGTACTGTGGAACGGAGGGAGTGCTTGTCATCAAAATGGATAAAAAGGGACGTATCTAGAACTAAAATACGTCTACATACATCTCCTTTCATCCATTTTGATGACAAGTAGTACTTCTTACCCAAAGGAACTTTATATTCAAAAGACACAAAATATCCGTTCGACTGTTGGAAATTACTGATCTGATGTCGAAGTAATTGCTGCATCGCCACCAAAACCGACCATTTCTTAAGCTAAAGTAGACCAAGGTAATCCCTATATTAGCATATTACTAAGATAAACAGAAGGCACTGTCGAAACATTTAGGACGTGAGCTTGTCAATCTGAATGTGGAGGGACACAAGCTTAGCCCCGGCCAGCAGCTTGGGCGGAACTGGCAAGAAGGTCAGCTCCTGCACTTCGACGTCGCCGGGATCCTTGCTGCTTGTCACCTCCATTTCCACCTTGACAGCGTCGGTCGTGCCTTTGGGCTCCCCCGGCGGGCCGTTCGCCCACAACTTGGCCAAGTAGTGCGACAGTAGGGACGCCCCCACTTTGATGCAGACGACCGACACGGCGATAGGCGCGCCGATGTCGAGCACGCCGCCAACCAAGAAAAATGCGCGGCGGTCCTCCTCTGCGAACAACAAGAGCCGTGGCTCCGACAGTGGCATTTGCAGCTGGAGAACCTTGCCGTACTAGATCCTGGGCACGGGCATGGGATGTGTGGTGCTGATGTGGTGGTAGGCGGCGGCGGCCTTCGTGAGCCGCAGACGGGCACGGGCATTTGCAGGGCGCGGCGACACACGCCTCGGTGATCGGCGAGCTTGTGGTAAGTGACGTAGAGCCCACAACCTTCGTGCGGGCACTCCACCCTCACCGACGAAAGGACGGAGTCCACCGCCGTGTTCCGCACGTCGAAGCCACCGCCCGCCGCCGCCACTCGCACTCGCCGCTGGTTCCCAAGGCGCTCGACGCGGCAGTCCGCGCAGGCCAGGTGCCCTCCCTTGCACTGTAGAAATCAATCCAACAGCACATCTATCAAGAAACATGCACCTTGCTCAATCAGCCGAACGGACGAGGTGTATTCGAACCTCATACACTGGAGGTGTCAAGGGGCGGAGGCACAAGGGGCAGTGGAGCACGGTGAGGTCCATCGAGACCTTAGAGAGCTCCATCATCTGGTCCTGTTCCTGTTCGGTCTGCATGATCTCGCCCTCCTCGTGCACAACCATCTCTCGACTTGTGCCGGGTATTACAAAGCTTACCGTCAAATATTTTATACTCCCTCCGTTCCTAAATGTACTCCCTCCGTTCAGAAAATTACTTGTCTCGGAAATGGATGTATCTAGAACTAAAATTATGTGTTGTAATTAATGCATCGGTAAACGCAAATTATTGAAATATATCGAGTGCAGTGCTTTGATGTGTTGCGTCAACTCGTACATCAACGAGAAGTTTGATTATCCTCTCCATCGCGGATTTAACTGCACCTGCCTTTGGCTGTATGACAGGTTGGCCACACACCTGTCGGGCCCACCTGTCATACACGCAAAGACAGGAGCGTCCCTCCCTCGCCCATGAGCGTGGTGGCTGGCAAGAATAGGAGAAGCTGCCACACGCCTCCTCCCGCACGCGGTGGACATGCAGCAGTCCAATCGGTGTCGATGGCCGAAGCATCTTGTAGTACTCCTCCAAAGGCAGTAGTACACCATCATTGTTCGACTTCCCGAAGAGGCGAAGAGCCAAGCGCAGCCCGGACGCTCGTGTGGCAGTTTCATGTGTAGAGTAGTCTAGATAGCGTGTACCGTGCCTGTAAGCTTAAAATCGTTGGGGTCGGCTCCATGCTATGTGGTCGTCTCGAAGTTTTCTTTAAAATTAAAATAGTCTTCTGGCCCTACCTGTCACCCTGGTGATTGTAGTTTGCACGCTCATTTGGTCAAGACAGGAATATATATTTTAATTAATTAATTTTTTTGAAAAGGGGGGACTCCCCGGCCTCTGCATCAAAACGATGCATACGGCCACATATATTTTAATTTGTGGTGGGTAAATGTTAGAGGTTGCAGCAAATATATTGTACACTGCGGGTCTTTCAGCCAAGTTTAGAGGCAAGCATGTGGGGCCAGTGCTATGATGTGTCGCGTCAACTCGTAGAACAAGGAGAAGCTTGATTTTACTACACGCCTTCTTCCTCTCGCTTACGCGCTGCTGTTGCTCGCAAACGAGAACAGGCTTTTGCTTAGTAGTACTTCTACAACAAGCTATCCGTCCCGCTCGCGGTGGACGGACATGCAGCAGTGGATCCGACACTGTAGAAGCAGTAGTAGTAACATCATTGTTCGTCTTCTCAAGAGGCGAAGAGCCGAGCGCAAACTGAACGCTGCAGTTGCGTAACATTGAGCACGATATAGCCAGGCTCTTGCATGAGACAAAATTGCTATGTGAGCCCACTAGTGTACTAGTACGTACAACTACTTGCTAGTATAGCCCTGTAAACCAGAAAGGAGTATTTACCCTTCTAGAGATTTCAACAAGTGACTAGACTAGACCGAGATGGAGTACATATGGAGCAAAATGAGTGAATCTGCACCGTAAATAAATACGTACTAGTTCTATCGTTTTCCTCTTCGAGGTGCACAATATTGAGTATACTGACTAGTCTCTTTTTGACACGCATTTACGTTGTTTTTTTTACACAGTACAGACGCAAGCGCTCATATACACGCGCATACACTCACCCCTATGAACGCACACACGCACAACACTATAATCTTGAAATTTACGAAGTCACCATAGGCACCTCGTCGTTGAAGGGTCCATAGGTGCTTGAATGCCAAGGAGGAAGAGGGTAGCGGTTCCCGAGACGTTGAACGGTCAATGATGCATCCTCAATTACATGTAGAGGGAATTAATTGGAGAAGCAGACTAGAGCAAGCATGATGTGAATGCAATAGAGTTTGGACTCTCATATAATAAAGGCGCCCCACCACTCCAATCCATCTACTACTTCCAAGTCTCTGCGCAACACTGCTCACTCCAATCCAAGACCAAGTGACCAGAAGCCACAAGCACCTATGGAGGCGATGGACGCGAGCGGCAGTCGGCTGTGCCAAATCATCCAAGGCGCCGGCCTGCGGCCCCGCACCGTGCAGTGTTTCCAGACGGTGCTGGCGACCGCAGGCATCGTAGCCCTCGCCGACGCCGGCTTCGCCTCTCGCATGGACGACATGATGGTCAACTCCATCCGCAAGTTCACCGCCTTCAAGAAGCGCGCGGACGACCTTGCCGTACTGCTCCAGCCCGCGCGCCTAGGCTCCTCATTGCCTGCCACCCTCATCGGCCTACATGGTGACGAACTCTTTCAAGACCTGGTGGCCCTGCAGGTGTCGGAGGTCACGACGAAGAATGTGCACCTCGAGGCCGCGCTGGCCGCGCAGCGCCTCGCCATGCAAGAAACCGTCGACCTGCACATCCACGTCTACGAGGAAATTGTCTACATAGGCCACTACAAGGCAAGTGAGGACAGAAAGACGTTGGCCTTCTTCCAGCGGCTGGAATCTTTGGACGCCATTGTTCAGAAGCACGTCGACCTGGCCACGAAAGCCGCTGCTACTTAGGCGTCGTTCGGTGGGCCGGCGCCCTGAGTCGAGGAGGTGGACGTCGTCGATGGATGCATCTCTTCTTCTTGCCTCTTGTAACCAGCACTGCATCGCCTCGTGGCCTTAATGTTTTATTAGTATAGTACTCCCTCCGTTCCCAAATATAAGTCTTTCTAAAGATTCCAACAAGTGTGACTACTACATACGAAGCAAAATGAGTGAATCTACACTCTAAACTATGTCTTCATACATATGTATGCTGTATTCCATTTGAACTAGTATCTAAAAAGGCTTATATTTATGAATGGAGGGAGTATATGGCATTTTTTATTCCAGTCGTAACATTTTCACTGTGAGGTGGGGCCGCAGTTGAGCAAACCCACCCCACCCACCAGGCATCGGCCGAGTTTAGAATTAGAAGAGAGAAACGAGGGAGGAGAGCTAGCTGTAGCACGGACGTTGTTGTCAGATGGGACTCGTGTTTATAGAATAGGAGTACTGAGCACTCGTGCCTCTTTTTTTTAGGGAAAAATTAGTCGTATGTCTAGTACCACTAGTTGGGTGCGTGCGACCTATAGCTGTCATTACTTTAGGTCTCCTTTTCGAACCGCGGCTACGCTTCACAATACATATTTTTTTTCACACATTTATCCTCCTATATGTACTCCTAGGCTATTTCCACGTGCTCCCATTCGCCGACATGTGGGACATAGAGCATCTGGGTCGTAGTGCATGCACGACTCGGAGCATATGCCGGGGTACTTTACATTTCAGACCTCACGAATTACATGCAAACCCCCCGCAGAAGAATAAATAAATCAATGAATTACTACGTGAAACAGGATTATTTTCATGGAAACCGGAGCACGTTCATTAAATTTTGGACATAACACGTTTATAAAAAATGACCGGACCTAAACTAGTCTAAGGGCCTCTTTGATTTTTCCCAGAAAAAAAGGGCCTCTTTGATTCGCAGGATACTGAAAACACAGGAATTGGGAAAGTATGATGGCGATGAACCGAGACGAGGAGAACTCTAGCTCAGTTAGAGGTTAGAGTTAGATTCTAACCCTGAACTAACTCTAAGGCCCTGTTTGGATACTCTAACACAGTTAGAGTTAGAGTTATTTTCTAACCCACTCTAACCCAAATAAGCACCTCTCCACCAGGATAGTTGGGTTAGATGGAACTAACCCACTCTAACCCTCCCTGTTTGGATACTTTTGGGTTATTTGAGCCCCCAACTAACCCAAACTGGCTTTAACCCCATGATCCAAATAGGGCCTAAACCAAAGAGGTGTATGGATGGCAGGGTTAGATTCACAATAAATGATCTATCTCAATCATTTGACTACTTTGGACCCTATTTTTAGTCAGACTAATAAGTCCCTTGGATCCAAGCACCCTCTTGGTGTGGCCGGCTCTTCTATGGCCTCCTCCCGCTCACAATTGACATAAACGAAACCATCTATACAAATCAAGCATGCAAAACATGATAATTTTTACTTTGTCCATACAAATGAGATATCCCACTTAAACATACAAGTCGTCAATCAAGCTTCACAAAATAGAAAAACACTTCATGAAACAAAGAATGAGCTAACTCATCACGGAAGTCGTTCACGATAGGGAGGGAGCCCGAGCCCTCACGCACCGAGGAGGAGCTCGCCATCGCCGCTCTCGAGGAAGGCTCAGAGAGCCCAAGCCCCGAACCCCTCCGACTTGGCCCTTGAAGTTGAGGTCGACACCGGCATGGGTAGCAGGGACGCTTGCCGCCGACTAGGAACTTAATCTTTGGGCCTTTAGAAATAATGAAAGCATGTAACTAAAATACCTAGAAAGGTTAACTGAATCTTTGGGCCTCTAGAAATAATGCAAGCCTGAAACTAAAATACCTAGAAAGGTGAACTGAATCTTTGGGCCTCTAGGAATAATGCAAGCCTGAACCTTAAATACCTAGAAAGGTGAACTGAATCTTTGGGCCTCTAGAAATAATGCAAGCCTGAAATTGAAATACCTAGAAAGGTGAACTGAATCTTTGGGCCTCTAGAAATAATGCAAGCCTGAAACTGAAATACCTAGAAAGTTGAACTGAATCTTTGGGCCTCTAGAAATAATGCAAGCCTGAAACTGAAATACCTAGAAAGGTGAACTGAATCTTTGGGCCTCTAGAAATAATGCAAGCCTGAAACTGAAATACCTAGAAAGGTGAACTGAATCTTTGGGCCTCTAGAAACAATGCAAGCCTGAAATTGAAATACCTAGAAAGGTGAACTGAATCTTTGGGCCTCTACAAATAATGCAAGCCTGAAATTGAAATACCTAGAAAGGTGACCTGAATCTTTGGGCCTCTAGAAAGATTTATTACCTCCTCAAGCAGCATCAAACAATTCCATGCGTGCACCACAAATCTATAGCAAGTTTGATCAGGATCTACTTTTCCAAATCAGAATTAGCGCTAGAGCAAGCAAGATCAATGATATGGTCGTGAGACAGAGAAGGAACGAACAAACTCATCCCTCTCGCAGCCTCCCTGGTAGATGCGCCTTGCAGCATGACAGAGGGAGAAAACGACCGTGAAGGGGGAGCGGGGTGACCTTCGAAGGTCGGAGGGAGAGGGCGGCCGGAGTAGGGCAGCGGAGGCCGGAAGGAGAGGGCGGCCGGAGGAGAGAGAGGGCGAGCGGCGCTTGGGCGGCCCTATGGGGAACAGAGAGGAGTCGTGCGAGAGGGGGGGAGCGATCTAGTGCGGGCAGGTGAGATTTTTTAGTTCTCTTTTAGTGGGCCTGAGGAAAACTAACCCAATTAGAACCTCTCCACCGGGCTAGTTTTTTAGCTAGGTTAGAGCAAACTAGCTCAAACTAACCCCTCTTGTTTCGATAATTTGAGGCTATTTCAACCCAAACTAGCTCTAACTCAGGGATCCAAACAAAGAGGAGTGTTACTGTACATGCTACAGTGTGGACCGTAGCACATTGTTTTTATGGCCATATCACCACATTGTTTTCTACTGCTGGTTCACTGGGCTACCGTGGTTCGCACGGCTGGTTCACTGGGCTGCCGTGGTTCGCACTCCTCCGACCTGAGTGGTACTCCCTCCGTTCCTAAATATAAGTCTTCGTAGATATTTCACTGTGGACCACATACGGATGTATATAGATGCATTTTATGTCTAGATTCACTCATTTTTCTCCGTATGTGGTCCATAGTGAAATCTCTCCAAATACTTATACTCCCTCCGTCCGGAAATACTTGTCATCAAAATTAATAAAAGGGGATGTATCTAGATGTATTTTAGTTCTAGATATACCCCTTTTTGTCCATTTTGATGACAAGTTTTTTCGGACGGAGGGAGTATTTAGGAACGGAGGGAGTAGTATATATACCGCATCATTCTTTGCTCCTTCTTACTACTCCGACATGTGGGAGAGTCAGCATCCGGGTCAACGTGTCATGCACCAGATTAGAGCGCGGAACGGAAGGGGGGCATCACCCCGGTCGGAGCGCCAGTAATTCATGACTATAGTGAGTGGCCATATCACAAGTCTTTCCAGCAGTAACGCGCTGTCAAATCGCACAGCCCCGCCGCCACCTCCTCGCCTCTCGTCAAACCGCTTACTAAAACTGCCACAGATACGCCGGGAAAAGCCCCCCTCAACTTTTAACTACGCTAAAATAGTTCGAGCTTGTTCGTTCTATATAAATACAGTACTTATCTGTATGTTTATTCACCCGTGGGGTTGTTCAATGAATGGAGGGGGGGAGCACAAGTGAATAATACTACCTCGCTCGGGTTTATTGGTCCCCATTGTATTTAGTGCAAATTTTGACCATAGATTAAACTAAGAAAATGTTCACGCATGTCACCAAACATTATATTTTTCAAAACTATGTTCAAATACGAATCCAATGAGATTATTTTTCTTGACATGCATTAACATTTTGTTAGTTAAATCTTTAGTCAAAATTTGGCACAAACTATAAAAGGGACCTATAAACCAGGACGGAGGTAGTACTGTACTAGTAAGTAGGAGTCGTAGAGTAGTCACCTTAAATAGAGAGTTTCTTTTCTTTAATGCCACGTACACAAATTGAAACGCTTGTTGTGGAGAGAAAAAAGATAATCACTCCATTATATATGGACGCAGGGGCCTGAGCGCTTGCTTTACTAGGGTTGCTCTCTTCATTCTCTCATCCTCTCCAGATATAAACAAGACAGCGGTAGCGACATTTTCTCTCTGCTCACCGCTAGTCACAGATCCGGCCGGACCCCTTCGGCCGGTGTGTGTAGAGGACTAAAAGGTGCATCGTTCAGGCGGTCATCACCGCCGAGGGAGGAAACCCACAGCTGCCAGAGGGGCCCGATCTTCTGCTCGTGCCGTTCTCTCCGACACAACGCCGGCTCGGGAGGTCCTCCGACCCTTCTTCCTCCCTGCCGTATTGTCCGCAGATCCGACCTGCCGCCGCCGACATCCCGGTGACCCTCAGGTATAAGTTCTTCGAAAGCGGCCTTGCTCTACTGCCCTAGCTCCCCACGTGTCTGCATGTGCATCTTTTTCTACTCCCATCAGCTCTTCCAAAGCCACCTAAATTTTTAGTATTATTAGAGGTAAAGCTACTTCATGCATTCGAATCTAGGGCTTTGTTCAAACAACGAAGAAAGGGGGGAAAGTTGTAGCATGAATCTAGGACTTGATTCAAAGAGGAAATAATATGGTGAAAGTAGTAGAGACCGGATACCCAACGGTCTCTTGGTTGAAAAGGAAATAATGGGAAAACGCAGACAAACTGGATAAGGAACAGATCTATTATTGGTTGAAAAAAGGATAGAAAGTGGCGGCTGGTGGACAAGTCAACAGAGTATGTCCAGGATTAGATTTGCTGCCATCACATAGTAAAAGGTCTCCGGGATTAGATTTGCTGCCCTCACATAGTAAAAGGTCTCAGGATTAGATTTGCTGCCCTCACATAGTAAAAGGTCTCCAGGATTAGATTTTCTGCCCTCACATAGTAAAAGGTCTCAGGATTAGATTTGCTGCCCTCACATAGTATAAGGTCTCGAGATTAGATTTGCTGCCCTCACATAGTAAAAGGTCTCGAGATTAGGTTTGCTGCCCTCACATAGCGTGAACAAGCTCGACATCACCACTTTATGCCTCCTTGTAGGTACATTGTCTTTGATGCGCCCATCGCTGCATGTCCTTATACCAACCTTTTGCCCTTGTTAATGTAAGGGCGCATGTAAAATGAAGTGATCACACTATTACCTTAGGGACATGTCTAACCAGTGTTATTGTTAATCTAATGCCTCCTGTGATAAGATGCAATTAAACTATGTTACAAATGGCACTCCTGCTATTTTCCCCAGTATGATAAGTAAGTTGCTCCTTTACGCTGCTGAGTGTCCTGGTGTCCCCATGGTCCCATGCCCTTAAACCAACTCTTTAGCTGCTGTTGATTTATTGTGTCTGGTAAACAAGCAATGCCACCATTAAAGTAATCCCATATCTGAGGAATCTCATTGTTGATCGTAATGCTTCGGTAACATGAAGCATTGCCGACGGTTTTAAAATTTCTACTGTCCTTGCGTGATTGCCATGAACATAATTAAGATGCTTCTTTTCATTTTGTATATGTTTCATATATTCTTATTGACCAGCAACTGTTTACTTTCTATCATTTTGTGCAGATAGGGATATCCATTTCACCTTGTTGCTATTGTGACCTTTTGGTGAACTGCACAAAACACTTTTTTTGGAATGAGTGTCTTGTGCAGTTCAACTAAAATGTCACGTGGGAAACATCTCTCAATTTTGGTGGAACTGCACAAAATGGTGAATGGAGTTTCCAAAATCTCAGTCAAGTTCTGCTGGTAATCTCGTGCAACATTTTATTAGCCTTTGCAAGATGGAGCCATCACTGTCACCACAATGGCACTTTATTTTAGTGGAACTGCACAAAAGGATAAGAAAATTATAGTTGCACCTTACATGAGCCGGATAGCCAACCTTAATGTTCCTCAATTTTAGTGCAACTACTAAAGAAGAACCTGCCAGCTCACAAGAGCAAGTACTTCTTGCTAGCTGAATGATGCAATCTTTGCTTCATTTCAGGTGAACCGCAGAAAAAAGGCGCATGAATTGAATCATGGAACTCCAGGCAGACCTCATCCTAGTGGAGCTGGAGGTTGAGTTCAAGGAGGCCGCTATTAAAGCGAAATCATGCTCTCCTGTCTCCTTGTTTGTGTTGTGCAAACATGCTGTGCAAACGGGAATACTCAACTACAGATGTTGTGACGGTCAAGAGCATTCGCCAAGTTCTTCGATTGTATGACATGGCTAGCCAAGATGGATTTAATCCTGATATTCACTTTATCAAAACGCTCTAATGGGTTGGTTCTGAATCTTGCAAGCTGGGAATCAATGAGATGTGTAGGCATATTTGTTGTACTTATTATTTGAATCTTATTTGTTGGTTCTGAATCTTGCAAGCTGGGAATCAATGAGATGTGTAGGCATCTTTGTTGTACTTATTATTTGGATCTTATTTGTTGGTTCTGAATCTTGCAAGCTGGGAATCAATGAGATGTGTAGGCATCTTTGTTGTACTTATTATTTGGATTTTATTTGTTTGTTCTGAATCTTGCAAGCTGGGAAACACGGCATGATGATGCAGAGGACAGCAACCATAACAAACAGTTCAAACTTGGTAGTATTATCTTTGTGAATGTGCGACAAATGTGCTGATCGTGTGCGTCCTGAGAATAATAATTCTAATTGTTGTGCATGTTGATCTCGTGGCACTGATAGAACAAGCCAATGCATTGCTTGTTTTAAGTATAAATTTCTATTAAAGCTAATTTAATTTAAGTAAAGTGACCTCTAACTCCTGTTATTACAGTACCAATACAGACCCACTCGTGAACCGACGTGTGCGCCGAGGGTGCATCTTCTGCCGGGCGTGCAGCGGACGAGGGAGGGGTAGTAACTGTTGTCGCCTGTACACACTCAGCTTACTGTTGAATCCAGTTCCCCAAGAGCTGAAAAAACGAACTGCTGCCGCCGCCTACACACTTGTTCACTCGAAGAGACTCCAATGGCGATCCGAGGGGTGAGCCTGCTGGATATAGACTTCAGCAAGGAGTTAGTTTGCCGTTCAGTCCTATGGCTGCACCAAGTTGAATGTGATGTACACCAACGATACGGACTCGGTGAAGCTCTGCCTCGCCTCAATCCTATGGCTGCACCAGGTTCTGGAGCATTCGCCCGTTTCATCGGCAGTGCCGACTGCACCTTTGCTACTGTGGAGAGAAGGAAGAATGCGACAATTCGGCCATCTGGTGCAACAAGCTTGTCGACATCCAGAAGCAATACAAGATCATCAGCAACGGGCAGGAGGACTCTGTGGTTGACCTCGCTGAGACCATCATCGACCCCTGATACGCCAACATGAAAGAAGACGACCTGAACACGTGGGAGGTACCTCTGAATCTAGCCTACATAAGCTACGCGGCCAAGGACGCATACGCATGCTACGACATGTACAGGCAGATCTTGGACATGAGGGCGTGTCTGCTTCCCGACAGCAGCAACGTCATGATAAAGCGTGCCAGGAAGGTCTAGATGTTGTACTTTATCTGTTTATAAGCACCTTTATCATCTGAGTGTTTCATGCATTAGCCTATGTGTCGTAATTATCTGTTTTGTCCGAAATATTTCTTTTAAGAACCCATTAACCTGATTGCTTTTTTAGTGGCTATTTGCTTATGTATGTAAACTAGTTCACTTGTCCGTCAAAAAAACTAGTTCACTTGGCTGCCGTGCTTTGAATCTCCTTCCTCCCAACATATTCCTCTCCTCAGGTGGACCCAGCAGGTCTCTGAATTTTCTCCCACTTTCTTTTTTGATGTAAACTGAGTTTTCTCCTAGTACTTTCCCCTAGAACCAACTCAACTGTCCCACGTCTAGCCTAAATAATAATAATACCCCACGTACTATTAACTCATCAAATTAAGATGATATTTTATTTCGTAAGTTGAAAGTTCTTACAAAATAATAATAATAATTGTTTATATATAACTTGCCAAGTTAACTCCTAGTGATTGCGTACATAAGCTTGCAAAGATTTTACTGACGTGCAATCATGTGTTTATGTTTTTATAACATTTCTTCGTCTAGCCCAACATGATATTTTCACCCTGCCCAGCAAGTCCATGGATTTCGAGAAAATGCAAATGGGATTTAAACGGCTGCATAGATGCTACATCATTGTTTCACCCAGCCCACCAAATGGACTAAAAACAAATGGACTGGCTGACATGTGGGCGAGAGGTGAAGTTTAAGAAGGCGTTGGATTTACATCCAACGGCCGCATTCTTCTTCAATCCTCGTCTTCTTCCCCAGCGCTGCTGGAACTGGCTGCCCAGCCTTGGCGTCCAGCTGTTTTGGCGCTCCTCAACAAACGGTACCGCCGACGGCCAGGCCATCCCTCCACTCCGCACCTCCTGTTATTCTCTCGCCGAGTGTAGGCCCACCCCGCACCCAAACCAGTCAAGTTTCCACTCCTCTCCGTCTGCGACTCCACCGCGCGTCTTCCCCATCTCCGTGTCGCTCGATCTGGGCCTTGCCGTCGTCCACCGCCTCGGTGCGCGGGCGCGTGGCGTGGTCAACATACGAGAGTCATCGGAAGAGGATCAGACGTGGAGAGCTCGACGGCTGGGACCCATGAGGTCCATGGTCGCACTCAAGGAAAGTTCCTCCTTATTACGCTTTGTGACGTGCAATCAGACGTGGGAAGGGCTTTTGTATTTCGCGAAAAAATTCCCCCCGCTGACATGTCGGACCCACCAGCTATATCTTCGCACGCAAGGAAGTGCCTCCTTATTACGCACCAAAAAATGAATACCCCCTGCTAGCTGGGACCCACCATAGTGGGTGGCTGACTTGTGGGCCTACTAAGTTGACGAGGACGGAGGGCTTTGTCAACTTAGTCAATATGAACGATTCTAGCTCCAGTGACCGTACGATGTCCATCCAACGGCCATAGTGCTTCTTCAACCTCTGGTCTTCTTGCTCCAGCCGCCCAAAGCAGCGCCGGTCGTGCCGCGTGCTCCTGCCTCTCGTGGCCGGCTGTGATGCCGCGGAGGCCTCACCGCCCCCTACTACTCCCACCGCTGGCCCAGGGTATCCCTCTACTCACCCACACCCCCTGTTATTCTGCGGCGACAGCAGCCTCACGCCGCAGCCGAACCAGTGAACCCTCGTACTCCTCTCCGCGTGGGCATCCACTGTCGCGTCTTCCCCGGCTCCGTGTTGTCCCCTTCCTAGGCCTCGCCGTCGTCCACCGCCTTGGTGCTCTCGGCGCGGCGTGGTCAATGTGGTCAACGACCGACTTCCATCGGAAGAGTACTGTACGTGGAGAGGCTGACAGCTGGGTCCAAGGCCACAGCCTAGTTTTTTTGTGATTTGCCAAGTAAGTCGCTTTGTCAGGCCTGTTGGGCTGCAAATCTTTCAAGACGAGGAGAGCTTCATTCGGCTGGCATAGAAAATGGCCTATCAGTAATGAGAAATGGGATGTACATTTTTAAAACACATCAAACCGGCAATTAGTTTCAAATATCTTTTTTCCATTCGAGATTTTAAATTACATTAATTTTTATGCATGGAGAATTTGTTGGATTTTATATTGATATACATTTATTTTCAAAATCAGTTTGAATGTGAGTCGAAATTTCGGGATTAAAAATAGTTCGGACTGCACCGAAATATGCAAAATTTTGTATAATTTTTTAACCGTGGCCACAATATGGGCTGTAATGCTAACAAAAAGAATATGGGCTCCAAAAAAACCTTAAGAATTAGCAAATGGGTTGTAAATTATTAGAAATAATGGCACATGGGTTGTATGTTGTTTTCCACAGATTTGAGGCTTTCCTAAAAAAAGGTTGACGCACAAGCAGTGACTGTTGGATGTCCATCCAATGGCCGTCGTGCTTCATCAATCTATGCTCTTCCTGCTCCAGCCGCTCAAACAAGCGCCGGAGGGACTGCCTGCTCCCTCCTCCCCGCGGCCGACTGTGCTGCCGCGCAGGCCTCACCGCCCCACCGTACTCCCATCGCTGGCCTAGCCATCCCTCTACTCACCCACACCTGCTGTTATTCTCCGGCGATGGCAGACAAACCAGTAAACCCTCGTACAGTCATACTCCCCTCCGCGTGCGAAACAACTGCCGAGTCTTCCCTCCCTCCGTGTCGTTCCCTTCCTAGGCCTCGCCGTCGTCCACCGCCCTGGTGCTCTCGGCACGGCCTGGTCAACGTGGTCAACGACCGACATGCATCTGAAGTGGACTGTACGTGGAGAGGCCGACAGCTAGGTCCACGGCCGCATGAAAGGAAATGCCTCCTTATTACGCGCAAAATAATGATTCCTCCACCTGACATCAGGGACCCACCGAAAGGGCCTCTGTATTTCGCGAAAAAAACGTTACCGCCGCTGACAGCTCGGGCCCACCAGCTATATCTTCACACGCAAGGAAGTGCCTCCTTATTACGCACAAAAAATGAATACTCCCCCTATTAGCTGGGACCCAGTATAGTGGCAGGCTGACTTGTGGGCCTACTAAGTTGACGGGGACGGAGGGCTTTGTCAACTTAGTCAATATGCATGATTCTAGCTCCAGTGACCGTACGATGTCCATCCAACGGCCGTAGTGCTTCTTCAACCTCTGGTCTTCTTGCTCCAGCCGCCCAAACCAGCGCCGGTCGTGCCTCGTGCTCCTGCCTCCCGTGGCCGGCTGCAATGCGGCAGAGGCCTCACCGCCCCTACTACTCCCACCGCTGGCCAGACCATCCCTCTACTCACCCACACCCCCTGTTATTCTGCGGCGACGGCAGCCTCACACCGCAGCGAACCAGTGAACCCTCGTACTCCTCTACTTGTGGGCATCCACTGCCGCGTCTTCCCCGGCTCCGCGTCGTCCCCTTCCTAGGCCTCGCCGTCGTCCACCGCCCTGGTTCTCTCGGCGCGGCGTGGTCAACGTGGTCAAGGAATGGCTTCCATCGGACGTGGACTGTACGTGGAGAGGCTGATAGCTGGGTCCACGGCCGCAGCAAGGAAGTGCCTCCTTATTACGCGCAAAATAATTATTCCTCCACCTGACAGCGGGGACCCACCGGACGGGCCACCGTATTTCACGAAAAAAACGCTTCCCCCTGACTGCTGGGACCCACCAGCTACATCTTCGCACGCAAGGAAGTGCGTCCGGGCAAAAAAAAAACGATTCGCCCCCCTGACTGCTGGGACCCACCAGCAACATCTTCGCAGGCAAGGAAGTGCCTGACAGTCGGGACCCACCTGGTCGAAGCGTATGTGGGGTTGTCATTCTGGTCACGAACGTGTACGTACATATTGGTCGTTGTAGAGGCGTGCACATGTCGTAGTAGAGGCGCGCATGTAGCATGTACACGTATGTACAGTGGCGAGGGTGCAAGAAAGAAAATACGGCCACGTACGTACATACGGGCAGGGTCTCGAACGCCTACTCGCGCATATGTACATGGCTGGGTCGGAACGAAGAAAAAGCGTCGTCGTCGTGTTTATGGGGAGCCAACCGGCTGGGTCAGAACGGAATGCGTGGTCGTGTTCATCGGGAGGGCTTGGACGGAATAGGCGATGGAAACGATGCCTGGCGTACCGCACAACGGAGGAAACGGCCTTGTGTTCGACAGGCCACGTTTGAAACGGGATCATGTTGATCGGGAGGGGCCTGGCGTACCGCACAACGAGGAAACGGACCTCCTACGGTCGAAACGGGGGTCCTGTTGATCGGGAGGGGTGTGGCGTATCGCAAAATGCATTTAAACGGACTTGTGTTGGGCGCCACGGTCAAACGGGGTCCTGTTCATTGGGAGGGTGTGGCGTATCGCAAAACAGGACTCCACGGATCTGTTCATCTCCACCGTCGACCTCCTCCAGCCTCCACGGGCTACCGTCGACCTCCTCCAGCCTCCACGGGCTCCTGCTCATCCAGCCTCCACCGCGCTACTCCACCGCCATTGCTCAACCACCCTCCACGGGCACCCCTCCATCGCTCACTGTTCATCCAGCCCTCCACACCACGAGGTCCTGTTCAACCACCCTCCATGGCCACCCCTCCACCATCTACTGCTCATCCAGCCCTCCACACCACGGGTCCTGTTCATCCAGAGGCAACACCACCACCACCGCTCATCCAACCCCCCCATAACGCCACTGCTCATCCAATCGATCCGCTTGAGATAGCAGCAGCAGTGAAGGAATCGCCCATCGGGTTCATTAACAGCCATCGATCGATCGCTCGGGTTCGAGAACGCGTAGCTCGCAGGCAATCGCCGGGTTGATTAGAGCCCAACGCCTCGGGTTCGGGTTGATTAGAGCCAACGCCTACACACACTGCAGCGTCACGTGTAGAGAAAGCGCGATCGCTCGCCCCGACCTCCCACCGTAACCGGCAACTCCCCGAAATTTTCCTCCCCCTCGCTTCTACCATGGTTTTTTTCCGTCATCGACGGCCCAAAGAATGTCATGCAGCTGCGTCTCCGGCCCGCCTAGGATGAAAAGCCCATTTTCTGTCATGATTTTTTTGTCATATAAGTAGGAGCCCACCACATCTATGATGATACCGGGTTTTGTCACAATTATCGTCATAGAAGTGTCATATGTATGACAGAAAAAAAATTCGTTCGGCCCAAAATGTCACGGATGTGTCTTTTTTTGTAGTGTATGGAAACTAATCCTTTGAAGGGCTTGTTCGGGGTATCTTCACCCCGACCAATAGAGCAAAGAGTTGCTCCTCAACCTACTGAACCTACTGAAAATGTTTACTTTGAAATTCCTTCAGGTATGGTAGAAAAACTGCTAGCTAATCCCTTTGCAGGAGATGGAACATTGCATCCCGGTTAACACCTTATCTATGTGGATGAAGTTTGTGGATTGTTTAAGCTTGCAGGTGTGCCCGATGATGTTATTAAGAAGAAGGTCTTCCCTTTATCTTTGAAGGGAGATGCATTGACATGGTATAGGCTATGTGATGATATGGGATCCTGGGACTATAAATGATTGAAATTGGAATTTCACCAGAAGTTTTATCCTATGCATCTTGTTCATCGTGATCGTAATTATATATATAATTTTTGGCCTCGCGAAGGAGAAAGCAGCGCTCAAGCTTGGGGGAGGCTTAAGTCAATATTATATTCATGCCCCAATCATGAGCTCTCAAAGGAAATGATTATTCAAAAAATTTATGCTCGGCTTTCTCTTAATGATCGCTCTATGCTCGATACTTCTTGTGCTAGTTCTTATATGACGAAGAATACTGAATTCAAGTGGGATTTATTGGAAAGAATTAAACGCAACTCTGAAGATTGGGATTCCGACGATGGTAAGGAGTCAGGTATGACACCTAAGTTTGATTGTGTTAAATCTTTTATGGACACCAATGCCTTTCGCGGATTTAGCACTAAATATAGACTTGACTCTGAGATATTAGCTTCCTTCTGTGAATCATTTGCTACTCATGTTGATCTCCCTAAGGAGAAGTGGTTTAAATATAATCCTCCCACTGAAGTAAAAGTAGTTGCACCTGTTACAGTTGAAGAAAATACTATCACTTATAATGATCCTATTGTTCCTACTACTTATGTTGAGAAACCACCTTTCCCTGTTAGGATAAAGGATCATGCTAAAGCTTCAACTATGGTTCGTAAGAGTAATACTAGAAGATATACACCACATGAGCAAATTAAAGTTGAACCTAGTATTGCTATGGTTAAAGATCTCTTAGCTGATAATATTGATGGGCATGTTATTTATTTCTGTGATGAAGCTGCTACAATCGCTAGACCTGATGCTAAGAAACATAGACTCGTTGTAGGCATGCATGTTATTTCTATTAAAATAGGAGATCATTGTAATCATGGCTTATGTGATATGGGTGCTAGTGCCAGTGCAATACCTTATTCCTTATATGAAGAAATTATGCATGATATTGCTCCTGCTGAGATAGAAGAAATTGATGTTGCAATTAAGCTTGCAAATAGAGATACTATTTCACCAATTGGGATTGTTAGAGATGTTGAAGTCTTGTGTGAGAAGGTTAAATATCCTGCTGATTCTCTTGTTATTGGTTCCCCACAAGATAAATTATGTCCCATTATATTTGGTAGACCCTTCTTAAACACTGTTAATGCTAAGATAGATTGCGAAAAGGATGTTGCTACAATTGGCTTAGGGGATATGTCTCATGAGTTTAATTTTGCTAAGTTTCGTAGACAACCCCATGATAAAGAATTGCCTAGTAAGGATGAAATTATTGGTCTTGCTTGTATTGCCATGCCTCCTATTGACCCTTTAGAACAATATTTGCTAGACCATGAAAATGATATGTTTATGAATGAAAGAAGGGAAATAGATGAAGTATTCTTTAAACATGGACCTATTTTGAAACAGAACTTGCCTGTTGAAATCCTAGGGGATCCCCCTCCACCCAAGGGTGATCCCGTGTTTGAGCTTAAACCATTACCTGATACTCTTAAATATGCTTATCTTGATGAAAAGAAGATATATCCTGTTATTATTAGTGCTAACCTCTCAGAGCACGAGGAGGAAAGATTATTGAGAACTCTGAAGAAGCACCGTGCTGCTATTGGATATACTCTTGATGATCTTAAGGGCATTAATCCCACTCTATGCCAACACAAAACAAAATTGGAGGAAGCTTCCAAACCAGTTATTGATCATCAACGAAGGTTAAATCCTAAGATGAAAGAAGTGGTAAGAAAAGAAATACTAAAGCTCCTTGAGGCAGGTATAATTTATCCCGTCGCTGATAGTCAGTGGGTAAGTCATGTCCACTGTGTCCCTAGAAAGGGAGGTATTAATGTCGTTCCTAATGATAAAGATGAATTGATCCCGCAAAGAATTATTACAAGTTATAGGATGGTAATTGATTTTCGTAAATTAAATAAAGCTACTAAAAAGGATCATTACCCTTTACCTTTTTTTTGACTATTTACTGCAAGGCAACAGCCTCACAGTCCTTTATTAAATAAATAAAAGAGTATCAGTTACAACTATACAAATTTACAAGAAAGGAGAGAAAACTTACAAAAGAAACTATGTGAGGTCAGCTATCCAAGAAACAAAACTATCCTTATATTTACATCTAATCCTGTGAGACAGAAGAGAGATGTCATGTATAAAGTTTCTTCTCCAAGCTCTAAATGATGGCTGCTCATTCCTGAAAATTTTCCCATTCCTTTGTGTCCAAATATTCCAAGTAGCAGAGAAAACCACCTCAGAGAAAAAAGGGTGTCCAAAATCCTTCCTCGCTCCTTGAGCCATATCATATGTGGTTTGGTTTGGTTGCGCAGACCAAGAAATCCCAAGATAGTTCCAAACCCTCTGGCTATAATTGCAAGCAAAGAAAAGGTGAGCCCGATCCTCATGTTGAGCAAGATTGCAAAGCACACAAGTATCATCTGAATGATCCAATTGCCTTCGTTGCATCATATCTCTTGTATTCAAGCGATCCATTAACAGAAGCCAACCAAAAACTTTTATCTTTAGCGTGCATGCACTCTTCCAGATCCATTTGAAAATAGGATCTACCACCAGATGTGAGAAGCAAAAATCATAGTATATCTTTGCCATGTAATCACCAGATTTGGAAGGCCACTTCCAAACGTCCTTGATCTCACCATTCAAACTGATCGACGGCAGGAGTGTTTGTAATTGTGTGAGCTCTGAGAAGGCCTCCTGCGATAGAGGCAGATGAAAGTGCTCCAAGATGTCAGACCGCAGCAAGAACTCTTTAACTGTGATTGCATTGTCCATAGCAAAGGAGTGGAGCCTTGGGAAAGATTCCTGCAACAAGACAACATGATTTCCCAGCTGCCAACGATCAAGCCAAAATAGAACCGTATCACCTGCATGAACTTGAGGAACCGCCAGGTTGGAGAATTTGGGGAATAACCGCATAATATCACGCCACCAAAATGAACCACAGGCCCTCGTGCTTTGGGGTGGTGATGAAGCATAATAGGTGTCCCAGATTAGTGATACCCAAGGCACGTCCACTTTGTTGAAAAACTTGAAAAGATGCTTAATAAGCAAGGCTTCATTTTGGATTGACAAGCTGAGAACACCCAAACCTCCAAAATCCTTAGGACGACAGACTAGATCCCAGGCAGCCAAAGATTGGCGTGGGTTATCCGTGTTACCCCTCCATAGGCATTGCCTCATGATCCTCTCAAGCTGCTGAATAATGCCCTTTCGGAGAGATAAAGTGCACAGAAAATAAATTGGCATGGAGCACAACACGGACTGAATAAGTTGCAGTCGGCATCCTTGGTTAAGCAAGCATGAAGAGGCAGATAAACGGCGCTCGATTCGATCCACCAGAGGCATCAGCTCATAGATAGAGGGCCTAGAGGTTCCCATGGGCCAACCAAGATACGTGAAAGGCATCGTGCCAACGTCACAACCTAGCAAAGAGGCCACTCGAGCACCTTCTTCATCACTCATGTTAATGGGAATGAGTAAAGGCTTGCTAAAATTAACTCGCAAGCCAGTTGACTCCGCAAAGGTTGCCAGCATCTCCTTGAAAGCAATGAGCTGATCATCAACCGCAGGCAGGACAATTAAAGTGTCATCGGCGTACTGCACTATAAGGTAATCATTGGAGGTGGTTGGGATTGGCAGAGAAAGGATGTTTCTAGCACACATCTCATTGACAACAGACTGCAATAAATCCACAGCAATCACAAAAAGCAACGGTGATAGAGGGTCACCTTGGCGCACTCCGGTGCGACAAACAAAATGCTTCCCTGGCACGCCGTTGAGGAGCACCGAAGAAGATCCTGTTGACAAAATAGAATTAATCCACCCAGTCCACCTGGAATCAAAACCCTTGCGTTGCAAGATTTTGAGGATTAGATCATGCTCAATTGTATCAAAGGCTTTCATAAAATCCAGCTTGAGTAGAACGATGGGACGCTTGGAGGCTTTGCATTGATGTATATACTCAAAACACCAGGCTAAGCAGTCTTGGATGGAACGACACCGAAGAAAACCATATTGATTGCGGTGAATGCATCGCAGAATCACTTCTGAAGACGGTTAGCAAGCAGCTTAGTCAAAAACTTCAAGCAAGTGTTGGTCAAGGAGATTGGCCGGAAATCTCCGACAACTTCAGGGCTTAACTTTGTTGGTATAAGAGTAATTAATGAGCTATTTAGGCATTCCAAATTACATTTCCCCTCATAGAACTCCTTGAAAAGTTGCATGAAATCCTCCTTGAGAATTGACCAACATCTCTTTAAAAACAGCCCAGAAAAGCCGTCGGGACCGGGGGCACGATCAGGTGGCATGTTCTTAATGACAGCATCAACCTCGGAATCTGTGAAGGGCTAAGCCATATCCTGAAGGCCATCAACTCTTGCAATTAATGTGTCCAAATCAAAACCCATGCGGATTCCTTTTGCGTTACCCATTCTTTGATTAAAATCCGACCAAAACATGGTGGCCAGCTGTTGGTGATCCGAAACCACATCACCATCAGAATTCCTGAGAGATGATACAGTGTTTGTCCTATACCTTTCCGTGGCCATGGCATGAAAAATTTTGGAATTTTCCTCACCAACTTTAATGCTACGTATCGTACAACGCTGCTTCCAATAAACATACTGCCATTGAAGAATATCGTCCAAATGCAGCTTCACGATCCTCCTGAAATTAAATTCAGGCCTTGATAAATTCCTGATCTCCTCCAGACCATCAAAATAAAGAATGACCTTGTTGCATTCAGCAATTAGAGCTTTAATTGTCGACAAACTCATGTGCCATTTCTTGAGAGCAAACCTTAGTGCTTTGAATTTAGAAGAAATATTTAGGGCAGCCGATTGTCTTGAGACAGGTTTGTTCCAAACATGTGCCACACAGTCAAAGAAACCAGGCAAATCAATCCAATATTTGTCAAAGCGAAAAATTTTAGCTTTAGGAATGATCAGTAGTAATCGAGGCGACACATGGGACATGATCGAAGCCGTCATGAGCCAGGGTAGAACAAGCGTATTAGGATGATCAATGGTCCATGCAACTGAAGTAAAAAACCAGTCGATCTGTTCCAGCAATGGAGTAGTTTGCATATTCGACCAAGTAAACTGTCGGCCTTTAATTGGTAGCTCAATGAGGCCCAGATGCCCAATTACTTCATTGAACAGAAAAATATCGCTGACATTACCCCCAGGCAGGTTTCTGTTCTCCAACGAACGCATGAAATTGAAATCCCCCAACAACAACCAATTATCATCACAGTTAATATCAAGATTATATAACCATTGCACGAAATCATCCCGGGTCGGGCCCTGGCAGGGACCATAAACTGACACAAGAGTCCAAATTTCAGAAGTATGCTTGGATTGGAATTCAATAATGATACCAAAATGTGTTGCCTTGATTAATTTTCCTTCAAAGAAAGAAGAATTCCAGATAACAATCATGCCGGCCGAAGCACCATCCGAAGGTACATAGGAGAAGTTATCGAAACGACGTGGACAAAATTTCCTAATGAACCTATGATCAATGTGCATGCATTTCGTTTCTTGCAGGCAGATAACCGAACAACCACTTTCATCAATCTTCTACTTAACTGCTAATTGTCGTGCTTCAGAATTAAGACCACGCACGTTCCAACATAACACCTTCCAATCTCTAAACCCTGTCTGATTCATTACAAACCAAAATAAAAAGCAGAAGCAAAAGTAGATCATGCAATGACCTACACTGACCCACGAAACAGGAAGGAAATATCCTAAACATGAAACAGAAGAACAGATAGATGGCGTTTATATAGGTACGCCATAAACCAATATGCCATCGTGAGAATCTAAACATCAGAATCCTTGCTGCTGGTGGATGTAGAAGGACCAGCCTCAAGCTTGTCCTTGGAGATCTTCTCTGGCGCAATTCTCAGACGTGCTCCAATACGCTGAAGATCAGAAATTGGCGTTGGCGGAGGCACAGACATTCTTTCCTCCGGCTTGGCTGAGCTTGTTCGACGCTTCTTGAAAGAGGACTGATTCTTGCCTTGCTTGAGGCTTGTGCTTGGAGACTTATGATATCCATCCCGTAAAGCACTTAAACGTGCACTGCGGCACACCTCAGAGTCAACCACAACCTTAGAACTCTTAGCAGCTTTTGGCTTACGGCCACGTTTGGTCTTGACTTCTGGCATGGCAGAGAACTCAAAGGACTCATTGACAGGCTCAGAGATGTCCTCAAAGCCATCAAATCATAGCGCCTGAGCAACGGGCCTTTTAACTAGAACAACCTGACGAGGAAAGCATGGAGTTGGTTCAGGTGCAGGCAACAAGAAGCTGACATGATTCCCATGAAAGCAGATATCCCAGGCGCTCTTGGACTGAAGCAGAGAACACAGATTCGTCTTGAACACATACTTTGGAATCTCAGCAGAAAAAATAGCTGGCATGAACTTGCAGAACGAGCGCTGCCACTGCATCTCTGGCGGAATCACAGGGCCATAAACAGTGAGGACTTGCCCAACATGGAGAGGAGTGTAGCGACCCGACCCAAAAACGGTCAAGTCTCTGTGTAGCTGTACCATCCCAAGATCATGCTGGCACACACAGTACATTGATGCAAAGATTCAAAGTTCAATCACACCTGAATTTATTACACGATTCTCATATCGAGTCTTTATTACAAAATAATAAATTCGGCCGAAGGCCAACTCATGAGAAATAAACTAAATGAAGTTGCGGAAGCGTAGACAAATAGCGAGTCCATCTGACTCCATAGGGCAATCGCCAAGCATGGATCGTAGCCTCACTCCTGATCGGAATACTCCTCTGCAACATAAGACGTTGCAGCCGTGTAGGTCAGCATTTTGAATATGCCGGCAAGTCATGAATAGAGAATAACAATAAAAATTACTAACACTATATGCAATTTGGCTGTGGGGCTCTAGGTTTCATTGTTTTGCGAAAAAGCCAGTTTTTCCCTACAACAAGGACTTGTTTGCAAATACTACAAAATGTTGGTAGTTATTGAGATGGTTCCACCAACCAATGTCTCATTCCCAATTATTAAAAAAAATAACCCCCTCAATTAATTTATTAATTTGGTGTTGAGATTTCGAATTACTCCAAGTTCAGAGGCTCAAATTGTCCAGTAATCGGGACACGGCTAACCGATTAGATCTTCACTCTGCAGAGGTTTGCGCACTTTACCCAAGAATCATTCCCTCCTTAAGTCTTCGCACTTCACGGTGTTTGAAGACGGACGAACGAGCAACAGGGTCTTAGAAGAGTTCCTCCGCCACCGCCGGTACCCATCCAATCCTCTTGTTCTTCTACATCTCGTAGCACCGTCCGCCGAGTCACACCTAGGGTTGACCAAGCGAGCCATAATGGCTTGCGGCTGCAGAGTAAGCTTCGGTCAATGGGGTATCCATCCGTCTCTTCGTGGCTGGGTGAATCTTTCCGCAAGATGTCATGGCGCTTCTCCATGCATCGCCAACCGCTGGTTTTCTCCAGGTGCCCGTCAACCGTCCTCCACCCAAGTAGTGAATTTTAAGTCCATCTTGAGCTTGAAGTCATGGGGTTGCCATCATCTTGACTCTCACATCTCCCTTATGAATCACTCAACCAACCCCGTCTACGAGCATAGCAAAATAAACTACTTCGTCCCGGGCCATGGTAACAAGGGGAATTGGTTTCATCCTACCTCATGATACTACTCAAGAACATAACTTAAAAATTATCCTACTTCATGCATGGTGGGGAGGTATAATTCTAATGCAATAAAATCATAGGTATTGTAAAAGAAAACATGGTCAAATGACTTGCCTTGCTGACAGTCTTTGAAAGTTAGGGACTCGTGATAGCAAGCTTCGCACTCCGGAAATTCTACCGAGGCAAACAACAATCATATAAGCATACAAACATATGATCACTTAACATAACAGCATACTAACATAGCACATAAAACAATTGAACCAAAACCCAAAGAAAACTCGAAGAAATCCAAATCAATGTTTTCACCACATCAAACAACAACTAAGAAATAGTTTTACACAACCAAATTTTTCTTAACAGAACTTAGGCATGGGTTTTGCTAACTAACAGAAGGTAAAACATCATGCAAAATAGGAGCAAAAAGAATCACATCAAAAGCTATTATAGAACGCCTATTATGCCTATAACAATCCTAGCAAGAAAAAATAAAATGAAAATTTTATTTATTGTAAATAAAAGTTCATGTTCTAAAACTACAGAAACTAACCTAAAATAAACTATCACATAGGAAAAATAAAATTATTTGCTAAATAAAGCAATAGGAAAACAGTAGCTAGTTAAATAAATAAGAACCACATGATTTTGATTAAAACTATTTTTTATTAAATCTAAAATGCCCAAATAAATTCCTACGATTAGGCAAGGTCAAAACAAAGTAGTGACAAAAGAATCACTAAAATAAAATAATCCTAACTCATTTTATAGCAGAATTACTAATCTGTCTAAAACTAAAATAAAACAATTTTTAATAATTTAAACATGGCCAAACATATTTTCTACAGAAACTACAACAAATTTGCAAACTAACAAAAACAGAATCAACTAAAAATATTAAGTAACCTAAAAGATATGGATTTTACAAAACTGAAACTATTCTGTTAAAAACAGAAACGAAAAAAAATAACTAAAAAGAAAACTAGCGCTAAACGGGCCTATCTAACGCTCGGGCGTCAAATAACTAAAATGCGCCCGAGGAAATAAACCGATCGGCCGGTCTAACTAAACCTAAATAAAAACCGAAACTAAATCGGGTTTTTAAAAAAAACATACCCCTTCGCTCGATCTAATCTAAACCCTAGATCCTAGATCGGACGGTGGGGCGTTCGGCTTACATGGTGGCGGCGGCGGACGGTCGGCGGTGGCTCGGCGGCGATGGTGCGGCGGCCGGTGGTCGGGGCGACAATGAGGCGTCCGGTGGGTCTGGCGGAGCGAGGGGAGGTCGAGGTGGAGTTGGTGGAGCTCGGGGGTCGGGCGGCCAAACAGGGGCAATAAGGCGGG
Organism: Aegilops longissima; assembly: GCA_021605205.1. Classification (NCBI taxonomy): domain Eukaryota; kingdom Viridiplantae; phylum Streptophyta; class Magnoliopsida; order Poales; family Poaceae; genus Aegilops; species Aegilops longissima. The sequence goes on from CM038679.1 coordinate 734,825,046, forward strand.
CGTCGGGTTTCAGCGAGAATCGCAGGGCGCGGCGTTAAGCGAGGGGAAGTGGGGGAACAGGAGGGGCGGGGTTTATAGGCGTCGACTTGGAGGAGGCGGATCGGGAGGAGATCTGGGATCTTGGGATTCAATGGCGGCGCGTGGTGGCGTGGAGAGGAAGAAGACGGGTGGGGTCAGCGTCGATGGAGAGAGGGGAGTTGCGGTCGGGCGACCAAAGGAAGGGGGTTGAGGGCGCTGGGTCGGTCGGCTCGGTATTGGCTGGGCGGGTTGGCACAACCACTGGTTGGTGGGCCGCCTCGGCCGGCTTATTGGGCAGTTAGCTGGCTAGTGCTTTTTTTTCTTTTTCTATTTTTTTGAATTAGGAGAGAGAGAGAATATATTAAATATATATATTTTATATAGGACATATATATATATCAAAATGATCAGGGGAATATTCCCTACAATTTGAACATTTTTCCAGGTGCTAAACTCAAACTTTTAAAAAAAAAACATTTTTCTAAAATCCCAAATAAAATCAAATTTGAATTCAAACCTATTGGCAAGGTTTTTCATCTGACATTTTTGGAGTGTCATGTTTACTCCTCTCATACCTTTTCTCAAGTATTTGTCAGGCATAGTTTTGAAATAATTTTCAACTGCCAATTTGAATTCAAATTCCAACAACTCAAAAACTTCTGAAATAATTCAAATGTCAGTCAATTCAAACAGTAATGCATAGATGCTTAGCTATAATTCTAAAACATTCCAAATGGGAAATTTGGGATGTTACAAGGAAAGGCTCAGAAGGGCACCAGGATCTTTGCAAAATCGCTAAGTTATCTTGAGTCTGCTGATCATGAGCAGAATCATTTGACACCTCGAACAATAGATTCCTGTGGTGATTCCCAACTACTTGATTTTCCTCAACAATCTCCTGATGCACATTAAGGTTATCTTGTTGAACCTCCTGTTGATGTGGCTCATGCTCCTGTGGAGGAGGTGGCAGCTCATCCCAACCAATCTCAGGAAAGTCAGGCATAACCCAATTATGGTTATTAAATAGCAGATGACCAGGGAGCGGATGAGGGTTGCCATCAAAGGGCATCGGGTCCTCATCCGGGGGCAAGATATCGGAAAAATCGGCAGAGAAGATGTAAATCGGAGCAGACCATGAAATGGGAGAACCACCAAAATCAGCAAACTCCCGATATACCACATCACGCGGCACCAATGTCGTTGCCGGAAAAGAAACGACGCTAGGGTGCGAACAAATAACGGATCATCTCGATGCGGTGATGGAAGCGACCAAAGGTGCGATAGCATCGGCAATATCTCGAAAGTCGCCGATAATCCAGCGGAATCCCAACTATCATAACCCAACCCTCCGAAAACCACGAACAGCTCTAAAATTGATTCCTTCATCATGCGGCACAAATCTAACAAATCTGTCATTATCCAAATTGAAGCGGGGGTGATCAACTAGGGCCTGCCTAGCAACTGGGCTACGGAAACGGAGGAGACCCACACCTTGGATCCATGGTTGAGCATCAAGGACGGCGCAACCAAGATTGTTAACGACAAAATCACTAACCATATTTCTGAAGATAGCAACTTCTTCAGGCAGAGGAGCTGGTTCGACGATGGCAATGGCGTATTCCTCATGCTGACGATCCCCTGAACCACGAGTTGCCAGCATAAATAAGTCATCCTGCTGCCTACTCCACTGTCACCAGAGAGCCCTTCTACCATTAGAACTTTGTTCTGCATGGTGATGGGCTGGATCGAGCTAACCGAGCTCTTCGCCACGAGTTGTACATCACCCGTCAGCACCTTTACCGTGCTCTGACGCTGTTGCACCCCTTTGTGCGATCCATGAGCTGCCACGTTCTGCGATCTACCCAGCCAGACCGTGATACCCGGGGTGTCGGTTGGCGAGGTGGAGGCTACTCTCCGCACTTGGTCCTCTTTCGCCACTTGGTCGTCGGGTTACGCACGAGTATCCGCGGCCCCAGTCAGCGGCGTGGAGGACTATCCGCTGCCACACTACCAGCTTTCAGGCTCTGCTACCTCCATGATGCAGCGTGGGACTGATGTAGGCTTGCTTGCTAATGTTAGATGCATTCGCCGCGAGCCTGCGTGCCGCCTATGATGTCTTAGTCTATGTACTGAACTCTGTGTACCGAACTCTATGGATGATCCCTTTTGTAAGATATGCCGACTACTATGTGGTTTCTATCGTGCTGCTTTCATTATGCATGTTTCATCATGAATGATTCTTGTCCTTTGCTTAATTTCTCAAATGCTGAACTACCCCTGTTGTATATTAGCAGGATGGTTAGACCAGCTGGTCGTGGTCGTGGTGGCAACTTCCACCACCGCCTGAGTACATGGCTGGTATGATCCAACAGCTTGAGATGAATCGCCAGTTCATGGAGAACATGATGGCTCAGTTTCCTCGCCCCAATATGAACCAGCAGCCAAACACAACAACTCTGTAGGATTTCATACGCCTCAACCCAAGTGTGTACCGCAGCTCAACCCAGCCGCGGATCTTGATGGTGGCTCCGTGACATCACCTATGAGATGGAGTCTGCTGATGTAGCCCCTGCCAGCTATGTCACTTTTGCTTCCTTCTTCCTGAAGGGACCCGCAACTCAATGGTGGGACAGCCACAGGCGTACTCTGCCAGTTGGAACAGTCATCACCTGGCCAGACTTCCAAGCTGCTTTCGTGCCGCTTCATCCTCAAGGAGTCATGGACGGAAGAAGCGTGAGTTCCATAACCTCACCCAAGGCAACAAGACTGTTGAAGCTTATCGGCGGGAGTTCTGGACTTGTCTCGCTATCTTTGAAGAGGATATTGCAACCGATGCCGCAGACAAGAGAAGTTCCGTGACGGCCTTCAAGCGACATCAAGCTCGCACTTCTAGTGCACGACTTTGCTGATTTCGCCACCTTAGTGGACAAAGCTATCAATGTCGAAACTGGTCTGCAGGAATACCGAGCTCTAACAGCAAGAACGTGACACGGGCTCATCTTGCCCGTCCTCGCAGAAGCGTAAAATATGGATTCCCAACAGCATGTACCAGCCAAATGCACCTGCCCCAAGGCAGAGCTATGCTGCACCTCGTCTGCCTACTTCAACCAGGCAGCCAAAGCTTCCAGCTCCACCACCCCAAGCTCCTGTTCCCACTCCTAATAATGGCTTGTGCTTGAGGTGTGGTCAACCAGGGCACCGTGCTAGAGAATGCAACCAGAACCAGAACCAGCTGGCCCTTCCAGCGACTGGCCGTGGAAACAACCAACCCCGCAACAACAATGCCAAGCCTTATGGTCGAGTTCAGGCCAACCACGTTGATCTGAACGAAGCTCAAGACCAGCCTGCTCATTGTGATGGGTACACTCCTCGTAAATTCCGTACCTGCATCTGTTTTATTCGATTCAGGAGCATCGCATTCATTCATGTCGGAAGATTTTGCATACAAGCACGGCGTTAAGTGTGAGGAGATGAACTCTTGGTAGTGGTAAATACCCCTTGGGACAATGTCAAACCTCCATGGTTGGCGTCGGCGTCCCGTGGAAATCGAAGGGCTGGAATTCTATGCCTCACCCTTATCTGAAGGCGTCTAACATCGACCTCATTTTGGGGATGGATTGGTTGAAAGCGCATCTTTGCTTCAATCGTTTGCGCCACTAAGACCGTCCATCTGCTACACCCTTACGATGAAATAATAAGCTACAATGCTAAATGCAGTTCAGGATGCGAGGCAAGGCTCTATGCATTGAATGCATTGAACGCCGCACCCCTCGAGGGCATTGAAAACATTCCTGTCGTTCGCGACTTCCAGGACGTCTTTCCTGAAGAACTTCCAGGGATTCCCCCTGCTAGGGCTGTCGAATTCGTCATCGACTTGAAACCAGGCACCACTCCTATAGCCAAGCGACCCTACAAGATGCCGCCGCATGAACTCCTTGAGCTCAAGGAGGAAATCGACAAGTCTCTTCGCAGTGGTTTCATTCGCCCAAGCTGCTCTCCATGGGGAGCACCTTCTCTCTTTGTCAACAAGAAGGATGGGACAAACCGATTGGTCCAAGACTACCGTCCTATAAACCAAGCTACCATTCAGAATAAGTATCCTCTTCCTCGGATAAATGATCGTATGATCAAGCTGGCTGGTTAAATCGGTGTTCTCGAAACTTCGACTTGAGGTTGGGTTACCACCAGATCCGTGTTCGTGAGGAGGATATCCCAAAGACCGCCTTTGTGACTCGTTATGGTTCATACGAGTACACCGTCATGTCCTTCGACAACCAATGCTCCAGCCACCTTCTCTCTTTGATGAACTATATATTCATGGATTACGTCGACAAGTTAAATGTCGTGGTTTATCTGGATGATATCCTGGTATTTTCTAAGAACGAAGAAGAGCATCTTGAACATCTTCATCTTGTCTTTGGAAAAGCTACGAGAGCATCAACTTTATGCCAAGTTCTCCAAATGTGAATTCGGCTTCCAAGTAACCTATCTTGGGCATGTCATCTCTAAGGATGGTATTGCCGTCAACCTGAAAGAGTTCAGGCTATTCTAGATTGGACTCCTCCGAAGAGCGTTAAGCAAGTCGAAGTTTTCTCGGTCTCGCTAGCTATTGCCGTCGATTAAATGAGAACTTCTCCAAGATTGCCGAGCCTCGACTAACTTTGTTGCATAAGGCGTCAAGTTCAATGGACGAGATAAATGTCGGGAAAGTTTCCGGCACTCAAAGACAAGTTGACTTCTGCCCGATGCTAGCTCCTCCGATACTAAGAAGGACTTCGTCATTTACTGCGGCGCTTCCGTCAAGGATTAGGCTGTGTCCTAATGCAAGAGCGCAAAGTGGTTGCTTATGCCTCTCGACAATTGCGCCCTCACGAAGAGAACTACCCAGTTCACGACCTCGAACTTCCTGCTGTCATTCATGCGCTAAAACAGTGGCGACATTACCTACTCGTGTCGTTGCGAGATCTTCACTTGACCACCAAAGTCTGAAGTATCATTTACTCAGCCAGACCTGAACCTCTGTCGGCAGAGATGGATGGAGCTATTGCAGACTTTGATTTGGGTATTTCCTATCGCGAGCAAGGCTAATGTAATGGCTGATGCCTTGAGCGCAAGTCTTCTGCAACCACCTTGAGTTCACAAAGTTCAGCCCTCACTCGTTGAAGAATTCAGAAAGCTGAACCTCCATATTGTTCCTCCGGGTGCACTCGCTCCCCCTCCTCCGGAGTTCCGCAAGATGAATCTCCGTGTTGTTTCCCAGGGTTCCCTCTTTACCCTGGCTGTCGAACCCGATCTCGTGAGCTCCATCAAGACAATGAAGGGATATGACTCTGAAGTCTACAAGATTAAGCGTGACCTCAAAGAAGGAAATCCCTCATTCTTCACTATTGCTGATGATGGCGCCTTGTACTTCAAAGGCCGCCTAGTGGTGGCGTGTAAGAAGGAAAACCTGAATATGACTCAGGAGGTTATGGAAGAAGCTCATGATACGCCGCTATGTATCCATCCTGGTAGTACAAAGATGTACCAGGACATTCGTCAAAGATTCTGGTGGTCTAATATGAAGCAAGACATTGCTCGCTATGTGGCTGAGTGTGACGTTTGTCGTCGTATCAAAGCAGAACATCAAAGGCCTCTTTGGAACTCGCAACCTATCTCTATTCCTGAATGGAAATGGGACCATGTTGAAATGGACTTCGTCCTTTGGATTTCCCAAATCGCAGAAATGTAATGATGCTATTCTTGTCGTCATTGACCGACTTTCTAAAGTTGCACATTTTCGGCGGTCAAAAAGCGATCACTGCTAGTCAGCTTGCAACTCTCTATATGTCCGAATCGTTTCACTTCACGGTATTCCATTGGTTATCAGTTCGGACCGTGGCAGCTTATTCACTTCAAGATTCTGGGCAAGTTTCCAAGAAGCTATGGGGACTCACTTATCTTTCAGTACTGCGTTTCATCCGCAGTCACAAGGGCAAGTTGAACGTGTCAACCAAGTTCTCGAAGACATGCTTTGAGCTTGTGTTATTTCCTTCGGCAAGAAATGGGAGGAATCTCTTCCGTATGCTGAGTTCTCTTATAATAATAGCTATCAAGCTAGTCTGAAGATGGCCCCCTTTGAAGTGTTATATGGACGAAAGTGCGAACCCCTACGAACTGGTCGAAAGCGGGAGCGTCCACTCTTGGTCGGATATTATCAACATGCCGAAGAACAAGTCCGCATTATTCGCGAGAATCTCAAGACTGCTCGACCACGTAAAAGAGTAATTATGACCGTCATCATAAGGACATGGTCTATCAACTTTGGCGAAAAGGCCTATCTTCGCGTTACACCAATGAAGGGTACTCACCGCCGGGATCAAGGGCAAGCTAGCTCCTCGCTATATTGGCCCATTCACTATTACGGAAAGGCGTGGAAAAGTGGCATATCAAGCTGGAGCTTCCGTCGAACCTTTCTCGGAGTTCACGATGTGTTCCACGTGTCACAACTCCGACGCTGCTTCAAGGACCCAATCCGGCGATGGACCATGAAGTGCTCGAATTGCAGCAGGACCTCTCCTATAAAGAGCATCCGGTCCGCATTCTCGACCAAGCTGAGCGCCGCACACGCCGTCGAGAAGGCGATCAAGTTCCTCAAAGTCCGATGGTCAAATCACTCAAGACGAAGCCACACAGGAGCGAGGATCGTCTTCGTGATGAATACCCCGCACTCTTTCCTTCTACCTCCTAAATCTCGGGACAAGATTTCTTGTAATGGAGGAGATTTGTAACGCCCGGATAATCATGCTATAGTAATCTCACGTTGATGGTGCCACGTCACCTCTGTCACTATAGTTAATCACGGGTTAAATCAAAATTGTTTCGAAATTCAATTCAAATTTATGATGACAATAAAAGTTTTCAAAAATTAAAACTAAAAAGTTTGGTGGTTGTCAAATATTGCATCGGTAATTATGGTGGAGTAAACACATTTTTATAAAATGTCTAAGTTATTAAAATGAATTAAAACAGAAAAGGAAAAATAAGAAAAGAAAACAAACAAAATAAATAGGGGGGAAAACTCCCCTGGCCAACTGGGCCAAACGGCCCAGCCGGCCGGCCCACTGACCAAACCAGGCCGGCCCAGCTGCCCCCCCCACTCCCCATAACTTACAGGCGGCCAACCCTAGCCCCCCCCCTCTCTCCCCTCCCACGACCCCACGCCCCTCGTCCCTTCCCCAATCCAGATCGGGATCGGGACGAACCCCCACCCACCGACGCTCGAACCCCCCTCGGATCCCGACCGCCGCCGCTCGTCCTCACCCCCCCCCCCCTCCTCGCCGGACGCCGTGGACGTGCGCCGTCCCGCCGCTGCCCGTCGCCAGACCTCGCCGTCCCCGTCCTCCTCGCCGGGACCACGCCACACGCCAGACCGCCCCGTCGCCGCCGAACGCCTCCTCGCCCTCCTCCTCGCCGGTCTTCCCCGGCCGCCCCCGAGCCCGCTGCCCCCGAACCCCTACTCCTCGATGTGAGCACGCGCCCCTCCTCTCTCTCCCTCGCCCGCGACCGCGCGAGCCCCGCCGTGGCCGCGCGCGCCGGCCCCCGCCGTTGATTCTCCCCGCGGTCGTTCGTGCTCACCACCGCCACTCCCGCCGGGCACCGCCGCTCCCCCACGGTCCTACTCGCCTCGCCCCCGCTTCTTCTCCCTCTGCCCCTCCCTGCCTCGCCTTGGCGCTCGCCTCGGCACCGCTCGGTTAGCCCCGTGCCGGCCGCGCCCCATATCGCCACCACCGAGCCGCGGCCCCGGCGAGCACGCCTTGCGCCGGGACGCCCGTCGCCGCCGCGCTGGTTGCGCCACTGCTGCACCCGCGCCTCCCTCTCGTCCCGTCCATAGCCCGCCCCTGCGCCCGTCCACGCCCGGCGCCGTCACGCTGCCGCCGAGCCCCCCTGCCGCCGTTCCGCCGCTTCGCCGAGCTGGCGGCCCTTTTCCCCTACCTCACGGATTCGGCGCCCGCCTCGCCCCTGGTGGCCTCGCGTCTGGGTGCCCTTCGCAGATCACTGCCCGTCCGGCAGGCGCCCCACCCCAAGCCCCAGACCCGCGACCACAAGGCCCCGCCCCAAAACGTTTTTGTTTTTAGAAAAAGAAAAAAAGGAATTAAAAAATAATAATAAAAATAAAAATGCTAATTAATTAATTAATTAACTAAGTTAATTAACTTAATTAATCATGTTTAATTAACCTAATTAATATGTTAATTAAACTAACTAGGTTAATTAGTTAACGATTAATGACTAACAGACCCCACGTCGGGTTGACCAGGTCAGCAGTCAACGCTGATTGTTGGCGTCAACATGACATCATGCGATGTCATAAATCCATTTTCGAATTAATTAAATAATTAATTAAATTTCAGAAATTAATAAAATCTTTAGTAAATCATATCTTTTAATCCGTAACTCGGTTAAAATATTTTCAACATGAAAGTTGCTCGAGCGGCGAGGCGAATCCGGATCATGATCCGTTCGTCGCCACACACCCCTAACCTATCGAACCGCAACTTTCCCCTCGGCTCCTCTGCTTGAAAACACGAAACACCGGGATACTTTCCGGATGTTTCTTATAACAGTACCACCTCATACCACGTTAGGGCACGCCTAGCATCGTTACTTGTCATGTCATGCATCAATATGCATCTGTTTACATGGTATTCATTGTTTCTTCCCCTCTTCTCTCCGGTAGACTACGAGACCGGCCTGCTGCTGCCGGTTCGACCACGGAGTTGACGATCCCTCTCTCTTGCCGAGCAACCAGGCAAGTCCCCCCTTGATCACGGATATCGCCTATTCTACTCTATCTGCTTGCATTAGAGTAGTGTAGCATATTCTTGCTTTTCTGTTATACCTATCACGATGCATAGCTTTGTCCTTGTTACTCTTGTTGTTACCTTTACGCAATCCTATATGCTTAGTATAGGATGCTAGTATTTTCATTTGTGGCCCTACATTCTTGTCAAATGCTGCGTGCTATACTATCGGGCCGTGATTACTCGGGAGGTGATCATGAGTATATACTATATACTTATACATGATACATGTGGAGACTAAAGTCGGGTTGGTGGTGGAGCACCATGAGTGGATCTTTGTGGCGGGCGGCAGGGCAGGTTGAGACCGCCTAGAGAGAGGTGGACTGGCCTGTTCGGCGTTCGCGGATACTTAACACGCTTAACGAGATCTTGTTATTTGATCTGAGTTGGTTACGAGCCTATACACACTAACCATCTACGCAGGAGTAGTTATGGGTATCCCGGCGTCGTGGTATCGGCCGGCACGCCGTGATGCGGCGATCGAGCGGGCGCCGGATTGGACTGAGCGCCACTAGGCTAGAGTCTGCTTCGGCCGCGTCGCATAGCGTGCAGGTGTGCTTTCGAGGCGATGGGCCCGGACCCTGCGGCGCTTAGGTTTAGACCGGCGTCTTGGCCTCTCTGTTGAGCCTAGGTAGGGCTGCGGCGTGTTGATCTTCCGCGGCGGGCATGACCGAGGAAAGTGTGTCCGTCAAATGGGATCAAGCGTCTGGGTAAGATGGTGCACCCTGCAGGGAAGTTAATCTATTGAATAGCCGTGATCTTGATAACAGGGCGACTTGGAGTTGTACCTTGAGCTTATGACAACTAGAACCGGATACTTGATAAAACACACCCTTCCAAGTGCGGATACAACGGTGGTCGCTCTCTCTCAAGGATACGAGGAGGGATCGCGGGTAGGATTATTGCTATGTGATGTTACTTGGAGGACTTGGGCTGCCCTCTTCTACTGTTGCAAGACGGTGACGAAGCGTAGTCTTCGATAAGACTAGCTATCCCCTCTTATTCTAGCATTCTGCAGTTCAGTCCACTGTTATGGCCCTTTACACATATATCCATGCATATGTAGTGTAGCTCCTTGCTTGCGAGTACTTTGGATGAGTACTCATGTTTGCATTGTTTCCCCTTTTCCCTATCTATACTCGATTGCTGCAACAGCACGATGGAGCCGGAGCCCGACGCCACCGTCGATGGCGACTACTACTGGAGGTGCCTACTACTACGTGCAGCCCGGCGGCGACGACGGGGAGTAGTTTAGGAGGATCGAGGCAGGAGGCTGCGCCTCTTCGATCTGTATCCCAGTTTGTGCTAGCCTTCTTAAGGCAAACTTGTTTAACTTATGTCGTACACAGATATTGTTGCTTCCGTGACTTCGTCTATGATCGAGCACTTGTATTCGAGCCCTCGAGGCCCTGGCTTGTATTATGATGCTTGTATGACTTATTTTATTTGTAGAGTTGTGTTGTGATATCTTCCGTGAGTCCCGATCTTGATCGTACACATTTGCGTGCATGATTAGTGTACGATTAAATTGGGGCGTCCAAGTTGGTGGAGCTCGAAGTCGGGCGGCGGAACAGGGGCAATAGGTGGCGGCGTCGGGTTTCAGCGAGAATCGGGCGGCGAGGGTTAGGAGGGGGAAGTGGGGAGCAGGTCGAGGGGGGGTTTATATAGGCGTCGACTCGGAGGAGGCGGATCGGGAGAGATCCCGGATCTTGGGATTCAGTGGCGGCGGTGATGGCGTGGGGAGGAAGAAGGCAGGGTGGGGTCAGCGTCGATGGGAGAGAGAGGGAGTTCGGTCGGGCGACGAAGGAAGGGGGTTGAGTGGCATGCTGGTCGGCCGGCTTAGGCTGGCTGGGCAGTTGGCGGCCATTGGTTGGGCCGCCTCGGCGCTATTTGGGCAGTTGGCTATTGGCTGGCCGGGTTTTTTTCTTTTCTATTTTTTTGAATTAGGGAGAGAGAGAATATATTAAATATATATATTTTATATAGGACATATATATATATAAATGATCGGGAATATTCCTACAATTTGAACATTTTCGAGGCAAAACTCAAACTAAAAAAAACATTTTTCTAAAATCCCAAATAAAATCAAATTTGAATTCAAACCTATTGGCAAGGTTTTTCATCTGACATTTTTGGAGTGTCATGTTTACTCCTCTCATACCTTTTCTCAAGTATTTGTCAGGCATAGTTTTGAAAAAATTTTCAACTGCCAATTTGAATTCAAATTCCAACAACTCAAAAACTTCTGAAATAATTCAAATATCACTCAATTCAAACAGTAATGCATAGATGCTTAGCTATAATTGTAAAACATTCCAAATGGGAAATTTGGGATGTTACAAACCTACGCACCTTAAGATGAATCTCGCCCTCGAGATTCGGGTTGGCTAGCAAATAGGTGCGGGTGGTCTCGGCGGAGGTCTTCTTCTCGCTCCCAGATGTCTTCCTCCTCGGAATGATGACTCCACAGCACCTTGCAAAACTTGATGATTTTGCTGCGGGTGACTCTGTTAGCATGATGTCGAGAATTGGACGGGTTTCTCCTCATAAGTCAGATCCTTTGTCGAGCTGTATGGCCTATAGGGAACCTTTGTGTCTCTCAACGGAATATCGGCCATGTCGGCATGGCATTTCTTCAGCTGAGAAACATGGAAGACATCATGAACTCCGGACAATCCTTCCGGCAATTCCAACTTGTAAGCAACTTCTCCACGATGTTCGAGGATTTTGTAGGGGCCAATGAACCGGGGTGCTAACTTTCCTTTAACACCGAACCTCTTGATTCCACGAAGTGGGGACACACGAAGATATGCCGGTCTCCGGCCGTGAGTTACTTCCTTGCGTTCTTGTCGGCATAACTCTTACATCTCGGTGAGCTACCTTGAGTCTATCTCGAATCAGCTTGACTTTCTCTTCGGAATCTCTGATAAGATCGGGACCGAAAAGTTTTCGATCTCCAACACCATCCCATAGCAATGGTGTTATGCACCTCCTTCCGTATAGAGCTTACATGAGGGCCATCTTGAGATGGTGCGATAACTGTTATTGTACGAGAACTCGCGTATGGCAAATTATCATCCCAGCTAGACCCATAGTCTAGCACACAAGCTCTCAACATGTCCTCCAGGATCTGGTTGACTCTCTCGATCTGTCCATCATCTGCGGATGAAAAGCTGTCTTGAACTCCAGCCTCGTACCCAAAGTTTCATGCAACTGATTCCAAAACTTTGAGGTAAATTGTGTTCCTCTATCGACACGATGCTCCTCGGAACTCCATGCAGACATATGATCCTGGTCATGTATATCTTGGCTAACTTAAGCGCTGGTATAGGTAGTCTTCACGGGAATGAAATGAGCTACCTTGGTCAATCGATGAACCACTACCGGATGGAATCATAACCTGAGCGGGTCTGGGTAATCTGTGATAAAATCCATTCCAAGTTTTCCCATTTCCACTCGGGAATCGGCAAAGGTTGAAGTAACCCTGCTGGCTTCTGATGTTCCGCCTTTACTCGTTGGCAGACATCGCATACTGCTACGTACTCGGCAATATCCTTCTTCATACCTGTCCACCAGAAACTTTCCTTCAAATCCAGATACATCTTGGTGTTACCGGGGTGAATCGAGTACGGTGAATCATGAGCCTCCTGAAGAATTAGCTTCCTGAGTTTGGGATCATTGGGTACATAAATATGATCCTCGAACCATATAGCTCTGTATTCATCCTTATGAAACCCTTTAGCTTTTCCTTCATTCATCCTTTTCTTTATCTCATCAATTTCCTTGTCCGACTTCTGGGCTTCACGAATTCTTTCGGCCAAAGTGGACTGAACTTCCAGAGTTGCAACATATCCTCTCGGAACTATATCCAGTCGAAGATCTCTGAGGTCATCGACTAAATCCTGGGGTAATCCTCCCGCTATAAGAGTATTCACATAACTCTTACGGCTCAAGGCATCTGCTACAACATTAGCCTTTCCTGGGTGGTAATGCAATCTCATGTCATAGTCCTTGATTAACTCTAGCCATCTCCTCTGCCTGAGGTTCAACTCTTTCTGCGTGAAAATATACTTCAAGCTCTTATGATCTGTGTAAACATCACAGCGGTTTCCGATAAGGAAATGTCTCAGTCTTGAGTGCATGCACTCACTGCTAACTCCAAATCATGTGTGGCGTAATTCATCTCGTGAGGTCGTAGCTATGCGGAGGTATAGGCTACAACTTTTCCTTCCTACATGAGTACTCCTCCGAGTCCACGGCGAGAAGCGTCACAATATACTGGTAATCCTTGTGTATGTCCGGCAAAATCAATCTTGGGGCTGTAACCAAGCGTTTCTTCAATTCCTGAAGCGGCTTCACAATCCTCGGTCCAAATGTACTTGGCGTCCTTCTTCAACAGCTCAGTCATGGGCTTGGCAATCTTCGAGAAATTTTCAATAAACCTCTGATAATATCCTGCGAGTCCGAGAAAGCTGCGGATCTCCTTGACTGAGGTGGGTGACTGCCGATCGGTGACTGATACAACCTTGGCGGGGTCAACTGCTATTCCTTCTCCTGAAATAACATGTCCGAGGAATCCGACTTCCTTCAGCCAAAATTCACATTTGCTGAACTTGGCATACAACTGATGTTCTCGGAGTTTCTCCAGAACTAGACGCAAATGTTCCTTATGCTCTTCCTCGCTCTTGGAGAAAATCAGTATATCATCGATGAACACCACAACAAACTTGTCCAGATATTCCATAAATACCTTATGCTCTTCCTCGCTCTTGGCATCAAATTCATGAAGTATGCAGGGGCATTAGTCAATCCGAATGACATGACGGTATACTCATATAAACCATACCTGGTGGTAAACGCTGTTTTGGGTATATCCTTTTCACGGATCTTCAACTGATGATACCCTGATCGAAGATCGATCTTGGAGAATACCTTGGCTCCAACTAGCTGATCAAATAGATCATTAATCATCGGCAGAGGGTACTTGTTATTGATGGTCACATCGTTCAACAAACGATAATCCACAACCATTCTCAAGGTTCCATCCTTCTTTTCTACCAAGAGAACTGGGGCTCCCCAAGGTGACGAGCTTGGCCGAATATATCCTTTCTCCAATAGCTCATTAATTTGGTTTTGATCTCTTTCAAATCGTTCGGGGCATCGATATGGTCTCTTGGATATTGGGGTTGTGCGGGCAATAACTCAATCAGAAATTCAATGTCTTTGTCGGTGGCATTCTGGTAATTCCTCAGGAAACACATCGGGAAAATCTTGCACTCTTGGCACTTCCTCTGAACAACTCCGTGAGGAAATTCACTGATTCTTCATCGGGATACGTGCGGATACATACTTGATCCTCTTACGCTCCGGGGTGGTGGCGAGAATCGACTTCTTGAGCACAGTCTATGTTTCCTTCAAACTTTGTCAACCAAATCATGCCTAGGATTACATCCAAGGTCTGGGTTTCCAATACTATGAGGTCTGCGGAAATTTATGGTTTCCGATGTTGAGGTTGCATGACAGCCTAAGCACGCCATCATTTCACCTCTGCGGGCCCGGCGTGAAGAGGGCTTCTAAGGGTTCTAGTGGGCAACCCGTACTTTTCCGAACTACCCTTGATATGAATGAATCGTTGCACGAGAATCAAAGAGTGCCAATCTTGGATGTGAATTTAATAAAACTTACCAACCACGATTGTCGGCTGATCATAGATGTCCTCCACGTCAATGTGGTTCACACGAGCATGAGGAAAAGGGTTGGGCTTCTTTGCTGAGCTTCCATTGCCGTTTCCATTCCTCTGCTTGGCCTCCGGGCGGTCGGTGGCATAGTGCCCTGTTTTACGGCACTTGAAGCAGTGATGTGACTCAGATCCTTCGAGCAGGGGCAGGACGATGCTGGTTGCCATTGCCGTTTCCATTGCACGACTTGTTGTCGGGTTGCGGTTGTTCCCATTTCCTCCATGGTTATGTCCTCCATGATTATGTCCTCCATGGGTGTGATGGGTATGCCCTCCAGTATGGGGCATAACGGGCTTCGCTGAGCTCGAGTTGTACTTCCCCTGGCCATACTTCCGCTGCGACTATCAATCTGCTGCTGCTTGCCTTCAAGTATGGTGGCCTTGTCTACCAGCTCCGGTAGTTGTTGAAGGTAGCCACCATTAGCTGCATACCCAGCTCGTCATTGAGTCCCTCGAGAAACTTTTCCTGCTGCGGCATCTGTGGCCACATCATCGGGGCATAGCGAGCTAACTTGCTGAACTCATCACGCATCTTGCCCCTGAGACGGTTCCCTGGCGTAAGTTGCGGAACTCACGCTTCTTGGACTCATGGCTCCAGCTGAAACATGGCGGTGCGGAAAGCCTGCTGGAACTGATCCCACGTAATGGTGGCGATGGGATAAGTGGTGGTGTAGTTCTCCCACCAAGAGGCTGCAGGTCCATCAAGCTGATGTGCGGCAAAGCGCACCTTCTCTGCATCTGTGCATCCAGCAGTGGCTAACTCCCTTCCGACCTTGCGGAGCCAATCTCGGCCACAATTGGCTCAGTGCTGCTAGAGAACACTGGCGGATTCAGCCTTAGGAAGCGGGTCAAGTTGTCAACAGGGGTGGTGGCGGTGGATTGTTGTTGTTGTTGTTGTTACAGTTACGGATGAGCATCGCATGAGGGCATTCTGCTGCTTTGGATCAGCTGGGTGAGCTCCGCGGAAAGTTGAGGCGGAGTCACGTCTCGGAGGCATCTGGTGTTTTGGAGTGGATGAGAAAATTAGAATAGAACAAGGGTCTAATGATAAAATATCACTACCCAAATGAATGCACAAACATAATCACACCAATCATTTATTCAATCCACTCAAACCTGGTTCAATCTCGGATTACAAATTTCACGACTAATCGAAAATAACGGCCTAACTGATCGACGGAAAAATAAAATAACATGGCGGTCGACAAATGTCTTCATCAATTATCCTTGCGTCCTCAGTGCGGCGTCCTCCGGTGTGGCGTCCTCACGATGGGCGCCTCCTCTTCTTGGCTTTCTTGGTGGAGCTCTCTTCATAATCCTGGTCATTGCTCACGAGAGGTCCGTCATCTCCACTCGGAAAAAGGTCTTCTCCCAAGTCCATCTTCTCCTCTAATGCGGCAACATCCATCTTCAGCTTGTCGACTCTCTCCATGAAATCCTTGATTTCTTCTTCATAGTCAAGGAAGTCTGCGTGTGCTTTCTCCTCCGGTTCAGTTCACGGAACAACAGCCTCTGTGTACCTTGAGTTCTGGCGAGTGCGGATCTCCGTTTCTGAAGAGACACTCCAAGTCTTGGACATATGAGAGAATGGAGTCGTCCTCTATAGTGCGGATGATATCTCCATTCCTAGCTCTGCGAGAAATCATGGCGAGTCGATGGGTCGAGCTCGGCCTGTACTCTTCTCGGAGATGTCCAAGTGCACGATAAATCGCCATGTCTCTTCCGAGGATCCAATTGAAATCGGTAAACTCAAAGTCAATGGGCTCTGAATGTCCTCTGAAGGTCCTCCCTGGAATGTGCACCTCAATCCTGTAGCGGGTATCCGTCGGAAGTGCATTGGTAGGCTTCCCGGTGATTGAGGGCAGAGCAATCTTCAGCTTCTTCACGATCTGAACCAGCTTCTTGCCGAGAGGCATCGTCTCATCTGGCTGGCAAAACTCTGGTAGCAAAACTAGGGTGAACTCGGCGGCCATCTAGAATGTTGAAAATCGGAGAGAAGTCAGAAATGAACAGGGGAGAATTACGGAATGATAAGGACATAAAATAAATAGTCTCTTCCTATGGCATTCCGATCCTAGGGGTTCGTCCCCACGGTCAGCGTGTGCTCTGAATACCATCTCTGTAGCGACCCGACCAGCGGTCAAGTCTACGTGTAGCTGTACCATTCCAAGATCATCTTGGCACACAAGTACATTGATGCAAAGATTCAAAGTTCAATCACACCTGAATTTATTACGATTCTCATATCGAGTCTTTATTACAAAATAATAAATTGGCGAAGGCCAACTCATGAAATAAACTAAATAAAGCTGCGGAGCGTAGACAAATAGCGAGTCCATCCGACTCCATAGGGCAATCGCCAAGCGTGGATCGTAGCCTCACTCCTGATCGGAATACTCCTCTGCAACATAAGACGTTGCAGCCGTGTAGGTCAGCATTTGTAATATGCCGGCAAGTCATGAAGAGAGAATAACAATAAAAATTACTAACACTATATGCAATTTGGCTGTGGGGCTCTAGGTTTCGTTGTTTTGCGAAAAAGCCAGTTTTTCCCTACAACAAGGACTTGTTTGCAAATACTACTGGTAGTTATTGAGATGGTTCCACCAACCAATGTCTCATTCCCAATTATTAAAAAAAATAACCCCCTCAATTAATTTATTAATTTCAGTGTTGAGATTTCCGAATTACTCCAAGTTCCAGAGGCTCAAATTGTCCGTAACCGGGGACACGGCTAACCGATTAGATCTTCACTCTGCAGAGGTTTGCGCACTTTACCCGTAAGAATCGTTCCCTCCTTAAGTCTTAGCACTTCCTGGTGTTTGAAGGCGGGACGAGCAACAGGGTCTTCAGAAGAGTTCCTCCGCCACTGCCGTACCCATCCAATCCTACCGTTCTTCTACATCTCGTAGCACCGTCGGAGTCACACCTAGGGTTGACCAAGCGAGCCCATAATGGCTTGCGGCTGCAGGTAAGCTTCCGGTCAATGGGGTATCCATCCGTCTCTTCGTGGCTGGGTGAAGCTTTCCATAAGATGTCATGGCGCTTCTCCATGCATCCCGGCCAACCGCTGGTTTTCTCCAGGGTGCCCGTCAACCGTCCTCCACCCAGTAGTGAATTTTGAAGTCCATCTTGAGCTTGAAGTCATGGGGTTGCCATCATCTTGACTCTCACATCTCCCTTATGAATCACTCAACCAACCCCGTCTACGAGCATAGCAAAATAAACTACTTCGTCCCGGGCCATGGTAACAAGGGGAATTGGTTTCATCCTACCTCATGATACTACTCAAGAACATAACTTAAAAATTCTCCTACTGCATGCATGGTGGGGAGGTATAATTCTAATGCAATAAAATCATAGGTATTGTAAAAGAAAACATGGTCAAATGACTTGCCTTGCTGACGGTCTTCGAAAGTTAGGGACTCGTGATAGCAAGCTTCGCACTCCGGAAATTCTACCGAGGCAAACAACAATCATATAAGCATACAAACATATGATCACTTAACATAACAGCATACTAACATAGCACATAAAACAATTGAACCAAAACCCAAAGAAAACTCGAAGAAATCCAAATCAATGTTTTCACCACATCAAACAACAACTAAGAAATAGTTTTACACAACCAAATTGTTCTTAACAGAACTTAGGCATGGATTTTGCTAACTAACAGAAGGTAAAACATCATGCAAACTAGGAGCAAAAAGAATCACATCAAAAGCTATTATAGAACTCCTGTTATGCCTATAACAATCCTAGCAAGAAAAAATAAAATAAAAATTTTATTTATTGTAAATAAAAGTGCATGTTCTAAAACTACAGAAACTAACCAAAAATAAACTATCACATAGGAAAAATAAAATTATTTGCTAAATAAAGCAATAGGAAAACAGTAGCTAGTTAAATAAATAAGAACCACATGATTTTGATTAAAACTATTTTTTATTAAATCTAAAATGCCCAAATAAATTCCTACGGTTATGCAAGGTCAAAACAAAGTAGGGACAAAAGAATCACTAAAATAAAATAATCCTAACTCATTTTATAGCAGAATTACTAATCTGTCTAAAACTAAAATAAAACAATTTTAATAATTTAAACATGGCCAAACATATTTTCTACAGAAACTACAACAAATTTGCAAACTAACAAAAAAAGAATCAACTAAAAATATTAAGTAACCTAAAAGATATGGATTTTACAAAACTGAAACTATTCTGTTAAAAACAGAAACGAAAAAATAACTAAAAAGAAAACTAGCGCTAAACGGGCCTATCTAACCTCGGGCGTCAAATAACTAAAACGCGCCCAAGGAAATAAACCGATCGGCCGGTCTAACTAAACCTAAATAAAAACCAAAACTAAAATGGGTTTTAAAAAAAAACATACCCCTTCGCTCGATCTAATCTAAACCCTAGATCCTAGATCGGACGGTGGGGGGGCGTTCCGGCGGCTTACCGCGGTGGCGGCGATGGCGACGGTCGACGGCGGCTCGGGCGACGACGGTGCGGCGGCTCGGTGGTCCGGGCGGCGGCGAGGCGTCCGTGGGTCTTGCGGAGCGGGGAGGTCGAGTGGAGTTGGTGGAGCTCGGGGTCGGGCGGCGAACAGGGGCAATAAGCGGTGGCGGCGTCGGGTTCTGGCGAGAATCGCGGCGGCGAGGGGTTAGCGAGGGGAAGTGGGGAACGGGTCGAGGCGGGGTTTATATAGGCGTCGACTTGGAGGAGGCGGATCGGGAGGAGATCCGGGATCTTGAGATTCCGCGCGGCGGCGGAGCGGTGGCGTGGAGAGGAAGAAGGCGGGGTGGGGTCCAGCGTCGATGGGAGAGAGAGGGAGTTGCGGTCAGGCGACCGAAGGAAGGGGTTGGGTGGCGCTGGGTCGGTCGGCTCGGCGCTGGCTGGGCTGGTTGGCTGGCCATTGGCTGGGCCGCCTCGGCTGGCTGGGCAGTTAGCTGGTGGCGCTGGTTTTTTTCTTTTTCTTTTCTTTTTTTGAATTAGGGAGAGAGAGAATATATTAAATATATACATTTTATATAGGACATATATATATCAAAATGATCGGGGAATATTCCTACAATTTGAACATTTTCGAGGCAAAACTCAAACTTTAAAAAAACATTTTTCTAAAATCCCAAATAAAATCAAATTTGAATTCAAACCTATTGGCAAGGTTTTTCATCTGACATTTTTGGAGTGTCATTTTTACTCCTCTCATACCTTTTCTCAAGTTTTTGTCAGGCATAGTTTTGAAATAATTTTCAACTGCCAATTTGAATTCAAATTCCAACAACTCAAAAACTTCTGAAATAATTCAAATATCACTCAATTCAGAGAGTAATGCATAGATGCTTAGCTATAATTGTAAAACATTCCAAATGGGAAATTTGGGATGTTACAAGGAGGCTGCAGCGGGGCACCAGGATGCTGCAAAATCGCTAAGTTATCTTCAGGCTGCTGATCATGAACAGAATCATTTGACACCTCCAGAACAATAGATTCCTGTGACTGATTCCCAACTACTTGATTTTCCTCAACAATCTCCTGATGCACATTAAGGTTATCTTGTTGAACCTCCTGTTGATGTGGCTCATGCTCCTGTGGAGGAGGTGGCAGCTCATCCCAACCAATCTCAGGAAACTCAGGCATAACCCAATTATGGTTATTAAACAGCAGATGACCAGGGAGCGGATGAGGGTTGCCATCAAAGGGCATCGGGTCCTCGTCCGGGGGCAAGATATCGGCAAAATCGGCAGAGAAGATGTAAATCGGAGCAGACCATGAAATGCGAGAACCACCAAAATCACGCGGCACCAATGTCGTTGCCGGAAAAGAAACGTACGCTAGGGTACGAACAAGTAACGGATCATCCTGATGCCAGTGATGGAAGCGACCAAAGGTACTGATAGCATCGGCAATATACTGAGTACGCCGATAATCCAGCGGAATCCCAACTATCATAACCCAACCCCTCCGAAAACCCTGAACAGCTCTGAAATTGATTCCTTCATCATGCGGCACAAATCTAACAAATCTGTCATTATCCGGTGAAGCGGGGTGATCAACTAGGGCCTGCCTAGCAAGCGGGCTACTGAAGCGGAGGAGACCCACACCTTGGATCCATGGTTGAGCATCAAGGACGGCGCAACCAAGATTGTTAACGACAAAATCACTAACCATATTTCTGAAGATAGCAACTTCTTCAGGCAGAGGAGCTGGTTCGACGATGGCAATGGCGTATTCCTCATGCGGACGATCCGGAGCCACGGTAGGAGAGTAGAAAGAGCGCGGCAGCCGCCTCGGACCACCATCAATAATCTCGAACCCCGGCGGCACAAGAGGCATGGGGTCAAGAGCAAAGGTAGCCATAGCGAGCGCCTCGAAGGTGGCTGCGGCGAGCCGCAGCAGATGGTGGAGCGGCTAAGCAGGACGATGGTGGCGATGTAGGTGGTGGTGGTGTGATGGGCGGTGGCTCGTCAGGCAATGGCGGAGGCGTTGATGATGTTGCAGGCGCGATGGGACTTGGCAGAGACCCCGCGTGGCTAGTAGCAAGGGAAACCGAGGCGTCAGGCGAGGAAATCTCAGCTGACCGTCCCGGGGAAGTAGGATTGACCCGCGGGACCCACTTGTAAGTCGGGGAATGCGCAGCGTCGGAGCATCCTCTTGCACGGTGGCCCAGGCGAAAGCATCTACGGCAGCGAATTGGACTGGCGCACAAAATAGTGTAATGCATCATCGATAAACAATTCTGGCATTTCCAAACCTTGAACACCATATCATCAATGAGATCATTAAATTGAGCAGCCTCCTCCGAAATATCCGGAATATGGTTCTCCATAACAGCCATGGGAGAAATCTCAACTGAGGCAGCAGAAAAAACTAAAACATCCTGAGACTGATGAGCCAGAGGCTGGGCCGTGGTACAATCGACCAAGGCAGCAGAGCCATTGTGGGCAATAGAGCCATGATGGGCTGGGGCCCCAAACTGGGCCATGCATCCATGTTGGGCTGGAGAGACCGGAGCAACATGTTCAGGTGTGACAGAACCATGTGATGGTGCATGCTCAATTCGAACCATCTGGGTGGGTGGAGATCCGGAACTAGCGACGAGATTTATGGCAGGGACGTTGATTGTTCCGAAAGAGATGGGTGGCGTCGCCACCGTCCACTGAAGATCATTCGCTAGCGGCGAGGGCAAGATCATTCTGTCACGAGGATGCACGTCATATCCGGCCTCCGATACCGTATCAACCAATGACTGAGAAGCATGATACCTATAACCCTTGCAAGCAGGATATTGCTGGAAGTTGCAAAAGAAAGCTTCTTTCACAAAGATGAACTCGATCTAAAGGATGATCTAGCCGGAGGATTATGCATGGCAAGCAACCCCAAAGTAGCACGTTTCTTAGAAGGACTCACTAGGATCCATTCAGCATCGCACTCTTTTTTCCAGATCTTAAATTCACGGACCCAACTAGGACCACCATTTCCCCAAAGATGAAAGAAGCATTTGAATTGTGGGCACGCGAACGACCTCAACTGTAGAATGCAGAGACCAACTTGTTTACAAGATACCAAAAATGAAAATACCTTGTCTCGGATGATTTGCACCGAAAATTCAATCGCAGATCCCCCAATCGCTGATTCCAAGGCAGCCGCCACAGAATCGTCATTAAGATGGAATACATGCCTGCTGAAAGACACCACCATAATGAAATGGGCCGTGTCATCCATGGAATGAATAGATCTCCCACAATGTTTGAAAACCTTGTCCGCAAAAAAGGCGCCCGGTGAAAAATCCAAATCCAACGTTGATCCACCAGAAGAACCCATATGAGATGGGTATAGGCTTGTAGAACAGAAGCCACCAGAGAGGATGGGCGGAAGAGAAACACAAGTCGTTGGCTACAAGAGTAGATCACCGGAAAACCTAGGCCGGAGGTGGGAGGACCTTTTATTGATCAAATGCTAGAAAGATTATCCAAACATACACATTTCTGCTTTCTAGATGGTTATTCTGGTTTCGCTCAAATACCTGTGTCAGCGGAGGATCAAGAAAAGACTACTTTTACTTGCCCTTTGGTACCTTTGCTTATAGACGTATGCCTTTCGGTTTATGTAATGCACCTGCTACCTTTCAAAGATGCATAATGGCTATATTCTCTGACTTTTGTGAAAAGATTTGTGAGGTATTCATGGATGATTTCTCCGTTTATGGATCCTCTTTTGATGATTGCTTGAGCAACCTTGAACGAGTTTTGCAGAGATGCAAAGATACTAGTCTTGTTTTGAATTGGGAGAAGTACCATTTGTCTTTGATGATGATTGTGTAGAAGCATTTGAAATACTTAAGAAAGCTTTAGTTTCTGCACCTATTGTTTAGCCACCTGATTGGAATTTACCCTTTGAAATTATGTGCGATACTAGTGATTATGCTGTAGGTGATGTTCTAGGACAAATAGTTGATAAGAAATTAAATGTTATTCAATATGCTAGTAAAACTCTAGACACTGCCCAGATAAATTATGCCACTACTAAAAAGAGTTCTTAGTAGTTGTATTTGCTTGTGATAAGTTCAGACCTTATATTGTTGATTCTAAAGTAACTATTCACACCGATGGTGCTACTATCAAATATCTTATGGAAAAGAAAGATGCTAAACCTAGACTTATTAGATGGGTTCTCTTGCTACAACAATTTGATTTACATATTATTGATAGAAAGG
Source organism: Aegilops longissima (assembly GCA_021605205.1). NCBI lineage: Eukaryota > Viridiplantae > Streptophyta > Magnoliopsida > Poales > Poaceae > Aegilops > Aegilops longissima. Next base: position 734,848,368 of record CM038679.1, read on the forward strand.
GAGCTGAGAACCCCGTTGCAGACAACTTGTCTAGGTTAGAGAATGTTCTTGATGACCCAATACCTATTGATGATAGCTTTCCTGATGAACAACTGAGTGTCATTAATGCTTCTCGTACTGCTCCATGGTATGCTGATTATGCTAATTATATTGTTGCTAAATTTATACCACCTAGTTTCACATATCAGCAAAAGAAAAAGTTTTTCTATGATTTAAGACATTACTTCTGGGATGACCCACACCTTTATAAAGAAGGAGTAGATGGTGTTATTAGACGTTGTGTACCTGAGCATGAACAGGAACAGATCCTACGCAAGTGTCACTCTGAAGCATATGGAGGACACCGCTCTGGAGATAGAACTGCACATAAGGTATTGCAATCCGGTTTTTATTGGCCTACTCTCTTCAAAGATGCTCGTAAGTTTGTCTTGACTTGTGATGAATGTCAAAGAATTGGTAATATTAGTAGACGTCAAGAAATGCCCATGAACTATTCTCTTGTTATTGAACAATTTGATGTTTGGAGTTTTGATTATATGGGACCGTTTCCTGCCTCTAATGGTTATACACATATTTTAGTTGTTGTTGATTACGTTACTAAGTGGGTAGAAGCTATTCCAACTAGTAGTGCTGATCATAACACCTCTATTAAGATGCTTAAAAAAGTTATTTTTCCGAGGTTTGGTGTCCCTAGATACTTAATGACTGATGGTGGTTCACATTTCATTCATGGTGCTTTCCATAAAATGCTTGCTAAGGATGACGTTAATCATAGAATTGCATCTCCTTATCATCCACAGTCTAGTGGCCAAGTAGAATTGAGTAACATAGAGCTTAAATTAATTTTGCAAAAGACTGTTAATAGATCTAGAAAGAATTGGTCCAAGAAACTTGATGATGCATTATGGGCTTATAGAACTGCATATAAAAATCCTATGGGTATGTCTCCATATAAAATGGTTTATGGAAAAGCATGTCACTTACCTCTCGAACTAGAACATAAGGCATATTGGGCCATTAAAGAGCTCAATTATGATTTCAAACTTGCCGGTGTGAAGAGGTTATTTGACATTAGCTCACTTGATGAATGGAGAACCCAGGCTTATGAGAATGCCAAACTATTTAAAGAAAAAGTTAAAAGATGGCATGACAAAAGGATACAAAAGCGTGAGTTTAATGTAGGTGACTATGTGTTGCTATCCAATTCTCGTTTAAGATTTTTTGCAGGAAAACTTCTCTCTAAATGGGAAGGTCCTTACGTTATCGAGGAGGTCCATCGTTCCGGCCATAAAAATCAACAACTTCGAAGGCACAAACCCGAAGGTGGTGAACGGTCAAAGAATCAAACATTATATCTCATGTAATCCTATAAATGTTGAAACTAATATTATTGCAACCGTAACCCCGGAGGAGTACATAAGGGACACCTTCCAGAAAGTTTCAGACTCCGAAAAGGAATAGGTGTGTGGTACGGTAAGTAAACAAACTCCAAAACAGTTCTAACGGCAATTTTTCTCCGTTTTGGAATATTTAAAAATATAGAAAAATAAAAAGTAGTCCGGGAAGGACACGAGGCATCCACGAGGGTGGAGGGCATGCCCTACCCCCCCTGGGCGCGCCCCCTGCCTCGTGGACACCTCGTGTGCCCTCCGGACTCCGTTTTCTTGCACGATACTTCTTTCGATCGGTAAAATTTCATTATATAATCTCCCGAAGGTTTTGACCATCGTATCACGCAATTATCCTCTGTTATTGTTTTGAGTTGTTTCTACCGCAAATTAGAGCAAGATGTCTTCTCAAGAATCAGTTGGAGAGAGCTGGGTGTCTAATCTGACATCGGGGCCAGGAGAAAACAGCTATGCTGACCACTTTGGGCCATCAACGGAGGAAGAGATGGAGGCCGACTTGAAAAGGATAGATGCTATGGAGGAGGACCAAGAAGTTACTTCCCGATTCTGAGCCAGATTTATGATGGGGGAACTTCAGAGCTCAGCTATTCCAAACTCGGTCATTCCCTCCAATGTTAAATTTCTCTCTTATGAAAATATGAAAAAGAGTGTTGCATGTTCTCCCGCAGATATGCAGCATCCATGGGTGCAAGGAGCTTTAACCATCACGGGAAAGCTCCGTAAGGAAATAATGGATCTCAAGCAACAAGTCAATAAGCTCGAGGAAGAGAATCGTATCCTAAAGAGCATCATCGCCAAGAATATCATGTCACCACCTACGAAGAAAGAGACATAATCATATGGGTATGGGCACTCCCCTTGGCAACTGCCAAGCTTGGGGGAGGTGCCCCGGTATCGTATCACCATCACACTCCTATCTTTACTGTTTTACTTAGTTCGATCCTTTTGGTAATATCTAGATCTAGTAGAATAAAGTTTTGGTATGATTTAGTTTTGAGTTTTGCTTTATGATCCCTCTATGTAATCGAGTCAGTGAGCTATATAGAATAAATATTAGTGTTGAGTCAAGGGCTTTGCTAGTTTGTTATGATCTTGAGAAAGAATAAAAAGAATAAAGAGATCATATTGATCTCATGGAGAGTAACGACTTCACACATAAAGAGTATGATGAATAAAAGCTGTAGAGAGTTGACAAACTTAGTTTTGGTCATCGTTGCAATTAATAGGAAGTAATAAATAAAGAGAGGTTATCACATATAAATATACTATCTTGGACATCTTTTATGATTGTGAGCACTCATTAAAGTATGACATGCTAAAGAGTTGATGTTGGACAAGGAAGACAACGTAATGGGTTATGTTTTCTTATATCTAAAATAAAGTATTTTGTCATGGATCATCCAACATATTGAGCTTGCCTTTCCACCTCATGCTAGCCAAATTCCTTGCACCAAGTAGAGATACTACTTGTGCCTCCAAATATCCTTAAACCCAGTTTTGTCATAAGTCCACCATATCTACCTATGGATTGAGTAAGATCCTTCAAGTAACTTGTCATGTTGTATGCAATAAAATTGCTCTCTAAATATGTATGACTTATTAGTGTGGATAAAATAAGCTTTATACGATCTTGTGATATGGAAGTAATAAAAGCGACGGACTGCATAATAAAGGTTCATATCACAAGTGGCAATATAAAGTGACGTTCTTTTGCACTAAGATTTCGTGCATCCAACCCTAAAAGCACATGACAACCTCTGCTTCCCTCTGCGAAGGGCCTATCTTTTACTTTTACATTCTGCAAGAGTCAAGGTGATTTTCACCTTTCCCTTTTTATTTTATCTTTGGCAAGCACCTCGTGTTGGAAAGATCCTGATACATATATCCAATTGGATGTAAGTTAGCATGAAATATTATTGTTGACATTACCCTTGAGGTAAAAGGTTGGGAGGCAACACTATAAGCCCCTATCTTTCTCTGTGTCCGATTGAAACTCCATAACCATAAGTATTGTGTGAGTGTTAGCAATTGTGAAAGACTAAAAGATAGTTGAGTATGTGGACTTGCTGAAAAGCTCTATTGTTGACTTTTTCCTATGTTATGATAAATTGCAATTGCTTCAATGACTGAGATTATAGTTTGTTAGTTCTCAATGAAGTTTCTGAGTTATACTTGACATTGTGAATAGATTGTTACTTTAACATGAGAAATCATATGACAAAATAAATATATGTTGCTGTTATAAGAATGATCATGATGCCCTCATGTCAGTATTTTATTTTATCGACACCTCTATCTCTAAACATGTGGACATTTTTTTCGATATCGGCTTCCGCTTGAGGACAAGCGAGGTCTAAGCTTGGGGGAGTTGATACGTCCATTTTGCATCATGCTTTTATATCGATATTTACTACATTATGGGCTATTACTACACGTTATGTCACAATACTTATGGCTATTCTCTCTTATTTTACAAGGTTTCCATGAAGAGGGAGAATGCCGGCAGCTGGAATTCTGGGCTAGAAAAGGAGCAAATATTAGAGACCTATTATGCACAACTCCAAAAGTCCTGAAACTCCACGTAAGTCATTTTTAGAAATAATAAAAAATACTGAGCGAAGAAAATACCAGAGAGGGCCCACACCCTTGCCACGAGGGTGGGGGGCATGCCCCCCTGCCTCATGGGCCACCTGGCAGCCCTCCGGTGCCCATATTCTGCTATATGAAGTCTTTTACCTTGGAAAAAAATCATAAGCAAGCTTACGGGATGAAACTCCGCCGCCACAAGGCAGAACCTTGGCGGAATCAATCTAGAGCTCCGGCAGAGCTGTTCTGCCGGGGAAACTTCCCTCCGGGAGGGGGAAATCATCACCATCGTCATCACCAACGATCCTCTCATCAGGAGGGGGTCAATCTCCATCAACATCTTCACCAGCACCATCTCCTCTCAAACCCTAGTTCATCTCTTGTATCAAATCTTTGTACCCAAGTCTCAGATTTGTACCTGTGGGTTGCTAGTAGTGTTGATTACTACTTGTAGTTGATGCTAGTTGGTTTATTTGGTGGAAGATCATATGTTCAGATCAATTATGCATATTAATAATCCTCTGATTATGAACATGAATATGATTTGTGAGTAGTTACGTTTGTTCCTGAGGACATGGGAGAAGTCTTGCTATTAGTAGTCATGTGAATTTGGTATTTGTTCGATATTTTGATGAGATGTATGTTGTCTCTCCTCTAGTGGTGTTATGTGAACGTCAAGTACATGACACTTCTGTTGGGGAACGTAGTAATTTCAAAAAAATTCCTACGCACACGCAAGATCATGGTGATGGCATAGCAACGAGAGGAGAGTATTGTCCACGTACCCTCGTGAGACCGTAAGGGAAGCGTTATGACAACGCGGTTGATGTAGTTATCGTCTTCACGATCCGACCGATCCAAGTACCGAGCGCACGGCACCTCCGAGTTCAGCACACGTTCAGCTCGATGGCGATCCCGGACTCCGATCCAGCAAAGCGTCGGGGATGAGTTCGTCAAGACGACGGCGTGGTGGCGATGATGATGCTCTACGGCGCGAGGCTTCGCCTAAGCTCATGACGATATGACCGAGGTGGAATATGGTGGAGGGGGCACCGCACACGGCTAAGGAGCGATCCGTAGATCAACTTGTGTGTCATGGGGTGCCCCCTACCCCGTATATAAAGGAGGGAGGGGGAGGTGCGGCCGCCCCCAGGGGTGCGCTGGAGGAGTCCTACTCCCACCGAGTAGGACTCCCCTCTGCCTTGTTGGAGAAGGAAAGGGGAGGGAAGAGGAGGAAGGCGCGCCCCCTCTCCTTGTCCTATTCGGACTAGGGGGGCGGGGCGTGGCCTGCCTGGCCGGCCCTCCTCTTCTCAATCATGGCCCACTAAGGCCCAATATCCCCGGGAGGTTCGGTAACCCCGGTGTTCCGGTAAAATCGATTTCACCGGAACCATTCCGATATCAAATATAGGCTTCAATATATCAATCTTTATGTCTCGACCATTTGAGACTCCTCGTCATGTCCGTGATCACATCGGGACTCGAACAAACTTGGTACATCAAAACTTGTAAACTCATAATAAAACTTGTCATCGTAGCGTTAAGCGTGCGGACCCTACGGGTTCGAGAACTATGTAGACATGACCTAGAACTATTCTCGGTCAATAACCAATAGCGGAACCTGGATGCCCATATTGGTTCCTACATATTCTCTGAAGATATTTATCGGTCAAACCGCATAACGACATCGTTGTTCCTTTGTCATCGGTATGTTACTTGCCGAGATTCGATCGTCGGTATCAATACCTAGTTCAATCTCGTTACGGCAAGTCTCTTTACTCGTTCCGTAATACATCATCTCGCAACTAACTTATTAGTTGCAATGCTTGCAAGGCTTATGTGATGTGTATTACCGAGAAGGCCTAGAGATACCTCTCCGACAATCGGAGTGACAAAACCTAATCTCGAAATACGCCAACCCAACATGTACCTTTGGAGACACCTGTAGTACTCCTTTATAATCACCTAGTTACGTTGTGACGTTTGGTAGCACCCAAAGTGTTCCTCGGTAAACGGGAGTTGCATAATCTCATAGTTACAGGAACATGTATAGGTCATGAAGAAAGCAATAGCAATATACTAAACGATCAAGTGCTAGGCTAACGGAATGGGTCATGTCAATCACATCATTCTCCTAATGATGTGATCCCATTAATCAAATAACAACACATGTCTATGGTTAGGAAACATAACCATCTTTGATTAATGAGCTAGTCTAGTAGAGGCATACTAGTGACTATATGTTTGTCTATGTATTCACACATGTATCATGTTTCCGGTTAATACAATTCTAGCATGAATAATAAACATTTATCATGATATGAGGAAATAAATAATAACTTTATTATTGCCTCTAGGGCATATTTCCTTGATCTCCCACTTGCACTAGAGTCAATAATCTAGATTACACAAGTAATGATTCTAACACCCATGGAGTCTTGGTGCTGATCATGTTTTGCTCGTGGAAGAGGCTTAGTCAGCGGTCTCGCAACATTTAGATCCGTATGTATCTTGCAAATCTCTATGTCTCCCACGGACTTGGTCCCGGATGGAATTGAAGCGTCTCTTGATATGCTTGGTCCACTTGTGAAATCTGGATTCCTTTGCCAAGGCAATTGCACCAGTATTATCACGAGAAGATCTTCATTGGTCCCGATGCACTAGGTATGACACCTAGATCGGAAATGAACTCTTTCATCCAGACTCCTTCATTTGCTGCTTCGAAGCAGCTATGTACTCCGCTTCACATGTAGATCCCGCCACGGCGCTTTGTTTAGAACTGCACCAACCGACAGCTCCACCGTTTAATAAAAACACGTATCCGGTTTGTGATTTAGAATCATCCGGATCAGTGTCAAAGCTTACATCGGCGTAACCATTTACGACTAGCTCTTTGTCACCTCCATATCGAGAAACATATCCTTAGTCCTTTTCAGGAATTTCAGAATGTTCTTGACCGCTGTCCATGATCCACTCTGGATTACTTTGGTACCTTCCTGCTAAGCTTATTGCTAAGCATCGTCGGTCTGGTACACAGCATTGCATACATGATAGAGCCTATGGCTGAAGCATAGGAACATCTTTCATTTTCTCTCTATCTTCTGCTGTGGTCGGGCATTGAGTCGACTCAATTTCACACCTTGTAACACAGGTAAAAATCCTTTCTTTGCGATCCATTTTGAACTTTTCAAAACTTTATCAAGGTATGTGCTTTGTGAAAGTCAATTAAGCGTCTTGATCTATCTCTATAGATCTTGATGCCCAATATGTAAGCAGCTTCACCAAGGTCTTTCATTGAAAAACTTTTATTCAAGTATCCTTTTATGCTATCCAGAAATTCTATATTATTTCCAATTAATAATATGTCGTCCACATATAATATTAGAAATGCTACAGAGCTCCCACTCACTTTCTTGTAAATACAGGCTTCTCCAAAAGTCTGTATAAAACCATATCTTTGATCACACTATCAAAGCGTTTATTCCAACTCGAGAGGCTTGCACTGACCATAAATTGATCGCTGGAGCTTGCACACTTTGTTAGCACCTTTTGGATCAACAAAACCTTCTGGTTGCATCATATACAACTCTTCTTCTAGAAATCCATTCAAGAATGCAGCTTTTACATCCATTTGCCAAATTTCATAATCATAAAATGCAGTAATTGCTAACATGATTCGAACAGACTTAAGCATCGCTACGGGCGAGAAAGTCTCATCGTAGTCAACCCCTTGAACTTGTCGAAAACCTTTCACAACAAGTCGAGCTTTATAGACAGTTACATTACCATCAGCGTCAGTCTTCTTCTTAAAGATCCATTTATTCTCAATGGCTTGCCGATCATCGGGCAAGTCAACCAAAGTCCATACTTTGTTCTCATACATGGATCCCATCTCAGATTTCATGGCTTCCAGCCATTGTGCGGAATCTGGGCTCACCATCGCTTCTTCATAGTTTGTAGGTTCACCATGGTCAAGTAACATGACTTCCAGAATAGGATTACCGCTACCACTCTCGTGCGGATCTTACTCTAGTTGACCTACGTAGTTCAGCAGAAACTTGATCTGAAGTTTCATGATCATCATCATTAACTTCCTCACTAATTGGTGTAGGTGTCACGGGAACCGATTTCTGTGATGAACCATTTTCCAATAAGGGAGCTGGTACTGTTACCTCATCAAGTTCTACTTTTCTCCCACTCACTTCTTTCGAGAGAAACTCCTTCTCTAGAAAGGATCCATTCTTAGCAACGAATGTCTTGCCTTCGGATCTGTGATAGAAGGTGTACCCAACTGTTTCCTTTGGGTATCCTATGAAGACACATTTTTCCGATTTGGGTTCAAGCTTATCAGGTTGAAGTTTTTTCACATAAGCATCGCAGCCCCAGACTTTCAGAAGCGACAACTTTGGTTTCTTGCCAAACCATAGTTCATAAGGAGTCGTCTTAGCAGTTTTGATGGTGCCCTATTTAACGTGAATGCAGCCGTCTCTAAAGCATAACCCCAAAAGCGATAGCGGTAAATCGGTAAGAGACATCATAGATCGCACCATATCTAGTAAAATACGATTCTGACGTTCGGACACACCATTACGCTGTGGTGTTCGGTGGCGTTAGTTGCGAAACTATTCCGCAATTTCTCAAATGTAGACCAAACTCGTAACTCAAATATTCTCCTCCACGATCAGATCGTAGAAATTTTATTTTCTTGTTACGATGATTTTCAACTTCACTCTGAAATTCTTTGAACTTTTCAAATGTTTCAGATTTATGCTTCATTAAGAAGATATACCCATATCTGCTTAAATCATCTGTGAAGGTGAGAAAATAACGATATCCGCCACGAGCTTCAACATTCATCGGACCACATACATCTGTATGTATGATTTCTAACAAATCTGTTGCTCTCTCCATAGAACCGGAGAAGCGGTGTTTTAGTCATCTTGCCTATGAGGCACGGTTACATAAGTACCAAGTGATTCATAATCAAGTGATTCCAAAAGTCCATCGGTATGGAGTTTCTTCATGCGTTTTACACCGATATGACCTAAGCGGCGATTGCCACAAATAAGTTGCACTATCATTATTAACTCTGCATCTTTTGGCTTCGACATTATGAATATGTGTATTACTACTATCGAGATTTAATAAAATAGACCACTCTTCAAGGGTGCATGACCATAAAAGATATTACTCATATAAATAGAACAACCATTATTCTCTGATTTAAATGAATAACCGTCTCGCATCAAACAAGATCCAGATATAATGTTCATGCTCAACGCGGCACCAAATAACAATTATTAAGGTCTAAAACTAATCCCGAAGGTAGATGTAGAGGTAGCGTGCCGACCGCGATCACATCGACTTTGGAACCGTTCCCACGCGCATCATCACCTCGTCCTTTGCGGTGCTCGCTTATTCCGTAGTCCTGTTTTGAGTTGCAAATATTAGCAGAACCAGTATCAAATACCAGGTGCTACTACGAGCTCTAGTAAGGTACACATCAATAACATGTATATCACATATACCTTTGTTCACCTTGCCATCCTTCTTATCCGCCAAATACTTGGGGCAGTTCCGCTTCGGTGACCAGTTTGCTTGCGGTAGAAACACTCAGTTTCAGGCTTAGGTCCAGATTTGGGTTTCTTCTCTTGAGCAGCAACTTTGTTGCTGTTCTTTTGAAGTTCCCCTTCTTCTTCCCTTTGCCCTTTTTCTTGAAACTAGTGGTCTTGTTGACCATCAACACTTGATGCTCTTTCTTGATTTCTACCTCCGCAGCTTTTAGCATTGCGAAGAGCTCGGGAATTGTCTTAGTCATCCCTTGCATATTATAGTTCATCACGAAGCTCTTGTAGCTTGGTGGCGTGATTGGAGAATTCTGTCAATGACACTATCATCCGGAAGATTAACTCCCAGTTGAATCAAGTGATTATTATACCCGGACATTTTGAGTATATGTTCCTTGTGAACTATTCTCCTCCATCTTGCAGCTATAGAACTTATTGGAGACTTCATATCTCTCAATCCGGGCATTTGCTTGAAATATTAACTTCAACTCTTGGAACATCTCATATGCTCCATGCGTTCAAAACGTCGTTGAAGACCGGTTCTAAGCCGTAAAGCATGGCACACTGAACTATAGAGTAGTCATCAGCTTTGCTCTGCAGATGTTCACAACTTCGGCGTTGCTCTGCAGCAGGCACGGCACCCAGCGGTGCTTCGGGGCGTAATTCTTCCGTGCAGCAATGAGGATAATCCTCAAATTACGGACCCAGTCCGTGTAATTGCTACCATCATCTTTCAACTTTGCTTTCTCAAGGAACGCATTAAAATTCAACGGAACAACAAGACGAGCCATCTATCTACAGTAAACATAGACAAGCAAAATACTATCAAGTACTAAGTTCATGATAAATTTAAGTTCAATTAATCATATTACTTAAGAACTCCCACTTAGATAGACATCTCTCTAGTCATCTAAGTGATTCGTGATCAAATCAACTAAACCATAACCGATCATCACGTGATATGGAGTCGTTTTCAATGGTGAACATCACTATGTTGATCATATCTACTATATGATTCACGCTCGACCTTTCGGTCTCCGTGTTCGAGGCCATATCTGCATATGCTAGGCTCGTCAAGTTTAACCTGAGTATTCTGCGTGTGCAAAACTGGCTTGCACCCGTTGTAGATGGACGTAGAGCTTATCACCCGATCATCACGTGGTGTGCAGGCACGACGAACTTTGGCAGCGGTGCATACTCGGGAGAACACGTCTTGATAATTTTAGTGAGAGATCATCTTAAAATGCTACCGTCAATCAAAGCAAGATAAGATGCATAAAGGATAAACATCACATGCAATCAATATAAGTGATATGATATGGTCATCATCATCTTGTGCTTGTGATCTCCATCTTCAAGCACCGTCGTGATCACCATCGTCACCGGCGCGACACCTTGATCTCCATCGTAGCATCGTTGTCGTCTCGCCAACTATTGCTTCTCGACTATCGCTACCGCTTAGTGATAAAGTAAAGCAATTACATGGCTTTGCATTTCATACAATAAGCGACAACCATATGGCTCCTGCCGATTGCCGATAACCGGTTACAAAACATGATCATCTCATACAATAAAATATAGCATCACGTCTTGACCATATCACATCACAACATGCCCTGCAAAAACAAGTTAGGCGTCCTCTACTTTGTTGTTGCAAATTTTACGTGGCTGCTACGGGCTGAGCAAGAACCGTTCTTACCTCGCATCAAAACCACAGCGATAGTTTGTCAAGTTGGTGCTGTTTTAACCTTCGCAAGGACGGGCGTAGCCACACAGTTCAACTAAAGTGAGAGAGCGAGACACCGCCGGTCACCTTTAAGCAACTAGTGCTCGCAGCGGTGAAACCAGTCTCGCGTAAGCGTCTGGCGTAATGTCGGTCCGGGCGCTTCATCTCACAATACCGCTGAACCAAAGTATGACATGCTGGTAAGCGGTATGACTTATATCGCCCACAACTCACTTGTGTTCTACTCGTGCATATGACATCAACGCATAAAACCTGGCTCGGATGCCCTGTTGGGGAGCGTAGTAATTTCAAAAATTTCCACGCACACGCAAGATCATGGTGATGGCATAGCAGCGAGAGGGGAGAGTATTGTCCACGTACCCTCGTGAGACCGTAAGCGAGGCGTTATGAAAGCGCTGTTGATGTAGTCGTGCGTCTTCACGATCCGACCGATCCAAGTACCGAGCGACGGCACCTCCGAGTTCAGCACACGTTCAGCTCGATGGCGATCCCGGACTCCGATCCAGCAAAGCGTCGGGGATGAGTTCCGTCGACGACGGCGTGGTGGCGATGATGATGCTCTATCGGCGCGGGCTTCGCCTAAGCTCCATGACGATATGACCGATGTGGAATATGGTGGAGGAGGGCACCGCACACGGCTAAGGAACGATCTGTAGATCAACTTGTGTGTCATGGGGTGCCCCCCTACCCCCGTATATAAAGGAGGGAGGGGGAGGTGCGGCCGGCCCCCAAGGGGTGCGACTCCCCCTCTTGCCTTGTTGGAGAAGGAAAGGGGAGGGGAAGAGGAAGAGGCGCCCCCTCTCCTTGTCCTATTTGGACTAGGGGGGCGGGCGCGTGGCCTGCCTGGCGGCCCTCCTCTTCTCCCTCATGGCCCACTAAGGCCCAATATCCCCGGGAGGTTCGGTAAACCCCGGTGTTCCGGTAAAATCCGATTTCACCGGAACCATTCCGATATCAAATATAGGCTTCCAATATATCAATCTTTATGTCTCGACCATTTTGAGACTCCTCGTCATGTCCGTGATCACATCCGGGACTCCGAACAAACTTCGGTACATCAAAACTTGTAAACTCATAATAAAACTTGTCATCGTAACGTTAAGCGTGCGGACCCTACGGGTTCGAGAACTATGTAGACATGACCTAGAACTATTCTCGGCCAATAACCAATAGCGGAACCTGGATGCCCATATTGGTTCCTACATATTCTACGAAGATCTTTATCGGTCAAACCGCATAACGACATCGTTGTTCCCTTTGTCATCGGTATGTTACTTGCCGAGATTCGATCGTCGGTATCAATACCTAGTTCAATCTCGTTACCGGCAAGTCTCTTTACTCGTTCCGTAATACATCATCTTGCAACTAACTTATTAGTTGCAATGCTTGCAAGGCTTATGTGATGTGTATTACCGAGAAGGCCTAGAGATACCTCTCCGACAATCGGAGTGACAAAACCTAATCTCAAATATGCCAACCCAACATGTACCTTTGGAGACACCTGTAGTACTCCTTTATAATCACCCGATTCACGTTGTGACGTTTGGTAGCACCAAAGTGTTCCTCGGTAAGCGGAGTTGCATAATCTCATAGTTACAGGAACATGTATAGGTCATGAAGAAAGCAATAGCAATATACTAAACGATCAAGTGCTAGGCTAACGGAATGGGTCATGCCAATCACATCATTCTCCTAATGATGTGATCCCATTAATCAAATAACAACACATGTCTATGGTTAGGAAACATAACCATCTTTGATTAATGAGCTAGTCTAGTAGAGGCATACTAGTGACTATATGTTTGTCTATGTATTCACACATGTATCATGTTTCCGGTTAATACAATTCTAGCATGAATAATAAACATTTATCATGATATGAGGAAATAAATAATAACTTTATTATTGCCTCTAGGGCATATTTCCTTCAACTTCACCATTATTTGGGCCTAGAGGAAGGCATTGGGAAGTAATAAATAGATGATGGGTTGCTAGAGTGACAGAAGCTTAAACCCTAGTTTATGAGTTGCTTCGTAAGGGGCTGATTTGGATCCACTTGTTTCATGCTATGGTTAGGTTTACCTTAATACTTCTTTTGTAGTTGCGGATGCTTGCAATAGGGGTTAATCATAAGTGGGATGCTTGTCCAAGTAAGGGCAGTACCCAAGCACCGGTCCACCCACATATCAAATTATCAAAGTAACGAACGCGAATGATATGAGCGTGATGATAATACCCATGTGTCCTCGGGAGTGTTTTCCATTATATAAGAGTTTGTCCAGGCTTTTCCTTTGCTAAAAAAGGATTGGGCCACCTTGCTGCACCGTATTTACTTTCATTGCTTGTTACCCGTTACAAATTATCGTATCACAAAACTATATGTTACCTATAATTTCAGTGTTTGCAAAGAATACCTTACTAAAAATCGCTTGTCATTTCCTTCTGCTCCTCGTTGGGTTTGACACTCTTAATTATCGAAAGGACTACGATAGATCCCCTACACTTGTGGGTCATCAATAGCTTTGTGTTATTATAGTATGAACTCTTGAATAGATCGAATGGAAAGAATAACTTTAAGGTGGTTTCATACCCTACAAACAATTTCTTCTTATGTTCTCCACTAGATAAGAACTTTGGAGTGATTCTTCATCACCCGTTGAGGGGTGGTTATTTGATCCAATTAGATTAGCATTGTTGAGAGATTGCACTAGTGAAAGTGCGGACCCTAGGCCTCATTTTCAAGCATTGCAATACCGTTTGTGCTCACTTTTGTTACCTGTTACCTTGCTGTTTTTTATTGTTACCATTACAAAAATCAATATCTACTATCATTACTACGCTTGTATCACCATCTCTTCGCTGAAGTAGTGCACCTATACAAATTACCATTGTATTTGGTGTGTTGGGGACACAAGAGACTTTCTGCTATTTGGTTGTAGGGTTGTTTGAGAGAGACCATCGTCATCCCACGCCTCCCACGAATTGATAAACCTTAGGTCATCCACTTGAGGGAAATTTGCCACTGTCCTACAAAACTCTGCGCTCGGAAGTCCAACACGAGCCCACAAGAACAAGTTGTGTAGTAGACATCACATGCAAACTCTCTATGTGAATGCAGTAGTGATACGTCTCCAACGTGTCTATAATTTTTTATTGTTCCATGCTATTATGTTACCACTCTTGGACGTTTTATATGCACTTGTATGTTATTTTATATTTGGTTGTGTGGCCTCTTTAGGCTAGCAGATGAAGTTATATATGTAGGTGTACCGGCCTATCCGTGGTTAAGGGAAACAGTTTTGGAAGATTATGTCTCGATCTTCCAGTTCTCAAACACCAGGCAGTACGAGAACTAAAAAAGAGGTGATCAAGTCTTGCGGGGAAAAGTGCGCAAGCTTCTGCAGAGTGTAAAACTAATCGATTAGCCATGTCCCCTGTTATAGACAATTTGAGCATCTAGAAGTGGGATATTGAGTGATCTCATCACGTTTAATTAATTTAATGGGTTTTAAATCAACTTGGGAATAGATTGAATGGAGGAACCATCTCAATCATATTGTGATAAGCTTCGTAGTAATAGATTGATATTCATGAAAGTAGGACAAAATTGGCTTTATACAAAACTAAACTTAGAACCTTCCACCAGCCAAATTGCATGTAGAGATAGGATTATTATTCTCTCTTATAGTGTAACTTGGCAGTACATTCAACATACTGACCTACATACCTGCAACTTATTATGTTGCGGAATTTTACACGACGAGTAAGTGATGTGTTGTTGGGTTACAATGTCTACGGTCAACTTTGAAGTTGGTGTTGATGGGACTCCATAATCTTTGTTGTTTTTTCTGCTGTGTGGACTATAAGCTAATAGTACTTACGTTACTTTATAACATGTCATTTTCTGCTATTTCATCGAGTACTGTGTGTGCTAGCTTCTTATCCAGGGATAGCACATTGAACATAGGAGATTTGGATTCTTATCGGAACCGGGTCGCTACAGCAGTCGCGTCCGCTCTGACTGGGCATGAATGCGGCAATGACACTCTGGTGCGGCGCTGACATTTTGGGTGAGAAGCGTGCGCGGACGATGGAGGAGGTTTGGGTGCGCCAAGGTGGTCAGAAGCGGGCAAGAGAGAGGGTTTTGGTGGGCCAGGGTGGTCACAAACGCGTATAAGTGATGTCTAGACGCCCGCAAAGCCCCTAATATTTGTCTCCGATTTATGGAAGAAAGTACGTCTGAACCGCACCGCAACAAATACAAGTTCGCGCTGGATGGGTTTCATGATCCGGACAGCATGGTCTGGATGTATGCGGATGATTTGAGGGTCGGAGTTAGAGATGCCCTTAGTTGGCCTTTTTTTAACCTACTAGTTGGCGTATTTTGATTGCAGATCAACGGGGAGGGCCATCCCTTTGAAATTTCACAGGGAGGTTAAATAGCGTGAAGATCCCGTTAAGAGCATCTCCAACAGCCGTGCTATATCAGCGCCGCGCTGAAAAATCAGTGCTTTTTCCGTGCGCGCTACCGCTCTGGGCGCTCCAGCGGAGGCGCAAAACTCACGCGCGCAGCATATCTAGTTCAGCGCGCGGGCCGAAACGCCATCACACGCCGCTTATTTGCTGCGCCCGCTCCCGCGCGCTGGACTCTCGAGCGCTCGCTCGCAACTCCACCCACCCCATCCATCCGCGGCGCCGCCCGGCGACCGTTCTGGCGCTTCCTCGGCCTATCCCGTGCCCCTCTAGTCACACCGCTGCCCCTCGTGCGCGGCGGTCCTCCGACGAACAGCGCGCGGCTGCTCGCTGCCGCTCGGTGCCTGCAAGGTGTTCGACAAAACGCCCACAAGGTATGTATTGCTCAAACTTCATGAATTTGTTGAATGTTGATTGTAGTTTTTATAGCCTGGTATTCAACATTGTAGATGAGTTCGTCGTATGATTCTTCCGAAGAAGAATTTGATATGGAAGAGGAGAAGGATCTTGCAATGATCCTAGCTATAAACATCAATAAAAAATGAAGCACGGTGGTTCGGTTATGCGTCGGCAGAAAATTTGGAGGGATAGGATCGATGCCCACAATAGATTGATCAGGCATTATTTTGAGAAGAATCCCACATACCCAGGGTCGTACGTTCATCGCCGGTTTAGGATGAGCACCGAGTTGTTCAAGCGCATTGCAGAGAAACTAGCGATCCATGACCGGTTTTTTCAGCAAAGGAGGAATGCCGCCGGAGAGCTCGGGCATAGCACCTTTCAGAAGGTGACAGTCGCTTTGCGTGTGTTGGCATACGGTATCTCGGCTGATCTAGTTGATGATCACTTGTCTATGGGTGAGAGCCAAGCTGAGGGAGTCCTGAATTAGGGGGTGTTTGGATAGCCGGACTATAGCCTTTGGCCGGACTCCTGGACTATGAAGACACAAGATTGAAGACTTCGTCCCGTGTCTGGATGGGACTTTCCTTGGCGTGGAAGGAAAGCTTGGCGATACGGATATGTAGATCTCCTACCATTGTAACCGACTCTGTGTAACCCTAACCCTCTTCGGTGCCTATATAAACCGGAGGGTTTTAGTCCGTAGGACGAACAAAAATCATACCATAGGCTAGCTTCTAGGGTTTAGTCTCTCTGATCTCGTGGTAGATCTACTCTTGTACTATACCCATATCATCAATATTAATCAAGTAGGAGTAGGGTTTTACCTCTATCAAGAGGGCCCGAACCTGGGTAAAAACATCGTGTCCCTTGTCTCCTGTTACCATCTGCCTAGACGCACAGTTCAGGACCCCCTACCCAAGATCCGCCGGTTTTGACACCGACATTGGTGCTTTCATTGAGAGTTCCTCTGTGTAAATGCGCCGTCGGGAAGGATGCCTCATCCGTCTTTAAAGACGGCTTTGTTGCTAAAGAAGCTTTGGCTGTCGGCCAAACTCTCTGCTAAGCGGTTTTCTTATGATCGCATGTTCGTCGCGCTACCGACGATGACTTCTCGGGTCATCGAAAGCAACCTTCACGTTAACTCGGAGCTCGCCGAGCAGTTAGATCGATGGAGCTCTCTTCCTTAAGCGAGCTCTTGGATCGCGCGCCGCATACAGGAGTCGCTACAGACTATGATCAGATTGGGCCTAAACCCGATATGAGAGAGATTAACTCTCCCAGGTTACCCAACACGTTGTTGTGGTAGAGGAACAATCTGGCGGCCTTCTTCTATCTTAAGGACTAGCTACATCCGGTTCGATCCCTCCATGCGGATTCGCGGAGGAGAGGAAGTCACGCATAAACCACGAACTTAAAGTCAGGCAGCGGGCTATACTCATTGGACAACATCCAAGAATCCAAGCTTCCAAGTTCGGAAGCTCCTTGGCCCTTAAGTCTTAGATTGGGCGTGGTCCCGGATTTAATTCCACCCGCCCACCCAAACATAAGCAACATATCTCAAATTCGGCAAGAGCCCGCAGAAACAGTACACCATTACTGGGCCAGATTACTCCTGGTTATGGACAGGATAAAGGACTGCCGCAAGGAGGACGCAATCTCATTCTTCTGCAATAATTGCACGGACAACGGGATCCTCAACGCTATAAGTCGCCGTGACATTACGCTTTGCGAGTTGGCGTCCATAATCTGAAAATCTTGTGCGATGGAAAGCGCTGGAAAACCGAAGCAAGATTTTGGGACAATCCGCCTTGAATACAACCCGATCCGAAATAAAAGGGTGCATCATCGCCAGCACTGGGTTAAATACCAAAAGCAAAAACCCTCTATAGGGCATGGAACCGTACTGGAGGGATGGCTCAATGGACCCTGTAAAATTCATAGTACAGAGGGCACCACTCCAACTCATAGCCTTAGAGCATGTTGGATACTACGACAGATGGCCAAAAGTGGCGAAGAGCTTCTAGCTCTAGAGCACCAACCCAAGGATACTAGTACGGTATTAATAGTCTTCAAGACTTTCGCATCAAATAATATGCGTAAATGAACACTCCGTAGCCTTGCTGAAGTCTACCAAGTAGCAACAATAAACCCATGGATGACACGGCTATTACCTTCAATGTCAGTGACGAACCTAAATTCCGAACAGCCCGAGCACCAGCCGCATTGGTCCTCAGTCCGATAGTGGACGGCTTTCGCCTTACCAAGGTACTCATGGACGGTGGCAGCGGATTGAACCTCATTTACGAGGAAACCCTCCAAAAAATGGAAATAGACTGGAGCCGCATTGAGCGAAGCAGCACAACCTTTAGAGGAATAATCCCCAGTCGGGAAGCACGCACTACAGGAAAAATCACACTGGATGTGGTGTTCGGCATGCCGGATAATTACAGGTCCGAGGAGGTCATGTTCCAAGTGGCCCCATTCAGCAGAGGATACCACGCTCTATTAGGGCGAGAGGCATTCACAATTTTCCAAGCTATACCCCATTATGGGTACATGAAGCTCAAAATGCCCGGGCCCAACGAAATCATCACTCTTGTT
This sequence comes from Aegilops longissima, assembly GCA_021605205.1. NCBI lineage: Eukaryota > Viridiplantae > Streptophyta > Magnoliopsida > Poales > Poaceae > Aegilops > Aegilops longissima. The sequence continues at coordinate 734,867,153 of CM038679.1, forward strand.
AGTGACACGGACATAGCACTCCGTGCCGAAAATAAGAGAGCAGCACTGGCCTTTGAGGCACTATCCGAAGCCCTAGCGGCCGAGGAACTCACTGCGCTGCGCTCCACGGTGAATAGGGACGATGTGATACTCGATAAGAGATCCAAGTCCACTTCCTTCAAACCAGCGGACGAAATAGTCAAATTCCGAGTCCATCCAACGGACCCTACAAAAAAGGCCTCCATCGGGGCACAATTAAATCCTGATGTAGACGCCGCACTAAGAGAATTCCTACGCGAAAATTGGGACATTATTGCCTGGCACCCTTCAGACATGCCAGGAATCCCACGCCGGCTGGCCGAGCACAGCCTAAACATCCTAAAAGGATTCAAGCCAGTCAAATAGGCTCTTCAGCGTTTCTCCAAACCCAAGAGACAGGCCATGGGAGAGGAGCTAGCCAAACTATTGGAGGCCGGATTTATCAGAGATATAAAACATCCGGACTGGCTAGCAAACCTGGTGATGGTACCAAACAAGGACAAATCCTGGCGCCTATGCGTCGATTTCAAGGACCTCAACAAGGCTTGCCCATATGATCCCTTCCCCCTCCCCCGCATCGATCAAATCATCGACGCTACTGCAGGACACGATTCATTGTGTTTCCTCGATGCATACTCCGGCTAGCACCAAATTAAGATGGCAGAGCCTGACCAAGCCGCAACGGCATTCATCACTCCATACGGCCCATTCTGCTTCAACACAATGCCCTTCGGGCTCAAAAACGCCGGCGCAACATATCAGCACATGATTCAGACATGTCTGGCAAAACAGTCGAGGCATACGTAGACGATGTGGTCGTCAAAAGCAAGCACGTCAAAACTCTAGTAGACGACTTTAGGCTCACATTCGATAATCTCCGAACATATGACATTAAGCTCAACCCGGAAAAATGCGTTTTCGGCGTACCATCCGGAAAGCTCTTGGGCCTCATTGTATCCGGTAGAGGAATTGAAGCAAACCCAGCCAAGGTCCGAGCTCTGTCACAATTGGATATCCCAAAAGACCTCAAACAAATAAAAAAATTGACTGGATGCGTGGCGGCTCTAAGCCGCTTTATCTCCCGTTTGGGAGAAAAGGCATTACCCTTTATCGCCTCCTCGACACACGAACACTTGAGTGGGCGGATGCCGCCACGGCCGGACTCGAAGAAATAAAAGCCATATTGGCAACAAACCCGGTCTGGCGCGCCCAACATGGGCGAACCAATGCTATTATACATCACGGCAACTCATCAAGTTGTAAGCGCGGTGCTCGTTGTCGAGCGAGAAGCGGACGGACACAAGTTCCTCTTCAAAACCAGTTTACTACGTGTCCACTTGTCCTAACTCCATGCAAGTCACGGTACCCGCATTATCAAAAGATAGCGACGGTGTTTATGGCATCCCGGAAGCTGCGACACTACTTTCAAGAGTGTTCAATAACAGTAGCCTCCGAAGTACCCCTTAACGACATTATAAGCAACCGCGACGCGACGGGCCGGATTGCCAAATGGGCCATTGAGCTCCTCCCGTTCGGCATAACCTATAAGCCATGGAGAGCTATTAAGTCGCAAGTTTTGGCTGACTTCGTTGCCGAATGGACCGAAGCCGAACTCCCTAAAGAGTACAGTGCATATTCCAACTGGATAATGCACTTCGACGGCTCTCAAATGTTGGCTGGCTTGGGAGCTGGCGTCGTTCTGACGTCCCCAACCGGAGATACAGTTCAATACGTACTCCAGATAATGTATACGGACTCCAACAACGCAGCCGAATATGAGGCCCTTCTATATGGTCTCCGGATGGCAGTCTCCATGGGCATTCAACGCCTAGAGGTGCGCGGGGATTCGAACCTCGCGATATCCCAAATAAATGGAGACTTTGATGCCAAGGATCCGAAAATGGCAGCCTATCGCAATGCCGTCCTAAAAATGTCAGCTCGGTTTGAGGGGCTCGAATTTCACCATATAGCCCGGGATAACAACCAGGCAGCAGACGTGTTGGCACGCATCGGCGCAAAGTGCGATGCTATCCCCCCCAACATCTTCCTAGAGAGGCTGTTCAAGCCATCCGTATTATGGGAGGAAGAGTCCGAAATAACAACCCGGACCCAACCTCACTGCCCCACACCAAACATTCTGACACAGTTGGTGGTTCTACCAACGAAATAACACCCTCAACCCACGTAATAATGGCAGTCATTGCCCCATGGACAGAACCATTCCTAGCCTACCTAACCAGGCAGGAACTTCTCGAGGACCAAAACGAGGCCCGCTGCATAGTGCGGCGATCTAAAGCCTATAAAGTCCATGAGGGAGAGCTTTATAAGAAAAGCACAACCGGAGTCCTTCAAAGGTGTATCTCCGAAGAGGAATGGCGGAATCTTCTAGCTGAAATACATGCGGACTCAGCGGGCACCACGCCGCAGCCCGGGCCCTTGTAGGCAAGGCCTTCCATACAGGATTTTATTGGCCGACGGCCCGGGCAGATGCTCAAGACTTAGTCCAACGATGCGTCGGATGCCAGCTCTTTGCTAATCAAAGCCACATGCCACCCACCGCCCTCAAAACTATACCCATCACCTGGCCCTTCGCGGTCTGGGGGCTTGACATGGTCGGACCCCTTAAAGGGGGAACCCACAAGCAAAAATACCTACTGGTCATGGTGGATAAATTCACCAAATGGATAGAGGCCAAGCCTGTCAAGACGGCCGAATCCGGACCGGTGATAGACTTCATATCAGGGTCGCATTACACCGTTACGGTGTCCCCCACAGCATCATCACTGATAACGGCACGAACTTTACGGCCGACGAGGTCAAACTCTGGTGCAAAAACATGGGCATTAAGCTCGACTACGCTTCAATCTATCACCCTCAAACTAACGGTCAAGTTGAGCGAGCAAATGGTGTAATTATGAGTGGCATCAAACCCAGATTAGTGCGGTCCCTCAAGGAATCTAACACGCACTGGGTAGAGGAGCTCGACTCCGTACTCTGGGGGCTGCGGACCACTCCGAATCGCACGACCGGATTCACACCATTCTTTATGGTATACGGCGCAGAGGCAGTTCTGCCCTGCGACATAATTCATGACTCACCTCGCGTGCGCATGTACGAAGAAAGAGAAGCCGAGCTCGATCGGCAGGACAGTTTGGACGCCTTGGAGGAGGAGCGTGACGTAGCAAAAGCCCGTTCCGCATTCTATCAACAGCAGGCTCGAAGATATCAAAGCAGAGAAGTACGGGCCAAAACTTACAATGTTGGCGAGCTAGTTCTCGCTGCGGACAAGAAAAAGGACAAACTAAAGCCCAAATGGGAAGGTCCTTTATCATCTACCAAGTCTGACGGTGGGCGTACCGTCTACGAGATGCATCGGATAACCGACTCGAGCCGAACCCATGGAATGCAGCACGTCTCCGAAGATTCTACGCCTAGCGCCGGATTCTGAGTTTGTCTCCTTCCTCTGTCCATATTTTACATTTTAGCTGTCTTCTATTTTCTCCTTCTCCCTCCTTTTTCTTTCAAGCCTTGGAAGGCTCGTTAGCGCATTGTTCGCACACACTTGACGCGCTATAAGCGCTCATTGTACCTGGGGGCTTCTTTCACAGAAGCTTAATTATAAGGGATTCATGCCCAATACATGTGTCACACTTCCGCATGTACCTTTTATTCACCATTATATGCATCGATATGACTTAAGTTTTGGCCAAGCTGGGTTGCCTGGCTCCTGTGCTTACCCCTACGTTCTCGATTGTTCGGCTAGGTGGTAAAGGGAGCACCTCTGTGATTGTTACTGCCGGGTCAGACGGATGTGTACCTCAGATTGGGTGAAGCCGAAAGCTAGCGTTCTTAAGAGAATATTCGGTCGGTGAACTAAAAGAAGATTTCTTACCTATTTATTTATCTGCCCCCAGACGTTTTTCGCTTTTTTTTGCAGTCGGACATGCACTTTAGGGCATGCCTCCCAGAAAAGGAACCCTAACGGAACTATTCTCCTGGAAGATGTTTCTTACTAACCATGTAATATAACATAACTAGTTGGGTACTTATGCGATAAAGCACTAATGACCCCTCGCTTTGGTCTCCACGCATGCCCGGTTTTTATATAACCGCGAGAGTATTCGGACACACTACGGACTATTGGGTCCCGAGGTTGAAGCGAAAAGGTCCGCTATGACAAGCGATCGCAATCCGGCTAGAAGGCATTTTACATGTCACCTTAAATTACATAGTCAATTTGACTGATTGTATCCTCTTCAATGCCATCTAACAGGTTGTCTAGTTCTGATCCTGCTGGGAATACTTTTATGCCAAGTCTACTGGCCATACACTAAGCTCACAGGATCTCCTTCCCATCTGGCCCCACAGTCCGACCTCGGCCATGTGGTTTGGGTCAACAACCGTACAGCGTCTTCACCATGGCCCAGCCTCCTGGCGCCTTTGACGGCAGGCCAATATCTTCCATAATCAGAAGCGCCTCCGGGCTCCCTGGAGCCTCTCTGCAAGCTCCCCAAGGCCTTCGGGCAGGGAGACAGATGGCCACAAGGCCTGGGCGACGCCTTTCATCACCTACCGAACTCGTTCATGCAGTTGTAAGAGCTCGGGAAGAAGGTCACCCGTAGAACCGGGCATTTCCTCTGCAGGACGGCCTATGAGCATACCTACAGACATAACTCTGTTAGTCGACTTCCTCGCCGAACTCTTTTTTCAAAGTTCATTTAAGCACTTACTAAAAATGCCGCGTCGAAGCCGCCGGTTCTCCTTAATGGAGTCAGACAGCTGGGCACGAACATCTTTTAGTTCCTCACCCAGCTGGGTGTTGGCATCTTGAGATTATTTTCTCCTGCCTCACCCTCGTAAAGCACGTTCTCGCTTGCCTTTAACCGGCGCAAGAGCTGTTGCTTGTCCGGATCTACCCCGGCGCCATCTGCAATGTTATTATCAGATCTATATACACGCCGCACTTCACAACATACTTATCTTTTAAAAGTGTATGTTACCAGAGGGGGTCTCTTTGGCTTCCCCTGTCGCGGCTTGTGCGGCCTCAAGTCGGGCTTTGCACTCTTCAAGCTCCTGGGACAGTTGGGTATTCTTTTCGGTAAGATCCTGCACAATAAATGATCCTTAAATCAGTTATTCTAACTATTTCAAGTCTCGGGGGCTACTGGTATATATAACCATCAAATTTTCTCACCCGTATGTCTTTCACATACTGCTCTGTGGCTCTGGCTAGACCATTTTGAGCGGCACGGAGGTGCGCATCTCCCGAATTGAAGGCATCCAATGCCTCTTGGGAGAAACATGCGTCACGAAGAACAGTCCGGCGACGCCTGTGATTCATGGCACTCTCCACCTCGGAATTGGTGGCAGATAGTCCGTCGGCATCCTCTGTCGGAGGAGCGTCCGACGCATGCCTCGTGTTCGCCTCCGCTTCTGGACCTGGCTTTGGAGCCTGGCTGGTGGAGGCTCGATTGGCAGCCTCTCCGGATATAGTCCGGCGAGCGCTCTTTTTCCTGAAGAGAGCACGAGCGTTAGTATAACTTCCGGGAATAAAACCTGGGAATAAGGCGGCATGCCATACCGTGGCGCCGGCGTCTCAATCCGGACCGCACTTCTTTTCAGCCTGCTGGGCCTTGCTGCCCCTTGTTGGCTAGCCACCGCAGGTTCGGCCTTCCGCCTCAAGGGCTCCCCCTGCAAAACACCATTGATATACAGTGGTCAAAGATGAGCACGGAGGGATCATTTCTAAAGTATTGGGACTTCGGTCTCAATTACCTGTGAGGCTGGAAATATTCCGGGGTAATCGGCCGTAATGGCAACCAAGGCATTGTCGATGCTCAGTTGGTAAAATACCCCATCGATCAGCTCCACAGATATGTCCGGATCCTCTTGGGAGGCCGGATCGAGGGACCGTTCCGGATCCTCAGGTTGTGGAGGTGGGATGTTTATATCCTTTACGGCCCGGCGCAATTCCTGCGTCAAAATCACAAGATAAGGTACTTAACTATGGGAATATGGAATGGATGGGCATAAAGAAGTGTCCGCTTACCCAGCTTGGAGGATCGTACATAGAAAATCCACCCTGTGGATTGACGCGGAGGAAATCCTCCTCTTCTCCCTTGTATAATGCGGACAAGGCCTTCGTCACAACAGCAACCGGTCCCGACCCCTTACGGCCATGGCGGGTGGCATCATCCTCCCTGTTGAAATCCCACATGGGGTGGCCCCTATACTGGAGCGGCTGCACTCCCCGCATAATGCATGTGGCCATGACCCCGATCATGGTCAGTCCGGAATGAGCCAACAACCTTATTCGGCTCATCAGGTAAAGGACGTCCCTGTCATCCTCCCTCTGAGGGCTCCGTGGACGCCAGCTTAGGCGTTTCTTCAAAGGAGCATTACTGAACTTCGGACGCCTTCTTCGGGGTTCCGGATAGATATCCGGTCCCGGCGATGCGCCATAGTTCGGCTCCGCCCACTTGATATATCGACCCCTCCTGAGAACGGGGTACGAGGCAGAACAACCTCTTCCACAGCGCGAAATGAGCCTCGATGCCCAAAAATAGCTCGCAAAGGGCCACGAAGCCCGCAATATGCAGAATGGAGGCATGCATAAGGTTGTGCAACTGGAGGCCATAGAACTCCAGGAGCCCCCGGAGAAACAGATGAATTGGAAATCTGAGCCCTCTTATCAAATAAGGGACAAGGCATACCCGCTCTCCTCAGGAGGGACTGGGGACGCTCTCCGCTTGTTTTTCGCCCTTATAGGTGGCGAGTCCGGCTCGAGCCGGAACCATGAAGGCTGGGGGAAGAAACCCCTTGGTTTGGAGCGTCACTAACTTCATTAAGTGGGATGAGCATCTCTCCCAATCTCCAGGCTAAGGACTAGGAGGGCGAGAGGAGGAGCCGCGTCGACTGTCCATGATGGAATGGGTTTCTGTCAGATGCGCTCCAATGAAAGCTCGCGAAGGGAAGGTGGTGTGATTCGGATCTAGATCCTCGTCTCTTATATAGGCAGCTCATTTGCGCAGCTAGGGGGGTAAATGTAAAAATACACTGGCTTTTCGCATTCATTCAACACGTGGAAGATGGCCATTATCGGGCGTGGAAGCCAAGGAGCGCGATATTTATGAGAAGCCGGACACTATTCAACAGGTACACAGGATTTGGAGAAGAACCCGCCTCGCAATGCCGAAGACAATGTACGCGTCGGACTCGTCGTCATTGAAGCCTGGTTCGGGGGCTACTGAGGGAGTCCTGGATTAGGGGGTGCCCGGATAGCCGGACTATAGCCTTTGGCCGGACTCCTGGACTACAAAGATACAAGATTGAAGACTTCGTCCCATGTCTGGATGGGACTTTCCTTGGCGTGGAAGGCAAGCTTGGCGATACGGATATGTAGATCTCCTACCATTTAACCGACTCTATGTAACCCTAACCCTCTTCGGTGCCTATATAAACCGGAGGGTTTTAATCCGTAGGACGAACAACAATCATACCATAGGCTAGCTTCTAGGGTTTAGCCTCTCTGATCTCGTGGTAGATCTACTCTTGTACTACCCATATCATCAATATTAATCAAGCAGGAGTAGGGTTTTACCTCCATCGAGAGGGCCCAAACCTGGGTAAAAACATCGTGTCCCTTGTCTCCTATTACCATCCGCCTAGACGCACAGTTCGGGACCCTCTACCCGAGATCCGCCGGTTTCGACACCGACACAAGCCATCATGTGTGTCAAGTGCTTCGCAGTCGGAATTGTCCAAGTGTTTGGCCAGGAGTATTTGAGATCTCCCGATGCTGAAGATGCCGCAAGGCTATTGGAGATGAACAAAGCTCGCGGCTTCCCAGGTATTCTTGGCTCAATAGATTGCATGCATTGGAGTTGGAAGAATTGTCCTAAGGCATGGCATGGGCAATTTCACGGCCAAAAAAAGGGTTCCACTATAATCTTTGAAGCGGTGGCCGATCAAGAGACTTAGATTTGGCATGTATTATTTGGAATTCCTGGATCTTTGAATGACATCAATGTTGTCAACTGGTCACCACTGATGAATAAAATTGCAAATGGTGGTTTGCCACCGGTGCAGTTTGTAGCAAATGGTCGTACATACAACTATGGCTATTATCTTGCGGATGGCATCTACCAAAAGTGGCAAACATTTATGAAGCCGCTGAAAAAACCGGAAGGTAAGAAAAATCTTTATTTCCACAATGCTCAAGCGGCGGCTAGAAAAGATGTGGAGAGAGCTTTTGGGATTTGCAAGCCCAATTTGCTATTGTGAGAGGACCGGCTAGATTTTGGGATAAAAAATGCTTTGGTACGTCATGCACGCTTGTGTGATCATGCACAACATGATCATCGAGAATGGGCGTAACCAAGATGTAGACTACTCTCAGTATGAGCTCTTGGGACATACCGTGCGAGTGCGACGGAGGGCTGAAAGGGTGGCCCGTTTTCTTGCCTCCTATCATGCCATTCGATGTCCCGCGGCGCATGATGATCTTCAGAAGGATCTCATTGAGGAGTGGTGGGCATGGAATGGACGACAAAGAGCATCATTATTTGTGCGTTCGATATTGTATTGTTGAACTATTTATTGCTATTTGTTGTATTGAACGATAAACTATTTGTTTGAGTTGTAATAACGAAATTGAACTATTTATTGTTAATTTATTTTGTTTGTGTTTGTAACATCCCAAAATTCTAAATTTTGGAATGTTATATTAAATAAATATTTATGCTTGTTCGTTTGATAGTGGTGTGGTTGCTTGTGTGAAATTGAGTGAAATTTGAAACTTTCTGAAAGTTGAATGAGAGGGAATGAAATGACTTTCCCAAACTTCCACCTTGCATTTATGATCTCCATGAATTCAAATTCTTTTCATCACAAAACCCTGGAGAGAAAATGACATGACTTCTTCCATTTATTTAAATGACAAGGGGTGTTGAAAATATTTGAATTTCATTTGGAAAATATTTCCAATTCTGAAACTTTATGCAACTCAATGATTTTCACGAGAGAAGATAAAATGACTTCTTCAAATTAAATGAAATATGAGTTTGGAGTTTTAAAGAATTAAATCCAAAGTTCTTTTGAATTTATTTCCAATTTGGAGTTATTTGAGTTTTATTCAAAATATTTTTCTCCAAAAACAAAATATATGGAAAATAGGGTAACATGATTCCTACAATAGAAAATTGAGAGGAATAAATTTGAATTCATTTTGTATTTTTAAAATGATTTTTATTGGATTTTATTAGAGCTGAAGCACTCTTTGCTTTATTTGAATTTGCGTGTATTTTATTTAATACTAGAATAATGTTCATGCTGTAGAAAATCTTTTTCTGAAAATTTTGATATATAATATGCCTATATAAAGTTTTAGTTTTATTTTCGTTTTTCAGTTTATCGCTTTCTTTTTAAAAGAAAACATATAACAAACTGTACGTACGGCCCATATTTATTAATCGCCTGCACGCGCAGTATAGTAGCTTCTGGCGCCCCATTGTTTTTTTGTTCTCTCTTAAAAGGGCCAGGCCCAGCCAGCCTTTTTATTTTTTTTATTTTACTTAGGCCGATTTTTGTTAAAAGAAAAAACTGCAGCCCGTGTACTGCGCGCGGCCGGCCGAGGCCTTTAGGCCCGTGCGAGGCCTTAGCCTTTTTCTGCTCTGTTTCGTTTAATTACGTCTACGTTTAGTCCCACATTGCCTAGCCTTTAACCTTTAAACATTTTTTCCACCTATAAATATAGACCCATAGAGCCTTCAAAAATCATCCGATTCGGGTTAAAGCAATATTTTGGTTTGACTAGATTTCTTAAAGAAAAATATTTTTTCCTCTCCGGCGCGACTTCTGGAAATTGTCTCATCTCTTCAACGTCGTCTTTTCTCTGCCTTATAAAGGTATTTTTTTTGTTTTTTTCCTTCTTATACTTCCGTAGTTTATTACTTTTAGACTAATACAATAGATTAGATTGTCGTCTACGTATTTATACATTAGACCTTAGCCATAGCTATTTTTTCTTTTGTAAAACAGATTGGCCCTGATTTTTCAAATAGCCATAACTTTTTACTCGTTCATCCAAACTAGATGAAACCAACGCCCACTTCTTCGTTACGATCTCCTCTATCCAGTAATTCAACTCAAACATGTTTTTGAAAGTTTAAAATTTCGAAATTTGTTCAGATTCATATTCAAACTTCTTTAGTTCATAACTTAAGTTTCGTAACTCCGTTTGAGTTGATTCTTTTTGCATTGTGTCACAACTTTGCTTAAGTTTCTGTTTGTGTACTTAGGTTTCAAATTTGAATAGTTTAAATTTGAATTTGATAAATTTTGTTCAGATTAGTATTTTGGCCATAACTTGAGTTTAAAATAGGTTTTAATTAATTCTTTTTGCTACTGGTCACTTATGGTATTGTTTAACTATAGGATTTAGTTTGGTAATTTTAGAATATTTTAAATTAGGGTTTTATTAAAAACAGTACTGTTTCTCTTATGTAGTTGTTTTAGTCATATAATTATTGTTTTTAATTATTTTAGTTAATTCTTTTTGTAAAATTTTTACATGTTGATATATGTTTCTGTTATACTACAGTAGATAAATTTTGGTAGTTATTTATTAGTGTTTAGCTACTGGTTTTGTGTTTGCTTGTTTAGTTCATAGTGATAGTTTTATTAGTTTTAAAAGTAATTATTTTGACACTTCAATCTATGTTGTGATTGATTCTGTTATTTAGAAGTAAATTAGTTTTCATAATTATTTTAGTATTGCATTATTGCCTTAGTGTTTTGTTAGTTGCTATAGTTTCCTAGTGTTAACTAGATAGTTATAGTAGTTTTATATTAGTTCTTTTTGTTAGTTATTAAATTAGTAATTTATTTTCTGTTATTTTATTAGATTTATATTTTCTTTGCTGTAGAAAAAATTATTAGAGTAATTTAGTGATGTTATGTTAAGATTGTGTGAGTTAGTCACCACTAGTTTTTTCCTTGAATTTTTCTTTCGAAGTTTATCCTTTGGTTTTCGACTTGGTTTTCTTTGTCGCTTTTATTTTGATTGAGTATTGTTATGAGTGTTCGAATTGTTTGCTAGGATGTTTGCTTATGTGAATGCTATGTTTGACTATATAGATTTTCAACGGAGTGACGATTAGTTCTACCAAGTCATTTTCTGACAGCGTTATTATCTTCACCAAGTATTACCAGGCAAGTTCACTTTGACCATGCTTTCATACCTATGTTTTTATTGCATTTAGTGACATCTTGGTAACAACCCTCCAGTAGTGATATTGAATTCTTGTAGTTGAGTAGTATGCATGAGGTAGGAACCCATCACCCTGTTACCAAGCTCGGGACGATATTTTATTTTAATGCTACGCTATAGTAGACGGGGTTTGGTATGAGTGCTCGGGAGTGGTGTGAGAATGGAGGATCTACGTCAATGACGACAACTCCATGATGGAATCTGCAAGGACTGCATCTTCAAGGCCTCAAGACTTCAAGACTCGAGACAAGAATTCAATACACACTCTTTGGGTGAAGGATGGTTGACGGGCACCTGGAGAATCCGGTGGTTGGCGGGATGCATGGAGAAGCGCCATGACATCTTGCGGAAAGCTTCACCCAGACTCAAAGAGACAGAAGAATACTTCATGCCGGAAGCTTACTGTGCAACCGCAAGTCACTATGGGCTCGGCTTGGTTGACCCTAGTTGTGACTCTGGCTGGGGCGGTGCTAGCAGATGTAGAACTACGGTAGGATTGAATGAGCACCGGACGGTGGTCGGGGAACTCTTCGAAGACCATGTTTGGTCATCTTGTTCTCAAACACCACGAAGTGCGAGACGTAAAAGAGGATCGAATCTTGCGGGTAAAGTGTACAAACCTCTGCAGAGGGTTAAAACCTAATCGATTAGCCGTGTCCCCGGTTACGGACAATTTGAGCATCTGGACTTGGATCTATCTCGGAACTCTCAACACCAGATTGATAACTTAATTGTGGGCAACTTATGATGAATTTGGGCTATGAGACATCGGTTGGCGGAACCATGTCATGATAGAAAACTCTATAGTACAGACTTCATTTATTCCTTTGATGTAGGGAAAATAAAACCAGCTTTTACATAAACAAAACTCGAATCTGAGCCACAAAGCCATCTGCATATAGTATAGTTTATCATCTGTTTTCTCTTATTGTGATCTTGCGGTACATTCAATGTCTTGACCTACACGGCTGCAGCGTATCATGTTGCAGATATTTCCTCGACAGTAAGAGTTATGATACTGAGGTTACGGTCTACACTCAACCTGCCGATGGCGTTGATGGGACTCCACACCCGACTATTTGTTTCATTGTGACTTATGAGGTATATATCAGTTTTACATTATTTATACATGTGATTGCACTTTGATATATACAATGATGTCTTGTGTGTGCAAAGATATCTTGATCCGAGATGGCACGGATACACGAGGCTTGACCGTCTGAGGTCGGGTCGCTCTGAATATGGTATCGAGCACATGTTGGTATGGGGACGTGACCTAGAAACCGGAAAGCCCTAGGACGGAAATTTCTAAAACTTTATTTTCAAAAAGACTCTTACTTCTCATCTTTTCAGATTTTATCAAATAGACACTCTCACCTCAAATAGTTAGAATATACCCTTTTCCTTTTGACCACATGAAGGATCAACTGAAGCCGCTCCAAGAAAGATATCGGACAACTGATGACCCCTTCAAAGTAACCAGGATTTCACCATGCGTTGGAAGAAATTGCAGCTGCAACAATTGAAGACTCTGAAGACTTGAAGAATTTGAAGTTCCTGAAGAATTATTTGACCTTTAGAGACCAAACCCCTGTTACATACTTACGTTAGATGCGACGATTTGTGAGCTGTGATTTGTTTGATGTTTTCCGACAGCCACAAAGTAAAACTTGTTTCTTCAAAAACTATTGTTTGTATTGTGTGTATATCCCTCCCCACCTCTCTCATATCTCATCCCAAAACTTTTGGACCCCATAGATGATGAATGAAGTTGGACTGATATTCTCTGGACGAAGGCTCACCGGAGGCGAGCTATGGATTGAACATGGAGAATCACTGGGAGCAATTTGGTTTCAAGGAAGAATGAAGTATCGACGCTCTTGATTACTTTGAAGGAAGTGCTGCAACATGGTGGCAGATGCATCAAGCTATCTGAGGATGGAATGGAGCAAAGACTTGGGAAGAATTCAAGAAGACTCGACAAGATCTCGTCTTACCCGGAAGCACCATGATACACCAAGAAATAAACCTTGTGCTGCAAGATTTGAGAAGAAATAGGACACACCGGGAGGAACACAAGGATGGATGCCCTCATTGTGAGGAGAAACACCCAGTGAGGAATGCCCAACTAGTCGGTGACTTGTTTCTTGTGTGAAGGAACCACCCACTACCCGACCCAGTGTCACATTTACCCCATGGTGCAACAAACTATTCAGGAGCAGGAAGAAGGAATGAAAGAAGCCCTCCGAGAAGTTATGAAAGAACCTGTGATGAAGGAATGTGTTGAAGACCCTGATGGAGAAGGCCTCAACAGATTTTACTCCAATGCCCGCTATTCATGTGGAGAAGAAGGACATTTTTCGCAGTATTGTACCAAGGAAAGAGAAGAATATTTCAGAGATTTCCCGACAGCAGAAGTGAAGTTTGACCCTCGGGAAATAGAAGCTTTGATCATTACAGAGAAAACCCAGGAAGAGAAAACAAAGACACCCTCAGAACAACCTAATTTCTGCAAATAGGGACAAGAGTCATATTACCTGTTTTGAATGTAAGGACGTTGGGCATTATGCCAATCATTGTCTCGAAAGGAAGCAAGGAACTCAAGGAGCAGGCACCATCTCCAAGAAGCCCAAAGACTTATCAAAAGTCATTTGTTTTCGCTGCAAGGAAGCAGGACATTATGCTACTAAATGTTCCGACAAGATGAAAGCTGGAGCTGAGTAGTTGGAATTTTGATATTGGTAATAAGTGTAGTAGGAAGCAATTGTTTCCATAAGGATATGGAGTTAAATTTATGTAATGAAAGTCTCGGATATTGTAATGAATTCATGAAATCAATAAAGTTAAGGTGACATGTTTTCATATGTTTAATTGTATGAGTTGTTACTCTATGAACACGGATTTTGACCATTTTCGAGGATATGAGAAATATGGCCTATGGATGGATTTGTGAATTTCATTATTAGGGTGTTAGTACCCTGTGAAGAAGACTAGACTAATGGATAAGAAAATATATATTCCACGGATTTGTAGTTGAAGGAAAAAAAGTTGGAGTTTTGCTTTTGATATGATGGTATGAAGAAGCAGTACTCTTGGATTTAAAGGAGGTGTAATATGGAACAAGAGAGTTACTCCAAGGATGAGTTAAAGCTGCACTAGTGTTGAAGTGGGCCATAACCCACAGGCCCAGGATTTTGAAAAGGAACAGATGTAACCTTGATAAAGGAATAAATTTGGAAGAATCGGTGATCCAATCACATACGTTTACGTAGGAGGTTACATAAAAACACGAGAGTGGTGAAGTAACGATAGATGTTTTGTTTGGCTTGCTGAACCAAAGGATTTACTCGAACCCAGTTCGAGAACAAGAGAAATTCTGCAATGCTTGTGAGTATGCCCAAGTGTTAGAATCGTGATTCTTTGTTTACGTATGTGGTAATGATTCAAATGCGGGATGGATTGGCCCCATACCGGAGACTTCTATCATGAACTATCATATGTTGATGGAAAATCGAGAGACTTGAAAACTTTAGAAGAGCGTCGATATGACAAGCCAAAACCTTAGAATGGTAGGACGATTGATCCATGTACCGCAACGTTGCCAAGCGTAGGTCATACGGTGAGACCCAACCCAACCCATTATTCCTGCAGGAGAAACCTGTAATGGTCGACCACCATGAGATCTCGATAGTTGTTTATTGGCGGCAGACACTGTCGACTAAGGAGACACATCTCGGAAGAACCTCACCGGGATGAAAGGACACGTATTTGAGGAAAAGGTTTGACCCTACGGAAGAGCCCAGTGTAGGAGTTACTTGAAGTTGTGAGAAGACCGATAGTGTTCACCCTAGGGATGGAGTACACGAGTTCCGTTGGAACCATAACCTGCTTTTAAGTGTGGTAGCACACTAGACCATTCGATCGTGGTTCTTTGGAAGACCCCAAACCCTAACCTTTTCTTGTTGCCTCTTGAATCTCGAGGACGAGATTCATTTTAAGTGTGGTAGATTTGTAACATCCCAAAATTCTAAATTTTGGAATGTTATATTAAATAAATATTTATGCTTGTTTGTTTGATAGTGGTGTGGTTGCTTGTGTGAAATTGAGTGAAATTTGAAACTTTCGAAAGTTGAATGAGAGGGAATTAAATGACTTTCCGAACTTCCACCTTGCATTTATGATCTCCATGAATTCAAATTCTTTTCATCACAAAACCCTGGAGAGAAGATGACATGACTTCTTCCATTTATTTAAATGACAAGGGTGTTGAAAATATTTGAATTTCATTTGGAAAATATTTCCAATTCTAAAACTTTATGCAACTCAATGATTTTCACGAGAGAAGATAAAATGACTTCTTCAAATTAAATGAAATATGAGTTGGGAGTTTTAAAAGAATTAAATCCAAAGTTCTTTTGAATTTATTTCCAATTTGGAGTTATTTGAGTTTTATTCAAAATATTTTCTCCAAAAACAAAATATATGGAAAATAGGGTAACATGATTCCTACAACAAAAAATTGGAGAGGAATAAATTTGAATTCATTTTGGTATTTTAAAATGATTTTATTGGATTTTATTAGAGCTGAAGCACTCTTTGCTTTATTTGAATTTGTGTGTATTCTATTTAATACTAGAATAATGTTCATGCTGTATAAAATCTTTTTCTGAAAATTTTGATATATAATATGCCTATATAAAGTTTTAGTTTTATTTTCGTTTTTCAGTTTATCGCTTTCTGTTTAAAAGAAAACATATAACAAACTGTACGTGCGGCCCATATTTATTTATCGCCTGCATGCGCAGTATAGTAGTTTCTGGCGCCCCTTTGTTTTTTTTTCTCTCTTAAAAGGGCCAGGCCCAGCCAGCCTTTTTATTTTTTTTATTTTACTTAGGCCGATTTTTGTTAAAAGAAAAAACTGCAGCCCGTGTACTGCGCACGGCCGGCCGAGGCCTTTAGGCCCGTGCGAGGCCTTAGCCTTTTTCTGCTCTATTTCGTTTAATTACGTCTACGTTTAGTCCCATATTGCCTAGCCTTTAACCCTTAAACCTCTTTTCCACCTATAAATATAGACCCATAGAGCCTTCAAAAATCATCCGATTCGGGTTAAAGCAATATTTTGGTTTGACTAGATTCCTTGAAGAAAAATATTTTTTCCTCTCCGGCGCGACTTCTGGAAATTGTCTCATCTCTTCAACGTCGTCTTTTCTCTGCCTTATAAAAGTATCTTTTTTTGTTTTTTTTTCCTTCTTATACTTCCGTAGTTTATTATTTTTGGACTAATACAATAGATTAGATTGTCGTCTACGTATTTATACATTAGACCTTAGCCATAGCTATTTTTTCTTTTGTAAAACAGCTTGGCCCTGATTTTTCAAATAGCCATAACTTTTTACTCGTTCATCCAAACTAGATGAAACCAACGCCCACTTCTTCGTTACGATCTCCTCTATCCAGTAATTCAACTCAAACATGTTTTTGAAAGTTTAAAATTTCAAAATTTGTTCAGATTCATATTCAAACTTCTTTAGTTCATAACTTAAGTTCCGTAACTCCGTTTGAGTTGATTCTTTTTGCATTGTGTCACAACTTTGCTTAAGTTTCTGTTTGTGTACTTAGGTTTCAAATTTGAATAGTTTAAATTTGAATTTGATAAATTTTGTTCAGATTAGTATTTTGGCCATAACTTGAGTTTTAAAATAGGTTTTTAATTAATTCTTTTTGCTACTGGTCACTTATGGTATTGTTTAACTATAGGATTTAGTTTGGTAATTTTAGAATATTTTAAATTAGGGTTTTATTAAAAACAGTACTGTTTTTCTTATGTAGTTGTTTTAGTCATATAATTATTGTTTTTAATTATTTTTAGTTAATTCTTTTTGTAAAATTTTACATTTTGATATATGTTTCTGTTATACTACAGTAGATAAATTTTGGTAGTTATTTATTAGTGTTTAGCTACTGGTTTTGTGTTTGCTTGTTTAGTTCATAGTGATAGTTTTATTAGTTTTAAAAGTAATTCTTTTGACACTTCAATCTATGTTGTGATTGATTCTGTTAGTTAGAAGTAAATTAGTTTTCATAATTATTTTAGTATTATGCATTATTGCCTTAGTGTTTTGTTAGTTGTTATAGTTTCCTAGTGTTAACTAGATAGTTATAGTAGTTTTATATTAGTTCTTTTTGTTAGTTATTAAATTAGTAATTTATTTTCTGTTATTTTATTAGATTTATATTTTCTTTGCTGTAGAAAAAATTATTAGAGTAATTTAGTGATGTTATGTTAAGATTGTGTGAGTTGGTCACCACTAGTTTTTCCTTGAATTTTTCTTTCGAAGTTTATCCTTTGGTTTTCGACTTGGTTTTCTTTGTCGCTTTTATTTTGATTGAGTATTGTTATGAGTGTTAGAATTGTTTGCTAGGATGTTTGCTTATGTGAATGCTATGTTTGACTATATAGATTTTCAACGGAGTGACGATTAGTTCTACCAAGTCATTTTCTGACAGCGTTGTTATCTTCATCAAGTATTATCAGGCAAGTTCACTTTGATCATGCTTTCATACCTATGTTTTTATTGCATTTAGTGGCATCTTGGTAACAACCCTCCAGTAGTGATATTGAATTCTTGTAGTTGAGTAGTATGCATGAGGTAGGAACCCATCACCCTGTTACCAAGCCCGGGACAATATTTTATTTTAATGCTACGCTATAGTAGACGGGGTTTGGTATGAGTGCTCGGGAGTGGTGTGAGAATGGAGGATCTACGTCAATGACGACAACTCCATGATGGAATCTGCAAGGACTGCATCTTCAAGGCCTCAAGACTTCAAGACTCGAGACAAGAATTCAATACACACTACTGGGTGAAGGATGGTTGACGGGCACCCTGGAGAATCCAGTGGTTGGCCGGGATGCATGGAGAAGCGCCATGACATCTTGCGTAAAGCTTCACCAGACTCAAAGAGACGGAAGAATACTTCAGGCCGGAAGCTTACATGCAACCGCAAGTCACTATGGGCTCGGCTTGGTTGACCCTAGTTGTGACTCTGGCTAGGACGGTGCTAGCAGATGTAGAACTACGGTAGGATTGAATGAGCACCGGACGGTGGTCGGGGAACTCTTGGAAGACCATGTTTGGTCATCTTGTTCTCAAACACCACGAAGTGCGAGAACGTAAAAGAGGGATCGAATCTTGCGGGTAAAGTGTACAAACCTCTGCAGAGGGTTAAAACCTAATCGATTAGCCGTGTCCCCGGTTACGGACAATTTGAGCATCTGGACTTGGATCTATCTCGAAACTCTCAACACCGGATTGATAACTTAATTGTGGGCAACTTATGATGAATTTGGGCTATGAGACATCGGTTGGCGGAACCATGTAATGATAGAAAACTCTATAGTACATACTTCATTTATTCCTTTGATGTAGGGAAAATAAAACCAGATTTTACGCAAACAAAACTCAGATACAGAGCCACAAAGCCATACTGCATATAGTATAGTTTATCATCTGTTTTCTCTTATTGTGATCTTGCCGGTACATTCAATGTACTGACCTACATGGCTGCAACGTATCATGTTGCAGATATTTCCTCGACGAGTAAGAGTTACGATACAGGGTTACGGTCTACACTCAACCTGCCGATGGCGTTGATGGGACTCCACACCCGACTATTTGTTTCCGCTGTGACTTATGAGGTATATATCAGTTTTACGTTATTTATACATGTGATTGCACTTTGATATATACATTGATGTACTGTGTGTGCCAGCATACTGATCCAGAGATGGCACGGATACACAGAGGCTTGACCGTCTGAGGTCGGGTCGCTACAGTGTTTGATCTTTTTGTTTATGTTTGGAATGCATATGTTGTTTGTGCGAGAATAGCGCGCTGCTAAAGCTGCACGCGCGCTGCATTTTAGCACCGCTGCCGGAGCCAGCGCTGTCCATCGCGCCAAATCAGACAATAGACACGCGGTAAAGTAATTTTTAACGTGCGGCGCGTTCGGTGGCTGTTCGAGAAGCTCTAAGACGCTCGTGCTTGTCCGTGTGCCCAGGATTTTCGCTAGACACGTCAAGGCCAGCGCGCGTATGGCCTTGGCTACCGCGGCGTACGTGCGCGTAACGACATGGTTGGCATGCATCGACGGTCGACGCACCAGGAATACGGCACCAAGAAGATGCTGCGCCCTGCCTCTACCTGACAGCTGCGAAGGTTGACCAGCTTACTAATTGGCTTGTTTAATCTATCTAGTAGCTAAAACATATAACTAATGACTGCATTATTAGCTCAAGTATAGTATAATAACATGTCTTTGTCCTCTTTTAACAACCTAATAATTGTTTTGTTTTGTAAATCTAACATGAAGGATGTAGATGCATGGAGTTGTTAATACTTCCTTCGTATGAGTGAATAAGGCGCTCATGCGTCCCTACACAAACTACCAATAATGCTAGGCCCGTAAAGAATCTACAGGTGTTTACTTAACTTTTGAAACTAATTCTCTTCCCTTGAATTCAACTTGGGTGGGGGAGTGTAGTTTCTCGGCCCGAGATCAAATGAGCTCAGGTGAACAGTAAAATCAAAAAATATTGAAAAAGAAATTGATTGTTTTTTGTGACAACATTGACAAAGGTTCTGAGATATTGTAAAATTTCATTATGGAATCACATTTCTGAAAGGCGTGGCAAAAAGAATCGATACTTTGAAAATGCTAATTTTGAAAGCACTTTGGAGCACCGATTTTGTTCTTTTTTTGCCACAACTTTCACAAATGTGATTTCACGATGAAAATTTTCAAGCTTTTAGAATATTTGTCACTAAAAAATCAGATTTTTTTCGATTTTGTTTTGATTTTTGTTTCAATTTTACTATTCATTCGAGCTCATTTAAGCTCGGGCAGAGAAGGTACTTTTATGGGGTGGGGCACTTCATCCCTCTATTGCCAATCATAATCCCTCACATTAGTTTGCGCGTAAAAATATGAAGTAGCCTTTTGTAGATGTAGCATTATTCCACAAACTTACAGTAGCATCCTAGTGGTTAGGTTGGTCATAGTGGGAAGTAACTTGTACTACTGTCATGCATATGAAACTAGTCTAAGTTACTACATTCATAATGCAAAGTAATATAATAGTAGTGTTATAGATGGCTTCAGTTATTAGCCTGTAGACTCATCTTCTCTTGGGAAGCGCTATGATAGTAACATATTATGTTACTTTAAACACATCTCTCCTTATTAAATACATGTCACATAAGCAAATTTGTTTTGGAATGTGTTATGTTATTAGCTAAGTGTAACATCCCAAATTTTCAATTTGGAATATTATACATAGGTCATCGTATGCATATCATGTTTTATTTGCATTTTGGTTTTGATCCTAAAAATTCTAAGCAACTCAAGGACCCACGGAGAGAGTTGGGGATTTCGTTTATTTTCATATTTGAATTTTTCTCAAATATTGAAAAGAGGATCATTTTGGTTTTAATTATTTTTCTCTCCGAAATATTTCAATATAAAAATAAATGATAAGAGATAATATGACTTCTCCAAAATAAAACAAATATTAGAGGAAAAATGTTAAAAGCAAATAAATAATTTTATTTGGATTTTATTGCTATTTTATTTGAATTGGAAAAATATGCATTTTTCAAATTGCAATCTTAGGCCAAGAAAATGTTCACTATGTTCTAAATATTTTATTTAGACGGTGAAAATAGTTTTTGGCATTTTTCGATTTTTTTTTCTTTATTTAGGATTTTTCTTTCGGCGGAATTATTTAAGAAAAGTCTCCGGACCGACTGGGCCGAAGCCCAGCCGGCCCAGCGCGCCCCACCGCCCCCGCGTCATGAGCCATGCTCACGCCGGACTCGCCGGAGTCCGACTCCGCCCCGGCCACCGTTGCCCCTTCCCCAAGCCGCCAACGCCGCCCCCTTCCCTCCTTAAATACCGGCCACCGCCGCCCCTCCTCACCTCGTCCCGCTCCACCGCCGCACTGTCGCTTAGCCAGCGCCCAGGCCAAGCAGCCGCCACATTGTTGAGCCGCCGCCGCGCTGCGCCATGCATCGCCGCTTCGCCCTTGCCCATGGCCCGTCGCCTCGTCGTTTCGCCCGCCTCATGGAAATCCCGTCGCCGCCGTCGGATCCGCCGCCGCCGGTTTTTTTAGGTTTTAGGTAAAAAACGCTCGGTTTTCTTATGACCCTAGATCGGTTTCTTTTATTTGGTTCGGTTCGATTTTTCTTCGGTTTCGTTATTTAGCGAGCATCCGCTCGTTAGTTCGTTTCAAGCGAACGCGTTTGTCCGTTCGTCTCTGTTAGCGGACGTTCGTCCGATAGATTTTTCTTTTTATTTTATTTTTCAGCCAGGGACCTATCCGCGATTATTTTTATCGCAGATTAGCCCCTGGTCTTCAAACCCTCGCTGTTTCTAAACCGTTTGTCCAAATCCAGTGAAGCCAATGCCAAAACCTTCATCTCGAGCCCCTCTTTCTGTTTAATCAACTTGAACATGGTTTTGACAATTTAAAAATTGGTTTTAAGAAGATTTGAATTCAAAGTTCTTTTGACCGTAGTTTCAGTTCTGTAGCTCTGATTCGTTTGATTCTTTTTTGCAAATCAAATCTCTTCAGTTGAGTTTTCAGATTTGATCTTCTTATTTGAGTTTTACCCATGCATCTATGCTTGTGTGCTTATGTATTCTATTGTTTGTTTGCGATAGAATTCTCGGAGTGCGAAGCATGCTACTACGAGTCACTAGCGTTTGCGGATCGTCAGCAAGGCAAGTAACACATTGATCATACCCCTTATTACCCAGTTTTTATGCATTAGTCACAATCCTCAAACACTGCATGATTAGGTTGTGATTAACTTGTGGGTACTGGAAAGTAGTTGATGAGGTAGAACCTATTGCCCTTATATTATCAAACCCTTGGGAGTTACTTCTACGTTATGCTTATTTTGCCATGCTATGCTCGTAGACGTGGATTGGGTTTGAGTGTATCCATGACAGATGTAAGATTATTATTTAATGGTTAACTTAAGGTGGCTACTTAAATACACATCTGGGTGGATTGGTTGCGGGCACCTGGAGAATCCAGTGTTGTCCCAGGATATCCCGGAGTACCCGTGTGATCATCCTATGGTTCGCCACCCATGCTCAAAGGGATCATAAGATTATTCATGCTAGAAACTTCCGTGTGCAGCCACAAGCTATTATGGGCTCTAGCATAGTTGAGTATGTTGCATGACCTCTTCCAGTGGTAGGCTAGCAGATGTAGGGGATGTAGGTTGGTATTATCTACCCAGGGTTAGAGTTAATGCTCTTGAAAGACTGTGTCTCGGTCATCCGTTTCTCAAACATCATGTAGTGCGAGAAATCCAACGGAGGAGATCGAGTCTTGTGGGGAAAAGTGCGCAAACCTCTGCAGAGTGTACAAACTAATCATGGTTAGCCGTGTCCCGGTTATGGACATCTTGAGTATCTAGTTCTTGGATTATCATGTTGATCTAATCACTCTAATTAATTTTGTTGGGTTGCTAGTACTGCTTAATTGGGATTGAGTTGGAGGAACCTTCTCAATGTTTAACAACTAACATGATAGTTAAACAAAATATATTCCTTTGTTGTAGAAAAAAATTGGCTTTTCGCAAAACATTGTAACTATAGAGCCTCCACCACCCTTATTTGCATGTCGTGATAGTATTTATTCTGTTCATTGCTCTACTATGTTACATTGCCAGCATATTCCATGTGCTGACCCGTTTCCGGGCTGCAACATATCATGTTGCAGACTTTTCAGACATAGAGTAAGGTGCGCTAGGTCATTGTCGTGCACTCAGCTATGCCGTTGGAGTCGATAGACTCACTTTATCTTCCAAGCCTTCCACTGTTATCTTATTTAGATGGCCTTAAGCCATATTTATTGTAATAAGTTCTCTTTTGAGACATCCGATGTAATAAGTGTGTGATTGCACTCTGTTATAAATCCTTCGAGTACTGTGTGTGTCAGCATTACCGATCCAGGGATGACACTGAAGCACAGAGATTTGACCGTTTGAGGTCGGGTCGCTACAAGATGGTATCAGAACACACGCTGATTGTAAGACACGGCCACTAAGTTAAGCCATAGGTCACTCTTCTCTACTCATTTCTGACTCCTCTCCCTTTTTCCACTCTATAGGATGGCAGACTCGAGGAACAAGTTTGCATAACCGGATGAAGACACACCCTTTGGATGACACTTGAAGGAAGTCACTAGGTACCTGAACATCGGAATATCAAGCTTCACCGGGACCTACACCGCCACTTTACCAGAAGAGGAGCGTTGGATTATTTGAGTTCAAGTTCCAGGAAGGACATTCATGCCAGTCACTGAGCCCATAGAGTTTTCCTTTGATGCACCAACCTGGAGTCTAGGAAAGAGCATGGCATCCCACATCGCCATAGGACGCATCGGCGAAGTTTACCACAAGGATCTTAAGGACACTATCTACCAGATATGTGGGCGCTGAGATGAGCAATGGGAGATGATCAGCACCACGAGGGACATGTCCATT
This sequence comes from Aegilops longissima, assembly GCA_021605205.1. Classification (NCBI taxonomy): domain Eukaryota; kingdom Viridiplantae; phylum Streptophyta; class Magnoliopsida; order Poales; family Poaceae; genus Aegilops; species Aegilops longissima. The sequence continues at coordinate 734,891,000 of CM038679.1, forward strand.
GCAGCTTTCATCCAGGAGTTAAACCAGCACATTCGTCGCCAGGAGAACCAGATGTGCGCAAGCATGATAGATCTGAAGAAGATGATGACCAGGAACATGGAACTAGAATAGGAACTCAAGTCTACATGCGACAGATATGAGGAGGAAATCACAATACTAGTGGAGAAGAATGACGACCTGACAAGGAAGCTAGGAGTATTCATGGGAGAACCCGCGCCAGGAGGAGATGACGACCATTCCGATCACATTCGGAGGACTACATCATCATCGATGACACCGACTTCGATCCCGACAGTAGTGATGATGATTATGAAGATGAAGCTGGAGCGGATATCATGGAGTCCTCCACCGATCAAAATTTCTAGTAGACCACCATATTATTAGTAGTATTCCCTCATATATATATAGTAGTAGCCTAAGCACTGTAACGGTAGTTAGATCGATTGTATGCCCTTGTTTGAATTGATTGGTGTGATATGAATATGTTTGTCTCATGCGAAAGTACATTTCTGCACCCAGGAGCAAATGCTCCTGGTATGAACAGTAAAATCAAAAAAATAGAAAAAAATCAAAAAAATCTGAATTTTTTTTTGAGATACTTTCACAAATGTTTGTTGTGCATGCAAAATTTCATCACGAAATCACATTGGTGAAAGTCGTGCCAAAAAAAACAAAATCAGAGCTTCAAAATGCTTTTGTAAGTAACATTTTCAGAGCATCGATTTTTGTTTATTTTACCACGCCTTCTACCAATGTGATTTTGCGATGAAATTTTGCATGCACAACAAACATTTGTGAAAGTATGCCACAAAAAAAATTCAGAATTTTTTGAATTATTTTTGAATTTTTCCGACTTTACTGTTCACACCAAGAGCAAATGCTCCTGGGTGTAGAAACTCCACATCCTGTCTCATGTGCATATTGGTAGTGCTTTCTCATTAGACCCCTTTCTATTGGTCAGTGGTCCGATAACGATGGCGGCTTCTAAAACGTGTGCATGTGGTATGCGTTTTAGGTAGGCTGCACCGCCTGTTTGCCCGATACGTTATGTGGATGGATCGTCGACGATACTGGTTTTAGATATGGAAAGTAAGAGCACTCCACATTATCGAGTTTGTAGGTGTCAATGATGGCTTCGGGTGGATTGATGTATGTTTTTGTCAGAGCTTTGTGGAATAATTAATAAAGATAATTGTATGCTTCGATTGATGCAGAGGCCAAGGAAACCTCCTTTCTAAAAAAAAGTTACTAGCTAAGTTACTCTCACTGTGACTAGCCTAGGGAGCGTCATCCTGCCTTCCAGGTTGTGGGTTTGAGCCTGTTGAATGCACTGTTGTCTTTCAATTATTTCCTAAAGCGAGCGAACGGGAAAGTGGGCACTCCTACCGAACTAGTGATTAATCAGTTTATGGGTGATTTAAGGTATGGCAATATGACAATCGTGTGGACGGTTTTATCTCTGCCGAATTAGGTTTGGCTTTACTTGATTAAAGGTATGCTTGGTTCAGCTTAAGATTGCCACGCCTAACCTTAGTCATTGCCACAATATTTTAAACGTGTGTTTAGGTTCAGTTTTTTATCAAATCTTGTTATATTTGTGGTGGTCATTTTGTTAACCACAAGCAGGCCCTAAATAAAAGTTTCGAGTTCTTGGTCAACTCTCAGTGTAGCGTCATGTGTAATAATGTTGGCATGCATCGTCGCTTCAGGAGTACTATGATTAACAATTGGCTAGCTTATGCCATGCCTCGGCTGGTAGCTAAGTACTATGATTAGCATATTGTAACGTGTCTGGGTAAAGAATATGGTTGCTAGAACAACTTTAACAAGAATGCGTGTCTCAAATAACAAAAACGGTGTACCGGCCTGTATGAATGGCGGGGATGATGTGATGTGATGTGACGTCCGGCCGGCTGCCGGGTGCCGGCCTGTATGGGTTCAATATTCATCCCGTTCCATTATTTTTTCTATCTGCAGTACCGAAGACAAGGTCACAGAGTTTCCTAGGTGACGCACACACATTTGTTGCCTCATATTTCTTATCACAGAAATAAATTAATTCTATATAACTCAAACAAAATCCCATCCTCAACTTACTCCCTTCACGGCCACGTTTCTCGGGCATTGAGATCGGCGAGCTGTGGCAACCGCACCTTACTCATGGCCGCCCTTCCCACCCACTTGCCGCCGCCACATACACTCTTATAAACTAGGCACTTTCAAGTCCTCGTGTCTAACTTTAGTTTTTGCACTTAAAATTGCCTTCAATATCTTTTCAGGGGGTGGAGACCTTTTTTTCAAGAATAGTAGATTTAAATGATTTTATAACAGTGGTCTAGAAAGGAGCGCCTATGTGCCGCTTGCTTGCTGTGAGACAAACAACTTCTTTTTAGATTCTGATGTCACTTGAATTTACTTTTATGTCTCAAAAAAATTTTGAATTTATTTTTCCGTGTTGTTTTAGTTTTATTTATATTTTAAATTCATATATTTCAATTTTCTTAAGAATTTCAAATCCATGAATTTGAAAAATGTAATCATAGAATAAAAACTGTATAGTGCAGTTTTAAAAAATGTTGATAACTTCATAAAGAATACTTTTCACAATGAAAAAGGTTCCTACATTTAAAAATGATGTGATTTTTTTCAAAAACATGTGTATACAATGTGAAAATATGTTCCTATGTTTAAAAAAGGATGTGATTTTTTCTAAAATGTGTATACAATGTAAAAATATCTGTGTAATGTAAAAAAAAATGTTACGTACCATAAAAAAATTACTTGAGATTGTATGGAAATATTACTGCATTTAAAAAGACCTTCGTGACATTTTGAAAAGTGTTATATAGAATGTAAAAATGTTAATGTAGGTTAGGAAAACGTTTATTTCCATTAAAAGATGTACGTGATATTAAAAAATTCGATTGTTTCCATAAATGTCCATGAAATTTTCAGAAACAATTATACAATGTGAAAAATTGTTTCATGTAGTATAAAAATGGTTTATTGCCACTCAAATATGTACAACGTGTATATGAAAAATATTAACATCGTTTATTTGAAAAGGTTTTCAAAACATGTATTTTAAAACAAATGTACATCATGTGTTTTAATAATAATATCCAACGTGTATTAAAAAATGTTTCACGTGTGCTCTAAAATGTACATTGCATACTAATAAAAAGAAGAGACATGTTGAAATAAAGATAAAGATAAAAACCGACAAAAAAATGAAAAGCAAAGAAAAGAAAAAATGTATAACAAATGAAGAAAGAAAAACCATAAAATCGAATGAGAAAACAAAAGAAACAAAAGTTAACCAGAAAAGTAAACAAATAAAACAAAAAACAACAAAAAAACAAGGAAAAAACCATACCAGAGCGAAGCTGCAGCGCGATACAATTGGCTCAGCCGCACTAATGGGCGGGCCCACTAGTCATCCCCCGTAGGCGATTAATCTGTACGGGCGACATATAGCATTTGCAGGTCCATGAGAGCTCCTGTCTGAAGTTTGTTAGCGTCAAGCAGAGGAGCTTTCGTTGAAGGTAGATACAGATGAGCCGGCCCATTTAAAGGTCAGGAGCTCGAGGGCGTAAAAGAATCACCAGAAATACCCCGCGCCAACTATTTTGCGGGGAGTTTTATAACCTAACCAATCGAGCTGATAAGTCCAACTATTTTGCAAGCAGCACAAGAGCTTAAAAGTACCCACAACTTTTGAAGTTTTTGAACAATCCAAGAAAACCGAGAACAAAAATTAGAAAATTCTGAATAAAATTTGACAAATGCGAAACCCTTTTTAAAACCATGACCAATTTTTGAAATTCGAACAAACTTTTCAAACAAGAACAATTATGGAAAAGTTGAACAAAAAAATTTGAAATTCCAAAAAGATGAACAATTTTTAAAATATACATTGAATATTTTTGTATTATATGCTGAACAATTTTAAATACATACAGAACATTTTTGTTATATACCCAGCACAAAATTTAAAATATACACTGAACATTTTTGTTATATAAGCCGAACAAAATTTAAAAACCATGATTTTTTTCTGAAATCATGAAGAAAATACAGAATTTCAAAAATATTGAAACAAAGGATGAAAATAAAATCTAAAAATGATAAAATAAGAAGAGAAGAAAAAAAAGAAACAGAATACAAAAACTGGAAAAAAGCATAAAGAAAAACGAAAACTCAGAAAACCAGCAAAGAGAAAAAAAAGAAAGAAACCGGTTTAGTGAACCTTTTAGAAGGTTCCCAGAACTGGTTTGCCGGACACTGCATTAACTCGTGAAGTGGGCCCGCCCATCACGCGTCGCTGCTCGCGCGCGCTTTAGCGAAGCCACGTCTCCTGGACGCACGTTCATGGAATATCCTATTAGACACACATTGCGTCAAATTGCAGGCGCTCCACATAGGCGAGCGACCGAGCAGCGACATGATGGGCCGGCCCAGTGCACCTACAACGCCAGCCGGTTTTGGGAACCTTCTAGACAAGATTCCCAAAAACCTTTTTTTTGTTTCTTTTACCGGTTTTTCTGTTTCTTTTTTTGTTTTTCGTTTTTCAGTTTCGGTGTCTTTCCCGTATTTCTTTTCTTTTTTTTGTTTTCATTTTCTATTTCTTTCCCTTTTTCTTTTTTAAGGTTATTTTATGTTTTTAAACTAAGTTCATATTAGAAATTGTTCTTAATTTTCCAAAAATGTTCCTGCTTTTAAAAACGATCAAAATTTCAATTAATGGTCCTTTTCAAAAATTGTTCCTATATTCAAAAAATGTTCTTTTTTTCTAAAAAATATTGTGAATGCTTTTGTTCAAAATTTTCACACTTTTCAGAAAATGTTCGGGCGTTTAAAAAATAGCCCTGTTTTCAAAAATTGTAAGAAAATTGATATAAATGTTCACGTTTTCATTTTCTCCAGACTTTCAAAAAATGTCCCAGTTTCATAAATTGTTCACAAGTTTCCAAAAATGTTCATGTTTCCAAATTTTGTTCAGGAGTTTCGAAATATGTTCGCATCTCCAAATTTTGTCTTGGAATTTGGAAATTTATTCCCGTTTCAAGAAATTTTCATAATTGCCAAAAAGTTATCATGTTTTTCGAAATTTTTATAGTTTTTTAAAATTTTGTTCAGAAATTTTTCAAAATATTCCTGTTAAAAAAATCCAAAAATGAAAAAAATGTTCATGTTTCCAAAATTGTTCGTAAATTAAAAACTGTTTGGGTTATTTTATAAAATTTCTCGTTTTGAGAAATTGTTCATTATTTCATAAAATGTTCGCGTTTTGAAAATATTTTCTCTGTTTTTTATCCTTTGTTTGAATTTTCAAATATTTTTTCCAAATTTGAAAAAATGTTCTTGTGTTCAAAATTTGAAAAAATTGTTCGTGTTTCATAAATTGTTTTGGAATTTTCAAGTGTTCTTGTTTTCAACATTTGTTTACAATTTCAGAAAATGCCAGTATTTTGAAAAAATGTTATAGTTTTCAAAATATGTTCACGGTTTCAAAAATATTCCATGGATTCAAAAAAATCTCGTCTTCAAATTTTGCTCACAATTTCAGATTTGTTTTGGTTTCGCAAAAATGTTCTTATTTTTAAATTTTGTTCACATTTTCAAAAAAATATTCTTGTTTTCAAAAAATGTTCACAATTTCAGAAACTATTCTTGTTTAAAAACATGTTCGTGGTTTCAGAATTTTGTAAGGAATTTCGAAAAATTGTTTGAATTGAAAAATATGTTCTTCTTTTACAAACAATGTTCAAAAATTTCAAAATATTATGAAATTCTAAAACTTATTACTGTAACCCCAAAACTATTTTCAAATTTAATTTTTATGTTACATTTTCCAAAATTTGGATCATGTTGTATAAATCCGTTCAAAACAATTGAATAATCTGTATGCTACAGTAACGCAAGAGTGAATATGACGTTATAGTTAAAAACTATTCCCACTTACATTTTTTTATCATTGTGTGAATAGTGTAGTGGCTATCAGCCCTAGTTCGTTACTGCAGCGTCACGGGGTTCGATCCTAAGCTAGCAGCCGCTCTTCTTTTTTGCATTTTTCACTGTTATATACGGTAGACTAATTATTTTTTCAACCGCAAGGCAAACTCCACTGCCAAGAAAGAATTCCAACTACAAGAAATAGTTCCATTGAAAGATGTTTCCTCCAGTTTTTTTCATGTCAATGAGAAATACAGTATGTTTTTATGTTGTTTACTAGAGTTTTCCGATGGAAGTTTTGTGCTCCAGTGATAGTTTCCTGTTTACTTTCATGAACTGAAGAATAGTTTCAGTTGTGAAGAAACTTTTTCCTTTTTGTTTTTTTGCACTGCACAGTAGAAAGTCCTAAGATTTCCATTGAAACAGAAGAAATAGAGACAGCTTACCATCATGTTTTCCTGTACGAAACAGTTTACTTTCCTCGCTCGCTCGTGAATAGAAAAGAAACGCCATCTTCCCTCGCTCGCGAAACGGAAGAAACGGCGAACAGAAACGCGCGAAACTGAGAGTTTTCCCTTTTTTCGTAGATCCGTTTATTCAAAACGTTTTATCTTTTAAACCGTGCGTCCAAATCTCGAACCGTTTTCATCATTGTATTCCTCGCGTCGAGATCTTCAAAACTAGATCCCATGTTGATAGGTTTCGACGAATTTTATTTTTTATGAAAAAAACCAGGCGAAAAAACCGAACCGGGAGCATGTTTTTTTCCCTTTCCGAAAGAGGCACGCCCGTGCCTCTCGCGAAATCACAATCGTGCCTCTCGTGGAAGCAAAACCGTGACTCTCGTGGAAGGAAAAAAACAAAAAATGTTTTTTTTTTCGTTTCTGAGAGGCATGACCGTGACTCTCGCGAAAACACAACCGTGCCTCTCATGAAAGCAAAACCATGACTCTTGGGAAACAAAAAAAGAAACAAAAAACGCTTTTCCCTTTCTGAGAGGCACAGCCGCGACTCTCGCAAAAGCACAACCGTGCCTCTCGCAAAAGCACAACCGTGCCTCTCGCGGAAGCAAAAGCATGACTCTCGCAAAACAAAAGAAAATAAAAAACACGTTTTATTTTTCCCATTCCGAGAGGTACGGCCGTGACTCTCGCGAAAGCACAACCGTAACTCTCGCGAAAACAGAAAACGCTTTTTTTCATTTCCGAAAGGCACGGCCGTGATTTTTCTCGCTAAAGCATAACCGTGCCTCTCATGGAAAAAACCGTGACTTTCACAAAAGAAAAAAAAATGCGTTTTTGTCGCGTAATTTTTTTAAAAAATTTCTTTTTTGTCCAAAAAGCTAAGGAAGACCGGGGAAAAACCAAAACGTAAAAAACCCCGGAAAAAACGTTTAAAAAGCCAAAAACGCGTGCGAAAAAAAATCCGGAGGGAGCGTCCAGAGCACGACACATGGCGAATGGGAGCGCGTCAAGCGGCGCTGATCGTTGCAAGGCTTCCGAAGGAGCGATTGTTAACTGGTTGCTCCCTTATTATCTTCTCAGCAGTGAGCACCCCATTTTTCGGCCCAGCCGCGAAGCCCAGACAAGGCCCAAGCGGCCTGACGGCGACGGCCCAGTTATACAATGAAACCGCAGCAGCCCAAGCGGTTCGCTGTTCGCACCAGCAGCCACCTCTCTCTCCACGACGAGTCGTCAGGGGAGGAGCAGCGCCGCCGCCCATGGCCGCCGCCGCCGCCGCCCGAACAAGGGGGCAGACCCTCGGCCGGAGCAGCTTCTCGCGCGCCGCCTCTTCGAAGACCGCCTCCTCCTCGTCACCCCTCACCGCCTCCGGCGTCAAGCTCGGCCCCAACGGCGCCGCCTTCGTCTCCTCCGGCATCCCCGACCTCGACAGTAAGCATGTTCCTGCTCATACCCTCGGTTCAGATCAAGCAATTTTTCTTTTGATCGATCTTAGTCTCAAAGAACACCAGGAACCGACTGAGCCCATATCTGTAGTTCAAATCTTGCGTTTTGGGCATGAACTGTGAAGTAGATACCTTATACCAGTACAAATTGCCTGCAATTTATATGATGAAAGCTAGTTCTTGAGGTCAGGGGAACGAAAGATTTTGAACTGGGAGAGAGAATGGTCTGCTATGGAAGAATGGCTATGTGCACTGGCCAATTAGGTGGCTCGGTTGGTGCTCATCGTGATTTACTAGGGTTTCTGTCGCAGCGATCCTGGGCGGCGGCTTCCTCCTCGGCTCGGTCGTGATGGTCATGGAGGATTCAGACGCGCCGCACCACCTCCTCCTGCTCCGGGCCTTCATGGCGCAGGGCGTCGTGCACAAGCAGCCCCTGCTCTTCGCCGCGCCCATGAAGGATCCCCGCTCGTTCCTCGGCGCGCTGCCTGCTCCGGTCGCGTCCTCGAAGGAGGACGCCCGGCAGAGGGCGATGGGGGGCGGAGCAGCTGGCGACGGACGGGCAAGTGTATGTCTGTCTCGTGGAAGAAATGTGTTTTGTGGTGAATATGTGTTCTGAACATGTTTCCTTATTGATCTGGATATGTGCTGTAATTGTGCAGGATGAGGGTTTGAGGATAGCTTGGCAGTACAGGAAATATTTCGGGGACGAGAGGAATTCCAGTGCTGAACACAGAGGTGATGTCGAATACTTCCCTTCCCTTTGTTTACTTGATGGTTAGTTGTCGTAAAGAGCCATTGTCTCTGTGTGAAAAAGGGAAATTAGATGATGTTCTAGGAAATTTTAAGATGAAAAGAAGTATCACATTGTCATTGTAATTCCCGCCTGATGTTAACGGAACAACAGCTATATTCGTGCTACCTGTTATAGTTTACTTGTGTAAGCATCATTTCGAAGTCTGTTATTTAATCTAAGCTACCGTTACTGTCTTTCGAGATGTTTTTGAACAGAGCTGACTCATTGGGCAATGTTGCAGACAACAAGCAGGAATTTAGCCATGATTTTGATTTACGGAAGCCCCTGGAACGGCATTTACTTAATGCACAGCATATTGAATGTTTGAGCACTCAAGATGTGGATACTCTCCATGATCTCCAGGATCGCTGTTCTGCTTTCTTATCCAAACATCAAAGGTGAGGTTGATTCCTGGATATAATGTTGAGCTTGTTATCACAGAATGATCTGCCTCATGATGACTATGATTGTTTAATTACCACAAAATTGGAGTTGTATACGATTTGATGCTTTTTGCCGTGTTGCTTGTGACATATCTTGTGTTTTCTGCATTCAGGAAAGATGATGGGAATCTGAGTGCAGGACGTATTGCTATACAGTCACTCTGTGCACCACAGTGTGGATATTTTGGGAAGGCAAGTTTTTACTTGAAATGATGTGTGCTGACTGGCTGATGGCCACATTCAAAATTTGAAGCCAAGTTATATGCTTCCTCCCTTCCAAATCAATTTTCACATATTAGATTATTTATGCATTGCAGGACTGGGACATGGTCTGGTTTCTCAGATCACTGAAGGCCATGGTGCGCTCATCTAACGCCGTTGCCATTGTAACATTTCCATACACGCTCCTATCAGATTCCTTCTGCAAGAGATGGCAGCACCTGGCAGACACGCTGCTGTCAATAAAAGCAATCCCAGGCAAGCCTAACACTTCAGAATCTGTTTTCCTGATTGCAACTTCGACTGCCGATCATACATGGCCTGATTGTTCACCCCCTTGATCATTAGATGAGGACAAGGACTTGGCGAAACTCCTCACAGGGTATCAGGATATGGTTGGTTTTCTGCATGTTCATAAGGTGGCACAGACCAACAGCCAGGTACCAACCCAAGTCGACATATGCTCATACCTGTTGTAAACAAAACTTGCGCTCTTCTGTTTTGACGACGCCATTTACATCGATTCGCAGGTTCCTGTGATATTAGAGGCGTCCACATTTTCTCTGAAGCTGCGAAAGAGGAGGTCGCTGGTGCTAGAACGGCTGAATCAGGCCCCGGTGGATGGGTCGAGCGGGCCCTCGTCTGGTGGATCAGGCAGTTGCTCCTCCTCGACGCAAGGCTCGCAGCTCGATTTCTAGGGGGACTCCTGGAGCTTCCCTTCGAGAATAGAGGGTAGCATCCGCTGTTCTTCATCTTATTATTAGGATACTGGGAACAGAAAGTAGCTGAGAAAGGCTCCTGGTTGCTGTGTGTATTTGTTACCAAAAATGCAACTTTTAGAGGTTTTGTTTTGGTTTTGCAATGGAGGCAGCTTAGCCTATCCATTCCCATCTCATGTATCATTCAGTTTTTGGTGTATACAACTTTCAGCATCTATACCTGTATTCTGAAAGGTTTAGAATGTACCATGATATGCTGGTGATAACAGGTTACCAGGGTTCTGTGTTTCTTAAGATGGTTCTTCTTGTGAAGGTTGGTAAGTTTGCAGAAACATGAAACATGAAGTAGCTGTAAACTACTCCCTGCGTTCCTAAATATAAGTCTTTTTTAGAGATTTTCAATATGCATATACATCCGTATGTAGTTCATATTGAAAATCTCTAAGAAGACTTATATTTAGGAACGGAGGGAGTACCAACTACCAACTAGACATGCATGAAAAGAGAACCTCATGTAGTTGCATGCTTCCAGAAACATCTAGGAATTATCCTAGAGCAGTTCGGCTCAGCCATGCTGAGTTGCATAGGCAGATAATTTACAAGGTTTTGACAAGGTAGAAAATTACAGCCCTAAATATACACAGCACGACTTGTTCAAAGCGTCGCATGATCGAGATATACTTCAGGGCAGGCTCCGCCCAACATTGCTTTCGCAGTTTTACCCAGAAGGCGCAGGACCATCCCCGAAAAGCATGTTTGCGACGGGTGGAGGAAGCCATGCCGTGCCGACACTGTTGTGCACTTCTTGCTGCTGAACTTTCTGAGGATCGGCACCCTGATCACAGATGCTGGCGACCTTTCGACTCCTTGGCCTTGTGATGCTCTTCCCGACAAGGACACCTAGCTTCATAGCAGTAAAGAAACCAATGGCGATGAACAGAGGCCTCACCGCCCAATGGAAGTCCTCGAGGTGCTCATACTTCTTCACAACGCCCTCGCACTTGTTGAAGCTCACCACCTCCACCTCAGAAGGGTCAGCCAAGCAGCTGCACACTTCGCCAAGGCTGAATTTGCCAGGGAAGGTCACAACAAGGCACCCATTCGAGATTATCTGTGAAATACGGCCTGTGGCAAACACACCGCCTCTCTTTCGCGGCCATTCAAACCGGGGGCTTGATGTGTTAGTTCTCAGCCTCACAAATTGTCCCACGCAGTAGGCTTCAGCCATTTGCAGATCTGAATATTTCCCCTTCCAGAGGGTGTCCATTCCTATCAAACCAACATACACGGTGCCATTGCGGTCGATGCTATGAAGAATTCCAACCTGAGACCGCTTCTTGTCTTCCTCCCTGAGCCTTACCCAGTCTCCGGTAGCGAAACCATAGGTCACCCTCTCCACTGTCGAGGAACGGACCTTCAAAGGGTCATGTATTCCATGGACTCGTACAAGAATGTAGCTATCACGTTCTCCATCCTCCATGCCAACTATGGTTCCATCAGGGATTTCCATTGTTTCAGGAGTACAAGAGTTTTTAACCTTTCTCGAGCGGACCTTGTCACCAACTTGCAGCTTATCCTTAAAGTGTGACCAATTAGTGTGACTTGGCACTACTGCCCTTGGGTTTTCAGAACTATCCCAGCCATTGTTGTCATAATCCACATCTTTAGCACTGAAGAAATGAGAAAAGAAAACAAATTTAGGGAAGAACCATGGTAAAATGACCCATCCAATGGCAGTTTAACCAAATACTGCAAGTTGATAAGGCAGAAGTAGAAAGAGAGTTTTAGCATGTTACCTTTCAAATGCTTGTAAGATATCTGACATCAAGGGGCGATCCCGAAAGTCATACTCGAAGCAGCTAGAAAGGACATTCTCAACCTCTGCAGGTAAGTTGTACGGGAATATTGGTTTTTCTTTCTTCAGGACAACCAACTGATAAATCTCATCTGGTGATTTGCCACGCCAAGGCTGAACGCCACTGAACATCTCAAGAATGCTGCAGGCAAATCCCCATGAATCTGTCTCGTAACTAATTGGACCTCTGATGTTTGGTTGCCATTGCTCTGGGGCCATGTAATTTGGAGTCCCAAGTCTTTGGATAAGCTCTGGGTTTGGCAGCGAAAGTCCAAACAGCAAGGATGGAATCCCAAAATCTCCCAACACAGCATGGTCATGGTCATCAAGGAGAAAATTACAAGGCTTGAGATTAAGAACAAATATTCCCCTGGAGTGTAGGTCCAGCACACCACGCGCCAAATCGGCGCCATATCTGCAAGTTATAAGAATTCATAAAAATATGTACTACTCCAAACAGAGCATCATAAGCATTCTCAAAAGTCAACAGGATCATGTGCCTGCACTAAGGTGATAAACTAGATCTGCCAGTTAATCAATCAACACGTTCACTGGTAGAAAGTTGGAAACTGCATGCTTAGGTGACACTTCATCTAAAAAACTGTATATTTGCCTCTGTGGTAAACTGTATTCTTAAGATAAGCCGACGAACATTCAGTATTCAGAACATCAATATGTACAGAACTTAAAACATCAATATGTACAGAACATCAATATGGTCATGGTCACCATACCTTAAAACATCTGACAAAGGGAGCCTTCCACCTTTAAGCCGAGCCATCTTGTCCCCGATGGATCCTTCATAAAACTTCATCGCTATGCAAAGCTGAAAATCCATGAAACAAAATTGAGCCACAACACCATCTTTCATTCACAGGCGACCCAACAGCAAGGCTATGCCAGACAGAGAACATACCCTCCCATTCTGCGTCGAGATGCCATGTAGGAAGCAGACATTGCCCAGGCCCTGGCATTTGCCGAAGACCTCGTCGAACCTCGCCGAGAACACCTGCAGCTGGTCGTCCCTGACCGGGTGCAGCATCTTCACGGCGACCTCGTGGTACCGGTCATAGTCCTCCGTCCTCTGGTGGTGCGTGGCTATCCACACATCCCCAAAGGGGCCTCGCCCTATCCGGTGCTTCAGATTCAGCACCGCCGGGTCGATCCACGGGCTTATCTGGCTCGGGCCGGAGAAGACGGTCCGGTAGTGGTCGGGGTCCTTCTCCAGCAGCATGTACTCGAACGATTCGGTGTCGGTGGGCTGGGAGCCTGCCATCCCTGCAATCAGAAAAATCACCATTGGTTTCTCAACAACAGGTACAGAGTACAGACTGCAGAATCACCAAAAACTTGTAAGCTGGGAGCTTGTGCTCTCACTAGTCAACAATAATCTCTTGTTTCTTGGGCGCAGCTCAAGGGAGAACAACCAGAAACAAGATCCCTACTCTGGCATTTACACTCAACTGTAAAACTGGGAGCTTGGTGCAGGCTGCAGGGGATGCGCGAAATTCAGCGCATGCCAGGCGCAGATGCAAGCTCAAAAACCGTAAGAATCACTCAACCAATCTCGCACAGGTCAACGGGCTGGCCTGGATCACGGACAAGATCAAGAATCCGGCCACGGAGAGCAACAACCGCTCGGCCAATCCGGCGAGAATCACTCAGACAGCCGGCATAAAAGTACGATAATAAAAGGGTAAAGAACCTGCATCAGCGGAGAATCTTGAATCCGCAGAAGGAGTAGACGGGGGGCTCACCTGTCGTCTTCTCCGTCTGCCTTTTTCCGCTTTTCCCCGCCTCTAATCTAATCTGAATCCTAAGTGGCGTCGGCGAACTGGGCTTGCTTGGTAAAGAAAGTACTGAAAAAAGAAAGCTATGAATCGGCCGCGGCTGCGGCTGCGGCTACTGGAGTGGTTCCGGAGAGGTGGATTCGAGGAGGCGACATGAGCAGACCTGCACTGGAGGTTGGTGCGAGGGGGAGGAGGGGAAAGAGGGGGAGGGGGAGCGTGCTTGGGGAGGAAGAAGAGGGCGGCGGTTGAGCGGTGGAGAGCGGTTTATATGGAAAGGATTTCCTCGGCTCGCCGCCCGTTACCTTTTCCGTTGCTGCCTTCGGTTTCCTTTTTCCTTTTGGTAATTTTCTTGCCTTTTTTTATGAAACTTAGGGTTTGATTGTACTTATACTGGTTGAATAATTCCTTTTAATTCACTAAAAAAAGAATTATCCCTTTTAAGTGGGTTTTAATAAAAGAAACTTTATTTAGACAAAAATGAAACCAACTTATTACATGAGAGCTTGCAACAGATATAGTCCCTAAGTTCTTCTATATAGCTTGTATGTTTCAACCACATATACCAACATATGGCGCATTTCCATACACGTTCGCCGCCTTGTTGCATAACCACCGCCCCTCCCACGCAACCGCTGGTCAAATCATGGCTGCTTGCTCGTCTGCCATTGCGTCTTCTCCAATCCGCACCTCCTCCATCCATCGCCTCATGGTTGCCTCCGCGACACCACCTCTTCCCCCACCACAGTCTCTTTGAAGAACAATGGCCGTGTTACGCTAGACGAGTAGATCAATGACGTAGATTTGGATCGGGGTTTTTAGAGGAAGAGGAGGTGATGAATCCGGTAGGGGATCAAGCCAAGGGAATAAACAAGGAAAGAGTGGAGACTGAGCATGTTCAATGGGGTTAATTTCGTCCATATTGACTTTTTTTGCGTGAAATTTTTAATCTATTCATCTTCAGGCATGGAGTACAAAGAACACCAGAGGTAATAAAAATTGCAACCAGGTGTGTGTACCACCTAGCGACGACTACAAGCATTGGAGCGAGCCGAAGGTTTGTCGCCATCATCGCCCCTCTCTTACCGGAGCCGCGCAAACCTTGTTGTAGTAAACAAATGGGAAGTTGTCTTACTAAGGTCCCATAGGACCAATGCACTAGAGTAGCAACCATCGCCGATGAAGGAAGTCATAGAACGGAAGGATCAAGCTTGTAAACACCCAAATGAAGACGAACGAAGACCATATCCAAACAGATCCATCGAAAACCAGCATTGACTGAATCCCCTGAGATCCGACGGAGACACATCCTCAGTGAAACTAGATGCATCATTGGGATGGGAGAGAACATGTGAGACATTGTTCCTACTGAGGGGCATTATTACAGATTGACTCTTTGTGGCTAATGTCACTACAAAGTGAATATTTGTGTATTGAGGAATGGAGGGAGTATAGTGAGAGCCCCTCAATGAGACATGTGGTACAATCGCACAAGATATATTTGGAGCGAGCACAGCGAGGAATGCGGGTGGTTTATTGTCTTCTATTTTGAATAAAGAGAACAATATGAATTATGTCCACTTTTAAAATTGTTCTTCATTTCCTTAATATGTTCTATATAGGTTCGTGTAAAATTTCTTGAAATTTTGAACCATTGATTTTTCTCCCCTTTGTCTAGAACACCACAGATGTCACGAGTGAGTAGATGTGCTTGAACTCCAAGAGCAATTATCGGAAATAACATGCCTTGCTTGCTCTAGGTATCCAAAGTGACAGGGGTGGCCCCATGAAAAATATTCAATGGGGGCAAACCATTGATTTTTCTCCCCTTTGTCTAGAACACCACATATGTCATGAGTGAGTAGATGTGCTTGGAATCCAAGAGCAATTATCGGAAATAACATGCCTTGCCTGCTCTAGGTATCCAAAATGACAGGGGTGGCCCCATAAAAAATATTCAATGGGGCCACAAAATTTGACCAGGGCACTGGTACCATAAATTCCAACACCTAGAATGTTTTTCACCTAATTTTTTTTATGGAAATGCTAACTGGCGATCGTTGGCTAGGGGGGATTTTACACCGAAGAGAACGCCTGTTTTTTTCTTCTTTTTTTGCAAAAGTTCACTAGATGAGGATCGAACCCACGCCCTCCTGTGTGTGCCAAAATGCCCATAGCCACTGGGCTATGAGGGTCTTTGTGAACCATTTCTGTTTAAAATGCCACATATATTTTTCAATCTAGAATTTTTTTTAATTTTCTCACATGGCAGTTATATATTTTTTATAGCATGACATTTTTTAAGAGGATGGCATTTTTTATTTCAATGGCATGGCAGCTTTATTACAAAGTGCACTGCATTTTTATAAAAAAGTGGATTTTTTTATTATTAGGATATGGCATTTTTTATATTAAGAGACAATATTTTTTTGTTATTAAGAGATGGCATTTTTTATAGTAATAAGAGATGGCATTTTTAGTTTTATAAGAGATGGCATTTTTGCGTTAAGAGATGGCATTTTTTGTAAATTAAGAGATGCCATCTTTAATATTAAGAGATGATTTTTTTATTTTTATAAGAAATGGCATTTTGTGTTAAGAGATGGCTTTTTATATTTAGAGATGACATTTTTATACTTTTATAAGAGATTGCATTATAATGTTAAGAGATGGAATCTTTTGTTTATTAAGAGATGGCATTTTATATTTAGAGATGTCAGTTTTATATTTAGAGATGACATTTGTTATTAAGAGATGGCATTTTATATTTAGAGATGGCATTTTTTATTACTACCTCTGTTCATTTTTATAAGACGTTTTAGATATTTAGACACTGTTTAAAACAGTACAAAGCAAGCTGTCTAAAACGTCTTATAAAAACAAATGGATGGGGTATTATTTATAAGAGATGGCATTTTTGTTTATTAAGAGATGCCGTTTTTTATCATGGCATTTTTATTTTTGTTCTGTAAAAGAAATGTTCTTTAATTTTTACACCATGGCATTTTCATTTTCCAGATCTTGTAGTTAGGGGAGCTAAAGGGGCCGCTGGTTCGCTCAATTGCGACCTCCCCACGAACAAAAACGTTTGCTGGTGGATCGACCACCCAGCGAACGAAACGATTGCTGGAGCCTCTCACTCTGGCGACTGGATGGCAGATAAAGGGGTCCAAAAATTATAAGTGTTTGTGTGGGGCTCTGCAAAGCGGTAAATAAGATATGCTACTGTGGATAGCATGCCTTGACCTGCTTTTTAGACTTGAGCACTTTTTATTAAGATGAATTAAGTTAACCATTTGATCATCAGTGTTGGTGCAAATAACGAGGGATGTACTCCCTCCATCGCATAATATAAAAGCCTTTTTTACTCTAAAGTGTCTAGGGTAAAAGTTGCTCTTATATCATGAGACGAAGGGAGTAGCATCCTCCATTTCAACCAAAACACCAATGCCATGATTGTACTTACTGGCCCCTTGCACAACAGTGAGACAGCGCATGTGGTGAGATGGCAGGTAATCATGACAGAGTCCATAGGGAGAGAGAGTTGGCACCTTGGTTTCCACAGTCGGATGCCAAGTAAATTGGCACTATCTTGTGTCGCCGCTGATCGATCAAGCTGAACAAGCTGACCAGCAACATGCTTGCTTGTGTCCATTTTCCTGCAAGATCAAGATGGGTCGTCTCGTCAGCAGCATGTGGCCAGCGGCGGCGCCAGATGCCCACACTCTTCGGCAACAGAGAGTGCATAGCTTCTCAGCAAAGGCACTCCACCACGGCTGGTCAGCAGCGAGCTCTGCCCGCACGCCTCATCCAGACTCTGTAAACTAGTATTAAGCTGCTGACACGATTTGTCCCGAGAGGAAAGCAAAGATCATTCAGCCGTAGTGCAGACAAAACCGCGTTGAACTTTGCATACAGGACTGCAGAAATTCTAACAGCCAACAAACACATTAGCTAATGTCTGGGAGATTATTAATCACTCAAAGATTCTGCTGCTGGAAAACACAGTGATCGATCGGTCTCGCGGGCCGCTGCTGTAAAGTAAAGTCACAGGTCCGGTCTCCGGATAAAGCCAGACTGAAGAGTGCACGGTCTCCAACCAGCTTGGAACCCTCACCTTTTGGTAATCTGCCTTGTGATATGGTACCAGTGGCCCATCATGTACGCCCAAAGACAGACAGATCGCGCAGCATTAGACATGTGTCTTGTTGTGCGCACGAGATCCACGGCTTACCGTCACGGTCTTCGGTGGTAGGTTTGCACACCTTACTGCCACAGACTCCGATGGTAGGGTCTAAATCCCTGCAAAGAAAAAAAAAACATGTTAGACAGGGCAAATGAAAAACAAACGTTGTCAGCTTTGTTGCACAGGGGAAAAATGAAAAATGAGATAGAAACTAACAACAAATGGTAGTTCAAATGATATGCAACACCTGGTAGTTAGTTTAAATGACACACATCATGTCCGATAGCGGTAGTTCGAAAGACACACATCATGTCCGGTAGTTCAAATGACCAACATCATGCCTGGTAGAATCCTAAGCATAAATTCTCTACATCGGAAATAGCTCCTGAACTTTTGATACACTCAATTTGTGCCTCACGCTCTGGATTTGGCCTGAGTCGAATATCATTGGGTCCAGCCCAATGGATCAACACATCCTTCACACCGTGGAACCACGCCCATCGAGCACGTCGGTTCGGCTTCTTAAACACTCCCTGCTTGATTGCCCATCCAATAACCTACCCGGGTCTTGACAAGTCGAGCTCGCGGAATTCATCAATGCTTACGGAGAACCCTATCTCCATTGCCAAAGAGTGTTTACAATCATCTTCCTTCTTTTGCACCTCATCAAGAATCTTCTCTTTTTCTTTCACCAGCTCTTCAGGGTGCTCACAAACCTGATACTTGCTGAAATCCCTCCTAACCGCGTTTGCCTCCTCAACACTCTTAATCCATTGTTCAAATTGTCTCATCATACTAACGCGTTGGTTTTCTTCACACTTCTCATATAATATCTACAAACTCGACTTGTTTTCCATCATACATGAATGTTATGTTAGGTAACTTCAAATGACATACACAAAAAGATAACTTAAATCAAGTGACCTACAACAAACACCCAAGATAGCTTACTTAAAATAGCATACGAGCACAAACTTCTTAAGGAGTTCAAATAATAAAGGTTACATTAAACATAAGGAGTGGTTCAACTAAAGCTAATGATAAAGGGTACATGCCATTATAGTTCAAATGACTCTACGACATCATGTAGTTCAACCCCTTTTATTCGGCCGTCAACATAATGTCTCTGGCGTACGGCCCCGGGTTGCAAGAAATGACATCATTTCTTTCAAGGAACCAAGCCCAACGAGAAGCCTGACTAGCTATCGGCGATGATGCACTAGTGCAGAAACGGGCTATAGTCCCGGTTCGTGAGGCCCTTTAGTGCCGGTTCTGGAACCGACACTAAATGGTGGGGACTAAAGGTCCCCCCTTTAGTCCCGGTTCAACACGAACCGGGACCAAAGGCCCACCACGTGGCACAAGCACGCGCCGGGGGGCTGAGGGTTTTTAGTCCCGGTTGGTTACACCAACCGGGACTAAAAGGTTTAGGGGTTTTGGTTTATTGATTTATTTTTTCTTTAATTTTGTGTTTTCCATTTAACTTTTTAGTCCCGGTTGGCCCGACATCGTCTCGAATATTATTGAATAATATAATCTCAAATGCATCGTCTCGAATACCTCGAATACGTCACTAGCTAGCTAATACAGATCGAATAATCTAGTTCACTCGCGGTTCATGAGGCGCGGGCGGTGGACACCCAAAGAGAAGGAACCATCACAGGATCATAGCTCGGGTGAGATCCCCGAGGAACCTGCTAGGTATTGGAGAACCTGACGTCCAACGCAGCCATGTAGCGATGGACGTGCTTGTCCTCCTCCCTGACATGGCGACGTACCACCTCCGGCGGGGCCGGCTCCCCCCGCACCTAAAGCGTCCCACGCGAACACCACCAAAGGAGCTCTGGGTCGACGACGGGACCCGGGGACGGGTTCCTCACCAAGCGGCGCGCCCCTGAAGGTAGCACCTCCGAGTGCCGGCCAGTGAGCCAGGTCCCGCACATGACTCCTCCAAGCGGGGCGTAAATCGCGAATGGGTCGACGGCGAGGATGCGGGCTGGGCATCGTTGACATCGATAACAAATTCTATATGCAAATGTAATTTTTTTTTAATGATTGGATTGTGATTTCTTATATACGAGAAAAACCTTTAGTCCCTAGCTATAGGAACATGATTCAGAATCATAACGGATTCTCTTAACCTTTAAGGGATTTAACAAAATGGCGCCATTCTAGATGTGCAGAAAATGGTCCATATTTTTTATGATCTCATCTACCCTTCTATATGTCACGTTGTCTAGTGTCAAAGGATTCAAGAAAACCATGGCTTCATCATTAGCCGGAAGTAACAGAGGCGCATAATGGTACCAAGCTTTCAAAAATTATTTTGTAACGGAGTTCCGGATAGGATAATTAGCTTTTTGGTACGAAGTTCAGCAAGAGCCTTTCGAGTATCTTATTTGGAAGGCCTTTGCTGAAATTCATACCAAAAAGCGAATTATTCTATCCGGAACTCCGTTCCAAAATAACTTTGAAGAGTTTCGTAGCATCATACGCCTATTACTTCCGGCTAATGATGAAGCTATGAATTTCTTCAATACTTTGACAGACAACGTGACATATAGAAGAATATATATATATATAGATGAGATCAAAAAAAAATTGGATCAACTTGTGCAAATTCATAATGAGGGCATTCAAACTTGACATATGATCAAACTTTGACATATGATCAATGTTGCACATGTCAAAATTCAAACTTTAACATATGATCAAACTTTGATATATGATCAAATGTTGCATATGTCAAAATTCAAACTTTGACATATGATATCTAGCTAGCTAATTCATCTAACATTAATATATGTAGCTAATTCATCTAACATTTGGCAAAAGTATAAAAACTAATTCATCTAACATTAATATATCTAATTCATCTAACTAAAAGTATAAAAACTAATTCATCTAACATTTCTATCTAATTCATCTAATTCATCTAACATTTGACATTAATCTAACATTTCTATCTAATTCATCTAACATTAGACATTAATATACTAATTCATCTAACATTTGACATTAATCTAATTCATTTAAAACTTTGACATTAATCTAATATTTATATATATCTAATTCATCTAACATTTCTATAACTAAAAGTATAAAAAACTAAAAAACAGAAAAAAAAATTAAGAGAAAATGTGTGTCTGTGTGTATACTGTGTGTGCGCGCGCGGGCTCCATCGATCGGATGAGGGCGCGGCCATGGCGGCAGGGGGTCTCATAGCGTGGTGAGGGGCGGCGACGGTCGGGCGGCGGCGACGGGCGGCAACGACAGCGACGGGCTGGCGACGGGAACAGGGACGGCGACGGCTCATGACGGGGTGGCGGCGGTGGCGGCGGCGGCTATGTCGTCAAAGTTGAAGTCGAAGCCGATGAAGAGGGAGATGAAACTTCATTTTATTTGAAGTGTGAGTATATATAGGAGGGACCTTTAGTCCCGGTTGGAGCCACCAACCGGGACTAAAGGTCTGTTTTGGCCAGGCCAAGCGGCGAGAAGCATAGGCCTTTAGTCACGTTTGGTGGCTCCAACCGAGACTAGAGACTCCCCCTTTAGTCGCGGTTGGAGCCACCAACCGGGAGTAAAGGTGGTGCGCTGCCACCCGCGGTGCATAAAGTTTAGTCCCACCTCGCCGAGCGAAGGGCAGCCGCACTGGTTTATAAACTCAGCCGCGGCTGCTCCTTCGAGCTCTTCTCCAAAGCAGGCTTCCAGGCCTAAAACTGCAGCGCTACCCTGTGGGCCTACTGGGCCTTGCGGTCCTGCATCCTGGCCCAACTACGGGTTGGGTTTCTAGTCGCATGCAGGCCGTTGTGGCCCAGTAGGCGGGTTTTTTTTCATTTTTTCTGTTTTCTGCTTTATTTATTTTCTTTTATTTCTGACTTGTTTTTTCTGCTTTATTTAGAGTTTCTTTGTGAACATTTTTGTTTTAGGTAAAAAGATTATAAACTTTCTATTAGTGCCAGTAGTTTTCAAATTTGAATCATTTGAAATTTGTGTAAATCACTAGTTTGTTAATAACTTTACTTTAAAAATAGATTTTTCAGTGATTCTTTTTTCTTATGTTTAATATCAGTGTGTTTTAATATTATATTTAATTTTGTAATACTTAGGTTATTAAAAAATGAAATGCCTTTTTAATAAATGAGTTTTCGTTCGAAACCCTAATACTTCAAAAGAGATTGTCCATTTTGTACACGAAGTGCATCCAGTTTTGCCGTAACCCTCTCAACTTTTTAGCACATGCTATGTGGGTGAAATGATGATACCATGCCAACTTTCAACCTTTTCAGAGTTTATTTGTAGTGCTTTTCAATTTTAGGGTCATTTGACTCAAAATAATCAGTAAATGCATGAAAATAGCAAATGAAGTCAGAAAGGGTTGAAAATTAATGATGTGGCTTTGAATGGTGCATACTGAACGCACAAAAATTCTGGAGTTGAAATAAGTTTAAAAAATGAAATGCCTTTGTAACAGATGAGTTTTCGTCCGAAACCCTGATACTTCGAAAGAGATTGTCCATTTTGTACACGAAGTGCATTTAGTTCTTGTCGTAACCCTCTCAACTTTTTAGCACATGAGATGTGGGTGACATGATGATACCATGCCAACTTTCAACCTTTTCAGAGTTTATTTGTAGTGCTTTTCAATTCAGGGTCATTTAACTCAAAATAATCAGTAAATGCATGAAAAATAGAAAATGAAGTCAGAAAGGGTTGGAAATTGATGACGTGGCTTTGAATGGTGCATACTGAATGCACAAAAAGTCTAGAGTTGAAATAAGTTAAAAAAATGAAATGGCTTTGTAACAGATGAGTTTTCGTCTGAAACACTGGTACTTTGAAAGAGATTGTCCATTTTGTACACGAAGTGCATCCAGTTTTTGCCGTAACCCTCTGAACTTTTTAGCACATGCTATGTGGGTGAAATGATGATACCATGCCAACTTTCAACCTTTTCAGAGTTCATTTGTAGTGCTTTTCAATTTCAGGGTCATTTAACTCAAAATAAGCAGTAAATGCATGAAAAATAGCAAATGAAGTCAGAAAGGTTGAAAATTGATGATGTGGCTTTGTATTGTGCATACTGTACACATAAGCATCCTAAGTATTACAAATATTCCCTACGGTTTGTCCGAAGTGGGACTTTCCAGATAAATAAGTCCGGAAACTCACTAGAGAAGAAAGTGATGACAGTGAAGCAGGTCACATCCCAGAGTGGGATCGATGGGTGTGAAAGTTTTTCTTCGCGTGTGTCCCTTTGCACCATAACCATGGACAATCTTCATCATTTAACTAGATGCTCGGGTCAATATTCACTGTGAAGGGAGAAATTTCATGAAACTTTTCATAATGTTCTGACATGTCTGTCTTTTCATCCACTCCACTACAAAAAAATACACTTCCGTGATGATACGTGTTTGTCAGAGTAGGTCGCGTTTTTTGTCATGCATTTACATCCATGACAAATTTATGACAGAATCAAGATAGTCATACATCTTTGTCGTCGAGAAGTGTTCCATGACATTACCAAAATTATCATCACGGAAGTATCCACTTCCATGACGATAAATCGCGCGTCACAGAAGTGCTTTCGTCAAGGGTGACCGACACGTGGCATCCACCGCAACGGAACGCCGTTAAGCTATCAGGTCGGGTTTTGGACCCGATAACCCGTTAACAGCCCCGACCAATGGGGATTTTCCACGTGTAAAATCATCATTGGCTGGAGGAAACACGTGTCGGTTCACCGTTGGGACAGATGTCATCCACTCATTGGACAAAAGGCGCCTATGATACGTCGACACGTGGCAGGCCCAACAGAGGCCCATTCGTATGAAAAGGCCAGCCCATTTGACTTGGTCAAAAGGTGGCGGGCCGGCCCATGTAAAGCCTGTTAACGGCCTGTTCGCATATAGCCCATTTACAACTCGCTAACCCAAGGCTCGTTATGCCCTATCCGAATTAGGCCCAGTAGCGTCATCTGGGCCACCCAATATGATTCCAGCCCATTTTCACTTCTGGCCCATGTATAGCCCATGACGTCTTTCGGCCCATATGAGGCCCTATGTAACTCTTGGCCTATTAACGGTCCGTGGTGAAACTGGCCCGTAATGAACAGTGTATTACTTTACACCCATTAATGGCTCATGGTGGCGGCCCATAATGAACGGTGTATCACTTTATACCCATTAAGGGCTCGTTATTCCCTTGGGCGTTTCAACCCATGTTATCTTCGCCTTCTCGAGCCCATTTATTCTTGGGCTCATTTCAAAGATTCGTTTACTTACGGCCCGTTCTCGTCATTTTTCGCTTATGGGCCAAATTCAGCCCGTGGTTCTGATCGGCCCGTTTGTGGTCCGTTAACACGTTGGGCGTTTTCATAGCGTCATGAAATCGACCTTTTAACGATGGCCCGTTATGGTCGGCCCATGAACGGACGATTCCAACTCTAGCCCGTTACGGCCATAATGCGGCTTTCGTTATTGGCCCATGTTTGCCAATCGATCATCTTGCCCGTATAAGGCCCATTGATGATCGACCGTAGAAGGCCCATTGTTTCTGCGCCCGTAGAAGGCCCATTGTTTCTACGGCCCGTAGAAGGCCCACTGTTTATACGGCCCGTAGAAGGCCCACTATTTCTACAGCCCGTAGGTCCAGTGTCACTACAGTAAATATTAGCCCATGGTTATTGTGGCCTAGTTTTAAAAAATAGGTTATTGCAGCCACTAGCAAACCGCAGAAAAAGAACTGCACTGACTACAAGCAAACAAATAAACAAGACAATAAGGAAATAAATAAGCAAGCAACTTACACTAGGCTATCACGGCTATTACACATATTACATCCACTGGGCATCAAAGTTCGCCACCAGTGCAAATATAGGGAACACAATGACATATAAACGCCGACAAAACAAGTCCGAACTGAAACCACTTGAAGAGCTCAAGAAACAATATCCAGGTACCCATAATGCTGGCAAGATGCTTAGCAAGCTTATTAACTTTCTCTTGTTTGGCGCTTAAGTCCTCCAGCGCTTTCTTGTTGCACCGAAAGTATGCATCTGAATTCTGCAGGACTTCCTCCCTCCTTGACTTCTGTCGCATAACATCGATCAATGTCTTTCAACTTGAAGTTGAGACTCAAGAAGCGAAATGATTCGAGCAACGAGTTCAAGAGCTAGTGCCAAAGAGTGGTAGCCAAGACTTCGAACACTACATCAAGACAGGACTTTGGGGTTGTCTCGGTGTCCTCAATATAGTTTTATCAGCTTTCTTGGAGACCAACAGGATGTCTCACTATCTTGAACCTTATCTGCATTACTTCCTTTACCATTGCATAACAGGTACTCTTCTCCAATATTTTATCCGCGTTCTAAAAGAGAAACAAACAAACACATCTCAGGTTTACAATGTAGTATATGAAACTCATTTTGGTAAACCAGTTCAAGTAGTAAGGTGGACAGGATAACACATGAAACAAACATATGTCTATGTAGTATGGTCCTTTGTATGGTCTATATCATTCTAGTTTATGTTGCCAAATCAAGATAGATACAGTTCGAATCATATCTATTTAAGACAAAGCAGCATAGATAGAATATAAGTGTGGGAAACTACACAGCAATACAACACTTGTAATGTGCATGGCATGAGAACATAACTGTTTATTCAATTGAAACTGAAATCAACATAGAGCAAGTTACAACGGCAAACAACCAAACACGTTGAAGAAGCAGGTTTAAAACATACCTATTGCGCCATTGGAGTTTCAATTGCATCCTTCAAATTTGAAATTGGTTGGTATCGATAAATCTGATGATGCAAGAGCAAAGTAGTATGAACCATAGCTACGGAACTGACACGAGAACAATTCTTCTTACGCTTTAAGCGTTGACTTGGGTTGGAGTGGTGGTCCTCGTGATTTGGGCACTGCAGTTGCCTTACTAACTGCTCGTGTTTGGATGCTCTGTGGTGGAGACGGTGCTGTGTCAACGGGAACTGGGTGTCTATCTGCTGGGGTTGGGGTTAGAAGGGGTGTAGCTGGTTCTTTGTCCAACTGGGTAGGGGTACAATCTGCATGAGTGTGGGTTATGTGTGGTGGGGCTGATTCTTGGGCAAGTACAACCGTGGTTCTATCTGCATCGACAGGTAGCACGATCTTTTCAAGACCGTGTTTTTACTCCCACAGATACTGCCATCACTCCCTCCAATTGAAATGGCTGATAAACAAGAAAAGTAATTGAATGTACAGACATTGTAAGATAGACAGGTGCAATGGATAGTAGGGAAGAAAACAGGGCATGAAATAATTCACATTTATGTTGTCTAAGCAAACAGAATAGCAGGACATAATTTCACATATATGATGGCTAATTAAACAGGATAGCATGACACAATTTCACATGTATAATGGCTAACTAAACATGATAGAATGACATACTTCAAAATATGATGACTATGTAAACAGGATGACATGATATAACTATACGATGTGTCTATTAAGTGGTTGCATGCCATAAATCAGAAACATGCCATCGATGGAAACATGATGCCATGATATAATTCACAGATAGAATGACATAATTTAAAATATGATGACTATGTAAACTGGATGAGATGATATAACTATATTATGTCTTTAGAAAATGGGTTGGCATGCCATAATTCAGATACATGCTGTCTATGTAAACATCATGGCATGACATAATTCAAATATATGATTTATATACTAAGGAAGTGAGCAGAGGGCAATTGCATATATGATGTGTCAACTAAGGAGATGGCATTCAATATTGTGTATATGATGTAAAAATTAAGCATTGCAATACAACATATGCATTATATGAGTAATATAACCCTGCCAAGTTTGAGCATACACCTCAGGGGGATAATAGGACTGGTCATCTGCCTCTGAATCCTCCTCTGAAGAGCTATCTGTAACCAGCAAGATATCTGCTTCAGCAGGTAGCATTGTCTGCTCTGAAGACCTTGTTTTCACTCCAGATTTCTCCATCACCAATTCAAATGGCTGATGCACAGGAAGAGCAGTTGAATATACAAACATTGTCGACAAAAGCAATGAGAAATACAAAAAAGGACGACATGATATAATTCACATATATGACGCTTGCCTAAACAGCATGGCATTGCATAATTCACATACATAATGCCTTGCAACAAGATAACATTGCATAATTCACATATATAATGTCTTGCAACAAGATGGCATTGCATAATTCACATATATGGTAATTAGACACTAAACAGGTGGCATTCACACAAAGCATGTCTAAACTAAGCAAATGACATAGCAATGCAAGATACCATACGCACGATATGAGTAACATAACCCTGCCAAGTTAGGGCATGCACCTCAGGGGGGAAATATGACTGGTCATCTGTCTCTGAATCCTCCCGTGAGGAGCTATCGGTAACCAGCAAGACATGCGCTCGTCAGATAGCATTGTGCGCTCAAGACCTTGTTTCCACTCCAGATTTTTCCATGACCGTGCGAATGGCTGATGCACAGGAAGAGTAATTGAATGTACTAAAAATGTTGACAAATTTAACACATAATAAAAAATGATGGCATGATATAATTCACATATAAGATGGTGGCTAACCAGGGTGGCATTGCAAAATTCACATATATGATGCCTGGCTAGACAAGATGGCATTGCATGATTCACATATACGATAAAGAAACTAAACAGATGGCATTGACACAAAGCATGTCTAAACTAAGCAGATGACATCTTTAATGTATACGATAAGCAATGCAAGGCACCATATGCATGATATTACCAACATCGGCATGCCAAGTTAGGCGAAGACCTCATGGGGTAAATAGGAGTGGTCTTCTCCTACGAATCCCCTCGAACAGTTATCTTCCTCTTGATTACGATCCGAAATGGGTGGAGGGGGCTGCCTTTGCGCCCACCATGGAGCGACGTCTGCATGAAATTTTATTGCCACGCAAGGCTCGTCTCTTTTGCTCTACATGATCAGTTCCATTGTGTACAATAACTGGCATGCATAGGAATAAAACATAGTGAGATTATGTAAGGAGTGCATGCACAAATCCAGAGTGATGGCAGCAAACTGTGTTTAGACCCAAAACCAATGATAGCAGGCAGATAATAGCTTTAGTTAAAAAATACAGATAATGGCTCCTTTAATGTTTGTTTGCACCCAACATTAAACTCATAGTAGACACCGGAGATTAACCAGATAGTAGACAGATAGTACTGATTGCTGCCCCAATATGTACCCCACAACCATTTAAAAACTCAAGTTTCAACATTAGTTTGGACCTGACTCGGAGTCTAATAGGTGAACACGACGATAATGTAGCATGTCATCATATTAAGCGACGCATAACATAAGCAGACACGGAAGAGTGCGACCTCTCTTGCGGACCCGTGTAGTCCTCAAGGTCATCTGCTCAGTTGATGATGGTAATGCAGTTGTCGTGGCTGCCGGCGGCGGGAAGAAGATCGAGGCGGCGAAAGACAGTCTGGAGAGCGGATCCCTGCTGTGGTGAACCCTTCCGTCGTTGGAGCAGCTGAGCTGGGGTGGAACACAGCGCCGCAGGAGCAGGACAAACCACACAAGGTTTCCTTTGACACATATCTGTAACATAAGGAATTGAGTAAGGGCTTGTTTGAATTTGAGGATTCTAACAATGCAGGGATAGGAAATAGACAGGAATAGGATAGGAATGCACGCGCAAAACAGAGAATTTAAAAACACAGGATTTCTGCCAATCTGGGTGTTTGATTCACAACAATTGGAATATCACAGGATGCAAAAAAGCATGGTGAGATTAAGTCAAACCACAAGAAAATGTACGGTTATAATGCTATTATGCTACTATCTCCTAGTCTTGTGCTTGATGAATAGGAATATGAAAAGGAGGAGAAGTGGAAATTAGAATTCCTACGGTTTTTGTTTCAAGGAGATACTAAAGGAACAAATCCTACAGTTTTGCTTTGCTCCATTCCTTTGCACCAAATTCATGAAAAGTAGTACCATAGGAAACTTTCCAATTCCTATGTTTTTCATTCACTTTTCCTTTCAAGCACTGGCGATTCTAGTAGGCCGGCTTGAGCAAGGAAAATCCTACACTAAAAAAATGTTTTTGTGCTACTTCTATTACTTTGGACCCAGGCCACTGCCATACTAGCTCAACTCCCAGGCCCATCGACAAATGCACAGCTCAAATGCACAGAGATAAATAATGATGGCGTTCAAGAGAGTCCATCACGGATAGCTAAGTTTCCTGGTACCTCACTGCTTGTCATATAGTAGGATAAAATAATCGTATTTCCCATTACTATGAGTGCTCAGTGGACAATATATATAATATGTAGAGTAAAAAAGAGATGCAACAAGTGTACAACCTCTTTGGTGAAGCCATGTCGATCTCAGCGTGATTGGGTTGGCCGGTGAGGATGCTCCGTCTAACTTTGCTGTTAGAGGAGGGAAGAAGATCTTAGGCGTCTGGAGATGGAGCCCGAGGTACTGCTCCGCTGTGATGGAGGGTTTCGTCGTTGGAGCAGCTCCGTTGAGTTGTACGACGCCGAGGCTAAAGTAGGACAAGAGAGACAACGAACAACGTTAACCTGAGTGGAATTATAATAGCATCTCCAATACATGACGTAAAATACATAACCACAAAGTGCTAGATGTAATATACATCAGCCGCTCATCTCTGAACTTAACTGTCGAAACAGAACTTAACTGTCGAAACTGAACTTAACTATCGAAATTGAACCTAACTGTCGAAACTGAATTTTGCTGTCGAAACTGAATTTTGTTGTCGAAACTGAACGCACTAGCAAGGTGAGGCTACACGTCGGTCGACTGAGTTTTTCATCTCTGGTCAGTCGATTTTGCAGCCGTTGGATACGAAATCAAGGGCCTGTGGTTTATCTTCAACCTCCACCCCCCTGAGCCGCCAGCCACCACCGGCCAAACAGCCCCCATCGCCCATGACGGCGGTGCGCCGCCCCGCCCGCCTTGAAAACACTCCCCGCCGCCGGTCCGCCGCCACCCCGGCCATCCCTCTAGGCCCCTACGTGCCGAGCTTTTGCTCCGGCGATCCCCACGCCACCGCCCCACCAACGCCCCGCCACCGCCGGCGACCACCGCCCCCATCCTGAACCCTAAGATAGATAGTGGGTTACCTCTCCGGCGAGCCCCCCTCCCCGCGAGCCCACCCCTTGAAAATTGACTGACCCAAAAGTCGATTCAGTCGACTGAATTGTAGCCAAATCGGAGCAGCATCGCAAGCAAGAGCAAGAGCGAGAGCAGCAGCGTGAGCAAGAGCAATAGCAAGAGCAGACCAGGCAGGGGACCGAGAGCAAGAGCAGAGCAGCAGCGCGAGCGAGAGCTAAAGCAGCAACAGCTCCTACTGATGTGGACGTCGCCGCTGAGGGAGCGACACCGTGGAGGAAGTGGCCGGCGACGCCGCCGTGGATGGAGCCGCGCCGTGTCGGCTCGGGACCGAGCACCGGCAGCACCGTGAGATTGAATCAAGAAGAAAATGCGGCGATTAGTGTACAACCTCTTTGGTGGCGCCGATTAGGCCGCAGCTTCATCCGAGGAAACGGTGATGATGATGCTCTTCCGGTGGTGCAGGTGAAGACGGCGGTGTGGGAATGGAGGTGGCGCGAAACGCGGGGAACGTCGGGCAGCTCCTTGGAGGTGGAGGGCGGGTGGCTGAACCGGCGGGACGATGAGATCGACGACGGATCCTCATCCAATATGGTGGATGAGGATGTCGAGGTGTTCTGTGGACGGCGTCGTCGGGGAAGAGAGGCTCCGGTGGGTGGCGGACGGAGCAGGTGTGGGGTTTCGTCACGGGTTTTCGCGGCCTCGGTATACGAATGGGTGGGCGGATGGGATGGCAGTGGGGAACCATGGCTTAGAGACGCGCTTGTCTGAAATGTGGGGTAAGTTATGAAAGTACCCCCACCTATTTGAGGTGGTTCTTTCGGTTCAGGGGTACCACGGGCATTTCGCGTGTCGGGATCTCACAGGAGGTGGGAGTTTCCGCGCGTGTTGTAATTTCGGAATAGCAAGGCGCGGGTTGAGATGGAGGGAGTTGTCAGAGCACAACGAGACAAAGATATATCTTAAATATTTCGGGCTAACAAGGCGCGGGTTGAAGAGGAGGGAGTTTCGCAGCACGATAGACAGAGACGCTAGCTTCAATTTTCGGCATAACAAGGCGCGGCTTGAAATTTCGGAAGAAAAAGCTTAACGTGTACCCAAAAAAATACAATTTGCACCTCAACACGCACAACACACACACAAACACTATTTAGACTAGAGTAAGGTACACGCGCATTGCACGCATGAGATTTGGCAACCAAATTATGAATAAATACCACATTATAGCATGCAAGCTTTGAGTCATATATGCATGATGTAGATGTTCGTTTAATTCTTATAGTTCATTTCATTCAAAATCATCTAGTTTTTATAAGAAAGCTAATCTATTTTAATATTCATGGAATTGTGCGTTGTAAGACATTAAGTAGAAAACAAAT
This sequence comes from Aegilops longissima, assembly GCA_021605205.1. Lineage (NCBI taxonomy): Eukaryota > Viridiplantae > Streptophyta > Magnoliopsida > Poales > Poaceae > Aegilops > Aegilops longissima. The sequence continues at coordinate 734,922,418 of CM038679.1, forward strand.
ATTGGCAAATCATGTAGAAAAACATTTGGGCAATTCTGATACGGAAGATTCTAGAACAAATAAGAAGTGCTTGTGTTTTGATGTTTGTGCATTATGCTTAAGTTCAACCATGGAGTCTTCTAGATTATACATGTGGCGAAATCTGGTGGAATCTAGATGATATCCAACGGCCAATAGTGCTTAAATTTGCCATCTTTGGACCATCGGATTCGCCTCATCCAACGACCATCTTTCAAAGTTAAAGTTACCCGCACACAATATAAATAAATAAATAAATAAATAAATAAATAAATAAATAAATAAATAAATAAATATAATATATATATATATATATATATATATATATATATATATATATATATATATATATATATATATATATATATATATATATATATATATATATATATATAGGGTATATATATAGGGTATAGATATAGATATGTGATGATAAAGTCACCATCATCTCCTATTAGAATAGTGTGTCCATGCACGGATGCGACGTGGGAAAATGATGTCTGCCATCGGTATCTCAAATTCAAATCAGTCTGACCTTGTTCAATGTGTATACATTACAACATGCTCGTTTCCAAACCACACCGCGCAGATCTCCGTTATATTCATGCATGCATGGGTTTCAAACATCAGGATCTCTTATTCAAATATTTGAATTCAACTTTACATTGATTATGACCTCACCTATTCTTTTACACCCACACAGTAGTCTTCTCTTTATAATTGTACCACTAACTTTCTCTCGTGCATGCATGCACACACAGTACCAGTCGGCATTATCTATCGCATGCATGCAATGTTTTTCTTCAGGTCGGTCTCCCATGAAGGCACACACCCACACACATCCCCCTCTCCATCATACCGGGCATTCTTTATCTCTCACGCGTGCATGCGCAACGATCGATGTTCCTCTATGTATGTGTGTATATAGCTAGGTCTTTCATAGTTTTCCACACAAACCGATCAATCGATATATCCAGTGAGGTCTCACCCTCTTTCCCACGTCCACATCGATCAATCTATACCTTTCCCATGTCCACATCGATCAATCTATACCTCTCTATATAGGATTAACATAAATAGCTAATACACCCACATTAATTATATATCCAACGTCCCCCTCTCACCATCCATGCCTTCCGCTTCATCTCTCAGACGCGTGCACAATGGCGAAGACATGGGGCAGTAAGAGCCCTGCCCCCCCCCCTAACATCACTATATATCGAGGCTAATATGAATGTGATCATTAGACAATTGCTGCTAAAAAAGGTTTAATTTCATGAATTGACCCTCCTCGTAAAGGATTAGCAATGCTTGGCCCCCTAGCTCATTTATTTTCATGGCTCCGCCATCATGCAACAGCGCGTGTTCGCCCCTCTCTCTAATATCGATCTCGCACTTGTGCATTCCTTCATAGTCTCCCTCCACTCGCCCCTCGCACCATCTTCTAGCCCCCACGGATTTTGCCACATGTACAATCTAGCAGACTCCATGGTTGAACTTAAGCATAATGCACAAACCTCAAAACAACAATGGTTCTCTTTTGTTCTAGAATCTTCCGTATCATAACTGCCCAAACTTTTTTCTAGTTGAATTGCCATTTTTGTTTTTACTTTATGCTTTACAACGCACAATTCCATGAATCATAAAATAGATTAAGGGCTTCTTTGATTCAAAGGATTCTCAAAGGAATTTTGGAGGATTCTAATCATTAGGAATTTTTCCTATCTTGGTTGTTTGATTAGAGGATTGTAAACCATAGGAATTTTTCCATATGATTCATTTGCACTAGATTTCATAGGAAACATCCCATCCACTCAAACCTCTTTGAAAGAATTATGCGTTTTTTCTATGCACAATCAAACACTCGTACAATCCTGTAGGATTCAAGACGACATTCCACTATAATCCCATGTTTTTCCTATTCACGCGTTCTTAGCTTTTTTATAAAAACTAATTTGATTTTAAATGAGATGAACTACAAGAATTAAACGAAGGGCTACATCACGCATATATGACTCAGAGCTTACATGCTATAGTGTGGTATTTATTCATAATTTGGTTGCAAAATCTGATGCGTGCAATGCACATGTACATTACTATTACTTCGAGTATGTGCAAAACACGTAAATTAGAATACCAATGGCACGCTACACAGTGTCTCTCTTACAGTTCATGAAGCCACGTGGCACATGTGGAGGCGTTGTCGTGACCTCCTTGTGTGGATTGATCACAGTGACGTGCTGCTGGTTCCAGAAGAATGTACTCGTCCTCCATGAGCCATACTGGCGGTACATGCACGAAGCGAAGATGTGCACGCACGCCACGCACGCACTCATTCCCTCGCACGCACACGCGGGTACACGGGCGGACGCAATTTTGTACCAAGATCCACCCCATGTGATAATTTGACGCGTGTAAAGTCGTTCACTTCATTGATGGTCAATTAATACAACGCATGCAAATTGAGTGGACGTGAGGGCGGAAGAAAGACATTATTACTCCACTGCGCGCATGCGAGTAGTTAAATCGTGGGTTGCTAGTAGTACTTCCATTGGTCTCCTTCGTATTTTGTGCCAATTTTTGACAGTGTAGTACTTGAAATGTATGTTCCGCTAAACTCATCGGGAGCCGTTTCGGGCCTCGAAACCAAAACCATCAATTAATCATTACCTTGTTCCCATCACATTTGAAAGCCTGCTCACACCTACTAGTATGTACCAAACATGAACGTGTTCCCACTATGCAGGTATTAGTACTACTAGTGCTAGTACTTAGGTTATAAAAAGGGGAACTACCTAACCGAAAATTACTCTACCTTTCCTCCTCATAAGTGCTTCTTCTTCGTCCGTCGTTGCCATGGCCGGTGAGCAGAGCTCTAGGTCGAGAACTACTCGTAACAAGGGAGCGGCAACCAAGGCTGTGAAAAAAAAAGAAAGGGCTCGCCGCCACGCAGAGACCTCAAAAGATCTCTCACGGACAGGCGATGGCTCCTAGGATCGCCCTAGCCGCGGAGGCGAACATGCTGAGCCAGCGGAGCTGGAGTCGTTATCCCTCGACGGCATGCCCGATCAGCTCAATAAGCACCTCAATAAGCAGAAGGAGTTCATCCAAGGCTTGACGGAGTTGCTGAAGGAGAGCCTCGACGACATGCCCGCTGAGCTCAATCAGCAGGGGGAGTTGACCGCCGGCTTGGTGATGCTGCTAAGAAGAGCATTGCCTCGGAGAAGAAGGCGACCGGCGAAATCCTGCGACTTCAAGAGGACAAGGCGAAGCTCTGCCACGAGATCGACCTGTTGAAGGAGAAGAACGCCGACTGGAAGAAGTTGCATGAAAATAGTAGTTCCTCGATGAAGATGCTGCAGGCCCTCGTCATGGAACAGAAGGAGGAGTTGGCGAAGCTCCGCATCGAGCACCCGGCTGCTATCAAGGTACGTAATGCGGCTGTGGAATAGATGATGAAGGCTCGCGTCGAGAAATCCCGCGTCATGGACAGAATGAAGAAGATGGTGGAGGAGACGCGCAAGGAGATGGAGGTCGTGGAGGCGATGAAGAAGCAGTTACGACTCCGCGGCGAATTAGATCATTTGGGGTGATAATCTTCCTTCTTCTTTTGCTGCCGTGTTTCATCTTTTGCTTCGGGTATTTCGCCGCACGTGTCACGTTCTCTACGAGGCATGAATAGAACAATGGTTTTTGTTTATTGAGGGAATGAATAGAACAATTCTAGTAACAATGAGATGACTAGCAAATTAGATCATTTTTTATCGCCATATGGCACTGGGCTGCCGTGTTTCGTGCTCCTCCGTTGTAGTACTACTCCAGTGGAAAAATTGAGTATACCGCACAGTTCTTTGCTCCTCCTCGATCAGGTCGTTGGTGCATTTATACGAGCAGTCAAATCACAAGGCCCCGCCTTCCAGCAGTAACGAGCCGTCAAATCACAAAGGCCCTCGCCTCTCGTGAAACTGACCAAGCTAGACTTCCCCGCCCTCTAGCCTTTTAAAAAATGTATACTTTTGTACAACAGTAGTATCGATGGATTGCGCCATGGAGCAAAACTTGAAACTAAAAAAAAGGTGGTACATATAGAGAGCTAAATCGCCAAATTATGCGAGAGCGGCGTTTTGGCTCCTAGGTGCATATGCACCCATTGTCGAAATACACATTTTGAAAAGTTGAAAAATTCGGAACAAAAATTCTACGTGTATATCCGGACATTTTATATGTGTTCACAAGGTTTCGGTGAAAAACGACATTTTTTGTGGCTTGTGTAAAAAAGATAAAGAAATGCGCCGTGAATAGTTAGAATGAAGCATCAGAAATTGTCTTTTTTACACAAGCCACAGAAAACGTCGTTTTCCACTGAAACCTTGTGCACGCACATAAAATGTCCGGATATACACGCATGATTTTTGTTCCGAATTTCTCAACTTTTCGAAATGTGAATTTCGACAATGGGTGCATATGCACCTAGGAGCCAAAGGCAATTACCGATATAGTACTATTAAAAAGGCTAGTCACAATAATGGTGTCCAGCACAACCCACCCCTCAAATAAAACTAAGCACCCTGGAATTCTTTGACAAAACTAAGCACCCTGAAATTCTTTGACAACTAAACTGCTGGCTATATGATGTTGGCCATATATATTGTATGTATATAATGTGAATAAACGAGTGGTAGTACTATACCAACTGAAAGATGAAATGTAAGAAATACTAGTATGTACTTACTGAAGAGTTAAAGTAACAAGAAGAAACATAACATAGTTCTGCTGGGGGCTCAACACAACACACCCCTCAAATTAAATTAAGTACACCTGAAATTAAACTTTACAACTATTCTGGTAGACACTGCATTAGAACCACCATGAGCAACGACACTGCCACCTTACTCGGAGTCCTCGTCCACGTCCTCGACTTTGTCCTTGTCCCTCTTCCTCTTGGCCGATACTTCTTTGGTTGAACCGCCAACTTGGCTGTTCTCTTCATCCAACCCTTGTAGATATTAAAACAAAGGTAGCCATCCATTGCAGCGTACTGGATGTGGTCTATATCTAGTACATTCCACTGCCATGCATGACGATGAAATGTGTATGGAGGTTTCTCCAGTTTACCGTACGAAGGATGAACCATGGCTCCTGCCAGGGTCAACATTGAAGGCTGACGAGAGGATACCAGCCGATTCTTTTGGAGGTCGAAGGTGTTGCCAACAACGAGGCCTATCCGACGCAGGACTTCTTTGTCATTACCAAAGTCTACAGTAACAAATTTGACTAGGTTGCTCTCGAGGAAGTCCTTAAAATCCTGGCACTCAACGTCGGCATGGCATATGTGGTAGACCAAGCATAAGTCATGCACGCAAACCTGGATCGCGGCGGGCTTCTTCCTCTCTTCGTCCTTTAGATCCTTCTCTCGTCCCACGACTGTGGTGTACTAAACATCTAGCCTGGCGACCCAGTCATCATCTGAGTCTTTGAACATGCGTCTGAAGCGAGAAAGGCATCCTTTCACCGTCGCAGAAGAACGGGTGTAGATGACGTCGAACTCATCGCCGGTGATGGTTCTAACCTTGTACTCACCGCCGATCGGGGAGATTTGGGACGCCATGGATTTTGGAGGAGGGTTAGGATTAGTGGAACTGTCGTAATGTGAATGGATGGGACGACTAGGAGCGAACCGCCGTAGTATTAAAGGACGTGCGGGGACGAGTAGGAGCGAACTGCCAGCGTGCGAACGACAGGGTAGTGGCTTTCCATTCTCCCATGATACGGCTTCCGAGAGCCCTTGGATCGGAGGTCGAACGGTTGCATGGCGTGATTCTAGACCAATGGGTGAATATCCTATCCTGGAGGGTTATTCTGCAAATTTTCAGCAACTTAGCATGCGACCGTTTGATCTCAGATCCAAGGGCTGCCAGCAGCCCGTATCATGGTCACGCCTACCACGACCGTCGCGTCGCTCGCGCGGTCGCGCCCTTGGAGATTTAACACGGTGCGTTAGGCTATCTGATGTTGGCATGTCATACATAGTCATCACTTAGTCAAGACAGGACTTTGGGGTTGTCTCAGTGTCCTCAATATAGTTTTTATCAGCTTTCTTGGAGACCAACAGGGATGTCTCACTATCTTGAACCTTATCTGCATTACTTCCTTTACCATTGCATAACAGGGTACTCTTCTCCAATATTTTATCCGCGTTCTAAAAGAGAAACAAACAAACACATCTCAGGTTTACAATGTAGTATATGAAACTCATTTTGGTAAACCAGTTCAGTAGTAAGGTGGATAGGATAACAACATGAAACAAACATATGTCTATGTAGTATGGTCACTGTATGGTCTATATCATTCTAGTTTATGTTGCCAAATCAAGATAGATACAGTTCGAATCATATCTATTTAAGACAAAGCAGCATAGACAGAATATAAGTGTGGGAAACTACACAACAATAACAACACTTGTAATGTGCATGGCATGAGAACATAACTGTTTATTCAATTGAAACTGAAATCAACATAGAGCAAGTTACAACAGCAAACAGCCAAACACGTTGAAGAAGCCGGTTTAAAACATACCTGTTGCGCCATTGGAGTTTCAATTGCATCCTTCAAATTTGAAATTGGTTGGTATCAGTAAATACAGTGATGCAAGAGCAAAGTAGTATGAACCATAGCTACGGAACCTGACCTGAGAACAATTCTTCTTCTGCTTTAAGCGTTGACTTCGGGTTCGGAGTGGTGGTCCTCGTGATTTGGGCACTGCAGTTGCCTTACTAACTGCTCGTGTTTGGGTGCTCTGTGGTGGAGACGGTGCTGTGTCAACGGGAACTGGGTGTCTATCTGCTGGGGTTGGGGTTAGAAGGGGTGTAGCTGGTTCTCTGTCCAACTGGGTAGGGGTACAATCTGCATGAGTGTGGGTTATGTGTGGTGGGGCTGATTCTTGGGCAAGTACAACCGTGGTTCTATCTGCATCGACAGGTAGCACGATCTTTTCTGAAGACCGTGTTTTTACTCCCACAGATACTGCCATCACTCCCTCCAATTGAAATGGCTGATAAACAAGAAAAGTAATTGAATGTACAGACATTGTAAGATAGACAGGTGCAACGGATAGTAGGGAAGAAAACAGGGCATGAAATAATTCACATTTATGTTGTCTAAGCAAACAGAATAGCAGGACATAATTTCACATATATGATGGCTAATTAAACAGGATAGCATGACACAATTTCACATGTATGATGGCTAACTAAACATGATAGAATGACATACTTCAAAATATGATGACTATGTAAACAGGATGACATGATATAACTATACGATGTGTCTATTAAGTGGTTGCATGACATAAATCAGAAACATGCCATCGATGGAAACATGATGGCATGATATAATTCACAGATAGAATGACATAATTTAAAATATGATGACTATGTAAACTGGATGAGATGATATAACTATATTATGTCTTTAGAAAATGGGTTGGCATGCCATAATTCAGATACATGCTGTCTATGTAAACATCATGGCATGACATAATTCAAATATATGATTTATATACTAAGGAAGTGAGCAGAGGGCAATTGCATATATGATGTGTCAACTAAGGAGATGGCATTCAATATTGTGTATATGATGTAAAAATTAAGCATTGCAATACAACATATGCATTATATGAGTAATATAACCCTGCCAAGTTTGAGCATACACCTCGGGGGATAATAGGACTGGTCATCGCCTCTGAATCCTCCTCTCAAGAGCTATCTCAGAACCAGCAAGATATCTGCTTCAGCAGGTAGCATTGTCTGCTCTGAAGACCTTGCTTTCACTCCAGATTTCTCCATCACCAATTCAAATGGCTGATGCACAGGAAGAGCAGTTGAATATACAAACATTGTCGACAAAAGCAATGAGAAATACAAAAAAAGGACGACATGATATAATTCATATATATGACGCTTGCCTAAACAGCATGGCATTGCATAATTCACATACATAATGCCTTGCAACAAGATAACATTGCATAATTCACATATATAATGTCTTGCAACAAGATGGCATTGCATAATTCACATATATGGTAATTAGACACTAAACAGGTGGCATTCACACAAAGCATGTCTAAACTAAGCAAATGACATAGCAATGCAAGATACCATACGCACGATATGAGTAACATAACCCCTGCCAAGTTAGGGCATGCACCTCTGGGGAAATATGACTGGTCATCATCTCTCGAATCCTCCCGTGAGGAGCTATCAAGAACCAGCAAGACATGCGCTTCGTCAGATAGCATTGTCTCGCTCAAGACCTTGTTTCAAGTCAGATTTTTCCATGACCGTGCGAATGGCTGATGCACAGTGAAGAGTAATTGAATGTAATAAAAATGTTGACAAATTTAACACATAATAAAAAAATGATGGCATGATATAATTCACATATAAGATGAGTGGCTAACCAGGGTGGCATTGCAAAATTCACATATATGATGCCTGGCTAGACAAGATGGCATTGCATGATTCACATATACGATAAAGAAACTAAACAGATGGCATTGACACAAAGCATGTCTAAACTAAGCAGATGACATCTTTAATGTATACAGTAAGCAATGCAAGGCACCATATGCATGATATTACCAACATCAGCATGCCAAGTTAGAGCGAAGACCTCATGGGGTAAATAGGAGTGGTCTTCTCCTTACGAATCCCCTCAGAACAGTTATCTTCCTCTTGATTACGATCCGAAATGGGTGGAGGGGGGCTGCCTTTGCGCCCACCATGGAACGACGTCTGCATGAAATTTTATTGCCACGCAAGGCTCGTCTCTTTTGCTCTACATGATCAGTTCCATTGTGTACAATAACTGGCATGCATAGGAATAAAACATAGTGAGATTATGTAAGGAGTGCATGCACAAATCCAGAGTGATGGCAGCAAACTGTGTTTAGACCCAAAACCAATGATAGCAGGCAGATAATAGCTTTAGTTAAAAAATACAGATAATGGCTCCTTTAATGTTTGTTTGCACCCAACATTAAACTCATAGTAGACACCGGAGATTAACCAGATAGTAGACAGATAGTACTGATTGCTGCCCCAATATGTGTTGGGGAACGTAGTAATTTCAAAAAATTTCCTACGTACACGCAAGACCATGGTGATGGCATAGCAACGAGAGGGAAGAGTGTCCGCCCACGCACTCGTGAGACCGAAAGCGAAGCGTTATAACAACGCGGTTGATGTAGTCGTGACGTATTCACGATCCGACCGATCCAAGCACCGAACGACGGCACCTCCGAGTTACGCACACGCTCAGCTCGATGACGATCCCGGACTCCGATCCAGCAAAGTGTCGGGATGAGTTCCACAAGACGACGGCGTGGGACGATGTTGATGCTCCACCGACGCAGGGCTTCGCCTAAGCTCGCTGACGATATGACTTCTCGGCGCAGGCTTCGCTTAAGCTCCATGACGATATGACCAAGTGGAATATGGTGGAAGGGGCACCGACACGGCTAAGGAAAGATCCGTAGATCAACTTGTGTCTGGGGTGCCCCTTGCCTCAGATATAAAGGAGCAAAGGGGGTGCGGCCGGCCCTAGGGAGGCGCCGAGGAGTCCTACTCCCACGGAGTAGGACTCCCCCTTCCTAGTTGGAGTAGGATTGGGGAGGGGAAGAGGGAAGGGGCGCCCGCCTCTCCTTGTCCTATTCGGACTAGAGGGGGGAGGGGGGCGCGCGGCCTGCCCTGGCCGGCCCTTCCTCTTCTCCCTTGTGGCCCATTAAGGCCCATATACCCCCCGGGGGGTTCCGGTAACCCCCGTGTTCCAGAACTTCCAGTTTTCATTCGGAACCCTTCCGAAGTCCAAACATAGGCTTCCAATATATCAATCTTTATGTCTCGACCATTTCGAGACTCCTCGTCATGTCCGTGATCACATCCGGGACTCCGAACAACCTTCGGTGCATCAAAACTTATAAACTCATTATTAACTGTGATCGAAACGTTAAGCGTGCGGACCCTACGGGTTCGAGAACTATGTAGACATGACCTAGAACCATTCTCGGTCAATAACCAATAGCGGAACCTGGATGCCCATATTGGTTCCTACATATTCTACGAAGATCTTTATCGGTCAAACCGCATAACGACATACGTTGTTCCCTTTGTCATCGGTATGTTACTTACCCGAGATTCGATCGTCGGTATCCAATACCTAGTTCAATCTCGTTACCGGTAAGTCTCTTTACTCGTTCCGTAATACATCATCTCACAACTAACTCATTAGTTGTAATGCTTGCAAGGCTTAAGTGATGTGTATCACCGAGAAGGCCTAGAGATACCTCTCCGACAATCGGAGTGACAAAACCTAATCTCAAATACGCCAACCCAACAAGTACCTTTGGAGACACCTGTTGTACTCCTTTACAATCACCCGATTACGTTGTGACGTTTGGTAGTACCAAAGT